>OY728145.1:8750000-10000000 GCA_963277665.1 Viscum album
TCACCAGAAAGTGAGCCGATTTCGTCAACCGATCCACCACTACCCAGATAGCGTCGCAGCCTCCTTGAACCCTGGGTAGCCCCGTGACGAAATCCATCGAGATGTCGTCCCACTTCCATTCGGGGACATCCAAAGGCTGTAACAAGCCGCCTGGAACACGGTGTTCAGCCTTCACCTACTGACACACTAGGCACCTGGCCACGAACTCTGCCACCGCCCGCTTTACCCCGGGCCACCAGAATTGACCCCTCAAGCCCCGGTACATCTTGGAAACTCCCGGGTGCACTGCTAGGGGTGAGTTGTGGAACTCACCAAGAACCCTTCCGCACATCGCATTTGGGACAAACAACTTCCCTCGGAAAAGCATTCGGTTCTGACCATCCTTCGTCCACCCTTCCGGAGCATCACCTTGGCTAACCCTGTCACGCATCACTTCACTTTATGAGTCTCCCCACTGGGACTCCTCCACCTGCCGTAGTAGAGAAGACTGCACTGTCATCTGATACAGGCAACCTCTACCACCATCCATCCTTGCATCCAAGTGCAGGGCAGCCAACTCCTCCATCGCCTTCTAAGTATCCGTCGGCTCTCGAACCGCATCCTTCTACGACTTCCTGCTCAAGGCATCAGTCACCACATTTCCCTTTCCTGAGGTGTAGGAAATCTTGAAGTCGTAGTCCTGAAGGAACTCCACCCACCTACACTGCTGCGAGTTCAGGTCCCACTGGGAGAAGATATACTTCAAGCTTTTGTGATCGGTGAAGACCACAAAGTTCTCCCCAACGAGGTAATGTCGCCACAACTTTAGCGCAAAAAACGACCGCCGCAAGCTCCAGGTCGTGGGTGGCATAATTACGCTCATGGAGACGTAACTGCCTAGACCCATAGAAGATCACCCCTTGTCGCTGTATCAACACACATCTGAGGCCTTGCCCTGAAGCATCACAGAACACCTCATACGCCGCCCCTTCTTCTGGCAACCTCAGCACTGGGGAACTTACCAACTTCTCCTTCAGATAACTAAAGGCTGCCTCGCACTGCCCATCCCACACGAAATTCTGGTCCTTCATGGTCAAGGCTATCAAAGGTGCCTCAACTCGAGAGAAGTTAGGCATGAACCTCCGATAGTAACCTGCCAGACCTAGGAAACTATGAACTTTTGTCACGCTCTTGGGTGTTGCCCAAGAAACAACTACCTCAACCTTCGATGGGTTCACCGTTATCCCCTGCTCGGACACCACGTGCCCAAGGAAGTGTACTTCTCGCGTCCAGAACTTGCACTTGGACAACTTCCCATAAAGTTGGTGCTGCCGGAGGACTTCTAAAACCGTTCTCAGGTGCTTAGCGTGATCCTCCTCTGATCTTGAGTAGATCAGGATATCTTCAATAAACATGACTACGAACCGGTCCAGATACTCTCGAAAGACGGAGTTCATGAGCCCCATGAATACAGCTGTAGCATTCGTAACGCCGAACGACATGACCACAAACTCAAAGTGCTCATATCTGCATCTGAAGGTAGTCTTCAAGATGTCACCCTCCTTCACCCTCAGCTGGTGATATCCCGACCGCAGGTCAATCTTCGAGAACCAACCTGCTCCCCTCAGCTGGTCAAAGAGATCATCTATCCTCAGGAGAGGGTAGCGATTCTTGATCGTCACCTGATTCAGCCTCCGGTAGTCTATGCACAGTCTGAGACCTCCATCTGCCTTCTTTGCGAACAAGACAGGAGCACCTCACGGGGATGCACTTGGCCGAACAAAACCCTTCTTCATCAGATCATCAATCTGGACCCGCAACTCCCGCAACTTAGAAGGTTCCATCCGGTAGGGAGCCATCGAAATCGGACGGGTACCAGGTTGCAATTCTATCTTGAACTCAACATCACGTCGAGGGGGTAGAGTCGCCACCTCTTTAGGGAAGACGTCCATGAACTCACTGATGATCCCTGGGACTTCCTCCATCTCTGCATCCACCACTCTACTGATAGTTCAGCCAACAGGGAAAGGAGGGGCTCCTCTCGTCTGCTGCTTTTCTGACAACCATGCTCACTGATGAAAGTTACACATCGTCCTCCCAAATCTGAAAACACAACCCTTCCTCAGAAGCAGTCAATGATGGCATATACAAAGAACAACCAATCAATGCATAGGATGACATCGTATGGATGTATCTGCAACATTAGAAGATCCCTGATAGACTGATGTGGCTCTATCATCAGTTTACACCCTCGAAAAACATAAGACAAGTCGGTCTGACCTCTGATCGTTGTGCTCAGCACCAGGCGCACTGGAATTCTCTCAGCATCTAAACCCAGAGCACGGGCCAGACTGGGTGCAACAAAGGAGTGCGAATCTCCTGTATCGAACAAGGAATATGCAAGAATACTAAACAGGTTGATCATACCTCGAACAACTTCTGGCCCTGCTGGAACCGTTGCCTATGCGGCGTGCAACTGTCCACGCCCAGCTCCCCTGCTTCTCGGATGTCAGCCGCCTCCCTGACCACGCCCCGGTCGAGGTCCCTGAGGGGCGACCTGAGGTCGGCCTCCTCCCGCCACGTCTGGTCTCGAAGGGGTGGCAGCCTGCTGTCCCTGCTGCTGCTGCTGAAGGGGCCTAGCTGGAAACTGCTACGGCTGAGGTGGGTGCTGAACCTGCCCACCCTCATTGTATTATACTCTATCCGGGAAATGATTCCGAAGGTGTCCATGGCTCCCACAGACGAAGCACCTCAGTCCTAGGCCCGAAGGAAAAGGGCGAGGACTGGGGGATCGGAACTGGACCTGTTGAGGAATGCTTCTTGCTGGTCGAAACCTAGAGGGTCTTAACGCTGGAGGCCTACTGCTGATGGCCTTCCCCTTCAACGAGCCCAACTGGATTACCACTCGTGATACACCTCCCAACGTGTGCATCATTTCCACCACTTCAGCTTTCTTCTGGACCTCTAAGTAGGTCGGTAAGGTGAAGGGAGTAACAGTATACTGAAGAGAAGGTCGAAGGGCCTCCTCCAAACGTCTCGCCCGAGACTCCTCATCCGGAAAGAGGTCCGGAGCAAATCGAAGGAGATCCTTGAACTTGATCCTCAACTCTCTTACTAACATGCTCCCATGCTGGAGGGAGAGCAGCTCCTGCCTCTTTTCAGCCGTCATCGTAGAAGAGAGGAATTCCGCCCAGAAATCCCTCTCAAAGTCAGCCCACGCAACCTCACCCTCCTTTTCCCCGAGATAAAGCGTCCACTACTGACGCACTACTCCCCGCATCTGGCTGACGGCCAGAGGAACCCATTACTCTGTCGGAGCCCGAATCAAGCCGAAATCTATCACTAGCTCCTTGAGCCAGCTCTCAGTCTCCACATCTGAGACGCTACCCTCATACTTCCCAAGGGTCTGTCACTGAAAGGCACGAAGCGTCCTCTGCCACTGATCGTCCTCCTCTCGGTCAGCCCTCTGTCGATCAGCCAAAGCAACCTCCGGGGCCTCAATCGTCCGCACTACTCGTGGTCGTCTCCCTGATACCATAGCTGCAAGGTAAACAATGAATGCTTAAGCCCGAGTAGTGTGGAATATTTTTCTTAAATTTTTCTTAGACTTCTTGTTCATTTTAAATCCCCAAAACACCCATAAAACCCAAGAACACAAGTCATTATGATGCATGTACCTTTCCTAGGGTCTCTACCCTGCAATTAGTGTAGCCTCGCTTGGTCGTTCGGTAGGTCAAGAGTCCTTGAATCGGATCATGGGGGGCCCTAAAATCTCATGTCCTAGCCGGTCTTCCCTGGCCTATTTCACGCACCAAGATCACCCAACATTGTTGCCCTACCATCCCATGCAATCCTTACCATGCCTAACTCCGGACTCCATCATATCTCTCAACCATCACCTCTGATACCATTCTGTCATGACCCGCCTTCACCAAAAGGAGGGAAGGGACAACAGATTGTCAGACTCTTCCTTCTTTAAGTTGAAGGAGAGATAATGACCCCCAAGACCTGCCTTCGATAGGTCCTGGGGTGGCGACCAGCACCAAGGGTATAGAATCACACACAAGATGGAAGGCATTATCCTTTTTATTTTTTTTATAGAATCGGGAGATAAGATAGCAACCCCAACAACACCAAAGATGAAAGTAAAGGTAAAGCCAAAAGTAAACCATTCTCACATGCATGTTCAAAAGTAAAAGATACAAGCCACCATAACTCCAAAGGTAAATTACCAAGAAAAAGGAAAACGACAACAGCAACTGCCCCAAGGTCCAAGCTAGTACGGTCCCGCACAATCCCTGAAGTCCTCCTGGAAACCTAAAAGCAGTTTTATATATGTAGGGTGGGCATACAAGTATACTCAATAGGGAAAACCAAAGACTCTCATGCACAAGTGGGGAGGCATTCTAATGCCCCGTGAAAAAGGAGATAACCAAGGCACCTAACAAGGAAAACTATCCACCCAAGCCTCACCAAGGCACGCTCCCCAAATAATGCAAGTCAAGTAATGTATAGTAATAGCACATCAATATTTGGGTACCCCGTACCACTTTCCCACTGGTTATTGAAGACATCCTACGCATCGTACCAATCCCGTCATTCTCACTGCAGTCCCACTGCCACACCCCGCCCACACACACCTGGGCCACAACCACACATCCCGCCCGCAAACACCTGGGCCACAACCACCATCCCGCCCGCAAACACCTGGGCCTCAACCACCACGCACTTGGTCCAGAACAACTGCCACCACGCCCGAAGACACCTGGGCCTCATCCCGAAGATTCTTGGGAAACAACCTGCCCACACACACCTGGGCCAACTACCACAACTACCCTGCCCGAAAAATATTGGGCTATAATGGACCTCAGGCCATCACAGCCTGCCCGAAGAGTCTTGGGCTATTCGGGAAAGGGAACAGAAAAGGAGCTAATAACCAGCCACTCATAGAAGTGTTGGGAAAAACATCCTCCCCATGAAATGGGGTGTTCGGCACTAAGTGCTCAACTTGGGTGGGGCACGAATAAGAAACATAAGAAATACAATATATGAATAGGTAACAGACACTCATCCCAACCTAGGGGCTCCAAAACCTAAGCACAACCACCCTCATTACTATTCATTCATAAAAGAAAAGCACAGCACTCACGGCCAAGTCACAACTCATCCCCAAAACCAATTCCCCATTTAAACCATTCTTGTTTCATGTTCAAGTGATCCCATTTGGGTGAATTCTACACTACCGGGCAACTAACGGGCATAACCACAAGTCAAGGAAAGAGAAACAGCCAAATAGAAATTTAAGCATTCACACCCGGTTCTCTTGTAAAGTCACAACAACAAAGGGATCAGTGAGATCTCTCAAAGTACTGGAACCAAAGCAAGCCCTGAGATACAGCCCACACAGCTTCAAATTCACAACCAACAATCGTGCCACAACAGAGGATCTCATCCCCATTCACATATTCCCATAAGCACCTAGTAGAACAACACACCTACTACCAAAACAGAGTGGGAAACTTCCAAGCTCAAGCACATCGTTCATTAGGTTCTTCTTTCTGTTTGTTAACCGGGGTGGTCACACAGGAATTCTTGTTTTACTGAACATCCATTTAAACCAACTGAGTTTAGTTGACTAATCAATTTCCATGTTAAAGTTATTTAGTCATCATAAAAGACAAGGGTTCATTAGGACGCAAGGAAAGACCACCAACGGCCATGATTTTCAGTGAGCACAAGCCCATACAGTTCACAACACATATCAACATAAAAGAGTACAGCAGAACATCGATCACACCCCCTTCATTCTATAAAGGTCTGTTCATTATCTTCATTAAGTTTGGTTTCATCAATCCCCACAGAAACAATAGCATACCCACCCCGCATGATACACAGTAAGGAGAGGCGAAGGAAAAAACCCTACTTGGATGATCAACGATCGAAGTTTTCCACACGCCAAGAACATCGAGGACTCCAAGGGTGCGTAGAAAGGTTCCGGGCACTGGTGCACCTCGTCTCGTCTCGGGAAGGAAGACTCCAAATGCACTGGGAAGAAAAGGAGGTCGGCCAAAAGGAAGAAGAAGAAGAAGAAATTATCGTGCGATATATAGATAAGATCTCGTTGTTACGGGATATGGGGATTTGAACGGATTTAAAGTCAGACTGTGGTTTCACCACGCGGTTGGGTGGTTACACACGATTGAATTAATTGTTATTTAATGATTCCCATCGGAAAAGGTGGTAACAACAGTGACTTTAAGGATTTTATATAAACAGAGGGACACGTTACGCGGACACCAGCTGGGTCCGTTGAGGGTCGCCCCACTCTTAGCAATTTGAATCATTGACTATGGGATAAAAGAAACTCCCTTGAACCACTTCAAAAGGTAAAAAGGGCTAAAAGTGGTGTTACGGGAGAAACAGCAAAAGAAAAACCTGACAAGGTCGGGTGGCACCGATCGCGCCACACACCGATCGGTCGCACTGATCGTGCCACACACCGATCGGTCGCACCGATCGGTGAGGCACCGTTCGGTCGTACCGATCGGTGAGGCACCGTTCGGTCGTACCGATCGGTGGGGCACTGATCGGTCACACGTCGATCGGTCCCAGGCCGATTGGTCGCACGCCGATCGGTCCCACGCCGATCGGTCGCACGCCGATCAGTCGCACGTCGATAGAGCGTCCTACCACCGAGACGCCACCCTAGGATCCGGATTTTGGCAAAGGGATGGACTGTGAGGGTCTGGGCCATCACAACAGGTGTGAATGGGGAAATCTGTCCAAATATTTTAATCCAATTTTCACCGCCTTGTTGACCTCTAAAACACGTGAACCAATTGTTCTTCCAGAAGAATGATTTGTGCAAAATTGGGTACTATATCTACAATCCAAATTTGAGCTCAATCCAAGCCTATGTGTAGAAGATATGACCCAAATAGTGAAGTGTTGTCCAATCTGATGAGTCCAGACCAGCTTTGACTTCATGGCCCATTTTCTCCAATCAAAATGTAGGATCCAGCTTGGATGGTCTAAATGAAAGTTATAGAAAATTAAGTGAAGAATTTTGGTAGAAAATTTCAAGTTCAAATAAGCTATATAAAAATATTTATGACTAAATTATAATAGTGAAATTTAAAGGGTCAAAACTGGAATTTTCATCAAATTTGAAAATGAATGATCTAATCCCAAATATTGCATAGATAAACATATTTAACACAATATGATAAAATTGTTTCATTTATTATCAATAAAATATTCGGAAAAAATGTGTTTTATCAACTAGTCCTAGAAATCCAAAGATAGAAAAAATTCATGGGAGTTGATC
Organism: Viscum album; assembly: GCA_963277665.1. Taxonomy (NCBI): domain Eukaryota; kingdom Viridiplantae; phylum Streptophyta; class Magnoliopsida; order Santalales; family Viscaceae; genus Viscum; species Viscum album. The sequence goes on from OY728145.1 coordinate 8,757,307, forward strand.
TAGCTATGTGAGGCTAAACTCCATAGTGGTTGTGGGCAGTAGTGATCCAAGGATGCCTTCTTTAGATTCTTTTTTTTCAATGTAATCTTTTTGAATTCTTCTGGAGATTATTTTCATTAGAGAAGAATGTTTTTTCTCTTTTGAATTTATTCTCTTCTACCTTGCACTGGATAGTTATTCAAATTTATGAAAGTAAAATGGATGTTCTCTCTGTTAAAATTTCTTTGGCAAGGCCTTAATCCATTTTTATTTTTATTTTTAAGAAGCCACTTTTTGGGTAAGTGGTAACCATACAAAACCTCCACAAACCACCGATACTAACCCCATTTAGACTATCACCATCATACAAAGTTCAAATTCCACTGCACAAAAACCCTAACTGAGTACCACCACTGTTTTTTAACTGCCTCAAAACCCACCCCTTTCAAAATTAAAAAACACGCCTGAAATTTTTCAGATTTTAAAACAAAAAGTCACCCAAAAATCCATCATGAACCACCTGTCGCGCTCTGTCCAAGACACCGTCCATCCATCACTTCACCGCCATCGTCACGACGTTAGCCAAACACTGTCACCTTCAACATTAACGCATCAATAAGGTCGTTGGCCTCTTCTCTGATGTCCATCGCCTACAAAAAGCTAACGCCACCAGAACCAACATGTCACAACTCGTCCCTCGGGACTCGTGTCGTGACTACCCCAAGATCGTCTTCCATAGGCCGGGGGTTGGAGACTAGCACCGGAAAGGCATATCCCTAAAACGAGAAGGCATTACCTTTAAACTTGTACAAACACACAGCTTAATAACACAACAAGATGCAACCACGAAGTAAAACTGAAGTAGTAAAGGTGTGTACTGAAAGTAAAGGGTCTGAAATACAAGCCCAACTGAAAAGATACAACTATAACTGAAATAGAAAAATAGCTCCTGAGATCGTCCACCATGAATCCTACCTGAAGGGTAAGTACAGCTCGTCTCCTCAACTCTCCACGTCACCCGTCACCATCACCTCCATCCAGCGTCAGGTCTTAGCTCCCCGAGTCTCAGTCAAGGTTGCCCGTTGTCTGCACAAGACACAATAAGGTGCGGGCGAAGCCCATGCAAGGGTGAGTATAACAATACTCAATAGAGACCCTGAGACCCCGAAGGTCTCATAATTCCACAAAGGAAAAAACACAAAGCATGATCTCAATCACAAAGCACAAAGGAATAGACATAGCTCAAACCAGGTATAAGTAAAGCACAAAAGTACAGATGATTAGTCGAGAAGCTAGATCATCTTATTCTGTCGAGAGGCACTGCTGCTGACCATACGGAGTCTGACCCGCCCAGGATCGATAGGTACTAACCTCCGCTGACCCACACAGGATCCGACCTTCCCAGGATCGATAGGTACTAACCCCTGCTGACCCACACAGGATCGGACCCACACAGGATCGGTATGCGCTGACCCACACATGATCGTTGAGCGATGACCCACACAGGATCGGTATGTGCTTACCCACATAGGATCGTTGAGCGCTGACCCACACAAAATCTGACCCACACAGGATTGGTGTTGATCCACACAGGATCGTTAGGTACTAACATCTGTATGATCTATCTCCAACCTCCACCACACTGCCAGCCACTGGATTCCACTCATAGTATGCTTGATTTTGGGAGAACCACTCCTCAAGCCATTGGTCGTATCTCAACTAGCACGAAGTCCCATGAAGAAGTAACCTGGTGATTTTTCACGTCATAAGGGTTCCAACGCAACAGACGGGGCATCAACTGGATGCTCGGTCTGTAAGTTATTGGCATTTTAGTGTTGAGGGCTCGGTTGGATTCGAAGTCGATCTAACCTGGCCGTACTCCAACTTTCTCTAAAACTCTCGTGGAGTGTCTCAAAAGGACTGTCTTGCTCCAAGGATCTCAGCGCCGTAGACAATTTGTCAAACGGACATCTGGTTCACAAGTTACGGTCACTTAAGCGTATATGGGGCTGAGAGGGGTCCGGGTCCGGGTCTGACCCGGCCCGTCGGGCGGTCCGGCCCGCTGGCTGGCGCGACCCATGCACGGATCGCGCGGTCCGCCTCCCAGACAGCTCAAAGAGTCGTTTGATTTATTTATGGGCAGACCAAGGTGGTGCCGCCTTGTCACATGCGGGACCCGCAGGAGGCGGGTCCCTTGCCAGCTCGTCGCAGCTTCCTTCAGCACAGCGCGCGACGGCGCGCCACCTCCACCTCAACGGCCGACCGTTGTCGGCCGACTGTCCGACCATCGCGGCGCCGCTCTTCCACCGTGGCTGATGGTTGTCAGTCACAGGCACCGCCGCACCGGCGCTTCTTCCGCGGGGTTTCGGCGATGCCCCAGAGCTCCGTTTTCACTTCCGCTCGCGTCTACGGGCTCCCCGAGATACTGTCATCGATGTGAGGCTTCCGGATTCCATATTTTGATGAGTTGAAGAATTTTCCCCCAAAGAAGGCATCAAGAACAAAGCGGCGGAGGGTTCGGGCCTTGTTCGTTTGGCCCGCGCCCTCCGCGTTAGCATTATAACAAGCGGGTGATTATTCAATTCATCTTTAATAAATAAACCACATTCAAATCCCCCACAACAACCTCCCACAAATTCAATAACAAGGAATAGAATCGAGGAAATTTCTTGAATTAATAAACAATCCCTACCTCAATTCGTTGGGGACGTCACGGTAGTGGATGAAGAATCCCTGTCTGTGGAAGCCGTCGGCGTTCATCGATCCCGGTCTGTTGTCGCCCGAGCTTCCTTCTCTGTCGGTGGAAGGCGTCGCGTCACTTCGCCATAGGTTTCTTTCTTGTTGAATTCGTGTCAAAACTCCACCCCAAGCCTCACTTAAATAGAGGGGGAAAGGGTGGGTAACGCACCGAGAAATTAATGAGGTTCATTAATTGACGTAATTAATGTGCCACATTAATTGACATAATTAATGGGACACATTAATTACGCGAGGGCTGGTTACGCAACCAAAGAGTAACCGGGAAATTAATATCCCACATTTAAAAGTCTGACCACCTTCGTGGTCCCCGCCACCGCCGCTCAACAGGTGGTAGGAAAAAAAATAACAATTCTTATGTTATTTTATTATTTCTTTAAAAAGCAGCAAAAACTAACTTTTTCACCCGACCTACTGCGGTTGAAGTGAAGCTTCCCTTAAGAGAATATCGGCGTTGCGGATTTAACGGTGCCCTCAGACTTTTAATCCGAGAACCGGTTCAAAAGATAAAAAACCTCGCCCGCGCGTTTACTAAACGTAGCTATAAAAAAGTTCAAAAATTCATTTCAGGCACACCAGGCCTCGAAATCACGCGCCGTAAATTTTCGCAGACTCGTAATAATTCCAAATAATTTTAAAAAAAATACATGGAATTTTTGGTTCTTTACATTCTCCCCCCCCCCTTAGGGCTTTTTTTCCCCGAAAGCTACAACAAAACTAGGAGAACAAGGGGTACTTAGCACGCATCTGAGCCTCCCTCTCCCATGTTCTCTCCTGGAGGTTCTCATGATTTCATCAAACTCACACCAGAGGAATCGACCGCCCACGAAGGACCCACTCCTATCGATCCTCTATCTCCACCGGGAACTCCGCAAACGTCGCCCCATCGTCGATGTCCAGGTCGCCCCAGTCGATAACGTGCGATGGATCATGCACGTATCTTCACAATTACGACATGTGGAAAACACTATGCACTTGGTGCACCTGTGGGGGAAAGAGCTGGATGGTACGCCACCTCGTCTACTCTGCTGAGGATCAGGAAAGGTCCGACGAACCACAGAGATAGCTTGTCGCCCCGGCCAAACCTCTGTAATCCTCGTTGGGGTGAGACCCGTAGAAAGACATGGTCTCCCTCCTCAAACTCCAAGGGTCCCTGTCTCCTGTCGGCATAAGACTTCTGCTGGCTCTGTGCGGTCTTCATTCGCTCCTGGATGATCTGCACCTTCTCTGTGGTAGAATGTACCAACTCTGGACCCATAAGTGCTGACTCCCATGGGTATGTCCAGCGAAGAGATGATCTGCATGGTCGCCCATAAAAAGCCTCAAATGGGTCCATGTCGATGGTGGAGTGATAACTATTGTTGTATGAAAACCCCACCAGGGGCAGGAGGTCCTCCCAACTGCGGCCGAAATCGAGGACACAAGCACGAAACATGTCCTCGAGTGTTTGTATGGTCTGCTCCATCTGACCATCTGTCTGAAGGTGAAAGGCGGTGCTCAAGCGTAGCTGAGTTCCAAACGCCTCTTGCAATCCCTTCCACAAGCGAGGTGTAAAACGTGTGTCGCGGTCTGATATGATCACCGATGGCACTCCGTGAAGTCGCACAATCTCCTGCATGTAGAGGCTTCCCAAACCCTCTACTAATCCCAGCTATCAGATGGGTAGGAAGTGGGCTGACTTGGTGGGTCGGTCAACGATCACCCAGATTGAATTGTGGCCCCTGGACGTACATGGTAGCCCCATCACTAAGTCCATGGATATATCATCCCACTTCCACTCTGGTACCTCAAGTAGTTGAGCTAAGCCTGTTGGTACCTGATGCTCGGCTTTCACTTGCTGACAAGTGAGGCATCGAGATACAAACTCTACCATTGCTTTCTTCATCCCTAGCCACCAGTACTGACGTCGGAGGTCCTGTTACATCTTCCTCACTCCATTATTTATCGTTAAAAGGGGTGTATGGAACTCCTCCAACACCTCCTCTCGTAGCGTCACTGGTACCATAGTGCGTCCTCTAAAGAGGACGACGTGCTCCCCACCTTCAGAAAATCCCTCAGGAGCCTGTCCTACGGATATCTGAGAACGTCAGGCCTTGCAGTCAACGTCCCCAAGCTATGCCTCCCTGACTCATTGTAGAAGTGGGGGAGTGACAGTCATAGACTGAAGGTAAGCTGCTCCATCTCTATCTATGAAGGATAACTACAACGTGGCTAGTTGTTTTGTCCCCTCACTCAGTAGTTGTAAACCAGACCTCCTACTGAGTGTGGCGGCTACTACGTTCCCCTTCCCAGGAGTGTAGACTATATCAAAGTTATGGTCATGGAGGAACTCTAACCATCGTCGTTGTCTCAGATTTAGGTCCTTCTGTGAGAAAATATACATGAGACTCTTGTTATTAGAGTAAACAGTAAATTGTTCACCCATCATGTAGTGCCGCAACATCTTCAGTGCAAAGACCACTACTGCTAACTTCAGTTCATGGGTAGCGTAGTTCTACTCATGTTGTCTCAACTGCCATGAGACGTAGGCGATCACTGCTCGCTCCTACATCAGGACACAACCCAGTTCGGTCCCTGATGCATCGCAGTAAACTACGTACCCAACGCCCTCTTCTGGTATCCTCAAGATGGGAGCGCTCTTCGGTCTCTACCTCAGCTCCTGAAAACTCTACTAGCACTTCTCTATCCACAAGAAAGTTTTCCCCTTCTTCGTCAAAGCTGACAAGGGTGTCGCTACCCTGGAGAAGTCGGGTACAAATCTCTAGTAGTACCCAGCCAATCCCAGGAAACTCTGCACCTCTATCACACTCCTAGGTGGCTCCCAAGAAAGCATTGTCTCTATCTTTGTCGAATCCACTACGACTCCAGCCTCCGAGATAACATGCCCCAAGAAGTGGACTTCTCGTATCCAAAACTGGCACTTCGAGAGCTTGTCATAAATCTGGTGCTCTCGAAGTGTATCCAAAACTATCTGCAGGTGTGTGGCATGCTCCTCCTCTGACGCTGAGTATATCAAGATGCCGTCGATGAAGACCACCACAAAGCGATCGAGTTATGGATGAAAGATCATGTTCATGAGCCCCATGAATACTGTCGGAGCGTTGGTCATGCCGAAAGGCATCACTAAGAACTCGTAATGGCCATACCGACATCTGAAGGTTGTCTTTGGTACATCCTCGTCCCGTACTCTGAGCTGATTATAGCCTGATTTGAGGTCTATCTTCCAAAACCATCGAGTTCCCTTCAGTTGGTCGAAGAGATCATCAATCCTCGGGAGTGGATACTTGTTCTTCACGATCACCTGGTTCAGGCGCCGATAGTCCACACAAATCCTTAGACTCTCATCTACCTTCTTGGCGAACAAGATCGGGGATGCCCATGGAGAAACAATGGGCCTTACGAACCCCTTTCCCTACAAGTCCTCCAATTGTACCCGCAACTCTTGAAGCTCCACGGGAGCCATCCGATATGCTGATGTAGATATCGGTATCATCCTAGGGTACAGGTCGATGTGAAAGTCTACCTCTCTATGAGGAGGTAGTCCTGAAACATCATCAGGGAAGACATCAGCATACTGGTCCACCACTACAAGATAACTCGGACTCCTCACGTCAACTGCTCCGAGGGTGAGGATAGCCAACTGATGAGTAATCGGTTGCACCCTCCTCCGAGATAGTCCATCCTATGCTGCAAAGGTTTCCTCCTCGTTGTTGAAGGTAAACTTGATCTCATTCTCACGGACACACCTCACTTTGCGCCTAAAATAGTCGATCTGAGCATGGACTATGGATAGTCAATCCATACCCAAGATGACGTCGTAAGGCCTCGACGCTGCTACTAGGAGATCTCAGTCGAAGCTCTCGCCTCCTAGAGTGAGCTCACACTGCTTGCACCAGTGTGTAATAATCGAATCTTCTCCCGTAGGAGTCTCTAATCGCGAGGATCGAGCCAACGACTCCATCGGAATCTCTGAGCTCCGAACGAGTGTCGTGGCAATGAAAGAGTGATTGACACCTGTGTCTATAAGTACTGCAGCTAGGGTAGAATAGACACATATCGTACCTCTAATTGTCTCTGAAGCGTCGTGGTCGTAGGCCTCTGCTGCCAATAGTTGTGCTCACCCCTGTCCACCTGCTCCCTGGTCGGGGTGGACCTCCTAGTAGTGGTGGCGGTAGAACCTCAAATCGCCGCCTACTGCACGGCCTGCTCCTCTGCCTCATCTGTCGCCCTGCGGACCTCCTCGCTCGAATCTCTGCCTCTACCTTAGCGGTCCATCGACCATCTGATGATCATTGGTAGGGCGGTTCGGGCAGTCGTGAGCCATGTGGCCCTACTCGCCACACGTGAAGTACAGTCTACCTCCCAACTGACCTTCTCTGCCTCGTAAGCTTCGAACCTCTGACCATGTGTCTCGGGGTCATCCACCAGTGGGTCTGGCCCGCTTAGACCCCTGCTTCATATGTCTAATGCCTCCTGCAGATGACTCGGCTACCTGTCGTCCGGTGGTGGCTCTCACCGTCGGTGCCTGCTCAACTATGAAGCTCTCCACCAACAATGCTCGCTCGAGCACTCCAACCTGTGTCGGGATATTCAGCGATATCATCGACGCTCTAATCTCCCATTGAAGACCCTGCTCAAAAGTCTGGGCCCTGAAAAATGGGTCATGTACCATGTCGGTGGAGTAGTGCGAGAGGTCAATGAATCTCGTCGAGTACTAGGCTACTGTCAGGTTGCCCTGCTGTAAGTGCAGCAGCTCCTGGATAAGCACAGAGCGTAGAGTCGTTGGAACACTCCGACTTGAAGAGGCTCTCAAAGTCCATCCAGGTGAGGGTTGCTCGTCATGTGTCTGGAGCGTCAGGCTCCACCATCTCCCTGTTGTGCCCTATAAAAGGCTAGCAGCTAGGATAACCATATGCTCTGCTGGTGTCTCAACCAAGCGAAAAACTCTAGCCACAGCCTCCAACTAGTCCTCGGCTGCCTGGGGATATGTCTCGCCTCGAAACCTCAGAGGCCTCTGTCTCTGGAACTTGTACAACGTGCTCAGTCGGCGTGCACGGTCTGCTGGTGGGGCTGGTGGCATCTGCTTCCCAACGGGTGGTGGTGCTACTGGTGCACCACCCAAAGGTGCCAACACAATAATAGGGTCATACACTGAAGCCTCATTGCTCGGTGGGTTGTCATCGTGTACTCTCTCGGGAATCCTGGCTGGCTATCTACGAGGCGACATCCTGAAAAGAAATAAGTGTGCCACGGTCAATAAGTTATACCTGGTGAGCTGACTCAAAAGAGATCGAAGTAAAAACATTTCAAAACACACGCAATCAGTGTTTTCATGCATCGAGTCGGAAATCAGAATTCAAGGTCCTGGTGTATGGATACGTCAGTCACCGCACCAACACTGAACTCCCCAAACTGAAAACCATACTCCAAACACTTAACATTATTGCTCCATTAGAAAGATCAGAGTCCTAGTTCTTCAGTAGAACCGACTACCTCTGATACCACTTTGTCACGACCCATCCCTCGGGACTTGTGTCGTGACTACCCCAAGCTCACCTTCCATAATCTAGGGGTTGGTGACTAGCACCGGAAAGACATATCCCTAAAATGGGAAGGCATTACCTTTAAACCTGTAAAAACTCACAACTCAAGAACACAACAAGATGCAACCATGAAGTAAAACTGAAGTAGTAAAGGTGTGTACTGAAAGTAAAGGGGTCGGAATACAAGCCCAATTGAAAAGATACAACTACAACTGAAACAAAAAAAATAGCTCCTGAGATCGTCCACTGGGAATCCTACCTGAAGGGTAGGTACAGCTCGTCTCCTCAACTCTTCACGTCACCCGCCACTGTCACCTCCGTCCAGCATCAGGTCCTAGCTCCCTGAGTCTCAGTCAAGGTTGTCCGTCGTCTGCACAAAACACAACAAAGTGCGGGTGAAGCTCATGCAGGGGTGGGTATAACAATACTTAGTAGGGACCCCGAGACCCCCGAAGGTCTCTCAGAATTCCACAAAGGAAAACCCACAAAGCATGATCTCAATCACAAAGCACAAAGCAATAGACACAGCTCAAACCAGATATAAGTAAAGCACAGAAGTACATATGACTAGTCGAGAAGCTAGATCATCTTATTCTATCGAGAGGCATTGCTGCTAACCATACGGAGTCTAACCCACACAGGATCGATTGGTACTAACCCCCTTTAACCCACACAGGATCCGACCCACCCAGGATCGATAGGTACTAACCCTCATTGACCCACATAGGATCTGACCCACACAGGATCAGTATGCGCTAACTCACACAGGATCGCTGAGTGCTGACCCACACAGGATCGGTATGCGCTGGCCCACACAGGATCGTTGAGCGCTGACCCACACAGGATCGGTATTGATCCACACAGGATCGCTAGGTACTAACCTCTGTATGATCTGTCTTCAACCTCCACCTCACTGCCAGTCACTGGATTCTGCTCATAGTACGCTTGATTTTGGGAGAACCGCACGTCAAGCCATCAGTTATATTTCAAATGGCAGTAAGTCCCATGAAGAAGTAACTCGATGATCCGTCGCGTCATAAGGGTTCCAACGCAACAGACGGCGCGTCAATTGAACGTTCGGTCTGTAAGTTATTGGCATTTTAGTGTCGAGGGCCTGGTTGGATTTGGAGTCGATCCAACCCGGCCATACTCCAACTTTCTCCAAAACTCTCGTGGAGTATCTCAAAAGGATCATCTCTCTCCAAGGATCGCAGCGCCGCAAATGGTTCGTCAAACGGACGTCTAGTTCGCAAGTTACGGTCACTTAAGCGTATCTGGGCCCAAGAGGGGTCTGGGTCCGGTCCGACCCGGACCGACCCGAAGCGACCTGGGTCGGCCCGCCGGCTGGGCACGGCCCGCCGGGCAGTTCGGCCCGCTGGCTGGCGCGACTGGCGCAGGGGTCGCGCAACCCGCCTCTCGAACGGCTCAAAGAGTCGTTTAGTTTATTTAAGGGCGGACCCAGGTGGCGTCGACTTGTCACCCGCGGGACCCGCAGGAGGCGGGCCCCTTTCCAGCTCGTTGTGACTTCCTTTAGCACGGCGCGTGATGGTGCGCCGCCTCCACCTCCGTGGCTGACCGCTTGTCCGACCACCGCGGCGTCGAGCGGTGCCACTCTTCCACTGCGGCCGGCAATTGTCGGCTGCCGCTCTCATCCTCCGGTGTCGTGCCTGCGCTTCTTCTACGGGACTCCGGCGATGCCCCAGAGCTCTATTTTCACTTCCACTCATGTCTACGAGCTCCCCGAAAGCCGTCGTCGCTGCGAGGCTTCTGGATTCCAGATTCTGACGAGTTGAAGAATTGTCCCTCAAAGAACGCATCAATAACGAAGCGGCGGAATGTATGAGCCTTGTTCGTTTGGCCCGCGCCCTCTGCGTTAGCATTATAACAAGTGGGAGATTATTCAATTCATCTTTAATAAATAAACCCCGAAAAAATCCCCTGCAACAACCTCCCGCAAATTCAAGAACGAGGAATAGAATCAAGGGAATTTCTTGAATTAATAAACAACCCCTACCTCAATTCATTGGGGAGGTCGTGGTAGTGGATGAAGAATCCTTGTCCGTGGAAGCCACTGGCGTTTGTCGATCCCGGTCTGTTGCTGCCCGAGCTTCCATCTCCATCGGTGGAAGGTGTCGCGTCACTTCGCCAGAGGTTTCTTGCTTGGTGAAGTCCTACCAAAACTCCACCCCAAGCCTCACTTAAATAGAGGGAGAAAGGATGGGTAACGCACCAAGGAATTAATGAGGTTCATTAATTGATGTAATTAATGTGCCACATTAATTGATGTAATTAATGGGCCACATTAATTACGCAAGGGGTGGTTACGCAACCAAAGAGTAACCGAGCAATTAATATCCCACATTTAAAAGTCTGACCACCTTCGTGGTCCCTGCCACCGCTACTCAACAGGTGGTAGGAAAAAAGAAATAAAATAACAATTCCTATGTTATTTTATTATTTCTTTAAAAAGCCACAAAAACTAACTTTTTCACCCTACCTACTGCACTCGAAGTGAAGCTTCCCTTAAACGAATCCCAAAACTGCGGATTCAACGGTGCCCTCAGATTTTTAATCCGAGCACCGGTTCAAAAGATAAAAAACGACGCCAGCACGTTTACTGAACGGACCTTTAAAAAAGTTCAAAAATTCATTCCGAGCACACCGGGTCTCGAAATCACGCGCCGTAAATTTTCGCAAACTCATAATAATTCCAAATAATTTTAAAAAAAATACATGGAATTTTCAGGTCTTTACACGAACACCATCATCGCAGAAACAAGCTGTCATCGTCATCGGTACCACAACGCGGCACCGTTGCTCCACCTACGTCAAGATCATAGCATCTCGAGTCACCGTCTGGAGTTCACTGACTCCACTCCACCATCACCACCATCGTCGTTGTACAGAACCAGAATGACGGAACCCATAGATAGAATCCACAAACATCCCACACCAGAAAGAGAGATCATTGGCGAAAATAAAGCCACAATCGTGAAAAAGGACTAAAAGGGGAACACGAAACCGGGGAAGAACACTGAAGAAGACCGGGAAAGCAACCCTGAAGAGAGCCGGGGATGAAACCCTAAAAGAAACCTCGACAACCGCAAACCATAATCCCAAAACCCGGTGTATCCACCGCTCCAACTCCGACCTGGAGAGGAGTGGTGGAACCCTAGGTCGGAGCGGGTTTGGGCGGCCGAGGATGAAGACCAACTCCGGTAGTGCCTGGAAACCCGACGTCCACCGAACCACAATCCCAAAGCCTCCAGTCTTCAGGTTATAAAAACCACATGAACTTCTTTGGTTTTATTTTATCCTATCAGATTTAAAAGACCGTTAAACATATTTAACGTTGATAATATAGTCGTTGAGCAGTGATCACATGATTAGTATAAACATAGGGTTTTAACAAATTCAATTGACACAAACAAAGGAAGTGATGGACTTAACCAGTAGGATCATACCCTATGAAGCTCATTTATCGGAGCTTCTAAGAGAGATAGCATCATTGGGTTTTCCCTTGATCAAGTTCAAGCTGAGATCCAACAACTTAAGCACGAGTGAAACCGTTTACAGAATAAGTTCAAGCTCATCTAGATCACAGCTCAAACCATGTACGTCGAACCACCCCATGAAAGTCTCATTGTCACGCACCTTACTCTTAGGGCATTTACTGGTGTATTAAAGGGGTATGTATCAAGACCCTAATAATATGAATATGTATATTGTATATAATAATGAATATATTTTCATTTTATTGTCGTTAATTTATAAATGGTTTTGATTTTTTATAAAGTCAAATGTAATTTTTATAAGAGTTCGAAAACTGTTATTGTCAAAAAACTCGTCATCTCTCAATAAATGTCGATTCTTATTTTAAAAGTGAAAATGCACATATTTAGAAAATTATTTAGATAAAAATAATATTATTTTTTGAATCAAAACGTCAAAATTATATAATGGTAATTTTTTTATAATTTTTTGAGACGGCCGTATTTTTGGGTAAAAATTAAATACGGTATAAATATACAGTGTGTATTATGACATCATAATAACCCAAAATGATGTAATAAATACTATAATGGGTATCCATGACCAAATCTATGTTTTCCCTTTAAAATAATATAATATTATGTTTATTTGATTAATTTTATAAAGCCTTTATAAATCCTCCAAAACCTATAATATATTTTAAGATTTTAAAATCATTTTTTTAAGAGTATGACTCACCTCCACATCAACAAGGGAAATATTTTAATAAGTTTGGCCCTTAGCCTCATAAAATAATGAAAATAACCCCTCTTTGACAGAAACCATGGTCAAAACCCATAGGAAGGTTTGTGGTTTTGGTTATTTTATTATATAGTGTCCAAAACCTAAGTTTGAGAAGTGATGAAGAATTCCCCACACATTTCCTATATAAACTCACTCAAGCTCTCATTTCTCTTCACTCAAAATCCTTAGATCACATCCTTACTCTTCTCTCCCCTCTCTAGAGTCCTCCCAAGGTTCCATCAGTCTCTCAAGAAGCTCCTCCAAAGCTTTTGGAATCACACTCTCAAGGTAAGGGATCATCTCCTTCTCCTCTTTATTCAAGTTTCTTCATTATCTTATGTCTTCTATTTCCAATTCCTAATGTTGGGATATGTTTCTTCATGTCCCTATTACTTTCCATTTGATTTCCAAATGATGAGAGACCTCTTTCACTCTCATCAACCCATTTTATGAATTTTTAAGAGACGTTATGCTACCAAAATTTCACCGTGATTTTCCATGTCAAAACTATTGTGTAGTGAATATCATACTCATTTCTTATCAAGGGTGTTCACCTTTATGAACTTATACTTCTTGATTGGGGACTTATATATATATTCCACACTCCTTGATCATGGAATAAAATATAATGATGAATGAATTCATGTTGTATTATCTATGTGGCATACTTAAGCATGAGAATAAAATGAATGTGACAGGTGCGCCCGGAATTATATAGCGCTCCAATGCATTGGGTAATATTTTAGTCTCATGAGATGTCATGCAAGGGATTAGGGAGTGAACCAAATCCATCACGGGACTTTTTCCATCATGATATCTTAGTATTTATTCTTGACCTATGTTTATGATGCAGTGTTTTAAGTTGTTTCCACATTTCTCATGTTGTCTTTATGTTATCATGTTATATGATGTCTTGTTGTTTGTGTTTATAATTCTCACCCCTTTTATGCCCCATTGATATGCTTATTATCTAACATTTATTACTTTATCCATGTTATGTCATGTTTATTCACTTACTGAGCTTTATAGCTCATTCATTTCTTCTGTATGTCCCTAGGTTATCTCATGCAGTTTTAAGTATGAACGTGTTAAAAAAGTTTTCAATAAAGATGTTGTATTTTCTATTTTAAGTTATTATGTAATGTACCTAATTCCCAAAGACACTAGACTTCTTGATCTTTCATGTTGTATTAAGTGTAATCTTATGCAATAAATCATGTATTAATGTGAAATAAAGAGCAGAGCTGTCATAGAGCATAAGGAGTTTATCCAGGTTTGACCACTCAGAGGTCTTTGGGTAGTTAGAACACTTTCCTAAGATGGTAACAATTATACTGAGGTCTCGATATAATGTACATGAAATATTAGGTGACTGTATTGAGGTATTGAGGTGTTCATTGAGGGATTCAATCAGATAATTCTAAAGACAAGGAAGAAGAGGGTGTCTAAAGGGTTGAAACTAGTCTATAATTGCTGTTTCTTAAACCTAATTTCCACATTTCTTTTTGATATGTTTTCAATTCTAAATTCCATTGATTTCCTTAAATCGTTTTTAGTTTATTTTCTCAACTTTCAAACCAAATCCTAAATTTAAATAACTTCTAACAAAAACAAATTAACAAAAAGTAATAGTTGGAAACTTAGTCTACAACCTCCTCGAGAGACAACCCTGTGTTGTTTTACTACATTCTTTAGGAGAAAATAATTTGTTTGAGTGTGATTCATGAAAAATATCATCATCAAGATATTATTATTGTTGAATGTTTGCATTTAATGTTTGGTTTTCTAGTCTTGTTATGGTTGGGGTGAACTTGGTTGGGATGATTTGTTGTAGTTGAAAAGGGGGGTGTTGATGTGTGTTGTTTGTTATGTCTCTTAAATATTGATAAATTGGTCATGAGTTAAAGATGATTAGGGGAATAGGGATGAAAGTGGAAGTCCAGAGTAGTATTAATAAACATGATAAGTTAATTATATCTTGAAAAAATGATGATGAGAATATTGAGGGAGTTGGTGTCATGTTATGGTTCCATCAGCAAGTTGGGTTGTATGATGTGTTTATGGGGTGATCATTTGTCTACTTGTTCTCCAAACACCACCATAGGTTGTCATTCTAGGTTCCTTCGTTAATATAGCTAGGATGGTTGGTTTGGGGAGTTTTGTGAAAATTGGGATAAGTGATCAGGGATGTGATGGTGTGCTTAGTTGTGTTGGGCATGGGATAGTGAAATGTAAAAGTAATGGCTTAATAAGAAAATTGGGAACTATATGAATCTATTTTTCTATAATGATTAATGGTTGTGAGAACTAAAATGAAATGAAGGAAAGAGGTTGATGTGAAATGAAAATGGCTAGAATAAATGTGATTAATGACGAATGAATGGCTTGATATGGGAAGTGGGTAATTGAATGGAATAATAAACCTAATGAGGCTAGTAAATAGTAAATGGCAGGATGGGAAATGATGTGAGAAACGTGATGTTGATTGTGTGGTTTTCTTTTCCCACAAATCCGGTTATGTTATTAAAGGTGATTTGTTATGGAAAGCGGTGCTTGTGTGTGTGGTTGTTGTGTGGTTATCTTGATATTGTGAAAGTGGTTTTGGGGATATGATATGGTAATAGAGGATGATGGGTTGAATTTGAAGGTATCGGGGGGCGCAGCAGAAGCAGATGGGCCGGGTATTTTAAAATTTCCACCAGCGATCGATGTAACTACGTCATCGTCGGTGAAGAAATGTCTGGTACGAATTCCCAAGGATCCTGCATGAAGGTTTTAAGCACAAAAATTAAATAAAAAATTACCTCTTCTGATCTGAAGTTGCGCTCGACATCCGCTTGTCGCTGGTGATCGTTGCTCGAAGGAACCGAAGTCGGTTCCCTCTAGATAATCCAAACATGCTTCGAAAGTCAGTGGGAGCGTCGATCGTTGAATTTCGGACACTAGCATGGAGATATGATGAATATTTCAACGTGCCAACAATCATTGTTGCATTGATCCATCGATCTGTGATGCAGAACTTTGATCAAAGGCTTGGATTGACTTCTTTTCTCTCTAAGAAGCGGGAGAGGAGAGGAGAGACTCTGGAATCGTGCAGTGAATAGTCCATCGCATGAGAGCCTCATCCTCCCTTTTATAATAAGGTTCTAAATACCCGAAAAAGGCTCCCCAGCCCTTGGATATTTATTAACCACTAAATTAGTTATAAACGACATTGTATGATTGTTTTACTGAGTCATAAATATCATTTATATTTTTATCAATTGTAATATAACAAATATATTACGTGATAAAACCGAGTCATTATATCAACTCAATATTCCCTCAAATATTAAACGAACCTTGAATATTAAAATAATATTCGTTCGCATAATATTTTTCCATTTATTTACTTTAATACTTGTAAATATGTTTAATAAATAAATTCAATACCAATTATTCTAAACTCAAATAATATGAATTTATTTATTTCATGACGATCATATATTCTCGAACATCTCTCAGACCCCGTGGTGGGGCCCACCATATCCTATACTCATATTCATCATAATAGGGTATACTTTTGAATACGCTTGGTATGTGACCCTCTAGACCCTTATCTCGATAGCAATGAATATTATTCACAAATCAAAAGCAGAATCTAGCAACTCATCAAGACCCCTAAAGAGATGAGGAGTAGTTATAGAAATGACAATCTTCCTACGAACACATACCATATAATATAATCTATTTGTCTCGTGATATCTCATAAAGCAGGATGCACACTTTGTTTCATCATCATTTTTTGATTTATTATTTGTTAACCTAATTGGATAGACTTACCTTCTTCTACCATGGCCATAGATTTAATGAAGGTACTATTATCCTTGTCAACTAGGCCGGAGATATCATTTCCTTTCAAAAGTGACAAATTTTATCTTGATTATTCAATCAATGTCACACCACCAATGATGTGCCTAATGCAAGTTACCATGCTACAACTTCAATGTCATAGTTTTTTTCTTACATCAAAGCACGCAATCAAATGGTATACACTGATAATAATCTCAAGTCAGGAGACCATTACACGTGTTCGCGGATTGGAACTACCAATGACACCTAAAACATGTGGTGTTCATATTGGCGGGTCAATCCTTATGATCTCATCTGCTTGAGACCACCAAGTGTGAACTTCATGAGAAGAAGTCTCGATACTTATGAGCTCACAACACCTGATACTCAAACATCAACTATGTCCAGTTAGTATGATGTATCTAGACCATAGGACATATGTTTAATATTAATGTCATTGTATCTCGAGGTTCTCATTATAGTCTGGAAACTACTATAACAATTTGACATGACAAATAATCTAAGAACATTACTATAAATAGTGGATGTAAAAATATCAATACTATTATGGTAAGAATATATCATGCATAAATCATTGTATACATGGTATGTTAATCGAAAAGTACTGATAAATTTGGGTATAGGGAACCCACTTTTACAACACTCTCACTTGCACTAGAGCCAACTTGCTAACTAACTTTGTTTCTCTCACATGATAAGGTCATGTTTATGCTGAGTTGCGGCTTTAGTCATGGGTCTGCCATGTATCTGTTGCGTGGATATTTTTCTATTTTTGATTTCACTTCCTTGAGTAAGACTCCTTGAGAGATGATATCCCCGAGTATATTCTTTTTTTCCACTGTCAAAAACTTAGCATCTTGGCTAGTACTAATAATAGGATTATCATAATTTACATTATGATAGAACTTTACTTATTAGGTTCGATTCCAAGAACTGAAACAAATCATTGTGCATTTTACACTACTTTAGTTTCATCATAAGTCGCAACACACTCAGTATTTTGTAGATATGGATATCAATGGCTTGAATGAGCTTCTCTTGCTCATTACCTTTGTCTAACTACGATATAAGATCAAATTGATCTATAAGAAGACTGGTTTGTGTCCTCTTAAAACTAGTGTCCCTTCCTCTCTAAGTACCAGGTGCATATCCTTTATACTTCCTCAAGTACAATTGGATAGTTCTGGAAGCATCTCATGCAGTTCTCCTAAACATAGCTGATATTTTCCTACCATAAAATATATATTGGCAATAACACATTTTGTACATATCATGGCATATGTGATTGATCCATCGCATAAGCATATGGAATTCTTCTTACCACATTAATCTCCGTCTATATCCCATACATGTCTTCTTTGATAGATTTATGTCATGTGACATTAGTAACAATTCTGTCTTGAATTGTTCCAACTTGTATTTTCAATACCTTGTCAGTATATGTACTCTTGACTATGTCTAAGCAGTCGTTAGATGTACCTCAGTAGATTTTGATCCCTAAAACTTAGGTTGATACTTTAAGTCAATCTTTGGAGAATTATTTTCATTCTAGTCTTAACTAATTGTAAGACCAATAGTTGTTTTCCATATATTATCTAACATATTTTACTTGAAAAACAATGACGCTCCCACTAACCTCTTGTAGACACTTGGAAAAAAATCATTCCAAGTGAATATTTTATGATCTTGTTTCTTACTTCAATTGAAAATTGGATTTCGAAAACTTGCACCCCTTATTGGTATTTTATGGTGTCACCAACTCTTTCTGGTTGCGTCGTATAAACGTCTTCCAAGATTGGTGGTCTTGACATCTAATTCCCAATTTAAAGATCATAAAAAGTGGTTATGACAAGTAAAATTCTAATAGATTTAGGCATAATGGTTTGGTCTTACCAATCGAATCGTATTGGTACCACGCTTATACCACTCATGTATAGTCTCACTTGAATACCTGCCGTAATATTCAAAATGATAAGCCCATGTACGTTGATACATGGAATCTATTATTGAATTTTAATTGATCTTATCAATCTTAGCTTGTTGTCATTGATTGCTCACTTGTAAGATTTATTACTCTCAATGAATAAAGTATCACCGGTCGCGGTGAATGTAAAACCATTACCATGGTTTTAACTTTCCTACTCAGTATGTGTCTCTGGAACATTCCTTTTTCCAAAAACTCTTGTGGAACTTGTTTCTATGTCAACCACTTGTGCATCTTCAACATTGACTAAATTCAAGTCAATCTTACTCTCACTGTCTCAAATAGAGATGTGCACCCTTTTATAGAAATATATAGTCTAGCACTTGACAATAACTTTCTCTATATTAGGGATTTTAATAATATCCTATATGAACTTTAGGATACTAAATGAGATGCGCATTGTGTTTTTCTTGATGCAAATTTGTTTATGTCCATAACAAACTTTTTGCATCTAAACACATGTATATATGTCATAATGGATTTATATCATACTATAACTCATATGGTTTCCATTTTTTATTATAGTCGGCATATGATTATGGGATAACGCTGCTATTTACAAAACATGTCTCAAAAAATAATGGAAGTTTCTACAATGCATATGAATGTCAACATTGATTCTCCCTTTACTTACATCTAGACTCAGGTGTGTATAAAGAAATGTGTGTTTAGGAATTACTTCATGCTACATTTTATTGATCAATGTTTGCATGTAAGGCTCATCATCGCTCATCATTGGTCCTCCTTACTAACATCATACTTTGATGTGTATAAGGAAATGTGTGTTTAGGAATTACTTCATGCTACATTTTATTGATCAATGAATATTTGGTCAAGATATTCTTCGGCACACGAGCTCGAAGCAAATCATATCTTCTGACTGAATATTTCGTACTTCACTTTTACACTCATAACACTTAAAGAAATCTCATGAAGTATATTTACCACTAGCTTAACCTTGGAATAGTTCACAATCTATAACTGAACTAATTCTGAAAGCCTTGTGGCCTACCTTTATTTCTAAAGATTTCTTTGTCCAAAACTAAGTAAGTGTGTTGATAATACCTAGGGTCTTTTAACTCCAAAGATTCTAAAACCATACTGGGTACATCCTTAACAACAACTTAGTTTTACTTTTACCAGAAAAAGCCTTATCTTGCCACAACTGGGTATAACTGAGTCTTGCATTTTTATATTCATCTATTATTTTCAATGATTCAAGCATCACTGAACCATTAGTTGAATATTAGACACCAAAAACAACATTTATTTCAAAACAGGAATAATATCTTCTTGTGTCCAATGGGCACGTGAGATAAATGTTTTGGTTATATTCAATAAAAGTTTAACTATAATCGTTAATCTTGGCAATTGGATGTTGTGTACTTCTCACCGCTGACTTAGGAATCACCATTTCTCAGCTGCTTGGAGAATTCATCATAATTCTTATAATGTTTCTTTTCTTACTTGGTTATTGTATTTAAATACACATATGTGATAGGCATATTGTATTTAATACCCTAGAAGTATAACAGAAACATTACATACAATAGATGAATATACCTGAAGAAAAAGTGAAAACTTCTTTCTTCAATTCAGTTCATTGCATTTTATCTTCCATAGACGTATCTCATGTCATGCAAAGAAAATAACATATTGTATGATGATCAACCTCAGATCTTTAAAGGACATTGAGAAGGTGGATTTGACATTACACTTTTCATTGTCCTTTCGCATTGTCTTTCAACTTGTTCGTCATAAGAACTAAAGATTAATCTTTCTTTAAGTTCTTATCTGCTTGGCGAACATTACCCAAAAGGTTATGAAGCATTTTCTCTATACTGTTCATTCTGTGATCTTAAATGAAAATGAAGAAAGTTGGTGATAAAGATATATGAATGGGGAGTATTGAAAGAAAGTGTTTCATCTCTCAATTTACACATATTCAGTGTAAACGTCACCTCATTCATATCTTGCTCCATTGTCTCCTCGCAAACTTCCAAGGGATGAGACAACATGTGGTACCATCCATGTCCTAATGATGTATCCTCATCTCATTGGACATTGGTGATATCATTATAATGTAAAAATCAAATGTTTCATACATGAGTCCCTTGTAAGCATCTTTTACACCCTGGCTTCCTAAGACAGCTTAACGGGTATTGGGGACTTCGGCACCTTGAATTTCTCATATCATAGTATTATGCGCAAGTGCTTGTACTACTTTTGGAAACTCATGTCGATGAGGACATTGACTTGTCAAATATAAATCGCAGTGTGTGTGGTATTACATGTCATTTTCTATAAAAACGAAATCTAACGGATTAGTACTTTTATCTTAATTACCGATTAGACATTACCGATTAATTAAATCATTAAATGTCTCCTACTATTTTATTGAACCCTGGTTTCCCTCACTATTAGATTCAGAATACTCAGTCGCTCAAGTATTCTAGTGGCAATGATCCATGAAACCTCCTTTCATAGCCCATGTTATGGTCATGCTACTACTCAGAGAGTTTCAAGGTGGGTGTTTGACTGGTCAATCGTATTAACTCGCGGCTCCTTGAACTGTTGAGTGAAGTCGCAACTTCTAAAAATTGAAAACTTGATTTACTCAACACTTTGTCTCTAAAGATGCAACAACCTAGCTATTACTACTTTTTTGATGTCATCTTTAGTTAAGTCAATTCATCGCTTTCATAAGAACTCTCCAATAATAGGAGGCACCCTCAAGTAAGGCTGACGAACACCCCATACACTCAGTTTTGTTCAAACTCAAACGATGGAAGGATTTGACTTAATATTACTTAGGGTTTTTATTATTTCTCAACAAATGAAAGTGTTTTCTATCTGATATACACGTACTATGTGATCACACTCACAACTAACCATGCAATAAATAGAAAAAACACTCATCACGTCATACATTGATATAATCTATGCATTTCATGTTTATTACTTTATGTGATTGTGTAATCTTGCATATTCATAAAATAATAAACAATACATGAATTAAATAAACGGCGCGACTAATCTTGAGCATATGGTATTGATTGGTCCATTTACTCTCAAAGGATCAACTATGACCCTAAGGTTATAATACTTGAGTCGTCTCTGACTCGTATCGCAGCTTGTACCCCGATCCAATGTATCCTCATCTCGTATGAAATAGTGTCTCGTCTCGGCGTGGTCCACGTCTTACAATGTCTTCATCATAATACAAAAATACTTGCACGCAGACGATGGGGTCTCAGGAAGCGCAAAATACAAACAAAATAAAACTGACGCACATGCAAACCCTTATACATATTAGACGAGTAAAGACGATGTGCAGACCGTCTATTTAATTAATTAAATAGATGTATCGCACGCAATTGAAATAATTAATTAAATAAATTTAAAACCAGACATATATTGGTCGGTCTATGCTCAAGATCAATCAGCGAGTAAAATGCAGGTGAAATAAAAAATTAAATATGCAATAAATTTATACAGAGGGCGTTAAATGAATTAAAAATAATTCTTTTAATTTTAATTCAAAAAAATATTTTTATCGCTCTGCCCCAAATAAATTTTATCTTCAATTCCAAAAAATAATAATTTAATTTGTGAAATTTTTAAATTGAGTGGCACCCCGTAAACCCCTAAAGATGATTGTCGGTCTTTATTGGACTCATAATGAGCCCGGCGGGTTGGGCAGTGCCCAACCTGCCCCGACCTGATTTGGTCGTGGGGCTCACCATGTCTTATACTCCTATTCATTAGAATAGGGAAGACTTTTAAATACGCTTAATGTGTGACCCTATAGGTCTTTACCTCGATAGTAGTGAATACTATTCACAGACCAGCAGTGGAGTCTAACAACTCATCAAGGCCCCTAAAAAGATAATGAGTAGTCATAACAACAACCTTCCTATGAACACACATCGTGTAATATAATCCCTTTGTATCATGATATCTAATAAAGCAAGATGCACACTTTGTGACATCATCCGTTTTTTCTTTATTATTCGTTGACTTGACTAGACGAACTTACCTTCTTCTAGCATGGTCATGGATTTAATGAAGGTACTACCATCCTAGTCAACTAGGTCGGATATATCACTTCCTTTCGGAAGCAACAAATTCTATCTTGATTATTCAATTAATGTCATATTGTCAATAACACATTCAGCGCAAGCTACCTCGCGACAACTTCAATGTCATAGTTTTCTCCTTGCATCAAAGTATGCGGTCAAATAGTATACACTGATAATAATCTCAAGTCAGGAGACTATTACACGTATTCACGGATTGGAACTACCAATGACACCTAAAACATGTGGTGTTCCTATTGGCAGGTCGGTGTTCATGATCTCATCTACTTAAGATCACCAAGTGCGAACTTCATGAGAAGAAGTCTCAATGCTTATGAGCCCCTAGCACCTAATAGTCAAACATTATATATGTCCAGACAGTATGATGTATCTAGATCATATGACATATGTTTAAGATTAATGTCATGATATCTCGAGTTTCTCAATATAGCTTGAGAACTACTATAAGATTTTGATACGACCAATAATCTTAAGGATGTTATCATAAACAGTGGATGCATAAATATCAATACAATTATGCTAAGAATACATCATGCATAAAACTCGTTGTATACATGGTATGATAATCAAAAAGTACTGATAAAGTAGGGTCTAGGACACCCACTTTTACAACAGAATTTCATGGGATGTAATGGCTTACGGTATAGTACATGGGATGGAATGGCTCAAGGTTTGATGCACGGGTTGTGGTGGTCAGAGGTTAGAGTGAAAACGATGTGGTGCGATAATGATGTGATAGAGATTGTAACAGATGGTGGGGGTCTTGCATGGTTAGAGGAGGGCATGAGGTTGATGTCTTTCATGTTCGCAATATCATACTATGACAAGGATGATGTGGATATATGGAACTGGGTGGGGAACATGCATGAAAGGAGAAGGGCATGAGGTTGATGTCCTTCATGTTTACATTACCCTACCGATGTGTGGCTGGGAAAGATGGATATTTGGTTCTGATATACGAGTATGTGGTGGTGCGGTATGTGGTGGTGCGGTATGTGGTAGTGGATTTGTGGTTATGGTTGGGAAGTTGTGGCAGATGGATGTTGTCACGACCCGTCCTCGGGGCCCGTGCCATGACTACCCCAAGCCCGCCTTCCATAGGTCAGGGGCTGGCGACTAGCACCAAAGGCGTAAATCCCGATAAGGGAAGGCATTGCCTTTATGAAACGCAAACAAACACACAACCAGAGTACAAGCGGAAGCAAACACTAAGTAAAGCAATAAGACAAGTGTGATGAAAGTACAAAGGGGGCCGGAAATACAAGTCCAACAGTAAAGTATAAGGAAAAGACAAAATAGCAGGAAGGTGTCAAGCTGCTCCTGGATCGTCCCCCGGAGTTCCTACCTGAAGGGTAGGTACAGATGGCCACCTCAGCTCTCCACGTCCGTCGATCACCTCCGGGTACCGTCTCGTCATGAAGTCCACCTCTGGGTACCGTCTCGACGTGAAGTCCACCTCCGGGTACCGTCTCATCGTGAAGTCCACCTCCGGGTACCGTCCAGTTCTACAAGCCTTAACCACGATCAGAGTTGTCCGTCGTCTGCATCCAACACAACAAGGTGCGGGCATAGCCCGTGCAGGGGTGAGTATAACGATACTCAGTAGGGACCCCGAGACCTTCAAGGTCTCACTAAATCCAACAAGGATAAACCACAAAGAAAGATCTCAACAGATAACCTTTACTTAGGTATATGCCCATACATATACCTAAGTTATCAAGTAACTCATCTCAATCATGAGGAAAACACAAAGGTCATTGACTCAGCTCAAACCAGGATTTTTATTCACGATGACGAAAAACACGGCTGCTGGAGAACTCCTCCTCTGTCGAGTGCAGTAGTCCTGTCACGACTCTGAGGTGCCACTCACTAACCTTAGACTGTTGAGGTACTCCTCCTGTCGAGTACCGCGGGTCTGCCACCTCACAAAGTAGTACTCCTCCGCCATGGGTCTGCCACCTCACACAG
This sequence comes from Viscum album, assembly GCA_963277665.1. NCBI lineage: Eukaryota > Viridiplantae > Streptophyta > Magnoliopsida > Santalales > Viscaceae > Viscum > Viscum album. The sequence goes on from OY728145.1 coordinate 8,781,765, forward strand.
TAGTGCTCCCCTTCATAGCCTACAGAGGTACTCCTCCTGTCGAGTACTGCAGGTCTGCCACCTCACAAAGTAGTGCTCATCCGCCATGGGTCTGCCACCTCACAAAGTAGTGCTCCCCACTGGGCTATGCAAGTCACTCTGAATCAAATCGGACAAGCAGTCATCAGGTCTCAGCCAGCTACAAGGTCACCGTACTCCGTATGCTCGCCTCCGAGAGGATCCGCTCCACGAGCCACTGGTCGATACGCCAAGTATCACAAAGTCCCATGAAGAAGTATCACAAAGGACCGCATCGTCACAGGGGTCTTAACGCAACAGACGGCGCGTCAATCGGACGCCCGGTTCGTGAGTTATTAGTCTCTTTGTTCAGAGGGCCCGGTTGGTTTCGTATACGAACCAACGCGGCCGTATCTCAACTATACCCCGAACTCCCATGGGGTATACTCAAAGGGAAGGCTATGCTCCAAGAGTACCAGCGCCGCTGACGGTTCGTCAAACGGACGTCTGGTGCCAAAGATATGGCCCAGTGGACCGCAAGGGTGGTTCGTCCCGATAGTCGCCACGTAGGTGGCTCGGTAACTCGGCTCGGGAGACCGGGCTGGTTCGACTAGCAACATCGCGGGGGCGTCGCGGGCCGGTTCAGCAGGCCGATGACAGGGAGGCCAGCGGGCAGACTGCGCGGGGCGCGGGCCGGCCGGCTGGGCTCTGGCTGGCCGCGGGTGCACTCGGCAGGGCACGGGTGCGCCAGGCAGGGTGTCGAACGCCGGGTAGCGCGGCGCCGCGGGGGCGCCGGGGTGCGCCAGGCAGGCCGTCGGTAGGGGCGCGGGGCAGGACGCCGGCAAGGGCGCGGGGCGCGGGGCGCCGGGCCGGCAGCTCAGCACGCTGGGGGCGTCGGGTTGTGCCGGCAGGGCGCCGGGTGCGCCGGCAGGGCGCCAGGGGTGCGCCGACAGGGCGCCGCGGGTGCACCGGCAGGGCGCCAGGGGTGCGCCGACAGCGCGCCGGCAGGGGCGCGGGGCACCGGGTGCGCGCCAGGGGGCCGCGGGGGCGGCGTAGTTCACGGAGGTCACGGGTAGCGCGGCCTTTGTTCGCCGCCTTCGTCGTCGTCGCCTCATTGCCATGCCGTCGTGGAGTCATTACAAAATGAACAATGAAGGGGTCGGGCCATGTTGGTTTGGCCCGAACCCTCCGCATTTAGGGTGGTAGCAATAGGTTCTCGCAAGTATGAAGCACAACAACCACCGTTCTTCGTTTTGAGAGAAAGGAAGAACATGGGAAAGGTCCATACTTTAAATAAAAATAAAACCCCTACCTCTTGCTCGTCGCTCGTTGGCGGAGTCGCGGAAGGAAGATGATGAAGACTGTCGTTCATCGCGTCCGCCACACGTCCCCAATTCCGAGCTGCGTCGGTTCATTGACGATGTTGCGGAGGATAGGTTTCTGGGGAAGGAAGGTCGAAGAAGAATCGCATGGAAGATCGTCGTTGGTGTTCTTCACGTTCTTCGTTGGAGAGGATGTGATTTCCCCAAGTGTTGGGCGTCGCAATACTTTACCAGCGCTTCGTCACTTGGTGAAGTCATCCCAAAACATTCTCCCAAACTCCCTATATATAGGAGAGGGTGAGAGGTATGTAACCATCGTGGAATTTATGACGGTTCATTTATTTGGAACCTTCCTAAATTCCAACGATGCAGTTACTTAATTTAAAAAGGGGGTTGGGCGAATTAAATTGTGTTGGCGCAATTTAAGAGGTGTGTTGGCACTACTTAAGAGTGGAGGATGCCAAGAAGTTTCCCCCACATAGTCTGCGTCAAAACATATGACACGAATCAATTTTATGTTGACACATAAAATTAATTGACAGCAATTAATTTCACGTCGACACATAAAATTAAATCACAGCAATTAATTTTTACGTCGACCCATAAAATTAACTGACAGCAATTAATTTTACGTCAACTCATAAAATTAATTGAGAGCAATTAATTTTACGTCGACACATAAAATTAACCGACAACAATTAATTTTACGTTGACCCATAAAATTAATTGGGTGCAATTAATTTTACGTCGACATATAAAATTAATTGATGGGGGGTTTGGGAGGTTTCTTCTCTCTCCCCATTAAATGGGAGGTTAGGGTGTGACGGTTCCACCACCAACTCTCAAGTGGAGCTTCTAACCACTTTATCCGCACTGCATGTGTTTAACAAAATAAAATAAATTATTCACTAATTTTATTTTATTAACCCACGTAAAACCCCAAAAACTAACTTTCATACCCGATCATCCGTCGTTGAGGTGAAAGTCTTCTTAAGCGAATATCGGCACTGCGAGTTCAACGGTGCCCTCGGAATTCGATTCTGAGCACCGGTTCAAAAGTTATAAAACGCCGCTCGTACGTTTAGTGAACGTACCCGAAAAAAAGTTCGGAAAATTATTATCAGTCACCCTCGACCCACTGCGGTCAAGGTTAGACTCTGCCTAGGAGAAACACGCCCCAACGAACTCAACGGTACTCTCGGATTTTCAATTCGAGTTACCGTTTAGAAGTTATGAATTTTACAATAAAATAATTGTCACTTAATTATTTTATATACGGCCAAAAACTAACTTTCTCATGTGGCTCGCGCCGGCCAAAGTTAGTATCTGCTTGAAGGAAGCATACCCTCACGAGTTCAACGGTGGTCTCGGATTTTTAATCCGAGTTACCGTTTGTGAGTTATAAACATTTGAAAAATAAAATAACTTTATTTAATTATTTTATTTATGGTTATGTCATTTTCGGGTTTTCTCACAGGAGGTCTGCGCCGACTAAACTTAAGTCCCGCCTAGGGTAAACCCGTCATCCTGAGCAAAACGGTGTTCTCGGATTTCTGATCCGAGTAACCGTTTAAGAGTTATTCCACTTTTTCAGGAAAACTACTTACACGAGTTAATTTAAGCTTAACAAAACTTCAGAAAATTATTTCGGGCACACCGGGCCTCAGAATCAGGTGCCGTCAGAAACTGCGTACTCGTAAAATTCCAAAGAATTTAAGAAAAAAAAATTCTTGAAATTTATAGGTCTTTACAGATGTGTGGTGCGGTGTTGGATTATAGCGTGAAGATATAGTATCAATGTGGTGGTGGTGGTGTTTCATTCTCATTTTCCTGATCAAATAGAGAGAGGTCGTCCTACCAGCTCGCTGCCGGTTTGAGATGGAACGGCTCTGCTGGCAGATTAGAGCGATGGTAAATTTTTAGGCCCTTTTCTTTTGTTGATTTTTATGGTGTTTATGTAGTGGATGATATTCCTCATATTGTTATGTCATTTGGTTGGACTGGGAGTTGGCTTGGAATCTCAATTGGGAAATGGTTGAGGATGTTGCAGGGAATGGAGGAAATTATAGTAAATGAGGTGGAACGCAGCGCTCACTGACTTAAACTCTTATGTTTATCCTGTTTCGATTTGTGATTATGCTTTGTCTAGTTGTTATCACTCTTATCTACTCCCGTGTATTTTTTTCCTACTGAGTACTCTTGGGTGTTCACTTTGTCTGGTTGTTAGCACTCTTATCTACTCTCGTGGATGATATTCCTCATATTGTTATGTCATTTGTTAGTATACTTGACATATAAGTAATATTTAGGTTGTGGAAATTTATTTGTTGAATTGGAGTTGATTGGTGGTTTCTTTTCTTTATTATTCATGGGACTTTATAAGGATAATGTCTCATACCCCTGGTGTTAGTCGTCAATTTGTGGTCTATTGGAGGTGGGATTTGGGGGTCTCTCTCACCTTCGATGCTGACCCGGGAGGGGTTCTGGTGGGGGCGGGTCATGACAGGTATGAATGAAAGTGCATGTTTTCATTTAAAAGTGATATTTTAGTTCAAAACATGTGTCGCATACTCAAAATCGAGCAAATACACTCCGATTATCTTAAAACTTTAAGAAAAATATTGATAATTCATTTGTGATGTGTAGAAATTAACTACACATCAATCTGACACACAGTGTGGTCGGTATGACTGAAAGTGTGTTTTTTTATTTAAAAGTGGTATTTTAGTTCAAATTGTGTCATACTCAAAACTGAGAAAACGTACTCGGATTGTTTTGATACTTTGTGAAAAAATTGATAATTCATTTGTGACGTGTAGGAATTAATCACATGACAATATGACACGGTGTGGCCGATATGACAGAAAGTGTGTTTTCATTTAAAAGTGGCATTTTAATTGAAAATGTGCATCACATACTCAAAACTGAGCAAACACGCTCGGATTGTTTTAATACTTTATGAAAAAAATCGATAATTCATTTGTGACGTGTAAGAATTAACCTCACATCAATGTGACACACGGTGTGGCTGGTATGACTGAAAGTATGGGTTTTCCTTTAAGTGATATTTTAGTTCAAAACACGTGTCACATACTCAAAACCAAAAAAACGCGCTCAAATTGTCATGATACTTTAGAACATTGATCGATTATTCGCCTGTGACATGTAGGAATTATTCGAATGTCAATCTGGTAGGTGGTGTGACCAATATAACTGAAAGTATGTGTTTTCAATTTAAAATCGGCATTTTAGTTCAAAACACGCTTCACATAATCAAAATAGAGCAAACGTGTTCGGATTGTCATGATACTTTAGGACAACAATCGGTTATCCATTTGTGACATGTAATAATTAACTTCACATTAATCTGACACATGATGTAATCAATATGATTGAAAGTTTGTCACGTGCTCTAAACAGAGCGAAAGCATCGAGTGTCATATTACTTCTAATATGTTTTTTTTATGTATTCATGTTATCCTTTTTATTTATTTTTTATTTATGCATTCTTGTATCATATTTATGTTTTATTTACTTATTTATAGTATTATTAAAATAAGAATTGTTTTTTATTATATGCACGTGCTTTTTTTTTCAAGGTGGGGGTGGTGTGTTTGACAACTAGAAGCACGATCAAGCTCTCTATTAGGAGTCCCAAGGGTAGTGGAACATAGGACCACACAGTCTCATGCATGTTGAATTGTTTTTTAATTGATTGGAAATTGTAAATGTTTGTAACAAATTATACATATCAATGTAGCTATAATGTATTGAAATGTTTGTAATGTAAATTTAGATATAATTATAATTTATTATAATGTAAAGATATTTGCAATTTATTTATAATTTATTTTGTTTTATTAATTTGGTTGTTGTGATGTGATGTTTATGTAGCATGACACTGCTGCAATTGAGGACATTTATCAGCACTCGAAATAACATTGATAAAGATTATATTTTATCAACGCTAACTCTAGCATTGAAATCTTCTTGCTTTTATCAGCACTGACAACATAGGGCTCTCTTACTGAGAATGACCTATGAAAAACCCTGTGTCACTGCCATCGAGTTTAGAAGCATAGAAAAAATCTAATTATCATCAATCTCTCATAAAGAAGGTGTCGGTAGCCTTGGAGGGTGAAGAATCAACAAGTTGTCTGCACATGTTTATCAAGAGACAACAAACTTCTTCCAAACTGGGTAAGACTCAAATTGGGTAGGGAGTGAGCATAAAAAGGAACAAATGGGGTGGGGTGAGCGTGATGCGGAATCGTCGGAAGACACGACAGAAAACGGGAAAAACGAAAGAAAGCAGAGGACACGGCGATTTACGTGGTTCGGGAAAAATTCATACGTCCACGGGAGAGGCAGAAATTCACTATTTGGGAGCACAAATTACAGAGGGTTTTTTCAGTAGTAAAACCCTAGCCCGAAATGGGCAACATATGAAGAAGACGGTCCACTGTTCCTAATAGTAGTCCGCGTTGCAACAGTGATCGGCGGCTCACTTTGTCAAAAGTGCTACAGTGTATGCCGGCTGGAAGTCAAAAGTGCTACAGTGAAGTTGACCCCGAAATCCGCACCGCTACAGTGAAGTTGACCCAGAACAGTTGCGAGCCACAAGCATTCGGCCCAACCGGATCGGGCAACACCAATCCAACAGAGCGATCAATAGAATCAATCAAGCACGGAAGGCGGGATTCGAGTCAAAAGGGTGCAAGCAAGGGAAGGTTGTCGGAAGGTGTTGAAGGAGCATGAATGGGACAGGGCAGCGACAGGGCAGCGAGAGGTTGTTGGAAGTAAAAGAAGATAGTATGGTAGGCGGATAAAGGGTTAGATCAACATAAGGGGAGGTGGCGGGGGTAGTGCATAACCGGATAGAATGATGAGCGTAGAAGGGGGTTGTATGGCATGAACTGGAGGACATGGGAGGGGTAAACGCCCAGGAGACAGTGCGCTTGGGGCATGCATCCCGAGGAGTGATGCGCATGGGGCATGTTGGTGCATCGAGTGGGGAGGGGGCACAAGCAGCCTAGGCATTGGGCATTGGGAGCAAAAGGCAATGAAGACAAAGTGACACTTAGGGGGGTCAGAGCTTTTGTGGGGACAAGTTAGCGGGAGGCGTTCAGAACAATCCAGGCCGTGCTTCCAAGTTCAATTCCCAGTTTAGGGGCAGGTTTGTCTCGGTCACAACGGGATGGTCAGCCTAAGAAATGAGAAAGAAAATGCAAACTAACCCACTGAACTCCCCTAGTGCCGAGGTAAGGATATGGCTACAGTGGCGCTGACCATTTTTTTTATAAAAAAAGGTCAACTACCATGGTTGTGCAGCCAACCTTTCTTAAGGTAATCAGAAACCCGTACCTTGAAGTGGGATTGATGCTAATTATTTATACAAAATATATAGGTAAAAATAAAGGGTGAAATGAAACAAATTCCTGAAAAATCAAAAGATGGAATTCCACGGCACGTGGCCAAACAAAATTCTACGGCTGTCAAATTATTGAAACCTCCACAGATATTATGGGTAAAAACAAAGGGTAAAATGAAAGAAAGTCAGAGCTCATGAGAATATATGGCAATATTCACCATCCCATCACTGCCTAGACCTGGACGCAGCTCGTCTCGCCTCATCGGGGGTAGATGGAAAAAGCTCCACGTAACGTGAGCCGATTGTCATCTTGTCCTTGCACATGGCCTTCCTCGCCTCCTCAGCCGATGCAAACTCGACATACGCCTCCCCAGTTGCTTTCCCATCCGGACGGCAAGCAATGTGCGCCCTGTCCTCCACCACCTGGAACTCCGCAAAAAACTCCATGATGTCCGGTTTTGTCGCCGAAAACGGAAGCCCTCGTAACTTGAGGATCTCTGTGTACTCCATTTGGTCCTTGTCATGGAATCTCTTTGATCGTGTTGGAGGGGGGCTTCCTTGGAAATCCGTATCATAGATTCCCTCATAATTCACCTCTGCAGCCACCGCCTGATAATAATCTTGCTTCTTGCACCGGAACACTTCGACGTATCTCCGACCCATGTTCTGCCGATCCCTTTGTATGGCAATGTCAGCCTGCAAGGATCCAGCAAACAAGACAAAAGCCTCACCGGAGAAACGCCCATTTTTGTTCACCAGCAGCACGTCCACGATATCAAGACCCGCAAAGAACTTGAAGATGTCCAGATCGGTGCAGTTGAAAGGCAGCCCTCTCAGACGGACAGCAGGGAACAGCTGGAGAACCCCTCCTCCGTAGCAGTAAGGATGAAAGCCGCTCGTGCCGCTGCTCACTGCGAAGTAGGGAGTTGATTCCATCATTCTTTGCCTCTTTGAGCCGATCTCGTACCCGTCCCCCCCGCTCCCCAACATTGCCCTTCAAATGACCAATACCCAAAAGGGAAAAAAAAAATCCCCCACTCAACCCGTTAATAAAACCATACCCAGCCCACATTTTCCCTAAAATCTAGTTTCTATCCTTTCGCATTCTCAAATACTAATCATCATAATTTGCCAATCCTATTCAAAATAAAATAAGGCACCAGATAAAAACGCAAGTCACTACAAGCTTACTCTGAGTAGCAAGTCACTGCAGAGCTTCTAAAACTATACAATTGGCAATTAGTTCATTATAATTGTAATCCAATAGAATGGCCGATAAGTTAATGACAGGTTTGACCGCTGACTTCAAATCTTAAATCACTCGAATAAAATGAGGAAATAAACGAACGATCTGGATTTGCACAATTTAAGGCATAAAATTAAAATTTATTTACTCAAAATCCATAACTAAAAAATACAAGCATTCAGTGTATGGCCTGAAGAAAGCTCACTTCAAAGCTACAAATATTATTGTGAAACTACTAAATAGCATGGAAGAAGTACATGCAAAAGGTATACCCTGTAGAATTGAAGCTTAGAAAGATGTGAACGATTTCTATGCAAATAATTTATTTTTTCCAAAAGATCAGCCATCCGCATATGATTTTAAAACCTCAAGAACTTCAGCTCAGCCACAAAGAGGATCTAAAAAACACAAAATATAGATATTTAACGGAAGAAAGTGATAAGGACCTTGCCAGATAGGGACACCACATCAAAGTACATTCTATCTGTACATTGTAGCATGTTCATATTCTTAATTGTTAGTTATGGTTATCTTTCCGCTGCCCTTTATTTATCTTGTCTCTGCTGTATTTATTACTGATCCAGAGAGTATAATCTCCCAACCATACCACAATTAGACCTTCGCTGATAGTTGGCAGTCTCTGGCGTACGGGGAGGCGCGCTTGAAGCCTAGTGGTCAACCGGCTCGAGCACCGTTTAAGTGGCTCCCGGGTCGGGACGCTACAGCTGGCCAAGATCAGATTGTCATGAGAGGGGAGCTGTTGAGATCCTCTGCATAGCAGAGTTGTGGCCCAAGGTTCTCAGTTGCCTGGACATAAGGGTTTTCGAATAGTCGGGGATAGGTATATCATCCCTCTTAATCTCGATTCACCGGAGCTAGCGGCTCTCAGACCCCTGCCAAGGGATCATACATTTGTTTTTCTTGTGGAGGTCATGGTCATCAGCAGCGGGAGTGTCCAGCAGCACCGCTCTTAGGGAGACTTCCTATGTTTACAGATACAGTCATATGATATCATCCTCGGCATGGACTGACTATATTTGATGCAGGCTATCGCAGATTGCTTTAGGAGGCAGATTGTGTTCTATGATGTTGATGAAGAGTCTATGGTGTCTGTTGGCGAGCGAGACGGGTCGAAATCATGTTTCGTCTTTGTCTTCCTTGATGGTCGGGTTGATGATGCATTCATCGGAGGACTAGCCAGCAGTGTTTCCCAAGGTTGAGGAAGAGTACCCTAATATCTTTCCTAAAGAGGTTGTGGCACTACCCCCCTCGACAAAAGATCGAGTTTGGGATAAAGCTACAATCGAGCGCTTCTCCGATTTCAATGTCTCCGTATAGTATAGCGTCATCTGAGTTGCGAGGGCTGTGGATACAGATCAATAATCTCTTGCAACGAGATTTTATTCGGTCGAGCATTTCACCTTGGGGTGCCTCAATTTTGTTCGCAAAGAATACCGATGACAGTCTGCGCCTATGTGTCGATTATTGTCGCTTGAATCAGGCGACAGTGAAGAATCGTTACCCACTTTCGCAGATTAATGATTTCTTCAATCAGCTGAAGAAAGCTAGTTGGTTCTCAAAGATCGATCTACGGTCAGGATAACAACAGATGCGGGTGAAGGGCGAGGATATTCCGAAGACAGTTTTCTGATGTTAGTGTGGGCATTATGAGTTCATTGTAATATCGTTTGGTATGACGAATGCTCCAACCGTATTCATGGGATTAATGAATGCAATGTTCTGAGAGTTTCTAGACCAGTTCGTGGTGGTTTTCATCGACAACGTCCTTGTGTACTCCGTGTATGAGGGGAGCACGAAGAGCATCTACATGCCGTCTTGAGAATTCTTCGATGTCGGTAGATATTAGGGAAGTTGTTGAAGGGTAAGTTCTGGGCTCATGAAGTTCGTTTCTTAGGGCATGTTGTCACAAAATAGACCAGTCGTGGACCCTTAAAAAATCAAGGCAGTTGTTTCTTGTGCAGGCCCCAAGACAGTTGCAGAGGTGCGGAGTTTCCTCGGTCTTGCAAACTATTATAAGAGGTTCATGCCCGACTTCTCTCGAATGTCGAATTGCGACTCCTTTGACAACCTTGATAGAAGGGATAAGGTGTTCTTTTGGACTGACCACTGTCAGACTGTTTTAGAGTATCTAAAGGAAAAGTTCGTCAGCACCTCAGTTCTTCATTTGTCAGAAGAGGGAGTTTAGTTTGAGATCTACTGTGACACTCAGCATCTTGGCTTGGGCAGTGCCCAAGTGCAGCAGAGAGCGGTTGTTTCTCATGGGTCTCGACAGTTACGACCCCATGAACGTAACGATGTCACTCATGATCTCGAGTTGACAACGGTTGTGTTTGCCTTGAAGTTGTGGCGACACTATCTCATTACCGAATGTTTTGTGGTTTTCACCGATCACAAGAGTTTGAGGTATGTTTTCTTTGACCTGAACTTGCGACGACGACGGTAAATGGAATTCTTGCAAGACTATGATAGGCACTAGGGGCTACGAAGGGGTGCTTGGAGCTAGGTTGTACGACGGGCGGGGGGCTTGGGAAGCTGCTGTAAATTGTAGTAGTTAGGGAATATTAATAATCTGTCAGGGGTAGTATTGTAAATACAATAAATGTAACATCCCAGGTATTTATAGAATACATTTTCATATCGATTAATATTTTTGAATTTAATATTAATTTTAGTTTAAAGGGGACACTACGTACGAAAGCGTACTCGACACACGACAACGGGTTTCTCCGAAATCTAACGTTGCACACAACATTGAGTTATACCGAAAAATAATACAATAATATTATTATTATTTTAAATGGTAGTTAACGTCTAGTCGTTATATTGGTGGGAATGAAGAGAATTAACTATAATATGATTTTACATATTTGTTAAATGTTTTTACATTTATCTAATGAATTTTAGAGGCTTAAAATGAGAATGAATCCAATTTTAAGCATAAAATACTCTAATATTTTTTTAAAGGTCGTTTTACCGCCTTTTGATGGCGAATCCTTTTTAAAAATAGTTTTTGTCACTTTTATGTGTTCTATTTGATAAAATAAACTTCTTTAGAATCGGGATATCAAATTTTAATTCGGTTGAAATTTTGGTATTTTTCTGATAAAATCCATATTTTTAATAAAAAGTGAAAAACACTGCATTTTAATTCAAAACTGTCTTTTTATCTAATTTATTTATATAGTTAGATTGTCCTTATAATTGGTTTTAAAATGTAATTGGATTAAGTTTATATCATTTAATTCAATGTTAGTCATTGGAAGTAATTTAAAATTTAAATTGGACATAAACACATGTCAATCTTTTGATAGTTTTTATTTCTTAAAAACCTGCTTTCTGGTTTGACAACGAAAATTAATTTTAAATTAATTACTGCAACTTTTGTGTTTTGAATTTAGAAAAAAGAATTCCATATTTTGAATGAGAAGGTCCAAATTGTGTAAATAGGTACCTTTTATTTTTTAACATTATGAATAGTAACTTCAGTAAATATTTTTTATTTTTCATGGTTAAAAGGTAAATCAGGTATTTAAGAGTAAAAAATAATATTATAATAATATAAAACTACAATACCACGTGTCTTAATCCTATTGAATGAGATATGTCCGACCATGATTGGTCGATTTTAGGTTCCCATGGAGCCACTTGAGTGTGATAATGACCTTTATAATATTTATTTTAAAGTGTAGGTTGAGAAACCCCCTTGCCTCCAAGGTGAGGCGGAGGCTTTCTTTTATAGAAAGATAGAGGGATATACATGGGAGTATTCCGATGTGGGACTCGGTGATACCCAAAATAATAAAAGGAAATAAAAAGGGTTTTAACACTCCCCCTCAAGCTGGACATGCCCAGCTTGGATAAACAGAGTCCCACAAAGAAAAAAGGTGACAGCAGACCCGAGCAGAGACACTCCCCCTCAAGCTTGGTCGAAGATGCTATGGAGGCCGAGCTTGGAACTGAGTGAGGAGAGGCGGGCCCCTGGAACGCCTTTGGTGAAGATGTCAGCAAGCTGGTCTGCCGTCGGGATGTGGCTAAAGCTGACATGAGGGTGCTCCAGGTGGTGTCGAAGAAAGTGGTTGTCCACCTCAATATGCTTCGTGCGTTCATGGAAGACGGGATTTGAAGCAATCTTGGTGGCTGCCTGATTGTCGCACCAAACGTGAGCAAATGTGGGAGGAGGAGAGCCAAGCTCTTGTAGGAGTTGTTGAAGCCAAAGGATCTCCGCGGTGGTGGTGGCCATGGCGCGGTACTCAGACTCCGCACTGGATCGCGAAACAACAGTTTGTTTCTTACTGCGCCAAGAGATGAGGTTGCCGGCGAAGAAGATGGCAAACCCAGAGGTAGATCGTCGAGTGGCAAGGCAACCAGCATAATCAGCATCACAAAAGGCCTCAATATTCAGATGAGGATGCCGTGAATAGCGAAGACCACGGGCAGGGTCGCGCTTGATGTATTTGGCGATGCGGAGGACATCATCCCAGTGAGAGATGGTCGGATGTTCCATAAACTGACTCACTTTGCCAACAGCGCAGGCAATGTCAGGGCGAGTCATGGTGAGATAATTGAGTTTACCCACCAGCCGACGGTACCACTCTGGATGTGAATATGGTTCTGAGGTGGTATAAAGAGAGTGTTTCCCAGGCTCCAGAGGGGTGTCAACCGCAGTGGCTTGCTGCAGCCCAGCATCCTACTGAATATCCAAAGCATACTTCCGTTGGCAGAGGGAGATAGTGTCAGGAGAATAGGACACCTCGATGCCCAGGAAGTATGTGAGAGGACCAAGATCCTTCGTGTGGAAGTGCTGGTGAAGATGCTGCTTGAGGAGAGTGACACCAGCAGAGTCGCTGCCGGTGATGATGATATCATCCACATAAACGACCAGTAGGATGCAGCCAGTAGTAGTCGTTCGGTAAAACACAGTGTGATCCTTCATGCTGCGAGAAAGGCCAAAATCAGTGACGGCAGTGCTGAAGCGGCCGAACCACGCCCGAGGAGATTGCTTGAGGCCGTACAGAGAGCGGCGGAGTCGACAGAATTGAGACTCGGCGCCGGAGGCACAAAAGCCGGGTGGCTGGTGTAAATAAACTTCTTCCTCAAGGAAGCCATGGAGGAAGGCATTCTTGACATCCAGTTGATGAAGAGGCCAATGATGATGTGCCGCTAGAGAGATGAATAACCGTACGGAGGTCATTTTGGCCACTGGAGAGAATGTATCGAAGTAGTCCACCTCGTATGTTTGGGCGAAGCCTTTAGCCACCAGGCGGGCTTTGAGGCAATGGAGAGTGTCATCGGGATTTAGTCGGACGGTGTAAATCCATTTGTTGTCAACGGCCGGCTTGCCTTCTGGTAGGGGGACGAGGTCCCAAGTATGGTTTTCCTCTAGAGCTTGCAACTCATCTTGCATTGGCGCTAACCATCCTGGGTGAGCCTTGGCATCACCAACTGTGCGAAGAATAGATACCGTCTCCAGAGCGGACAAACCCCTATATGAAGAGACAAATAGAGGAGTACTCTGGCAAGAACGAGTACCTTTCCAGAGTGCAATTAGCAAGTCGTCCGGTGCTGGTGCAGGAGCGTCGGACGAAGCGGGAAGAATGGTGTCATCGGCCGGGAGGGGGGGCACTCGATGGGTGGCGGGAGTAAACTGTACCATACCGAGAAGCAGCAGGAGGCACCTCTGGAAGAGGATGGACGATGAGGGGAAGACAGTCATCAATAGCAGTGTCAGGAGGAGAAGAAGGAAAGGAGAATGGAGAATCCTCAACAAAGGAGACATCCGCAGAGATGACATACCGCCGGAGGTCGGGGGAGAAGCAGCGATATCCGCGCTGAGTGCGGGAGTAGCCAAGAAAAATGCAGCGGAGAAATTTGGGAGCGAGTTTGGAGAGACCTGGACGTGTGTCGCGAACGTAACAGAGGTCTAATGAAGGATGTCTTTCGTCTGGAGAAACTGCCGAAAGGGAGTGGAGAGATACTCAAGCCCATTATCTGAGCAAAGACATTTGACAGAGATGGAGAATTGGTTTTGAATTTCATTGTAAAAGGTTTGGAAGGTGGAAAACACTTCGGAGCGTTCTCGAAGGAGGTAAAGCCAAGTCATTCGCGAATAATCATCAATGAAAGATATATAGTATTTATATCCCAAATGACTCGAAATGGTACACGGACCCCAAACATCTGAATGAACCAGATCAAAAGGGTGTGAGGCCAGTGTATCCACGCGAGGAATGTATGTAGAGCGATGATGTTTGGCAAAAGAACATGACTCACAATGAATGGTGGATGGAGGCGGGTGTCCCAATCGGGAATGAAGATCCAAAGCCCGAGAAGAGGCAGATACGCAAGCGATGGGTGTCGGTCCCTCGAACATGTAGACCCCGTCCCGAAGCCGACCTCTACCAAGTTCCCGGTTCGTAGTCTGCTCCTGAAAAACAACACCAGAGGAGGTAAAGATAGCAGCACAATTATAATCTTTTGCCAACTTACTTATGGAAAGAAGATTAAAGGAACTGTGGGGCACATGTGCCACAGAGGGTAGGTAGCGATGGAGTCAGGGAGCAGGCGTCAAAGCCCGCAATGGGGATAGTGGAGCCATCAGCGACGGTGATGGCTGATGAACCGGCATAAGGGCAGTAAGAGGTCAACATACGAGCAATCACCGGTGAGGTGGTCGGAGGCACCGGAGTCCAGCATCCACCCAGGGGATCGACCGCCGACAAAAGCAGTAGAGCGAACAGAATGGGCCAGAGAAGCCGAGGATGCCCCTTGGATCGTGGTCCGTCCGTGCCACGGGCGCTGAGATGGACGTCTATGCAGGACCCAACATCGGTTGATCAGGTGGTCAACCTTACCACAATGTTGACAGAGGGGACGTGGACGACCTTCAAGACGGCCACGTCCACGAAGTCCCGAGGAGTCTGTCATGGAAGTGTCAGAGCAGTCAAAGACGCAGTTTGTGTGCAGCGCCGGAATCAGTGAGGGTCAGGCGTGCCGGGAAGAAGCCGGGTTGCCTTGATGGAGCCGATCCGTCTGGGGGGAGCAACCGGGGCCGGTTTGCGTGGACCGGTCCGCCTGGACCGGTCCGCCTTGAGGGAGCCGCAGCTGGTCGGAAGCAGCGCGCAGAGGAGGCCATCGGGCGCCGGTGAAGTCGCGTCGGGAGGGAAGGCGACGGGTCGTCAGGGTCCGCTGGACGGGAGGAGGGCGGCTGGGTGGAGGTGCGCCGAGGAGATCGCGCACCAGGAAGGAGGCGCGACGGGGAGGGCCTTGTCCAGAGAGGAGGGTCGCGTCAGGAGCCGCGCGCCGGAGGAGCCTCGTCGGGGAGGGAGGCGCGTCTGGAGGAGGCGCTATGGGCCGTCAGGTTCGGGAGGCCGCCGCGGAAGAGGAGGGCCGTGTCGGGGAGATCGCGCGCTGAGAGGGACAGGGAGGGTTGCGTCGGGAGAGGACGCAGCGGGGTGATGGGAGTCGCGCGCAGAACGGAACCGCCAGGACGATCTGAACGGAGCAGCCGGGACGGATCTGGACGGAGCCGCCAGGAGGATCGCGCGCCGGACAAGCGCGCGCTGGGAGGGCCGCCGGGACGAGGCGCGACGCAGAGGCGCACCGGGGCCGATGGGGGCGACGGGAAGCGCGACGGGGAGGGCACCGGGAATGAGGGGGAGGGCGCCGGGAAGGAGGGCCGCCGGGAAGGAGGTAGCCGGAGGGGAGAGAGGCGGGGCCGGACCTAGCCGGGAAGTCGCTGGAGAGGCGGGCCGAACTGTGTCGGGAGGCCGCTAGAGAGGCGGGGCCGGTCGGTGCCGGGAAGCCGCAGGGAGGAAGGGTCGGGATGAAGTTCCCTCTGATACCATGTAAGTTGAGAAACCCCCTTGCCTCCAAGGTGAGGCGGAGGCTTTCTTTTATAGAAAGATAAAGAGGGATATACATGGGAGTATTCCGATGTGGGACTCGGTGATACCCAAAATAATAAAAAGAAATAAAAAGGGTTTTAACATAAAGAAAAGAGAAATATAACATAAACATGTATCTCCTAACTAAAACAATTTTAATTTGGTTAAATAAATGATCTCTTCAACTATAAATAGTCATTAGAAAACTAAAAAGATTTCCTACATCATGTATTTTATTTATAATTTTTAGACATTAAATAAATAAATTTATTTATGATACAGTGATGATGCAGTGATTGACTTATTAATAAGAGAGTCAAATAAATGATATTATAAATATTAAAATAAATGTAATTCAAACATTTTGATGTCATCCACGAATTTTTTGGATGACATTGACATGTTAGGGATGAGTTAATGTCTTTGGTTCGAAATAATCAAGTTGTTATGACTAACAAAAATCAATTACTAAAGTGTCAAAATTGACATAAATGAGTTTTTAAAACAAATACTATTTTATTAAATGATATAATAGTCCTAAAAATCTAAGATTCGTCCAACTGACTTATATAATGTTACAAATGTCATTAATGATTCACTTGTGGTTCGCTTGGCATTTTATAGTAACTATAGTAACCATATATTATGAAAATACAAGAAGACGTGGTAAGAGTTAATGTTTTTAACTAAAGGTTGAAGCTAAAAAATAAGATTAAGTTTGTGACCTAAACTTGTCTAAAACCTATTGATTGAGAGGATTTCGACCCATCCACATCTTGTCCTCGAATTATATCACTTTGGAGCTATTATAATTCGAAAATCAATTTTTAATCAAATAATATTTCAAGACTTTCCTAAAGTGTATTTCCTCTTATAAAAGGTCACAACCTCTACCAACTTACTCACACTTCTCAAGCCCTTTGGCTCGTCCAACTTCTGCTCAAATAAACTCCCAAACATCCCTCATTTCCTCCTACAAGTCTTACCTTGGGCAGAAGACAATTCAAGAAAGCCTTTTGGCTCAAATCAAAAGAAGTTACCCGATTTAGAGGTAACGTCTTCTCTCAAGTTTTTTCCCTTCATTTTCTGATGTGAGACGCACGGGGTGGCCCGATCTTCACGGCGTAGGGCGGCGGATGAAGGATGTGGTTCGGGGCTATGTGGCGGATGATGGGTACGGATAGTGGATGCAAGCAGTCAATCAACGCTATAAGGAGCGCGACCTACTACTTAGACAACACACTCAAAGGGGATGTGATAGTCAATCCACACAACAACGCACTTGGGTTGAGGCGCGGAATTGGGGGTTTTGTGATCTTGGATCACCAATCTAACTTGTAGATTGACAAGGCAAGAATGCACAAGAGCAAGAGGGAAAACCCGGAATAATCCCCACACAACGGAGAGAAACAAAGCATAAGCTCTCAATTAATTCTTGAATGAAAATACAATGTCATGGGGTGGCTATTTATAGCCAAGGGGTGATAAAAGGGTCTAATACCCTAAAGTCATAAAGGCTAAACCTACATTGTCCCCTTAAAATTCAAAAAGATTAAGTCTAACAAAGACTTTTGGAAAAGTAGCACACAACTTTCCAACTATAGCCCACCGGATTTGACTTTGAGTGCATAGCTCACCGGATTTGACTTTGGTGTCCAAAGATGTCATTTCTAGAATCCTCCATGTGGGTAAGGCATCCAAATTCGTGCAACCATGTGGGCCAAGCTCTAAATATCATGTTTGGGCTTGAATAAGTGAGATAATAGGCTCATTTGCTTCATCCATGCAAGGTAAGATCCATTGGGCCTTTAATAAAGCGAGATGGGTGCCCATTGTTGCATTTAGCCTCTTTAATCTCTCACGCGTCATCGGGCCTTCCAAATCCAACTCCTCCACTCGGGTAATCGGCTCGGTGCCTTCAACATGGTTCGTATCATCCTCCCCCTCTTGAAAAGGAGTCGTCCTCGACTCTTCATCCTCGACACCCAAAAAAGAAGAAAGATCAGAAACGTTGAAAGTGGCACTTACACCATACTCACCTGGCAAAGCTATCTTGTAAACATTGTTGTTAATCATCTCAAGCACTCGGAAAGGTCCATCGCATCGTGGCATGAGTTTTGATTTTCGCTTGTCGGGAAATCTTTCCTTCCGCATATGAATCCACACCAAGTCACCGGGCTCGAACAACATTTGCTTACGACCCTTATTTGCACGATCAATATATTTCTGGGTCATCCGCTCGATATTTATCCTTGTCTTTTCATGGATTTTCTTGATGAATTCTTCACGTCCTTTCGCATCCATATTAACTACTTCCTGCAAAGGCAAAGGAACTAGAACAATAGGGGCAAGGGGGTTAAAGCCGTAAACAATTTCAAATGGAGAATATTGAGTAGTGGAATGCTTGGCCCTGTTATATGCGAATTCCACATGTGGCAAACACTCCTCCCAATTCTTGATATTCTTCTTGACAATTGTTCGCAGAAGGGATGATAGTGTTCAATTTACCACCTCCGCTTGCCCATCAGTTTGCGGATGACTAGTGGAAAATAGTAACTTTGTACCCAGTTTGCTCCACAAGGTCTTCCAAAAGTAACTAAGAAATTTTGTGTCTCGATCCGACACAATTGTTGATAGAACCCCTTGATATAAAATGATGAAACTGGAATTGTATATAGCAATTAGAGCAGCATACCTAGAATTACAGACTTAGAGTGGGAGGAGAACGAGAGAAAGAAACAGCAAATAGTGTATCCTCGGGAGGCCTCCTGGCTCACCCGCCCAAGCCCCAGGCCGAGAGACTCTCCTCCCCAAATTCTCAGCTCAAAAAAAGTCCCCTATACCTCTCTCTCCTGCCCCTTTTATTACCCCAGCAATTACAACCGACTGGGCCCAGCTACCCCCCACGATTCCCACTTCCCCTTTCAGTTACATTCTGTTTCAGCTCCAGGTGGAGTCTGTTTCAGCCCAGGGGATCCTCCAACAGAATTTGTTACTGCCACGTGGTCCCCAGTGGGCCCCTTCTCTGC
The DNA here is from genome assembly GCA_963277665.1 of Viscum album. NCBI lineage: Eukaryota > Viridiplantae > Streptophyta > Magnoliopsida > Santalales > Viscaceae > Viscum > Viscum album. The sequence continues at coordinate 8,800,634 of OY728145.1, forward strand.
CGCAGCCTTCTTCCTTCTTGAATAAACCTGCCACGCCCCCTCCTTCCTCCTGGTTCTAACACTCGCCGCCCCTTGTAGATCAGTCTTGTCCTCAAGACTAAACGAAGGGAATTGATTTCGAAGGGTAAACTCGTCCTCCCATGTCGCCTCCTCTGTCGGACGACCAGCCCACTGGATAAGGAACTGTGGCTGGGCCATGTGTTTCTGGAGGTGAAAACGGCGGGAAAGGACAGCCTGGGGTTCCGGAGTATTGGAACTATCCACCTCGAGGCCCGGTGGTAGAGTAGGGAGGACCTCTGAATTTCCCACCGCCGGCTTTAATTGTGATACATGAAAAACGGGATGAACTTTAGCCGAGGGAGGCAGATCCAAATGGTAAGCAACCTGCCCTACTCGGCCAAGAATGGTAAAAGGGCCATAAAATCGGGCTGCCAACTTCTGGTGGATCCGATGGGCGACGGTCTGCTGACGATGGGGTCGGAGCTTTAAATACACCCGATCACCCACCTGAAAAGAAACGTGGCGACGGTGCCGGTCCGCCTGGCGCTTCATATAGTCCTGAGATCGGGCTAAATGTTGTCGAAGCTGACGTAAAGCTTCATTGCGATCCTCCACAGCCGTGGCTACTGCAGCTACCCGAACATCCTCAGGTAGGAAACTCAAAATAGAAGGAAGCGAGCGGCTATACACAACCTCAAATGGAGTAGAATCTATGGAGGCATGCCAGGTAGTGTTATAACTCCACTCTGCCCACGGAACCCAGAAAGACCACTTCTGAGGTTGGTCCCCTGCAAAGCAGCGTAAGTAGGTCTCGAGACAGCGGTTTACCACTTCTGTTTGACCGTCTGTCTGCGGGTGGTAGGCCGAGTTGAACTTCAGGGAAGTTCCATGGAGGCGGAACAATTCTGTCCAGAAATTGCTCAGAAAAATGGGGTCCCGATCACTCACGATGGAAGATGGCACACCATGCAGCCGAACAATTTCCCGGAGAAAAAGTTCAGCAACCGTCCGAGCAGTGTAAGGATGCTTGAGGAGCAAGAAGTGAGCATATTTGGTAAGTCGGTCAACCACCACCAATATGACCTCATACCCCCTGGATTTGGGCAGCCCCGTAATAAAATCCATGGAAATGTCGGTCCACACAGTGGTGGGGATGTCCAGAGGTTGTAGGAGTCTCGCAGGTGCTAGGGTAGAATACTTATAGCGCTGGCAGATCGTACACTGCTGGACAAATTCTTTTACAACCTTTCTCATTCCAACCCAATAGAGGTTGGTTGCACGCTTCCTGTAAGTTCTGTAGAAACCCGAGTGGCCTCCTTGAGGGGAAGCATGAAACTCTGTTAGGAGCTTGGGTACCCACGGGGACGAGGCAGGGATAGCCAGTCGATTCCGGTAGTACAACACGCCCCGGGTCAGTGTGAAGCCTGAGTAGGTAGAATGACCCTCCTGTAATGCATGGAGCACCCTGCCCAGATAAGGATCTGAAGACACGCCATCAGTCAAAGTCCGTCCTTCTGTCCAGATGGGCCTAGACTGCAGCAGCTGAAGCTGGGAAAGAGGCTCCTCCCGCCGTGATAAAGCGCCTGCAGCAGAATTTTCCCGGCCTGGTTTATATTTAATCTCAAACTGATAACCCAACAACTTGGCGATCCAGTTTTGCTGATCAATGGTGGTGATGCGCTGCTGGAGGAGAAATTTAAGACTCCGGTGATCGGAAAAAACTATGAAGGGCCGTCCCAACAAATATGGACGCCAATGCTGGATGGCCAAAACGAGGGCTATGATCTCCTTTTCATATACCGATTTGGCGAGGTTCTGGTCGGAAAGAGCCCTGCTAAAGTATGTTATTGGTCGCCTGGCCTGCATGAGGACAGCTCCCACCCCGCGGCCAGAAGCATCACATTCGAGCTCAAAATCTTGAGAGAAATCTGGTAGAGCCAGGACCGGTGCATCTGTCATCAGTTTCTTCAAATGCTGGAAAGCTTCTTGAGTTTCGGCAGTCCACCGGAACCCATCCTTCCGAGTTAATGCTGTGAGAGGCCGGGCCACCTTGCCATACCCGCAAATGAATTTTCGATAATACCCGGTAAGACCGAGGAAGCCGCGGACACCCTTTACGCTGGTTGGAGGAGGCCAGTCCAGCATGACTTGTATTTTACTGGGATCCATTGCCACGCCTGAGGCAGAAATTAGGTGTCCCAAATACTCCACCTCCTGCTGGCCAAAAAGGCATTTGTTCCTATTAGCAAAGAATTGATGGTCATGTAGACGGCGAAGCACGACTTCCACGTGATGCAAATGAGTCGACCAATCCCTGTTGTACACAAGAATATCATCAAAAAATATTAGAACAAACTGACGGAGCGACGAGCGAAATAAATCATTCATAGTGGCTTGGAATGTGGATGGAGCGTTAGTGAGGCCAAAGGGCATCACTAAGTATTCATAGTGGCCACTATGTGTCCGGAATGTTGTCTTCTCCACATCGGACTCTCGCATTCGAATTTGGTGATAACCCGCCTTGAGGTCTAACTTGGAGAAATAGGTAGCTCCATGGAGTTCATCGAGCAATTCCTCTACCACTGGTATAGGGAATTTGTCCGGAACCGCTACTTTATTTAAAGCCCTATAGTCCACACACATTCTCCATGAGCCATCTTTTTTTTTAACAAGCAACACCGGGCTGGAGTACGCGCTGGAGCTTGGCCTAATGATGCCTTGATTGAGCAACTCCTGCACCTGTTTCTCTATTTCATTTTTGTGAAGGTACGGGTACCGGTAAGGCCTGACTGAGACTGGTTCCTGACCGAGCAGCAGGTTAATGGCATGAGCCCGAAGCCGATGCACTGGCAGCCCCCTGGGTTCCGAAAAAACAGACGGGAAGTGATGAAAAATCTGTTGTAATTCCTGGTTTTGAGCCTCAGTCAAGGGTGTCACGAGGTTGCTTTTGTTACCCCCAACAATTTGCCGCAGTTCGTTGTTCTGTCCCGATTTCTGAGCCCACCGATCTAGGGAGACTGTTGTCCGGTCATTTTGACGGATTCCTGAGAGGGTAAATGGTCGACCCCCTACTGAAAACTTCATTACCATCGACTGCCAATTTATGCTTACATAAGTCCTCAACCAAGAGATTCCCAGGATTAGATCCAATCCTCCAATCTTCAAAACATGAGCTTCAAGAGAACACTCATAAGCCCCTAGGACGAGCAAGATCTTCTGGCAGACCACTAAGGTTCCTGTCCTATGACCATCGCCCAACCTTACGCCCATCTTCTTGGCGGCCTCGACAGTAAGCCCCAGTATATTGACTAACCCCGGGCTAATGAAGTTGTGAGTAGCCCCACTGTCCAATAAAATCAGGATGGAAATTCCCCTTATGCAGCCCTCTATTTTCATGGACGAGATGGGCTCTTCTTGGCGGTCTCGGTCACTGCACAAGATTCTCCAGTTCTGAAATTCCAGCACCTTGCATTCAGCCTCTGGAGCTTCTGGTGCTCCCGCCACAGCTTCCAGCTGATCCTCCTCCTCCTCTAATGGAGGTGTAAGCTCAAGATTCTCTTCCTCTTCGCCCAATAACAGCACCCTCATCTTGGCATCAGCACATTTGTGCATAGGATTATACGGTTTTCCGCACCGGAAACACAGCCCCTTCTTTCTGCGGTCCTCCCATTCCTGGTTGGACAACTGCCGAACTCCCCTTCCTCCTGCAATGGTGGTTCGCTGTTTTTCTTTGGCGGCTCCTCCCGTCAACTCCCCGCCCCTGCGTACTTGTGTGGGCGAAAATCCAATTTGCTGGGTGAGTCTCGTTCTATAGGAAGGTTGCCAGCCCCCGCTCCCATTTGGGCGCGTTCCCTCAGCTCGGCCTGGAAGCCCAGTTCCGCGGCAGAGTGCTAGCTCCACATGTCGTGCCAGGCGCATTACCTGCAAACGAGTTTCCGGGCTGTGTATGCGGACCCAGCTGCGAACATCATCCCGTAGTCCATGAAGGAAGTATCCGATATACTAAGGTTCTGGCTGATGGGGAACCAAAGCTGCGAGGAACTCAAAACGTTCAATGTATTCCTGCACTGATCCGTTTTGTCGGATTGCTGCTAATTCTTCTTAAGGATTCTGTATTTCTAACCCACTAAAGCGCTCCATCAGCTCCTCCTTAAACTGCTTCCAAGTGAGGTTCTGATATACCTCCTCCAATATGGTAAACCAGTGGATTGCCACCCCCTCCATACTTACTTGGGCCAGGGGGATTTTGGTGTCCTCCGTTGTCTGGTTAATTCGGAAGTACAATTCTGCTCGATTGATCCATCCCCGTGGGTCTTGTCCATCGAACACTGGCAACTCTACCCGTCGGGTTGTCAATATCGGAGTCGCCCCTTCGGTGGTTACTTCCAACGCTCCTCGTGCTTCCTCCTTCAACGTTGTTTGATCGGGAGATTCCGACAGGGCAGCTCCTGTTGCGTCGTGTAACTCCGAAGCCGATGCGCCGTCCTGCCTTGGCAGCTTCTCCAACCGGCGCAGTATATCCGTCATCGATCTGTGAACCGCTGTCAGCCCAGTAATTTCTTGTTTAAGAGATCCCACGGATTCAGTCAATCCCAACACTGATGACTCTAAGCGGCCCATACGCTGGTTTGTTCCAGTTTCTACGTTCTCCATCCTCTGCTCCAGTCCTTCCAAGCGAGCTTGAAGCCGAGTTTCCATCACCTGGACCCTTACCCCCCCCCCCACAGAGGAGTGGAGTTTGGGTGAAGGTGAATATCCGGCAGGCAGGACCAAATTGATAGAACCCCTTGATATAAAATGATGAAACTGGAATTGTATATAGCAATTAGAGCAGCATACCTGGAATTACAGCCTTAGAGTGGGAGGAGAAAGAGAGAAAGAAACAGCAAACAGTGTATCCTCGAGAGGCCTCCTGGCTCACCCGCCCAAGCCCCAGGCCGAGAGACTCTCCTCCCCAAATTCCCGGCTCAAAAAAAGTCCCCTATACCTCTCTCTCCTGCCCCTTTTATTACCCCAGCAGTTACAACCGACTGGGCCCCAGCTACCCCCCACGATTCCCACTTCCCCTTTCAGTTACATTCTATTTCAGCTCCAGGTGGAATCTGTTTCAGCCCAGGGGATCCTCCAACAGAATCTGTTACTGCCACGTGGTCCCCAATGGGCCCCTTCTCTGCCGCAACCTTCTTCCTTCTTGAATAAACCTGCCACACCCCCTCCTTCCTCCCGGTTCTAACAATTGTCCTTGGCATTCCATGGAGTTTGACTACTTCCTAAAAGAAAGGTATTGCAATGTTAGTGGCATCATCAGTTTTGTGACAAGGATTAAAATGTGCCATTTTTTAAAACCGATCCACCACAACAAAAATGGAATCTCTCCCCCTCTTGGTCCGTGGTAACCCCACAATAAAGTCCATTGATATGTCCTCCCAAAGGGTGTTGGGAATTGGGAGGGGAAGATATAGTCCGTGTGGGTTCAGTTTCAATTTGGCTTTATGGCAGACAATGCACTTTCCCACAAATTTCTCAACATCTCTAGATATCCTAGGCCAATAAAAATGCTCGTTAAGAACACTTAGAGTTTTTGCAACACCAAAATGTCCCATTAACCCACCCGAATGTGACTCCATTAAAAGTAAACGGATTGAGCAATTGGGAATGCAAAGTTTATTAATCCGAAATAAGAATCCATCATGTAAATAAAACTTTTGTCAACTAACTCCAGGTTTACAATGTTCATAAGGTTCTCTAAAATCACTATCAGTAGCATATAAATCCTTATGTATTCAAAACCAAGGAGTTTTGAATCCAACAAGGATAAAAGAGAATATCTACGTGAAAGTGCATCGGCCACAATATTTTCTTTACCCTTTTTATGCTTGATGACATATGTAAATGATTCAATGAATTCCAGCCATCTAGCATGTCTCCTATTTAGTTTATTTGGCTCTTAAGGTATTTAAGAGCCTCATGATCAAAATGGATCACAAATTCTTTAGGCCAAAGATAGTGATGTCATGTCTCTAGTACTTTAAACAATGCATACAACTCTTTATCATATGTAGCATAGTTTAGAGTTGGGCCATTTAACTTCTCACTAAAGAAAGCAATAGGCTTACCTTCTTGCATGAGTACTCCTCCTATGTCAATTCCGCTTGCATCACATTCAATTTCAAAGGTCTTACCGAAGTCTGGAAGTGCAAGTAAAGGGGCGTGGGTGAGTCTCTCCTTAAGAGCATCGAAGGCCTTCTCTTGAGTTGTCCCCCATTTGAAAAGAACATTCTTCTTTGTCAACTCGTTCAATGGTGCTGCTAGTGTGTTGAAGTCTTTCACAAATCTTTTGTAAAAGCTAGCAAGCCCATGAAAACTTCTTACCTGTCCAACGGAGGTTGGAGTTGGCCATTCTTGTATTGCTTTGATCTTCTCGGTGTCCACTTCAACTTCATTGCCGCTCACAACAAATCCAAGGAAAACAATTTTATCGAGACAAAATTCACACTTATTTATGTTTCCAAACAGTTCTTAAGTGATCTACATGTTCAAGCAAGGTCCTACTATAAACCAAAATGTCATCAAAGTAAACTACCACAAATTTTCCAATATATGCACGTAAGACATGATTCATTAACCTCATAAATGTGCTAGGTGCATTGGTGAGACCAAAGGGCATGACTAACCATTCATAAAGTCCATGTTTTGTCTTAAATGCAGTTTTCCACTCATCACTTTCATCCTAATTTGATGGTAGTCGCTTCTTAAATCAATTTTTGAGAAAATAGTTGAACCATTTAATTCGTCTAGCATATCATCTAACCTAGGGATAGGATGACGATACCTGACTGTGATGTTGTTGATGGCTCTACAGTCAATGCACATTCTCCATGTTTCATCCTTCTTTGGTGCTAGAATCACCAGTACGGCACAAGGACTAAGGCTCTCTCTGACATATCCCACATCCAACAGCTCTTGAACTTGCCTTTGAATTTCTTTTGTCTCTTCCAGATTGGTGCGATATGCAGGACGGTTCGGTAGTGATGCTCCAGGTATGAGACATCATCATACTCCTGCAACAACGACTCAACAATATTTGGCAAACAGGGTAAGTCGTTAGTATTTAGAAACACCTCTTTGTACATGAGTACTAGGAGGGTTTGTTGTGAAAACAAAGCTTCCTTAACCTCACTCATTTTTGCCAACATCACACTTTTCTCTTCTCTCAAATTCTTTTTCTCACTTGATTTTTCTTTGCTCTCCATTTCTTTTGTTCTCTCATTTTCTCTCTTTCCCTCATTCTCACCTCTTTCATTCTCACTCTTTTTTCCCTCATCACTCATTTTTTTCTTCTCTCTCAAAATGTGATCTTCCAGAATTTGTTTGGGGGAGATAGGGGGTTGAGGGTTATAATTTCCCCTCGAAGTACAAAAGAATGACGATTCAAGAAACCGTCATGGGAAACACGCCGATCATACTGTCACGGTCGTCCCAACAACAAATGGCAAGCCTTCATAGGAACAACATCGCACAAGACTTCATCTTTGTACTTCCCGATGGTGAACAGTACCTTCACTTGCTTGGTGACCTTCAGCTCCCCGCAATCATTCAACCACTGAAGCCAATATAGATGTTGATGTTTCAAAGTAGGAAGTCCCAACTTCTCTACTAACTCGGTGCTCGCAATACTACTACAACTTCCTCTATCAATAATAACACAACATACCTTCCCATGGATCTTGCACCGGGTATGGAAAAGGTTCTCCCGCTGCTCATTCTCTCCCAAGGTCATTTGTGTGCTTAGAACTCTCCTAGTGACAAGAATCTCACCATCTTCTGCAAACTCTCCACTATCAATTTCTGGAGATTCTTCCTCTTCCGAGCTCTCTCCATCGGTCTCCCATTCTCCATACTTGTTGATGGTCATGATGCGCCGGTTTGGACACTCACTAGCAATGTGACCCCTTCCTTGACATTTGAAACACCGAATATCCCTATTCCTGGTTTGGTTAGCCTCAAAAGTAAGTTTCTTAGGTGGAAGAATTACCTTGTCACTTTTGCGATCAACCACCTCTTTTGTCTTTGATGGTTCTTCAATCTCCTTCCTTGGATTTCTCCATGGCGTGAAAGGGGTAGCGGGTTTCCTCATGTTGCTCCTCCTTTTGATTTGTTGCTCGATCTTGGTGGTTTGATGGATCATATCTTGTATTTTCACATGGTGGTACATCTCCACTTGATCGGCAATCTCCCGATTGAGCCCATGTAAAAACCGTGTCATGGTTGTCTCCGGATCCTCCTCAACGTTTGCCCGAATCATGGCAATTTGCATCTCCTTGCAGTAGTCTTCTACACTCTTACTCCCTTGGGTGAGGCGTTGAAGTTTGTTGTGGAGATCTCTATGGTAATGTGTGGGAACAAATCGCTTCCGCATGGCGAACTTCATGTCTTCCCAAGTGTTGATGGGACGTCCGCTATATCTAGCCCTCTCCTTTTGAACTTGATTCCACCAAATTAAAGCATAATCAGAAAATTCAAGGGAAGCAAGTTTGACATTTTTCTCCTCTGAATATGCATGGCATGAAAAGACCTGCTCGATCCGCATCTCCCACTCCAAGTATGCTTCCGGATCGCTTTTCCCTTGAAAAGAAGGGACCTTCACCTTGATCTCACCAAGTAGGTCATCATCATGTTGTCTCATTTGTTCACCTCTAGGTTGTTGGTACAACCTCCTCCTTTGTGGGACATCCTCAAAATCACCATCCAGGTTTTCCATCTCCTCCTCCATGATGTGGGGGCGACGGGGTGTCGAAGCTCGCTGCGGGTTATCATGGATCATCCTTGGGCTTGGTTGATTCTCTAGGTTATCAATCCTCTCATGTAGCACCTCCAACTTTCGATCAAGAAGCTTCTCGAAATGGCTCAACAAAGCTTGCATTTGGAGTGGCGAAGCTTCCAGTGCGGGAGACCTACTTTGGATTCCTTCATCACTAGCATGAACAATTTTCTTCCCACGATCTTCGACCATAATATATTACACAAACACAAACACACACCGGGGGGGGGGGACACACACAATGATACACACTCACTCACACACGCGAGATGTACACACTCACACTCACAAGGATACACACTCACACACACAAGATGTACACACACACTCACAACAAGATGCACACACTCACACACACAACATTTTTTTTTTTTTTGCTTATTTCTCTCCACTCTCAACACTCAATTCAAATTCCAAGCTCTTGTGAAATATAATACCTTGTTTCGAGTTATCACTTATCACCAATCCTTCCCCAATCAAGATTGTGCCGGGGGCTGGTTTAACACAACCCGCTTGAGTGGTAAAGGGTAAAGGGTGAAAAGAGGGTAGAAAATGGATAAAGGGTGGGTGGAAAAGGGGGGTAGAAAGGTTGTATTTGGGTTTTGCCCGATTGTGCAAGATAAGATAAATGAATAACAATATGAGCCAACTACAAAATGGGGATGAAGTAAAATGATGGAAAAAGTTATATATGGAAATGGAAAGTGCTAATAAGGTAAAGCACAAAGGAGTAATTGTATCCGCTTTTTTTTTTGCTTTTTTTTTTGGTCAATTCTCCCCAAAAAGTGTTGTGCTTGGAGTTTTAAAGCACAAGATGGTTGGAGTAAGACATTTTTTTTTTTGAAATCTCTCAAATAAAGGATGTGCTTAATTTTGAAAAGCACAAAATGATGAGTTTAGAGAATTTGATTTTTTTTTGCCGGATACAAATCACATATAGAGAATTAAATGCGGAAAGAAGATGAATGAAAATTTGGCTCAATTTATAATAATCCAAGCTTGCACAAACTAGGCCAATTCGGGAGGCTTTCAAGAAAAGGGATTTTTTTGTTGAATGGGTGAATAATATCGAAGGATAAGAAGGGTAATGGACAGAATTAAAGTAAATGAAGGGATAGATGCCTACCGTGTCAACCGGAGCTCTAATACCATACTGATGTGAGACGCACAGGGTGGCCCGATCTTCACGGCGTAGGGCGGCGAATGAAGGATGTGGTTTGGGGCTATGTGGCGGATGATGGGTACAGATAGTGGATGCAAGCAGTCAATCAACGCTATAAGGAGCGCGACCTACTACTTAGACAACACACTCAAGGGGGGATGTGATAGTCAATCCACACAACAACGCACTTGGGTTGAGGCACGGAATTGGGGGCTTTGTGATCTTGGATCACCAATCTAACTTGTAGATTGACAAGGCAAGAATGCACAAGAGCAAGGGAGAAAACTCGGGATAATCCTCACACAACGGAGAGAAACAAAGCATAAGCTCTCAATTAATTCTTGAGTGAAAATACAATGCCATGGGTGGCTATTTATAGCCAAGGGGTGATAAAAGGGTCTAATACCCTAAAGTCATAAAGGCTAAACCTACATTGTCCCCTTAAAATTCAAAAGGATAAAGTCTAACAAAGACTTTTGGAAAAGTAGCACACAACTTTCCAACTATAGCCCACCGGATTTGACTTTGAGTGCATAGCCCACCGGATTTGACTTTGGTGTCCAAAGATGTCATTTCTAGAATCTTCCATGTGGGTAAGGCATCCAAATTCGTGCAACCATGTGGGTCAAGCTCTAAACATCATGTTTGGGCTTGAATAAGTGAGATAATAGGCCCATTTGCTTCATCAATGCAAGGCAAGATCCATTGGGCCTTTAATAAAGCGAGATGGGCGCCCATTGTTGCATTCAGCCTCTTTAATCTCTCACGCGTCATCGGACCTTGCAAATCCAACTCCTCCACTCAGGTAATCGGCTCGGTGCCTTCAACATGGTTCACATCATTTTCCTTCTCCACTCCCAATGCTCTTCTTATTTTATGATTACATAACAACACCAGTATCCTCAATATACTAGGATGTTGTTATGAGAATGATTTGAACTACAGTTATACACACCTCCATCTAATGGATACGAACATACTGTTTCTGTGTACGGCGAACTACTGCCTCACGAAACGATGATTGTTCAATTTCTCCTACCACCTCTCATGGTGGCAATTATGATGGCACTGTATTTATATATGATATATATTATAATTATTGTCTCTATGCTTCTGTAATTTTTATTTACAACATACTTCTATGTTTTTCATGATGTTAAATACGATAATTTCATTTGAGGAAGTGTGGACTATCGCCCCCTCAAAGTGATATGACTCGTCCATTCTATATATGGAACGTATAAAGGATGGTTTTATTAAACATACGAGACATACATGACATAAATATAATACTGGTATTATAATATATATTTATATCTTTTGATTATTATTCTTTTAATATGAAAAAGAAATGAAAGTAGCGTTCATGCGTACGTACGGACTACCTTCTCCATGAACGATGCATTTCATTTCTTATCTCCAAATGTTATGGACTATTTTAAATACATATATACTGGATATATATGATATTTAAATCATGAATAATATTCTGAAGATAATGGACTTATGACCACATGGATAATTTGCATCAAAACAAGTTCATTTTTTACTCAAATACCGAACATTAACGTCCGATATGAACTCAAATAATTAACTAATTGCTATAACAAGGTAATAAGAGATAAAACGAATAATAAACTTTAAAAAGGTTCTAAAGCAAGTAGAAATTTACCTAAGTTTATTACTCAGAAAATTAAAGAACGAACGAGACAAGTCGGACTCAAGGTAAGAGATTTCGTCTCAATCTCTTTTCATCGAGGCATTTCTTGATAATATGCACCTTTATTCTTTTATAAGGTGTATATACACCCACTATGACATTTCATATCCATATTTTATCGATACTAATGTTGTTTATTAAATCATGGTGGTTAATATTTAATTGTTCAAAGTGGTATGGGACACCTTGAACGTTTAAAGATTTAATTATCAAATCTTTTTCTTCATGATATTAAATTACATATTTATTGATATGGGTATAAAAGGAATATACAGGAAATTTTATGTCTATCTTGAATTTCATTCAAAGTTTTCAAAAGGAATCTTTTTATATAGAGCGTTTTACTTTACAAAACGACAAAAGAAATGTTTTTTTAATGTATACGGCGACAGCGACTTCTCTGTCACCGTAACCGTTATTTGATATTTGGCTTCCTCTATAAGCCTTAATGTCTTTTAAAAGAAAAATAAATCTCTTATTCCTTTATTTGGGTATCTTAGTATTGAAAATGGGTTCTTAAATGAATATGGTATTTTTATACGGAAATGTTTTTCATATGGGATTAGAAGAGTTTCAAAGGGGTTTTGTGATGAACGTGTTTTTGAAGAAATACTTGAGCATTATATAAAACGAGTGAGCCTGATATAGCTTATACGAAGGGTTGGGCCCCATTATAGCTCACGGATTAGCCCGACACAACTTATACGAAGGGTTGAGCCTCATTATAACTCACGAGTGAGCCCGTTATAGCTTATATGAAGGGATGAGTCCCATTATAGCTCACGGGTGAGCCCGATATAGCTTATACGAAGGGTGATCCCCATTAAAGATCTTCAATTTGAAAGTTGACCATATAGTTATTTCAATTGAATGGGATTTGAAAGGGTTTTATGTATATTATGCTCTAAGTCACCTAAATGAGTTTTAATTTCTTACTATTGGTTTTAAATGTTTTTCTTTGAGCAAAAACAAAGAGTGTTATTCATGTGAAAATGTTTTGATTCATTTGTTCAAAGAACATTAAATGGGTTAAAATGTTTTAACTAGATTAATAGTTTTTTTTCTCTTACTGAGCTTTTTGTGTTCATCCCAAGTTTTTAAATGTTATTCACAGGATTTGAGGGAGATTAGAGTCATGGATTGAATCAAGGAAAAGTGTGATGATTAAACATGAAAAGAAACCATGTTTCTTTTTAAAAGTTTTTGTGTTATGAAAGAAATGGATACTAAGGGAAGCGTCCACTTTATATTTCTATGGTTTTGTTATGTAATAGTTATGGCCTAATTCTCTAAAGCTCTAAACCTGAAAAGATCAATTTTTGATATAACTCAATAATAAAAGGTTGCTAGTGAGGTGGTTAGTGGTTGTGCTAGCTGTTAGACTATTAAGTAGCTCCAGCTGTAAATACCAATTGTAAGAGGACTCTCTAGAAGGTTCCAGTAGAGTCTTTAAATAAGAGGAGCTATGGGTTGTGTGGAAGAATTACGGATGATTTTAGAAGAATTCTGCTGAGCAGGATAGGGCTGCGGCCAGGCCTCGGAGAGCAGCGCCTCCGGAGGAGTCTTCTTCTTCCTTATTATATTTTCTTCTTATATTCCTTCTTCCAACTGTAATTTTCTGCTGGTGTTAATAGTAATTCTTACTGTTTTTTTCTCTCACATCAATTGATTCCTATCAATTGGTGCTTTCATTGAGAGATTTCTAGAGAGAAACTAGAAGAAAAAGGTTCTTGATCTTGACAGAGGAACTCAAGAAGCAAACCAAGCAGATGCAGTAATTTCTTTGGACACAGCAGAGGCAAACGGCTCGCAGCAGCAACAACAACAGTCCTCGCAGCAACTTGCGTCCAGAAGCAGAGGTGAACGACACGCAGCAATGAAGGACGATTTGTTCACGGGAGTGGAGGAGACTCACAGCGCAGCATATTGAATCATTTACACGGGAGATCATCTACTTTTCTTCTACTCCGTCTACTGCTTTCACTAAAGCTGACGCGGCTATAGACGCACCAGCCACAACAATTGAGGCGAAACAAGACGGAGGTACGTGATTCACAGCAGTTGAGTGATACGCTGGACGAAGCGGGCCCAACAGCCACACCAGAAGCAGACGAACCTAGTTCGCCCGAACCAATTGACGCGGACTCTAGCTCGCTTTAAGCTCGATCGAAGGCAGTCGGGGCAGACGAAGCCAAACGAGATTGAACAAAACCTCCTTATTACGCCAGACGAAACAGACGTAGATGCCACACTTGAAGTGAGCGGAACTGTATCGTGCAGAGCAGCTGACACAGCTCATCGTTTCGGTTGTGCAGTAGTGTAATCCACACACAACAGAGGAGCCGAAATGCAGTAGTGAAAAAAAATAAAAAAAAATAAAAAATAACAAAGTGTTTTGTAGTGTCGCAGCAGTGGAAAAAAACGGCAAGCAGCAAGAGGTTGTTCGGTAGTGGAGGAATCACAACAGAGAGCTGATAAAGCAACTGACCAAACGCACACATGAAGGAACAAATGAGAGAGCTTTGGATGAATTTTGTGAGGCTGGAAATGAGTCAAAGGGAGCGCCATGGGCTGGAGAAGATACCAGAATTTTCTGGTAAGGATCCAGAAGATTGGATCACGGAAGCGGAAGCATACTTTTCATACCGCCAAATTCCGGAACAAATGAAGGTACCAATGGCCGAATTGAGTATGCTAGGAGCAGCTTGGGTCTGGAATTTTTTGTTGGAACCAAATAAGAAAGGGCTAAGCTGGAAGCGATTCAAAGAAGTATTGTTCGGGAGATTTGGAAGCACGGCAGCGAAAAAGAAAGAAGCTGCGATTACTCAAGCTAAGGCTAATTTCTCTGAGATTCAGGCGCAAACCGATCTGCTATCATGTGTGAGGAGCTGGAAATTTCCAAACCTGAACAGTTGCAGCTGCTGTTCCAACACAAGTGCAAGCTTCTGTTGGGCTGCCTGTACAACCGCAGTGTGAATTGCAACAACCTATGTTTGAACTCCAAGGATTGGACACTGCTAGAAATTGTCTAGAAGATTGTTGGACTGATTGGGAGAAGAGCGATAAGGAACTAACTAATTCCAGTCTGAAGCAGGTGTGCAAGTCGCCACTTAGGCTGTGCTGTTTATAACGGAGGCATTCGCTGAAATATCAGTGCAGCAGGAATTTCCAGAACGACCTAAGGGGCTATGGCTTCAATCAAGTTTAGCAAGAAGCTCACGACAGGGGTTTGTTAAAGCTAAGGAAGAGCGCTTCGGAAAACAAGCAGCTCATAAGGCATCCAATGAAAGCTGCAAACAGCTGCTTAAGGGGGGTTGTTGCGTTGGCTATTGCACAGAAGTATTGAGACCACCACCAGAGCCTCCACCGTGGTCAACTCCTGTTGCTGCAGTGAAAAATAGTTCGTGTTTCCAGAATCCAGCTATACAAACTGGAGTTGCTTAGCTGCTATCACTCCTCATGTTAGTCGGATACACAAGAAATTTGGGAATGCAAACAATAAGTTTGGAGCGGCAGCAGAAGCTTCCTATCAAGACCATCCAACGCAGCAGAGAAGTTCATTTCCACCTTAAGGACAAGGTGATTTTTAAGAGGGTGGAATTGATAGGCACTAGGGGCTGCGAAGGGGTGTAGGGAGCTAGGTTGTGCGATGGGTGGAATTGATAGGCACTAGGGGCTGCGAAGGTGGTTAGTGGTTGTGCTAGATGTTAGACTATTAAGTAGCTCCCACCGTAAATACCAGACGTAGCAAAGATGTACCGTACTCTGAGGGGTCAGTTTTGGTGGTCTGGATTTAAGCGTTTAGTTAGAGTTTGTGTCCAGATGTTTAGTCCGCCAGAAGGTGAAGGCTAAACATCGCATTCCCGGTGGTTTGCTCCAGTCATTAGATGTTCCTCAGTGGACGTGGGAGGACGTTTCGATGGACTTCATCACCGATTTACCTCAAGCTCAGGGAGGTTGTGATGTTATATGAGTAGTTGTGGACCATTTGACGGGCTCATTTTTTAGTGATCAAAAAGTCGAGCTCAATTGAAGTTTTGCCGAGGCAGTATCTAGAGGAGGTGGTGAGTCTTCATAGAGTCCCGAGGACGATCATCTCTAATCGGGATCTTCGTTTTACCATCAGGGTGTAAAGAGGTATTCATCATGGTTCTGGCTCTCAGTTATGCTTCAACACTGTTTTTCATTCCCAGATGGACAATCAGACAAAACAGGTCAACCAGACTCTTGAAGACATGTTGCGCGCATGTGTCCTGAATTTTGGAGGTTCGTAAATGAAACACCTACCCTTGGTGGAGTTTGCTTAAAACAATAGTTTTCACTCCATTGGTATGTCGTCGTTTGAAGTTTTGTACGGTCAACCTTGTCATTCTCCGTTATGTTGGACCGGGGTCAAAGAGTCAGCAATTTTCAGGCTGGAACTAGTGCAGAGCACAACAGAAATGGTGCAGGTGATTCGCGAGCGGATGAAGGCGGCGTGGAACCGTCAGAAGTCCTAAGCAGACCACAGGAGATGACCTTTGGAGTTCAACGTTGAAGAACATGTGTTCTTGAGGGTGACTCTTTGTCGTGGGAAAAGAAGGTTTGGACATGGGAGTAAATTTTCTCCCCGATTCGTTGGGTCTTTCGAAGTGTTGACGCGTATCAATGTTGTCGCATACCGGATAGAACTTCCCCCGCGGATGAGCCGAATTCATGATAAATTTTGAGTCATGTGGCGACACGGTGGCATGAAGGAGAGCACTTGGGAACGTGAGTCGCAGATGCGGGCTCAGTATCCCGAGTTGTTTGATTCTTAATTCTTCTTTTGTAATGATGTTTTAATGATGACCTTTATCTGGCTTGTGAGATAGTACTCTCTTCCTTGATGCCTTGTTTATGGCATTGCTCCTGTTTGAGAGGTATCTATCCCAGAAGAGTGTTTGGGAGCTGGTTGTTAGTGTTGCGTAGTTTTGAGCCTTGTCTCTCTAAGTGAGATGGTTATGCTCCCATGATGTCGAGGTTCTAGAGAGGTATCTCACGGGGTGATTGATCGGACGACCCTTTTTTCTTCCTCTCTATGGATTTGGTTTTAATTCTTGATGGCTAAAATTGTTTGGCGGGTATCTGATGTAAGGGTCAAGATCCTTGTAGCTCATTCTTTTGTGTGTTTTGGTTGTTAGAGGTATCGAGAGGAAACTCAGAGGGAGGGGAGTTGAGCTGAAATTTCGGCTGCAGAGCAGGATTGTGGCGTGGAGGCTTTTGCTACGCAGAGGAGTCCAGTCGGAAGATGAGGTTGCGGCATGGGGGGTAGGTTGCAACGTGGAATCCGGGGAGGTAAGTTTTGGTGGTTTTGCATTTTTCGGGGTCACTGCGCCGTAATCTGAGTTGCGGCGTAGCCTTCTTCATTGGCGTTAAAATTCTACGGTGCAGTGGCCCCTTTGCATCGTGGTCCTTCTCTTAATTTATAGGATTTGCGAAGTGGATTGTGCCATGTTTCACGAACACAGCTTTGACCTGGCTTGTCGCGGCGTGGTCACTTGCCTTGCGCCGTAGTTTTGTCCTGTGTCAGCATCTTTGTGTCGTGGTGTAGGGTGTTGTGTTGTAGCCTTCTAATTTCTAGTTTGCATATAAATTCTCAAACCCTCTACGAACTTGTCTTCCTCCCAAATTTTTCTCTCGAACCCTAGGTGTCAAGGAGAGTTGTTTTGAAGGCCTTTGAAACCCCTTTGATCAGATTCAATCTGTCTTCTAGAGATCAATATATGGTGATATGAGGTGAGCTTTCCCTCTCTCTTTTGGTTTCTTCTCCGTTCGGTTTTGTTTTCTCTCGTTGTATCTTATCATGTTGTGGCGGTTTATCTCATTTGTTTCTAATGAAGTTCCTTTGATGTTTGGTGGCGTGTTCATGGTGCGGCGTCCAAAGGCACCGTTGATTCCTTGCGGGAGAAGTGATCGGAGATCTGCACTTGTTGTCATGTTCTTGTTCGGAGAACATTGAACTTCTAAATTGAGGTAGGGGATTCGTTGATTCTCTTTACTTAAAGTGAAATTGTGAAGATATCATGTTTAATCTTGTTGGGTAACAGTGGAATTAACCTTAATGAAGATTAAACCGGAATTAAAGAGAGAATCAGTTATGGGTTGTGGCGATCGCGTGTGTTTACGCCGTGTTAACGGTTTGTTTTTTGATTTGCTGGATAGTGTGCTATTTTTGCTTAAGTTGGGGTTTAGCATGTTTGTTATGCTTGAAAACTGGATAAATTGATGACAAAATAATAAAGAAGCATGTTTAATTGTTATCATTTTTCCTTATAAATGATGAAAATAAGAGTTATGTCAAAAGCATGTTTAAACACTTTAATAGTTGTCGATAGCGGATGTCTTAGATTTTATGTGGTTGTAACCTGTGTTAAATGAATCGGTTAATTCAAGACGGTAACAAATTGGTTGTTTGTTAAAGATAATTGTTTGGGGCTGAGCGAGCATGTTTGCCTACGAAGGTTGGATGCCTTGGTTCTAGTAGCTGGTATGTTAACTTTTTGTTGTTTGCTTGATGTCTTATGTGATTGCTATGGATGTGGAGCCTTGCTATGTGACACGATGTAAGCATGGAATGGTTGGTGGTTTGACGAGGAACGGGTGGGGATGCCCGGGGTTGTGGCATCAATTGGCGCCTATGATGGCGGGATAGATGGTGATATGCATAGTGGTGTCGGCAATGGCACCGGGACTGGTGGAGTGGGTTGAAGCTGGGCTTGCCCGTTGTTGTTGTGTTGAAAGCTGGGTTGGTTGCTTGTTGATATTTTGCCTTAAGGTCGGATGGTCAGGTTGCTTGTTAATGCATTCTTTTCCCCACTGCTTGACCCAACTAGGTTGTGCTTGGTCTATGCATCCTTTCTAGTAGCTTAGGACGAGTCCTAGAGTGCCTAGAATTATGGGATAAAGATGAAAATTAAATGATTTAACTTGTGGGGTTAGTAGATCAATGGTTGCCTGGAATGAAGGTCTCTTGAAATGTTTGTGTGCTTATAGGATAACTAGTCCTTAGCGGTGGCAGTTGTGTGTCCGAGAGACAATAGCTGCATTTGAGGTTAAGACTAGCTCTTAGTGTGTTGTGAGCTATATATTCTCTCTGTTATGTGATTGTTGATGCCGAAATATGCGTTTCACAGGAGAGGTCGAAGAAGGCATGGCCGATTCGTAACAAATTCGGGCCAAAACAGCTTGAAAATCCACTTAAAATTCTAGTTCGCAAAGGTTACAAGCTTCGCGAACAGATCTGGTTCGCAGAAGTCCCCGGCCGCACAAAGCTGAGGTGGTAACCTCCTAGCAACGTAACTCCAGTTTGAGAAACTCGATCACTTCGCGAAGCTCATAATCTTCCGCGAAAGCCTATATCTTTCACGAAACTGATGCTCTTGCCGCCGTTGGGCCTATAAATACCTCCCCATGTCTGACTTTTAGGGGGACACGACCTTTCAACTTCCGAGAAAAGCTCTGAATTCATGAAACTCAGAAGTTTCATGAGCAAGAAAGGAGATGGATTTCCAATCTTTCGCGAGACCACCTCCCATGGGTTTTTGAGAACCTCAACCCATGATGGAGATGCCTTTCGCGGAGGTCTGTGGCCTTCATTCAAGAAGAAAGCCCTTTGTAGCTCTTGGGATTTTGCGAGATAATTATCCTTCGTGAAACCAACCTCATGGAAACCAATATCTCACTCCGAGGCAGGGTCAACGTGTTTCGCGAAACATATCCTTTCACGAAACCCCTAACTTTTGCGAGACCCCTGACCTTCGCGAGACCCCCGACTTTTGAGAGACCCCTGACTTTTGAGAGACCCACAACTTTCGCGAAACTCATCCTCCAAGCCTCCCCATGGTGCCTCATTTCAGCCAATACCCTTTCGCGAAAGTTGAGTGCCCGGGCCCCCATACCAATCCAGGACCGGTTCAACCGCACCCCAAATCTTTGTGGAGCCGGTACCACCTACCCTTATGCCCGCCCACTTTACTTCAAATGCGGTCTAGGCCATTACCCTACCTTTTGCTCCTAAACATAGATACTCTAATGCCTCTTGGTCCTAAGCATAGGCACCCTGACGTCGGGATCTCTGATTGTCACTCCTCCACGGCCCATGCCCCACCCAAAGGTGCATCAACAGTGGACACGTGAGCCCTAAAGGTGGCATCATCGACAGAAACGGCTTACCTGTCTCGGTAGAGAGTCATTTTGTCAGATCTTCCTCTCGCCTTGGCACAATCCCCCTCAGGGTGTGGCCCAATCCACGTCCAAGCTGTATGACGTAAAATTGTCCAGCCCCACGTCCTAGTCATATGAAGTTAAACTGCACGACAACGTCCTCAGCACATGACGTTAAATTGTAGTCTTACCTCGTGTGATGAGCACAGAATGCCCCATGTATGATCAGCATGGGATGTCACTTCCCTTTCGTGAGATTTCACCCTATCAACACCCTCGGGCAGCTTTCACACATAAGCTCTACACAATCTCTCGTTGACGCTCCTTTCGCGAGATGAGCGTCCTTACCACATGACGTTAAACTGCATGGATCAGTCTTGTCACACGGCCTTAAACTACGGCATCGAACTACGTGGATTTTGATCCCTATCTTAAACAGGATACATAGGAGACACCTCCCTGAGGTTCAATCTAGACACCCCAACATCTCCACCAAATCCCGAGTGTGAAATCATCCCCCTTGAGGATACACACACTCAACCGAATCTCAAGTGTGAAATCTTCCCCCCTGGGACACACTCAACCAAATCCCAAGTGTGAAATCTTCCCCACAGGGACACACTCAACCAAACCCCCAAGTGTAAAATCCCCCCAGGGACACACTCCACCAAACCCCCAAGTGCGAAATCTTCCCCCCTGAGGACACACTTAACCAAACCCCCAAGTGTGAAATATTCCCCCCTGGGGACACACTTAACCACCCACCTTTCCCCACAAAATGTTAAACCTGTGACCCACCCGTCTCCACAAGACGTTAAACTTGTGACCTGATCCAGAATCTCTACCTCATACAATAAACATGGGATGCCTGAGGTAAAAAGCCTTAGATGCATTACGCCCTCAGCGTAAACTACCTCGTGACTGACATGGGATGTCTTAGGATTCGCGCCTAAGATGTCTCACACATGAAATGCCCTCCAAAAAGGGAGACTTTACAGGTGCCCAACAAACCCAACGTCCAAAAATACCCAGACATGCCCAACGTTACTATCTACTGACCGAAGATTGATGCCCTATCGAGACAGAAGCAACGTAATTAACCAGCATCCACCTCGAGATGGCATCGGGAATGAGTTTCACGGACATGACTTAAATCAATGAGGGAGATCTGGACTAGGCAACGAGCTCCAAGGAGGGATCCATAGAAGGAGGAACCAACATCCAATCATCCTGTTTTGATCAAAGAGTCGACATCGCCGATTAAAGTGATGGAACTCGTCCGCCTTTGAAAAGCAAGAATGTGGGGCAACAACGAAGCGCGTCGCCGCCAGGCAAAAGGACAACGCACAGCCCCGGCTGCGAAAGCGTCGGAAATGGTGATTTCATACGCTACCCCACCAATGTCGGTAGGGTGACCGACACTCAGTGAACTTCGGGGTGGTATTTTCCCAACATCCGGGTTGGCGGGAACAGATGGTTGGCTCCCCCTCTTCCCCGCTCTCTTCTCCTGGGAGTATTACGTGCCGGTATGCATGGAGATTACCTTCTTGTATATGTGTGTATAGTGTTGTAATGACCTGTTGTTATTTCACGCACATGTGCCTCTGAATACAGTATCCTAAAGATTATTATATTGTGTACGGACTGTGATGGCATGAGGTGTAGTACACGGTGTACGGACTGTGGTGGCTCCTAGAAAAACTACTCGATTACTATCTGGAGGTTAAGATGTTGATGATGAGATTATGTGACGCACGAGGTGCGGGTTGTTATACAGTTGTTTTTGATGCATGTGGCTTATTAGAGAGAGATGGCTCAAAACGTGCGACGTTGGGGCAAAAGGCGGCAAACTAGTGGGGAACCTTCACTTCTATACTTATGTTGGATATTATATTATTACTTGTATGTGATACTTGGAGAGAGAGTCATGGTAAGGCAAGGAACTTAGCATAACTGATTAGATGACGAGTTAGTTTCATTTTTTTCATTGGGCTCTGAAATGTTTTCTTCACTTTTGCACGAGAGGCACTGGGGAAGATCCTACTGAATGTACCTGTTATGCTCACCCTACGTCTATATAAATTGTTTTTCAGGTTCGTCGGAGCTGGTTGGTAATTGGGTTGGACATTGCTAGCTTATGGAGTCGTTCAGAAATTGTTTGGGCTTCAAGGTCGTTGTCATGGATTTTTCTTTTGGTACTTGTAGTTTCTTTTACAGTTGTTTAGTTTGTATAACATTACATGCATGTATTGGGATCTTTTATTTATTATGAGCAGGAGTTGTTTGGTGGTCTTGTCTTATCTCCCATTCCTCATGTTCTTCTTAGAGGATAATGTCTCTCATTTGGGTGTATGACATACCCTCGGTGTTAGTTGTCAACCCAGGAGAGGATACATTTGGGGGGAGGGGGTCGTGACAAACCGTGGTAGAACCGAAGCACTATCACCAATTGTGAATTGCTCTCCCTTCGACCGAATCAATTAGGGGCAACGCTGCTATCCACGCAACTTCTAATGGTGATGTTTCCCATGCACCATTATAAGGAGGTGATTCCAATGCACCACTGGAAGGAGGTGATTCAAGTGCAGCACTAAAAGCGTCGTTTCTCGTGCACCCCCTCGAGACGTTGTCAGCTCCATTTGCGAAGGAGTTGTTGTACGCATTCCACCAGCAGAGATGGTGGCAAATTTAGACTCAAAATCAAAAGAAAAAATTGTAGAGATGCTCCCTGTGGCCACAAGTGAGAATCTCATTGCCGCACAACTTCCTGAGAGCAGCATTGTTGCTAATATTCCATTGAAAAAGATTATGGTGGACTTGGAGTCAAAAGGAGATAACTATCTGAATCACGTTCATTGAATCTAGTCAATTCCGACCAAGCATGTGAAATGGCTACCAAGGTTGCCTTTATTACTAAATATATCACACCACATCTACCCATTCTACCAGGATGACGTTTTCTATTCAAGGAGAACTCGAGGGCAAGTACTTTTCATGCAAGGGAGGATGATGTAGAACGTGAAGGCGCTGCCCGACAGGTCCTGCAATGCCAAGAGGGAAACGCGAAATAATTTTCTTGGGTGTATTTTCATTATTATTTATAGAATTGTTGTGCATTATTTTATTTTAGCCTTTTACTGTGTGAGTTTTAATGGGCATTTAAGGGAGTTGAATGTTTTGTGTGTCTTAATGGGCATTTAAGTTGAATGTTTTGTTTAATTTAAAGGTATTTTAGAGAGTTTGTATTTTATTCTTCTGTAAGGTCTCGTCTATTTAAAGGCTTGTAGGCCCGCTGGGCATGACATTGAATCAATGATATTGTTTTGGGAGCTTTTTCAGAGAAGCCCTAGGGCTATCATTTCTTTATTGGGAATTCCTCCTTGCAAAGGTCTTCTTTCTCCTTCCTCTATTCTAGATCAATTTTTTTAGAATACCTGGTGGGATCTTTTTTCATTGGTTGAATCACGAGCAACCAAGTTAGATCTAGGTGTAGACCTTTTTATCAAGTTAAATCCTAAGAAGTCGCCACTGGGTTATTGATGGAACATAGAATGTTAATAGATGCAGACAAAGCTTTGAACATTGGTGTAAATCTTCATGGCACAAGTTGGTGGGAATTGGTTAGAACCTAACTTGGGAAGGTCGGTGTTGTTATCAGGAAGCCACTATTTTTGTGTTGCCCATTCACCCTCCCTTTACCCCCCCTCCCTCTCTATTCACTCTCCCTCACTCACTCTCACTCTGACTCAAAGACTTTCAACTCGATCTATCTCAATATTTTTAACATTTTCAAATCTGATTTTGAACTTTTTAACTTTTTGGGGGGATTATTCATTTTTTTGAGTTTTGAAGTGAAGTAAAATAAGAGACACCTCGCAATTCTTCATTGTTAAGCTGAGAAGAAATAGAGATGGTCGGCCATTGCTCCATGACAGTAAGTAACATTTTTAGCCATAGAGTTGAAATGAAATTGACAAGAGGCTTCCCAGATAGCAACCATTGTGTTTGAACCCGCCTCAAGGATTAAAGCTAAACCATCGCCCAATCATCATTTTCTTGACCCTTCCCTAGAGGATTTTATTAGTTGCTAGTATGAGGCCCTCTCTTGATGAGATCCTTCACTACAGTCTTTGATTTCTCCGTTACATAAGTTTCCAGCATCTTCCTTCACAATTTTAGTGTCATTCTGTTATCTCATAATTAAATTTGTAGTGCAAGAGAATGTTTGAAATTTTAGAAGCATTGACTTGATGTTAACCCAGAAGTTTCTCTTTTGACCTTGTTAGCCACCTGAACCGTAAATGTGGTTTCTCTTTTGACCAGTTAACTTTCCAAGTTATATTTGGATCTATAAAATTATAATTGCTCCCAAGACCCGCCAAAATCAAAACCATTGATTAATTCCAGCAAATGATTTCACAGTAATTGGAGCCGAATATTCAGTTATTGCATGTAAGTTCAAACAACAACAACAAACAAGCCTTGAACTCAATTAAACGGGATCGGCAACATGGATCAAACGTCGTCAATTAGCTCTATTGAAGACCAAACCATTTAGTACAAGATCATCTTGAAGGATTTGTTTAAGGGTCCTTTTAGGTCTACGTGAATTTGTCATTAAGCATACCCTATTGACAAGTGCATCTCTAGGTCTTCTTCTAACATATCCAAACCATCTTGATATAGTCTCAGACATCTTCTCATCAATCGGAGTCACTTCAATTTTCTCACAAACACATCCATTTCTAATCTCATCCATCTTAATATGCTCATGTGTCCATCTTAACATTTTCATTTCGGTTATCCTTGTTTTTTGTTCAAGGTATCCCATTAAAGGCCAACACTTGCTACCATATAGAATAGCTAGTCTAAAAACAGTCCTATAAAATTTACCCTTCAATTTCAAAGGAATTTTACAATCACAAATCACCCGAGAAGTCTTTCAATTTTATCCGTCCAGTTTGAATCCTAAGAGAGACGTTTACATTAATATTGTCTGTAAGTTCATTGAAGATGATCCGGCAACTTCTTTTTAACAAACACCTACAATAAGTGAAACTTTATCTCCTACCCATCTAATGGAAAAAGAAAGACTTATGGAACTTATAATCACAAAACCAACACATTTTTTTCCTCTCTTACATTTGAGTGAGGCATACACTTTTTAAAGGGAGTCTACTTT
This sequence comes from Viscum album, assembly GCA_963277665.1. Taxonomy (NCBI): domain Eukaryota; kingdom Viridiplantae; phylum Streptophyta; class Magnoliopsida; order Santalales; family Viscaceae; genus Viscum; species Viscum album. Next base: position 8,825,703 of record OY728145.1, read on the forward strand.
TTTCAGAAGTATTTAGAGTTTAGACTTTGGGGGTTCACTTAAACTTGTGGATTGGGTATTGCCAATATAAAAGGGCCAATTTAGTCTATAAATCTAGTAGGGTCTTCCTAGTGCATGTCATTACCTTCTCTTGTAACCTGCCCAACCGGCAACAAGACAGAGAGCTTGGGTATGGCAACATGGATTCTTAGGTTCCCCTTAGCCCCCTTCAAAATAAAAAGTATCAATTTTGAAATCTTCAATGAGACCACCTTTGTTTTTTAAATAACAATTCAGATAACGTGAGGTGTAGACTGACTGTTATCAGAGCTTTGTTTATTCCGCAACCGGTTTCAAGGTTCGTCCTGAACTTAGCCAATATTTGGCCAGAATTGAACTCCTACAACCAACTACATTATTTTACACCTTCCAAACAGAGAGAAAAAAGGCTGTTTGTAACCTTTGATCATTAAGAATTTGGTAATCTTCCAAAAAAAAATCAGGATTTTGGAAATTGACTTGTTTCATTTAATAGCATAAATTTAGTGAATTTTTTGCAAATAATGAATTATGGTTTGCCATTAAAAGATTAAAGTGAAATACTCTTCATGTTGGCAACTTATTGTCAACTGGTTATAGCTTGTTTCCCCATAGCCAATTTGCTGAAATTATGCTAGACATTTATATCAGCCTTCCGTATTCCTTTAACAGCTTGATGTTCACCCTTTTTAACAGTTGCCACAGCCTCATCCAACTGGGTATGGTAGATGAGCATTGATGCCACCGTTACAACTCCTAGAAATTTGTTGTGCTTTTCCTGCCGTAATTTCAGCACTTATGGTCCAACAAAACACCTAAATTTTCAACCATGATACCTGTTGTTGCGGGTGCTGTGGTTTGTTCTGGTGTCTGAAAATATTGCAGGGTAGGCAATTTCAGATGCATGGGCTTCTGGTGTACTTCGATTTTCAACTTGTTCATTCCTTTATTTTATACAAGCTTCTACCATAAACATTAGACATGATAACTCTAAAAACTAAAGCTAAGTGAGGCCCGTGAATGACCACTCACAAAACAATCTTAGATCTGAAGTGACCAATCCCAAGAAAATAAGTAAAGTTCAAATTTACATGTCCATTGAGATTTGTTTCGGCTTCCAGAAAATGAGCGCAAGTGAGCTGTTGTAGTGCAATGAAAATTCCAAATCAGTAAAGTCCAGATTTATATATCCAGTAGACTTTGTCTCAAGGTCCAAATAATGAGCACAGCCGAGTTGACGTAATGCAATGAAAATACCAAAACACAAAGAACATGCCAAGAAGTGTGCGGTAACAAATCAGGATGAAAGAATATGAGTTGGGCTATGGGGACGATTGTTGATCTGTTAAGTAAAGTAACATAAACAAAAGGAATATTGAAAAGGAACTCAATTCCATTCATGAAAAGAGTTCATTGCAATGCAATTCCGTGATGATTAGTGTCAGGGCAAAGTGGGGTAAACGGATAAATATAAAAACCAACCTGCTCACACAAGTTGTTTGATCGACTAAGACTTCCCTGAGATATATAAAACTTATACAAAATGAAGATTTCCGCCGAGAAATATCAAATTGGTTAAGTAAATCATACTCATAAAACAAATGACAATGCAACCCGCTCCTAGTAAAACAATAGTGTGAATTCAAAAACTAGCGTGTGTCTGGGTAGGCAAGTGAACATATGCAAAATGTGGACAAGCTTGAACCAAAACACTCAGCTGAGCCCACAATCTTCTAATGCCAACCCCAAAATTCTGCTCTACTCTTTGCGTTCATAGCAGATGCATCTATATCTTGAAGAAATAGAAAATACTAGGATGAAAAAAAGGGTTTTACGCAAGCTGTGTCGACAAAGAAACCATGCGAACTAAGTTATGATATATCGATTGAAAAACAAAGGTGAACAGTAAAAAGGGATCAACAAGCAACAGGAACGGTTTTAGGCGATTGCGTTTTCAAACTTACCCCCTCGATGCGTACATGGCGTCTCGGTTACGATTGATCACAGGAGGCTTTATAGTCAGCAGCGATATCAGGGAGTCAGTAAGAGAAGTATAATAAATGGAACTCCAATCCGGAGAATGGGAGCGAGCGAACGAGACCTGAAAATCAGATATATGAAACGCGAAAACGAAGGTCAAACCGAGCCCGAGGCAACAGCGTGAGAGAGCATTTATTTTTGCGTCATTCGTAGTGACCGAAATATCCTCCTGGTGTAACGACGCCCGCACCATTCATGGGTCACAACTCAGGGAAATTATCCTATGTAAAAATGAGAAAACATGGATCAAAAACATTATGAATTTTTAAATGTAATGAGATTACGTCTTAGTCTAAAATGAAGGTCTTTGACCGGAATTAAGGCCTTGTTTTGGTCCTTCGTTATTATTGCCCTCACTTAGTTCTAATTTGGTATATAGAAAGTTTTTTTTTATTTTTTTATGGGAATGGAAAGAGAAATAAAATGGAAAAGGGGAAAGGAGAGTGAATTAAAATAGTGTTTAGAAATATTGATTCTGTGTAATTGAAAATTTGAGGATAGAATGGATGTTTAGGTTTTAGAATGGATGTTCGGTACATCTTTTTCGGTCCAAGTTCCACTATAATTTTGGTTTGAACTTATAACTCAAGCTTCAATAGAACATCCAAAGTTCTGGTGGAACTTAGTGTCAAAAAGTGTGTTGGATGGTTTGTGGCATGTGGCATGGAGAGGATTTTGATCCATTCATCTTCCCAAATCCTCGTCATCTTCTTTTTCCCTAGCCCCTGTTGTGAATCACTTTACTTGAAACACGTCACTGCAGCCCCTATGACTCGTCGCCTTCCTAGAAGTCATGGTCACGATCCATCATATTCCCTGTTTGTAAATTTGGGGATGGTATAAGTGGAGTGAGGAGAGAGTCGTTGATCTCTACCTATAGATGTGGGGTTTATGAATTCAAATTATAGAAGATATGGCACAGTGGTCAGCTAGAGGTGGTTAGGCGTAAGGGGGTAGAGCCGCAATTGCCATTGCAGATCCGATGTGGAGATTATAGGTTTGGAGATGGGGTCATGGTCAATTGAAGCAGGGTTTGGGGTGGTTGGACATGAAGCAACGAGATGGGAAATTTGGCAAGGCTTGTAGTGCTTGAGGCGATGGGGTGGGTAATGTTGTATGGGAAAAACCCTAAGGGATTTTTGGTCTCCACACATTTTTGGATGAAACACGGATCCCATCAAACGTCAAACAGTGGAATTATGGATTCCAACGGAAGCCAATTCACTCTTACTAAATGTCGGTTTTTCTTATTTATGTTTTCATTTCCCACATCTGATCCTGTTGTACCAAACGAGGCTTTAAAGTTGAATTAAAAAATGAGCACTTAAGCCTCCAATTTTCATATGGAATCAGAGATTATTTTGGTCCCACAAATCAGGGGGGCGTGGAGATAATCATATTCTCCAACTTAGTTTAGTACCAAATCATCCAATAACCCCTCATGATCATGACATGTGGTAATCAGGTATGTGTCAATGATCAGGCGTTAAAGAAATAAGGAGGGGGGAAATCACTCGATCGACCGTGGATAAACATCGCGCTAATTCCTCTGATGAAAATAATGGTATGACATAGATCTAGTTTATCTATTGGGGATGATTTATGGGAATCCGATGAAATTCCAACGACCACCATGTGAATCTTGTATTGGTCAATTGTTGAAATTGTTATGTTGTCTCCTTTGGTGCATTATTTTCATGAACTCCTTATCCTGTAAATCATGTTTTTTGTTCTTGGCATTATAGTTTTATCCAAATCTCTTATTGTACTCAAGCTGGTTGGATCTTTTTTTTGTCATGGTATGTGGACAATTGTTTGAGATGGAAATGGATAGTCTAGAAAGTATGTGTACATCGTTTGATAGGGAAATCTTTTAAATGGTTGTTTGCGATGGAGTTTTTCATTGCATTGTCAATTGTATATTTGATTGTTAAATTACAATTAACTAGTTGAGAGCATCTATAACGTTCAACTGGGGTTTTCTGGTGTTGTTTTATGATGCAATTTCAAGTTGTTTTTACAGTGGTTTTTTCGATGTTAATTTTTATTTCCCAATGGAGTTTTACCATAATATGTTTCCACCATAATGTACTAATATGATTTTCCACTGAAAAATGCGTAATTTTCCACAGTTGTTCCAGTGCAGTTTTTCAGTTTTTTATTCAACTATAATCATATGTTGTAATGCTTAGTTATAGTTTTACAGTGCAATATTCCACAATTGTACTAATGTAATTTTTCATTGTAACATTACTGTGTAATTTATCATAGTTGCTTCTAGTGTAGTTTTCCTCAGTTGTTCCACTGTAATTTTAAACAACATTCCAATGTATTTCTACTGTGTAATATTTCAGTATAACATTACCGTGTGATTTCTTGTATTTTTTCGGTATAATTTCTCATAGTCGCTCAATTATAACTTCAAACAAGTGTTTTAATGTAATTTTTTAGTAGAATAGTGTAAGGACCCGTGTTTTTTCATACTGTAGTTTTGAGTAGAAATTTGAATTTTTGCTTTCAGATGCTTGTAAGGGGTAAAATGGTCCCCCCTAACAAATGATCTCAGATAATTTTTTTGGCCATTCCATTAGTCACAGAATAGGATTTTTACCTTAGGAAAAGAGTTTGGTGGAAATCTGAGTCATTCAAATTTTAGTGGAATAATTAATATTTAATTGATTAAACATTAATTTATTCACATAGGTTCGTTCGATGATATCTTTTGAACGAAGCATCAGATTGAGATTCCATCTTCTCTATTGAGTCTGGAATGAGTATTTTTTCCTAAGCGAGGCGTAAAGTGGATTCAGGCGCTAGGGCTGACCCGAGCCCCCTTTTCTTTTTCTTTTCTTTTTATTCTTTTCTTTATTTTCTTATTTATTTCCTTTATTTCTTCCTCCTGGCTTCTCCCACGCATGGCTGGGGCTCCTCCTTCACTCGTCCAAGAGAGAAAATGAGAGAGGTAGAGAAAGAGAATGAGAGGGAGAGGAAGAAGGGTACCACTGTGGAGCTCGACACGCGTCATATCATCGTGCGACAACCGTGGACCGCAGAAACGGGCAAAGCTTCAGAAGATTCTGCCCAAAGGTAGGTCGTTTTTATGTTTTATTGTAGATCATTGTAGATTTATCATTTTCCATTTGGGAAACTCATCTACTTGGAATGTAACGACCCGAAATTTTGAATAAATCTTGTTTCCTAATTTTATGTGTTATTTTATTTTATTTTTTATACTCAACAAAAATGTTTCATTTGATAACATGAGTATAATTAAAATGATACCGTTGGTTTTTGACTATTATATGACCATTGGTCAATATGACCGCTGGAAACTAAACGTTTTGATTATTGTCTCTAAATACAAGTAATCTTGGTTAATTAATATAGAAAGAAGATTCGATGACCTCACCCAGTAGTCTTGGACCGATCGAAGCCCATCTAACAGAACTTGGGAAGGAGGTAGCACCACTGGGCTTTGCTCTAGACCAAACCCAAGCTGAATTTCATCGTGTGAAGCTAGAACGGGATCGCCTTCGCGAGAAGTTCAAACTGATAGAAATTACTACTCGTGCGATGTTGGCCGAGCCTCCCTCAGATTCTCTCACCTTAGCACACCTTACACTTAGGTCTTATGCCGGTGTGATAAGGGGCTATGTAAGGAGACCGTAACTGCCTTGTGTAATCCTTTGTTTTAAATAAAAATTGGGATTTCTTCTTATGATGAAGTTTATGAATTTTCAAATGACCGGATAAATATAGTATGCATATTTTTGATGAATTTTAGAAAAAAGGATTTTTTTAAAATGGTTGTGTAAACCTTAAATAATTAAAAATGTGTAATGATTTTCGAAAGATGGTCTTCTACAATTATGTTCAGTACGAAATTTAGAGTCTAATAAGATCAACTTAATTTTTGATGAATAGTAAATTATGAATAGTGATTTTATGATTAGGATTAGTAATGTGTCCAAATGGATTAGTAATCTCACTTAAAGAAAGTATTAATATAATCTAGGCACCTTGATTAAGTAATGTGATTCAATAAAATGGTTAAATAACGGTTTCATAAATTATTATTCAAGTATTAGTTTTTTCGGGTGAATAGTGTTTTTTAATTAAAAATTTAATTAAAAATATTTAGATAATTATTTTTATAAAACGGATTTCATTTTTGAACTCAGAGCACCGATATTATGCTATGGTAATTTTTGGGGTTTTTTCTGAAAAAATGAATTTTCGGTGAATAGTGTTTTTATTTAAAAATTAAATTAAAAATATTTAGAAAATTATTTTTATAAAATGGAGTTCATATTTGTAATCAGAGCGTTGATATTTGGTTAAGTTGAAATTTTGAGATTATTCTGAGAAAGTTGAATTTTCGATGAATAGTGAAAATACAGTTTTTAAGTTACGGGTGTTTAATGACATCATTAAATGATGTATTAAGTTTGTAATCAATATGTTCGAATTATGAATAGTGAGATAAGGTATGAGGTGTCCCAAGTGGCCAATACCATGGGCAAATACCATGGGCAAGCCCATGGTTTTTCCAAAACCACTAATGAGGTGTCCCTTTGCCATTAATGCCTTGTCCCCTCACTTTCCCTATAAATACCAAGCCATCCTCTCATCCATTCGACTCCCCACTCTCCCCCAACGAAGTCCTGGTCTCATTACCTCCCAAGGAGTCCTCCCATGGTGCCCCCAAGCCCTCAAGGTCCCAAACTTTGAGTTTTAAGAGTTATGTTTTAAGGTAAGGGATTCGACCTCTCTCTTTCTTTTCAAGTAATTTCTTTTATGTCATTCCTTTTATGATCCATGTTCTTATGTTGGAGTATGTTCTTTTATACTCCTCTTAATGCCCTTTTCATGTTCATATAATGAGAGATCCCCTCTTACTCTCATTATTTCGTTTTATGAAGTTTTAAGTGGCGCCGTTAGGCTGCCGAAATTTTTGTAACGGATTCTTTCTCCCTTCTCATTTTTCAAGATCTATTTTCATGTAAAGTATTTCAAGTTCCTTTTTATTATGTTGGGGTATGATCTATAAATTTATCATACTGATCTTTTATGATCATATGATGAGAGACCCCATTTGATCTCTTCAATTCAGTATTTTGATGTTTTAAGTGGCGCCGTTAGGCTGCCGAATTTTTAAGTGGTTCTTCACCCTTCTCGTTTTGAAGTTTCTATTTTCATGTCAATTCTTTCAAGTTCCTTTTTGTTATGTTGGGGTATGATCTCTATATATATCATACTGGACTCTTATGTTCATATTATGAGAGACCCCATTTGATCTCTTCAATTCAGTATTTTGAAGTTTTAAGTGGCGCCGTTAGGCTGCCGAATTTTTAAGTGGTTCTTCACCCTTCTCGTTGTGAAGTTTATATTTTCATGTCAATTCTTTCAAGTTCCTTTTTGTTATGTTGGGGTATGATCTCTATATATATCATACTGGACTCTTATGTTCATATGATGAGATACCCCATTTGATCTCTTCAATTCAGTATTTTGAAGTTTTAAGTGGCGCCGTTAGGCTGCCGAATTTTTAAGTGGTTCTTCACCCTTCTCGTTTTGAAGTTCTACTTTCATGTCAATTCTTTCAAGTTCCTTTTTGTTATGTTGGGGTATGATCTCTATATCTATCATACTGGACTATTATGTTCATATGATGAGAGACCCCATTTGATCTCTTCAAATCAGTATTTTGAAGTTTTAAGTGGCACCGTTAGGCTGCCGAATTTTTAAGGGATTCTTTCACCCTTCTCCTTTTCAAAGTTCTAATTCTATGTCAAGTCTTGAAAGTTCCTTTTTATTATTTTGGGGTATGATATCTATATCTATCATACTGATATCTTATGATCATATTATGAGAGACCCTATTTGATCTGTTCAATTCATTTTTGTTGAAGTTTAAGTGACGCCGTTAGGCTGCCGAATTTTCATAAGAGAAATCAATTTTTTGTCTTCCTTCCATGTTTTTCATTTCAAATGGTATGTCCTTGAAATTGCATCACCATGTCCATATATCCTTCTTATTATGTCCCTCTACTATTTTATTGGTCAATTATGATTGTTCGACCCATGTTCCCTCTCTTTTCAAAGTTTTCTAAAACCTTGTAACATAGCCGTTATGCTGCAGAATTTTCGTCTCAAAATGCCTCTCTTTTCTCAAAATTATTTTATATTATAAAGTGAATACTCAATGCTATTATTTCTACAGGGGTATTCACATATATACAAAAATGTTCTATTTTAAATTCTGGGATTTACATACATAAAACCCGCTCTCCCCTTTCGTGGGTTTAAAGTGACGTAAAGATCATGTCTCTAAAGCAGTTTTTAAAACGTTATGATTATGAAATGAAACCCATTATTTTATACTATATGGGTTATTTATGAAATGTTTGATGATGATATATGTGGCTCATATGATAATAAAGGCAAATTTAAGGGTGCGCCCTGATAGCGCTCCAATGCATTGTGTAATGATGTAACCACTAGAGATTACAATTTTCACGATACCTTGGGGAATAACCTTGGTAATTTTCAAATGACACCTTGGGGATGGACCTTGGTGATATGATCATGATTTTCTATGTTAAATGATGTAGCCACATCTTCAAGTTATGAAAAAATTTTTATTTTTATTATGAAATGCCTCATGATTTCATTTTCATGCCTTAAAGTTCTTTTCATGACTTTATTGATGTATCTCAAGTTCATATGTAAAATGTTTCACTTGTTTCCCTCACTGGTCCTTCTTCTCACCCTTCCTTTTGATGTATGTCCCCAGGTTATGAGATGCAGTAATGAGCCTAGGGTGAACATGAGGAGAAGCCTTTCAAGTGTTTAAGAAGAATGTTTTTTTTTGTTTCATGTTTTATGTTCCTTGTTTCCAAGACACTAAACCTTAAAGATCCTCAGTTCCGTGTAATGGAATGAAAGTTATGTTATAAAAAGACGGGATGCTATAGTTGGTATCAAAGGATGGTTTAGTTATTTGTGGAAATTAGGATATGAAAACTCTAGGAAGAACCCTATAGAAAAGTTTAAATATAGGAAATATTCCTGGTATTTTGGTGAGTATTGAGTAAGGGGTTACCAAGAAAATACATCCCTGTCTGGATACGAGCAGGTAGAGGTGGCTCTGGCACAGATGTACATAGGGGTAAAACCCGAAAACACCGCTTTGAGCTAGACTCGAACAGGAACTGGTACACGACAACGGGCCTTGCTGCACTCTTGGTTACGACACTCCCGGGGGATATACTTTGGTAAATTCATAAGCTTAGTATGAACCATTATTAAAGGAACAAAGATAAAATTAAATAAAGGTTCACATAAGAATATATGATCATGGATAACCTAGATGGGAACCTGGGGGATCACAAGTTAGGGTATACTTTTCTTCTACAAGTTATCCTTATATGCTTTAAGTTTCTTTTCATGATTATTGGCTAAGTATTTAAGCCCCTAATTATAGCTTCTTTTCTTATTTAATGGCGAGAAATGGAAGAACATGTCCCAACAACCAATGTAATAGGAAATGCTACGATTTTCGTATTAATACAACAAAGACGATTAGGGGATTAAAAGATGATTATTATTTTGGAAGACGTTCACTATTTTGAGGACCCTATATGATCAAGGTAAATAGATTACTGCGGTATTTTCATTGGGGAGTAAGGTTGACTTATATTTTGAAGAATCAATGAATTTAAGGAGGACTTATAGTAATTTAGGTTACTTATGGAAATGATTAACCTATCTTGGGTAAAATATGTTTAGGTTAGCTACTTTTGTTATAAGATGTTAGTTTTGGTTGATGTTTTTTGGAGATGAACAATGAATTTTATTTTGGAAGACTATGTTATCAAATCCCTCTTGTAATTGGGTTTCAATCTTAGTTTGGTATATTTTGAGGAATTTTAAGGACCATTATTTAAGGGATGGTCTATGATGAACTTTGGGTAGTACCATGGAACTTTGAAGATTTAAAAATAGTTTCCCTTCCTATGGGATTCTTTCTTTTTGAAGAGTTGTTTTACCTTACCCTTTCTGTTTTTGGGATAATGTTTTAAGATAGAAGAAATAGATAGTTAATCTTTTGTGGATTATGTGATTCTCTAGAAGATGATTCTTGTGTTTTGATGAGACCAAGTAGTTTTGAATGCTCATCATTTGGAGAAAAGATTAGTTTTGGTAGAAACTTATTAAAGGATGAAACTCTACATGAAGGTAGGTATATTTCCTTATGTTTTTGTTCTATGTTGTAAATGAATTCCTCAAAATTATGAAAAGGAACGTAAAACAAATACGTTGTTGGTTTATGTTTCCTACTAGGTAATCAAAGATCGTTTACACACATCATAAGTTTGGGATTTTCTTATGGTTAACTTTCTCCTAATCATGTTCTCTATCACTCTCCCTCAGAGCTTAACCCTTTGTTTTTCTTCCATGTCCATGTTTTCCTACATGGAATCCTAGTGTGGGCTAACTCGGGTGACCTTCGTACTTCCCTTTATTTCTTTTAAAGTAATAGTTTTACTGACTCCTTTTCCGATGTGGGACTTTCAATGAAATTTCAAAACCTAATTTTAAAAAAAATTGCGAGGACGCAATTTCTTAAGGGGGGAAGATTGTAACGACCCGAAATTTTGAATAAATCTTGTTTCCTAATTTTATGTGTTATTTTATTTTATTTTTTATACTCAACAAAAATGTTTCATTTGATAACATGAGTATAATTAAAATGATACCGTTGGTTTTTGACTGTTATATGACCATTGGTCAATATGACCGCTGGAAACTAAACGTTTTGATTATTGTCTCTAAATACAAGTAATCTTGGTTAATTAATATAGAAAGAAGATTCGATGGCCTCACCCAGTAGTCTTGGACCGATCGAAGCCCATCTAACAGAACTTGGGAAGGAGGTAGCACCACTGGGCTTTGCTCTAGACCAAACCCAAGCTGAACTTCATCGTGTGAAGCTAGAACGGGATCGCCTTCGCGAGAAGTTCAAACTGATAGAAATTACTACTCGTGCGATGTTGGTCGAGCCTCCCTCAGATTCTCTCACCTTAGCACACCTTACACTTAGGTCTTATGCTGGTGTGATAAGGGGCTATGTAAGGAGACCGTAACTGCCTTGTGTAATCCTTTGTTTTAAATAAAAATTGGGATTTCTTCTTATGATGAAGTTTATGAATTTTCAAATGACCGGATAAATATAGTATGCATATTTTTGATGAATTTTAGAAAAAAGGATTTTTTTTAAATGGTTGTGTAAACCTTAAATAATTAAAATGTGTAATGATTTTCGAAAAATGGTCTTCTACAATTATGTTCAGTACGAAATTTAGAGTCTAATAAGATCAACTTAATTTTTGATGAATAGTAAATTATGAATAGTGATTTTATGATTAGGATTAGTAATGTGTCCAAATGGATTAGTAATCTCACTTAAAGAAAGTATTAATATAATCTAGGCACCTTGATTAAGTAATGTGATTCAATAAAATGGTTAAATAACGGTTTCATAAATTATTATTCAAGTATTAGTTTTTTCGGGTGAATAGTGTTTTTTAATTAAAAATTTAATTAAAAATATTTAGATAATTATTTTTATAAAACGGATTTCATTTTTGAACTCAGAGCACCGATATTATGCTATGGTAATTTTTGGGGTTTTTTCTGAAAAAATGAATTTTCGATGAATAGTGTTTTTATTTAAAAATTAAATTAAAAATATTTAGAAAATTATTTTTATAAAATGGAGTTCATATTTGTAATCAGAGCGTTGATATTTGGTTAAGGTGAAATTTTGGGATTATTCTGAGAAAGTTGAATTTTCGATGAATAGTGAAAATACAGTTTTTAAGTTACGGGTGTTTAATGACATCATTAAATGATGTATTAAGTTTATAATCAATATGTTCAAATTATGAATAGTAAGATAAGGTATGAGGTGTCCCAAGTGGCCAATACCATGGGCAAATACCATGGGCAAGCCCATGGTTTTGCCAAAACCACTAATGAGGTGTCCCTTTGCCATTAATGCCTTGTCCCCTCACTTTCCCTATAAATACCAAGCCATCCTCTCATCCATTCGACTCCCCACTCCCCCCCAACGAAGTCCTGGTCTCATTACCTCCCAAGGAGTCCTCCCATGGTGCCCCCAAGCCCTCAAGGTCCCAAACTTTGAGTTTTAAGAGTTATGTTTTAAGGTAAGGGATCCGACCTCTCTCTTTCTTTTCAAGTAATTTCTTTTATGTCATTCCTTTTATGATCCATGTTATTATGTTGGAGTATGTTCTTTTATACTCCTATTACTTCCCTTTTCATGTTCATATAATGAGAGATCCCCTCTTACTCTCATTATTTCGTTTTATGAAGTTTTAAGTGGCGCCGTTAGGCTGCCGAAATTTTTGTAACAGATTCTTTCTCCCTTCTCATTTTTCAAGATCTATTTTCATGTAAAGTATTTCAAGTTCCTTTTTATTATGTTGGGGTATGATATCTAAATTTATCATACTGATCTTTTATGATCATATGATGAGATACCCCATTTGATCTCTTCAATTCAGTATTTTGATGTTTTAAGTGGCGTCGTTAGGGTGCCGAATTTTTAAGTGGTTCTTCACCCTTCTCGTTTTGAAGTTTCTATTTTCATGTCAATTCTTTCAAGTTAGTTTTTGTTATGTTGGGGTATGATCTCTATATATATCATACTGGACTCTTATGCTAATATTATGAGAGACCCCATTTGATCTCTTCAATTCAGTATTTTGAAGTTTTAGGTGGCGCCGTTAGGCTGCCGAATTTTTAAGTGGTTCTTCACCCTTCTCGTTTTGAAGTTTCTATTTTCATGTCAATTCTTTCAAGTTACTTTTTGTTATGTTGGGGTATGATCTCTATATATATCATACTGGACTCTTATTTTCATATGATGAGAGACCCCATTTGATCTCTTCAATTCAGTGTTTTGAAGTTTTAAGTGGCGCCGTTAGGCTGCCGAATTTTTAAGTGGTTCTTCACCCTTCTCGTTTTGAAGTTCTACTTTCATGTAAATTATTTCAAGTTTCTTTTTGTTATGTTGGGGTATGATATCTATATCTATCATACTGGACTATTATGTTAATATGATGAGAGACCCCATTTGATCTCTTCAAATCAGTATTTTGAATTTTTAAGTGGCGCCGTTAGGCTGCCGAATTTTTAAGGGACTCTTTCACCCTTCTCCTTTTCAAAGTTCTAATTCTATGTAAAGTCTTGAAAGTTCCTTTTTATTATGTTGGGGTATGATATCTATATCTATCATACTGATATATTATGATCATATGATGAGATACCCTATTTGATCTGTTCAATTCATTTTTGTTGAAGTTTAAGTGACGCCGTTAGGCTGCCGAATTTTCATAAGAGAAATCAAATTTTTGTCTTCCTTCCATGTTTTTCATTTCAAATGGTATGTCCTTTAAATTGCATCACCATGTCCATATATCCTTCTTATTATGTCCCTCTACTGTTTTATCATTCAATTATGATTGTTCGACCCATGTTCCCTCTATTTTCAAAGTTTTCTAAAACCTTGTAACATAGCCGTTATGCTGCAGAATTTTCGTCTCAAAATGCCTCTCTTTTCTCAAAATTATTTTATGTTATAAAGTTAATACTCAATGCTCTTATTTCTACAGGGGTATTCACATACATACAAAAATGTTCTATTTTAAATTCTGGGATTTACATACATAAAACCCGCTCTCCCCTTCCGTGGGTTTAAAGTGACGTAAATATCATATCTCTAAAGCAGTTTTTAAAATGTTATGATTATGAAATGAAACCCATTATTTTATGCTATATGGGTTATTTATGAAATGTTTGATGATGATATATGTGGCTCACATGATAATAAATGCAAATTTAAGGGTGCGCCCTGATAGCGCTCCAATGCATTGGGTAATGATGTAACCACTAGAGATTACAATTTTCACGATACCTTGGTGAATAACCTTGGTAATTTTCAAATGACACCTTGGGGATGGACCTTGGTGATATGATCATGATTGTCTATGTTAAATGATGTAGCCACATCTTCAAGTTATGAAAAAAAATTTATTTTTATTATGAAATGCCTCATGATTTCATTTTCATGCCTTAAAGTTCTTTTCATGACTTTATTGATGTATCTCAAGTTCATATGTAAAATGTTTCACTTGTTTCCCTTACTGGTCCTTCTTCTCACCCTTCCTTTTGATGTATGTCCCCAGGTTATGAGATGCAGTAATGAGCCTAGGGTGAACATGAGGAGAAGCCTTTCAAGTGTTTAAGAAGAATGTTTTTTTTTGTTTCATGTTTTATGTTCCTTGTTTCCAAGACACTGAACCTTAAAGATCCTCAGTTCCGTGTAATGGAATGAAAGTTATGTTATAAAAAGATGGGATGCTATAGTTGGTATCAAAGTATGGTTTAGTTATTTGTGGAAATTAGGATATGAAAACTCTAGGAAGAACCCTATAGAAAAGTTTAAATATAGGAAATCTTCCTGGTATTTTGGTGAGTATTGAGTAAGGGGTTACCAAGAAAATACATCCCTGTCTGGATACGAGCCGGTAGAGGTGGCTCTGGCACAGATGTACATAGGGGTAAAACCCGAAAACACCGCTTTGAGCTAGACTCGAACAGGAACTGGTACACGATAACAGGCCTTGCTGCACTCTTGGTTACGACACTCCCGAGGGATATGCTTTGGTAAATTCATAAGCTTAGTATGAACCATTATTAAAGGAACAAAGATAAAATTAAATAAAGGTTCACATAAGAATATATGATCATGGATAACCTAGATGGGAACCTAGGGGATCACAAGTTAGGGTATACTTTTCTTCTACAAGTTATCCTTATATGCTTTAAGTTTCTTTTCATGATTATTGGCTAAGTATTTAAGCCCCTAATTATAGCTTCTTTTCTTATTTAATGGAGGGAAATGGAAGAACATGTCCCAACAACCAATGTAATAGGAAATGCTACGATTTCCGTATTAATACAACAAAGACGATTAGGGGATTAAAAGATGATTATTATTTTGGAAGACGTTCACTATTTTGAGGACCCTATATGATCAAGGTAAATAGATTACTGCGGTATTTTCATTGAGGAGTAAGGTTGACTTATATTTTGAAGAATCAATGAATTTAAGGAGGACTTATAGTAATTTAGGTTACTTATGGAAATGATTAACCTATCTTGGGTAAAATATGTTTAGGTTAGCTACTTTTGTTATAAGATGTTAGTTTTGGTTGATGTTTTTTGGAGATGAACAATGAATTTTATTTTGGAAGACTATGTTATCAAATCCCTCTTGTAATTGGGTTTCAATCTTAGTTTGGTATATTTTGAGGAATTTTAAGGACCGTTATTTAAGGGATGGTCTATGATGAACTTTGGGTAGTACCATGGAACTTTGAAGATTTAAAAATAGTTTCCCTTCCTATGGGATTCTTTCTTTTTAAAGAGTTGTTTTACCTTACCCTTTCTGTTTTTGGGATAATGTTTTAAGATAGAAGAAATAGATAGTTAATCTTTTGTGGATTATGTGATTCTCTAGAAGATGATTCTTGTGTTTTGATGAGACCAAGTAGTTTTGAATGCTCATCATTTGGAGAAAAGATTAGTTTTGGTAGAAACTTATTAAAGGATGAAACTCTACATGAAGGTAGGTATATTTTCTTATGTTTTTGTTCTATGTTGTAAATGAATTCCTCAAAATTATGAAAAGGAACGTAAAACAAATACGTTGTTGGTTTACGTTTCCTACTAGGTAATCAAAGATCGTTTACACACATCATAAGTTTGGGATTTTCTTATGGTTAACTTTCTCCTAATTATGTTCTCTATCACTCTCCCTCAGAGCTTGACCCTTTGTTTTTCTTCCATGTCCATGTTTTCCTACATGGAATCCTAGTGTGGGCTAACTCGGGTGACCTTCGTACTTCCCTTTCTTTCTTTTAAAGTAATAATTTTACTGACTCCTTTTCCGATGTGGGACTTTCAATGAAATTTCAAAACCTAATTTTAAAAAAAAATTCGAGGACGCAATTTATTAAGGGGGGAAGATTGTAACGACCCGAAATTTTGAATAAATCTTGTTTCCTAATTTTATGTGTTATTTTATTTTATTTTTTATACTCAACAAAAATGTTTCATTTGATAACATGAGTATAATTAAAATGATACCGTTGGTTTTTGACTGTTATATGACCATTGGTCAATATGACCGCTGGAAACTAAACGTTTTGATTATTGTCTCTAAATACAAGTAATCTTGGTTAATTAATATAGAAAGAAGATTCGATGACCTCACCCAGTAGTCTTGGACCGATCGAAGCCCATCTAACAGAACTTGGGAAGGAGGTAGCACCACTGGGCTTTGCTCTAGACCAAACCCAAGCTGAACTTCATCGTGTGAAGCTAGAACGGGATCGCCTTCGCGAGAAGTTCAAACTGATAGAAATTACTACTCGTGCGATGTTGGCCGAGCCTCCCTCAGATTCTCTCACATTAGCACACCTTACACTTAGGTCTTATGCTGGTGTGATAAGGGGCTATGTAAGGAGACCATAACTGCCTTGTGTAATCCTTTGTTTTAAATAAAAATTGGGATTTCTTCTTATGATGAAGTTTATGAATTTTCAAATGACCGGATAAATATAGTATGCATATTTTTGATGAATTTTAGAAAAAAGGATTTTTTTTAAAATGGTTGTGTAAACCTTAAATAATTAAAAATGTGTAATGATTTTCGAAAAATGGTCTTCTACAATTATGTTCAGTACGAAATTTAGAGTCTAATAAGATCAACTTAATTTTTGATGAATAGTAAATTATGAATAGTGATTTTATGATTAGGATTAGTAATGTGTCCAAATGGATTAGTAATCTCACTTAAAGAAAGTATTAATATAATCTAGGCACCTTGATTAAGTAATGTGATTCAATAAAATGGTTAAATAACGGTTTCATAAATTATTATTCAAGTATTAGTTTTTTCGGGTGAATAGTGTTTTTTAATTAAAAATTTAATTAAAAATATTTAGATAATTATTTTTATAAAACGGATTTCATTTTTGAACTCAGAGCACCGATATTATGCTATGGTAATTTTTGGGGTTTTTTCTGAAAAAATGAATTTTCGGCGAATAGTGTTTTTATTTAAAAATTAAATTAAAAATATTTAGAAAATTATTTTTATAAAATGGAGTTCATATTTTTAATCAGAGCGTTGATATTTGGTTAAGGTGAAATTTTGGGATTATTCTGAGAAAGTTGAATTTTCGATGAATAGTGAAAATACAATTTTTAAGTTACGGGTGTTTAATGACATCATTAAATGATGTATTAAGTTTGTAATCAATATGTTCGAATTATGAATAGTGAGATAAGGTATGAGGTGTCCCAAGTGGCCAATACCATGGGCAAATACCATGGGCAAGCCCATGGTTTTGCCAAAACCACTAATGAGGTGTCCCTTTGCCATTAATGCCTTGTCCCCTCACTTTCCCTATAAATACCAAGCCATGCTCTCATCCATTAGACTCCCCACTCTCCCCCAACAAAGTCATGGTCTCATTACCTCCCAAGGAGTCCTCCCATGGTGCCCCCAAGCCCTCAAGGTCCCAAACTTTGAGTTTTAAGAGTTATGTTTTAAGGTAAGGGATCCGACCTCTCTCTTTCTTTTCAAGTAATTTCTTTTATGTCATTCCTTTTATGATCCATGTTCTTATGTTGGAGTATGTTCTTTTATACTCCTATTACTTCCCTTTTCATGTTCATATAATGAGAGATCCCCTCTTACTCTCATTATTTCGTTTTATGAAGTTTTAAGTGGCGCCGTTAGGCTGCCGAAATTTTTGTAACAG
The DNA here is from genome assembly GCA_963277665.1 of Viscum album. Lineage (NCBI taxonomy): Eukaryota > Viridiplantae > Streptophyta > Magnoliopsida > Santalales > Viscaceae > Viscum > Viscum album. Next base: position 8,843,684 of record OY728145.1, read on the forward strand.
ATTCTTTCTCCCTTCTCATTTTTCAAGATCTATTTTCATGTAAAGTATTTCAAGTTCCTTTTTATTATGTTGGGGTATGATCTCTAAATTTATCATACTGATCTTTTATGATCATATGATGAGATACCCCATTTGATCTCTTCAATTCAGTATTTTGATGTTTTAAGTGGCGCCGTTAGGCTGCCGAATTTTTAAGTGGTTCTTCACCCTTCTCGTTTTGAAGTTTCTATTTTCATGCCAATTCTTTCAAGTTATTTTTTGTTATGTTGGGGTATGATCTCTATATATATCATACTGGACTCTTATGTTCATATTATGAGAGAACCCATTTGATCTCTTCAATTCAGTATTTTGAAGTTTTAGGTGGCGCCGTTAGGCTGCCGAATTTTTAAGTGGTTCTTCACCCTTCTCGTTTTGAAGTTTCTATTTTCATGTCAATTCTTTCAAGTTCCTTTTTGTTATGTTGGGGTATGATCTCTATATATATCATACTGGACTCTTATGTTCATATGATGAGAGACCCCATTTGATCTCTTAAATTCAGTATTTTGAAGTTTTAAGTGGCGCCGTTAGGCTGCCGAATTTTTAAGTGGTTCTTCACCCTTCTCGTTTTGAAGTTCTACTTTCATGTCAATTATTTCAAGTTCCTTTTTTTTACGTTGGGGTATGATATCTATATCTATCATACTGGACTATTATGTTCATATGATGAGAGACCCCATTTGATCTCTTCAAATCAGTATTTTGAAGTTTTAAGTGGCGCCGTTAGGCTGCCGAATTTTTAAGGGATTCTTTCACCCTTCTCCTTTTCAAAGTTCTAATTCTATGTCAAGTATTGAAAGTTCCTTTTTATTATGTTGTGGTATGATATCTATATCTATCATACTGATATATTATGATCATATGATGAGATACCCTATTTGATCTGTTCAATTCATTTTTGTTGAAGTTTAAGTGACGCCGTTAGGCTGCCGAATTTTCATAAGAGAAATCAAATTTTTTTCTTCCTTCTATGTTTTTCATTTCAAATGGTATGTCCTTGAAATTGCATCACCATGTACATATATCCTTCTTATTATGTCCCTCTACTGTTTTATCGTTCAATTATGATTGTTCGACCCATGTTCCCTCTCTTTTCAAAGTTTTCTAAAACCTTGTAACATAGCCGTTATGCTGCAGAATTTTCGTCTCAAAATGCCTCTCTTTTCTCAAAATTATTTTATGTTATAAAGTGAATACTCAATGCTCTTATTTCTACAGGGGTATTCACATATATACAAAAATTTTCTATTTTAAATTCTGGGATTTACATACATAAAACTCGCTCTCCCCTTCCGTGGGTTTAAAGTGACGTAAAGATCATGTCTCTAAAGCAGTTTTTAAAACGTTATGATTATGAAATGAAACCCATTATTTTATGCTATATGGGTTATTTATGAAATGTTTGATGATTATATATGTGGCTCACATGATAATAAATGCAAATTTAAGGGTGCGCCCTGATAGCGCTCCAATGCATTGGGTAATGATGCAACCACTAGAGATTACAATTTTCACGATACCTTGGTGAATAACCTTGGTAATTTTCAAATGACACCTTGGGGATAGACCTTGGTGATATGATCATGATTGTCTATGTTAAATGATGTAGCCACATCTTCAAGTTATGAAAAAAGTTTTATTTTTATTATGAAATGCCTCATGATTTCATTTTCATGCCTTAAAGTTCTTTTCATGACTTTATTGATGTATCTCAAGTTCATATGTAAAATGTTTCACTTGTTTCCCTTACTGGTCCTTCTTCTCACCCTTCCTTTTGATGTATGTCCCCAGGTTATGAGATGCAGTAATGAGCCTAGGGTGAACATGAGGAGAAGCCTTTCAAGTGTTTAAGAAGAATGTTTTTTTTTGTTTCATGTTTTATGTTCCTTGTTTCCAAGACACTAAACCTTAAAGATCCTCAGTTCCGTGTAATGGAATGAAAGTTATGTTATAAAAAGACGGTATGCTATATGGAACATGGTTTAGGGAGACACGTTGTGCGCTCTTCTGGTTTGGGGAAGATAGAGTTTTCAACGTACACACTATGTACTAGGTTGTACATGCCGTGTACGGGGTCTCGGTCGTATAGCTGAGTACCCAGCTAGGATACCCCGTGTTGGAGTACATGGCCAGGTAGAGTACACGACCAAACCCTGTATGGATCGCACACCATATTCAAGTATGTAAGAGTTAGAGTCCTAGAACCAACTGGTTGTATTTTGATTACATGGATATTTAATGTATTTAAATATTAAACATTTTATTATATATTTTTCATTGTTCTACACGACTATGATGTAATAATGTCCTAGAGTATTTGTTGCATTGATAAGGTCATGACAGTTCCTCGCTATGATGAGAACCTTGAAATGTTATAACAATATTCTTAAATATAGTTTTGCAGTTGGATGACATACTATGATGGGACACATAGTATACAAACTGTTAGGTGTGAGTACTTGTAAGTAGATGAGACTTCCTCTCATGAAGTTCGTACTTGGTAATCTCAAAGACGGGAGATTATGAGAACATACCCACCGATAAAAATTCTGCATGTTTTGGTGTCATCAGATATTTCTATCTACGAGCATGTGTAATAGTCCTTAAACTTTAAGATCATCATTAATACGTGTCACGACTCGTTCACTCACTAGTGCAGAAAATGTTATTTACATCACCATTTTTTACGTCGACTATATATAACCGACGTGATAATCTGTGAAACATGGTTTTTTACGTCGGTTATTTTATAACCGACGTAAAAAATGCGGTGAGTAGATTTTTAACGTCAGTTATTTTAATAACCGACGTTACAAATCGCACGCGTTCATTTTTTACGTCGGTTATAAATTAATCGACGTAAAAAACCAAAGCGCGGGGTTTTTTACGTCGGTTATTTGATAACCGACGTAAAAAACTCGTAGATATCTCGTTTTTTACGTCAGTTATAAAATAACCGACGTAAAAAACGTGACTTTTGAGGCCCTTTTGACGTCGGTTATTTTATAACCGACGTAACAAAACAACCCGCAAAAGTTTTTTACGTCGGTTATACAATAACCGATGTAAAAAAAGCTGTATCTGATACATTTATAACGTCGGTTATTATAATAAATTATGTTATTAATGTAAAAAAACAGTTTATAACGTCGGTTATTAAATAACCGACGTTATAAAACATTTAAAAAATTAACAAGCCCCGTGGATTGTCATTTACGATTTTTCGATCGACAGTCCGGCGGCTCGTCTCTCTCGCGCGGTAAACCCTAATCAACTTGTCGATCTCGCTACGTTAAACTCGTTTTGCCTTCATCATTTATCATATTTACTCTCCTCGGATCTATCGTCTCAACTCACATCACTCAAGTAAGCCTTCCACGAATTTATTTCGTTCATTTTTTTCCCGGATAGTCTATATTTATGTTTTACGATTTTTGTGTTTAAACTAGGTAAGATTCTTCGATTTCAAAACCCTCTTACCTCTTTTTGCCATCATCATCTTATTTATCATCCCCAGATCTATTAGATCGACTCGCAATATTCACGTAAGCCTCAACTACTTCTATTTAGTTTGTTTTTGTTTCACAAATGCTCGACATTGATGGTAATTTTTGTTGTCATTGACAATTAATGATCTCATTCACCTATATTACTGCATAGAATGGTTATTGATTAAATGTAAGAATTCGGAAATGATATTTCATGTGTTGTTGCTGCTTATGTTTATCCTCTTTTATATGAGAATCTTTTAGACATATAATGTAATGGTTGTTGACCGCTATGGCCCTTCGATGCATCGCTATGTCTCATGATTCCAAATAAAAATGGGTTCTGTTGATGGCTTACCCTAGTATTTTTTGAGGCCTTGGACAAGGCCTTGACAATATGTTTAAGATTTATAGAATTATCCATTACCTCATTATGATATTAGTTATCGAGAAAACTTGTGATCATTTGACTAGTTGAATATCAATGGTTATTTTTAATTATCATACGATCATTTAAGTATCCATATTTAATAATATTTAATTCCATCTATTTCATGCTAAAGTATATATTAAATGCATGTGTTTTTAGTTGTTCACCATGCCTAGTTTTTATATGTAAACCATTGTTTGGGGGGTTGTCCGGGGGGTGGGGGGCTGTCCAGAGGGTTGGGGGTGTCCAGGGGGTGTCCAAGGGGGTGGGTGGGTGTGGGGGGCTGTCCAAGGGGGTGGAGGCCTGTCCAGAGGGTTTGGGGGGTTGTCCGGGGGGGTGGGGGTTGTCCAGAGGGTTGGGGGGTGTCCAGGGGGGTGTCCAAGGGGGTCGGGGGTGGGGGGTGGTGTCCAGGAGGGGTGGGGGGTGCTGTCTGGAGGGGTGGGGTGCTGTCCAGGGGGTGGGGGGCTGTCCAAAGGGTTGGGGGTGTCCAGCGGGGTGTCCAAGGGGGTGGGTGGGGGTGGGGGTGGTGTACAGGGGGGTGTCCAAGGGGGTGGGTGGGTGTGGGGGGCTGTCCAAGGGGGTGGGGGCCTGTCCAGAGGGTTTTGGGGGTTGGCCAGGGGTGGGGGGCTATCCAGAGGGTTGGGGGTGTCCAGGGGGGTGTCCAAGGGGGTGGGTGTGTGGGTGGGTGGGTGGGGGGGGGGGGGGGGGGGGGCTGTCCAAGGGGGTGGGGCCTGTCCAGAGGGTTTTGGGGGTTGTACGGGGGGTGGGGGGGCTGTCCAGAGGGTTGGAGGTGTCCAGGGGGGTGTCCAAGGGGGTAGGGGGTGGGGTGGTGTCCAGGAGGGGTGGGGGGTGATGTCTAGAGGGGTGGGGGGCTGTCCAGGGGGTGGGGGGGGGGGCTGTCCAGAGGGTTGGGGGGTGTCCGGGGGGGTGTTCAGGGGGGTGGGTGGGTGTGGGTGGCTGTCCATGGGAGTGGGGGCCTGTCCAGAGGGTTTTGGGGGTTGTCCGGGGGGGGGGGGGGGTGGGGGGCTGTCCAAAGGGTTGGGGGTGTCCAGGGGGATTGACTACTACATCGTGGTTTCTGAGATTATGACATGATGAGTGTGCCGTGATGATTGGATTTACATTGTGATTTTCTCCATCTGATTTTTTATTTTAAATATGATTTGATTCTCAGGTTTACTCCATTTTCTCCAATTTTCTATCAACCATGTAGGCGCCATGGTTTTCTTTTATTCAATGGAATTTAAAATTGTTATATCTAACTATATTTTGTTTTAATAATAATATTCAAGCATATTTTTTTAAATACGCATAGATTTGTTTTATATTTCAAAATTGTTTTACATTCAAATTATGATTTTTTTCATATAAACTTATATTTGTCTTATCTTAAAAAAATATATATTTTTGATATTTATTATAGGTAATAATGAGTCGAAGTTGGATTACGGCACATCGAATGATCAATGAATATGAGGAAGGTGTTGATGCCTTTTTTGGAATTTGCTAAACAAAATGTTCCAAGTAGTGACATTTTTTTCTGTCCATGCCTGAAATGTTTGAATATGAAGAAGTTGAAAAGTAGAGAGATAAAAGATCATCTGATTTGTCATGGTTTTAATCCGAGTTACAACCCTTGGATTTGGCATGGTGAAACTGGACGGAATGTCACTGATGATGATGATTCACAAGATGGTAACTCTGATAGAATTGAAGAAATGATTTGTGATATTATAGAAGAACAAATTGAGATAGAACCGACATTTGCACGTCTATATGGTGATGATGAAAAACCATTATATCCTGGTTGTACAGATTTTACAGTTTTTTTGGTGGTGTTAAGATTGATTAAACTAAAGGCAAAACATGGATGGAGTGACATAAGTTTTACAGAGCTGCTACAATTGATAAAAGACATTCTTCAAAAAGATAACGATCTTCCATATTCACATTACAAGGCCAAGAAAATATTATGCCCGATGGGATTGGGATACAAGAAAATACATGCCTGTCCGAATGACTGCATTATATATAGGAAGAAATATGAATTTCTGTCAGAGTGTCCTAAATGTGGGACATCATGGTATAAGGTGAAAGAAAAATCACAGGCTAATGTAGAGATTACAAAGCTCTCTTCAAAGGTATTTTGGTATCTTCCTATAATTCATCGTTTCAAACGTTTATTTGCTAATTCACATGATGAAAAAAGGTTAAGATATCATGCTTATGAGAAGTTATGTGATGGAAAAATACGTCATCTGGATGATTGTCCACAATGGAAGAAAATTGATGCGCAATATTCTATATTTGGAAATGAAATTAGAAATCTCAGACTAGGGTTGTGCATAGATAGAATGAATCCATACCGAACCCTCAGTAGCACACATAGTTCATGGCCTGTTTTATTGGTAATTTACAACCTCTCTCCTGAAGTTTGTATGAAGCGAAAATATGTCATGTTGAGTATAATGATCTCTGGTCCAAAGCAACCCGACAATGATATTGATGTTTACTTGTCACCGTTGATTGATGATTTGAAACGGTTATGGGCTGATGGTATTAGGGTGTATGATTCTTATAAAATAGAATATTTTCAACTGCATGCAGTGCTTCTATTCACTACAAATGACTTCCCAGCGTATGTAAATTTGTCTGGATACAGTGTTAAAGGGCATAAAGCATGTCTAATTTGTGAACAACAGACGTCATATTTTCAATTTCATCATGGGAGGAAAACAGTGTACATGGGTCATCAAAAGTTTTTGCCTATGGATCACCCTTATAGAAGACTAAAAAAGGCATTCAATGGCTCACAAGAATTTGATACTGCTCCAAAACCTTTATCCCCTGATCTATATTTTGAGAGGGTGAAAAACCTTGATGTGACATTGGGAAAGACACTGAAATCTGGTAATGATAGACATAATTGGAAGAAAAGGTCAATATTTTTTGAGCTACCATATTGGAGGTATCATGAAGTTAAACATAATATTGATTTCATGCACATGGAGAAGAATATCTGTGATTGTTTGATTGGAACATTGTTAGATATTAAAGGAAAGACAAAAGATGGGTTGAATGCAAGATTAGACTTACTATCAATGGGAATACGTTTGGAGTTAGCTCCCACTCCTAAAGGAAGACGAACATTTCTTCCCCCGACTTGTCATACATTATCAAAGAGGGAGAAAATTAGCTTTTGTCAATGTCTTCATGATATCAAAGTGCCTCAAGGTTATTCTTCAAATGTAAAAAATTTTGTTTCATTGAAGGACTTGAAGTTGATAGGTATGAAATCACATGATTGTCACGTCATGATGCAACAAATTCTACCAGTTGCATTGCGTGGAATATTTCCCATTCGTGTCAGAAAGACTATATTGAAGTTGTGTTATTTTTTCAATTCAATTTGTAACAAGGTGATTGATATGAATGCTTTGAACATTTTGGAAAAGGATGAAATTTTTATACTTTTTCAATTGGAAATGAATTTTCCTCCAACTTTTTTTGATATAATGGTTCATTTAATGATTCATCTGGTTCGAGAAATAAAGCTTTTTGGACCTGTATATCTTCGTTGGATGTATCCTTTTGAAAGGTATATGAAAATATTAAAGGGGTATGTTAAAAATCCATATCGACCTAAAGCCTCCATTATTGAAAAGTATATTTCTGAGGAGGTAGCAGAGTTTTGTACGAGCTACTTGGCTGCGACGCAACACATAGGTTTGCCTCCATCTTGCCATGAATGAGTTAATAATGAGGGAAAGGGGATTCGTGGCTTGAAAGTAAAATCATTGTCAGCTGAACAGATGAAGAAGTTAGAATCATACATCTTGAATAACATAGCTGATGCTCAACCGTATATCACATTGCATATTAATGAGTTGAAATAATGTCATCCAAAGAAGAAAGAAATGTGGATTTTGAATGAGCACAACAAAACTTTTTTGTCATGGATTAAAAAGACTTTTCTTGGTAGATCAGATGTATCAGAGACATTAAAATGGATAGTGGGTGGTCCATGTTTAAATGTGATAACATGGTCCGGTTATGACATTAATGGCTATACATTTCATACGAAAGCTCATGACAACAGAAGTGCAGTTCAGAATAGTGGTGTATTGGTGTTTGCAGAAGCAATGCATTTTTCGAGTGCTAAGGACAAAAACCCAATTTCTGCATCAAGTGTATATTATGGAGTGATTGAAGACATATGGGAGGTTGATTACTTTAAAATTAAAGTTCATGTTTTTAAATGTAAATGGTTCATCAGTAAAAAAAATGTCAGACACGATGAATTTGGAATGAAACTTGTTAATCTGAATAGATTGGAAGACACAACTGATTCTTTTATAATGGCAACACATGCAAAACAAATTTTCTATGTAGTAGATCAATTAGATATGCAGTGGGCTGTTGTTTTACAAGGTAAAAAACAATATGTTGGTGAGGATGAAGTTGATGAAGATGCTGATTTATGTGAGATCCCTACTTCCATGGAAGGATTAACAGAACATAATGATGAGCATGTTAAAGACATGGTTTGTGCCATAAGGAACGATCACGATGAATGAATTTGGGAAAACAATCCATTTGTATATTCCTAAAATTACAGGTAACATATGTTTATTTCTTTTTTACATTTATTTTTTTCATAAATGTTAGATATTGTAAGTTTTTTATTTATTAAAACATGTTTTAAAACAAAATAAGTATAAGTTTTTGTTTGTTTTAAGTTTGTTTAGTTTACTTTATCATGTTTAGCATTGCATGAATTATATACCTATTATTTTTGTTCAGTGACAATTACTTTACCATGTTTACCAGGTTTACCATGTTTACCATGTTTACCATCTTGACCATCTTGACCATCTTTACCATTGTTTAACATGCTTACCATATTACCAATGTTTACTATTACGTAACTTAGTACACTTTTCTATTTTCTGATTACAGTAGTATTAAAATATTTGAATTTGTATATTTTTGAACTAACGTTTGTTTTTTTGATTTGAAGGATAATGACAGATCATTCAGTTGATCAACCACATGATTATGGAGATGAGCATATTGGTCATACCTCTGGGGAGGAACATTCACATGCTCCTATTACGACAAAGAGTTCAAAGGTTGGTAAACGTGGGTGCACACGTTTACCAAAATTATAACTTGCCCATACGCAGGATCAGAGGATAATCGTTGAGTTTGATGATGATGATATTCCTAGAGGTCCAAATGCAAAAGATTTTAAGAGTTTTGTAGCAACTCAGGCTAAGAGCAAAGCAATCATTTTGTATGATGACTGGAGAAGTGTGGATAAAGCAATAATCTCTTAGTTGTGGGAGACGATTTTGGTAAGATCTTTTGCTATTGTTTGACTATTCTTTAAATGTTTCTAGTATATATAATATGTTTAACCTCTTCTTTATCAGATGACATTTGATATTCCTGACACTGGAGGAGTTAGGAAGAAATTCTTATCATTGGCTGCCAAGAGATGGAGGGATTTCAAATCAACCCTCTCATCTGATTTCATTTATGGTCATAGGAGTCATGAAAATCCATGTCGTATATATCCTTTTATAGATGAAGACACATGGAGACAATTTTTTGAAATTAGAAGAAAAGAGTCATTTTTGGTAAGGGAAGTGTAAACTTTTATAATATTTCTTATATAAATGATCTTATTAACATTTTGTTAATGATTTCTTATTCTTAATTTACATCAAACAAGGAAAGATCATCAGGAGATCCAATCTAAAAATGTATACCCTCATAGTTTATCTCGGGGAGGGTATGCATTTTTGGAAGAACAAATGATGGCAGAAAAATTTCAACAACTAAGAGCTGAGTCTTCAAGCTCTGGAGAGGTGGCCCCTCCATCCCCTCCATCTAGACATGAAAAATGGAAGAGAGCTCGAAAGGGAAAAAAGGGAAATATATTTCGGAAGAATCGAGAATCGTAGATGAGAGGATTGTAAGATATCTATTTTATTTATTTAAGTTAACCATTTTCTTCATATAATTTCAATAATTACAGAAATGTTCAATTAATTAATACAGGACTCTCTTGAGGAGAAGAGTTCACAGGGGACATTTACAGCTACTGGGAGGGAAGATATTTTATCTGTAGCATCGGGAAGGCCCGAACATCCTGGCCGTGTAAGAGGATATCCGGCAGGTGTATCGGTAAGAAAAGTATTTCCACATTCTTCAACTTCTAACATTGAGGGGGTTTATAAAAAAAATAGAATCCTTGGAGGCTGAAGTTCATAATATTAATGCGACGATGGAGGACAAGATTAGAGCGTCGGTGCAGTCTATGTTTGCAGACATGCAAATACAATTTCAGACTGCAGCTCCCACTCCTCCACCTCCCCCTGAAGACCTCATTATTTATCCTCCACCTCCGCCAGTAGCTCCCACTCCCCCACCTCAGCCTGCGGACCCCATTTTTTTATCCTACTCCTCCGCCGCAGCTTCCTACTTATTGCGAGTTGTATGTTGATGATTCTCAACATCATATAATAGCATATGAGTCGGTATATTGTATAGGAGATACAATTCATCATAAACAATTAGAGGTAGAGAATCAGAGGGTCACTGTATAGGATATTATAGATAGATCAGCTCAGGTACCATTACCTACAGATGAGGTGGTGACAGTTGGACATAGTATCGACCATTTTTTAATTTGTCCATCCATACTTCTTCGACTCATTACCATAGAGGTATGAATGTTATATCTTTTATTTTATTTTATTTATTAAAGTTGTTTTATCATTTGAAAACTAATATATTTTTCAAATTATTTTTACAGGAATACTTCAAAGGTAAAGAAATACTGTATAGACAACAACAAAGACAAATGGCTATGACATCAGATACATATTCTAGTAGTCTTGACAAATTGTCAAGACATTCAAATTTGTTGGCAGGTCATTATGAGTTTCCAATGGAAGCTCATGTTTGTGGACATGAAATAAATGTGGAGATTATGAAAACTGATATCATGGAGCTTGTTACTGGAGATAAGTTGGGCATCAACGTGGTGCAATTTTTTTCCATGTAAGTCTTAACACCTTTTCCCTGCGTTATATTTATTAAAAATGTATACTTATGTCTATTTTGTATTAGGTATCTTTATAAAATTTGTGAGAGGAATGAGCTGACAGATGTATATAGATTCATGGACCCGCAATTGATTTCCCCTGAAGCATGTGCATTGGATGAGGAACAAAGAATGCTTTATATTGCTGAAAGACTTGAAAAGAATATAGTCACACAATGTTGGATGATGCCTTTTTGTGAGAGGTATGAAACACATCTCTCTCAAAGAGTTAATTATCTTTTAACATAAAAAACCACTAACATTAAATTTCCTTTTATCAGTGATCATTGGATTTTAGAGGTTTTTTGCCTAAGGGAGAAAACACTTTATTGGATATGCTCTTTCCATGATGATGTGCAGGAAAGTTTTAAGAATACATTGTAAAAGTAAGTTCCAATTTCTCAATAGTTTTATATATTATAATGAATTTTAAATTTACCTCATTCGTATTATTTTCTAACAGGGCATGGGCCTACTTTCGAAAAAACACAAAGAAAAGGAGTGCAAAGATCAAATATGTAAATGCGAAGGTAAATATCCATTCATAATTTGTACTTTTTTATTTATTACATAAAAATAATATATTGAATTTACACTTATTCAAACAGAATTGTCATGAACAACAAGGCGTCATCGAATGCAGATATTATATGTTAAGATTTATGTATGAAATAATAACAACTGAGACGGTTGTGAATTTTGACCTGGTAAGATTTCCTCTTAAACTTTGCCATAATATTTCAATTTTATTTATTCATTATACACGTTAACTACTATCCTTTTCATTTGTAGCTTTTTGATGACCCTCAACCCTATACTGCTGAAGACATCAAACACTTACAAGTGGAGTGGTCAAATTATTTTACAGGTTTGATTAAATTTTAGTTGTTTGTAATGTAAAATGTAATTTTGAATATTGTCGTTGTAATTGTGTATTTGGTAGTCGTTTAGGTTGGATTTAGTTTTTTTTAAGTTGACAGTGTAAGTTTTGAATGTTATATATGTGAATGTTTAATTTTGCTCTACTTCTTGTTTTGGTCTACTTATGATGGTTTTTCTGGTATGGATTCTGGTCTGGGGGGGAGGGGTTCTAAGGGTGTGGGGGTGTTCAGTGGGGTTGGGGGGTGTCCAGGGGTCTGGGAGGGCTATTTGGTGGGGTGGGAGGGCAGTCCAGGGGGGTGGGAGGGCTGTCCAGGGGTGTGGGAGGGCTGTCCAGGGGGGTGGGGGGTGCTGTCCAGGGGGTGGGGGGTATACATGAGGTGGGGGGGGGGGGGGTTGTTTAGGGGTGTTTAGGGTTGTCCAGGGGGTCGGGGGGCAGTCTAGGGGTGTGGTGGGGGCTCCAATGGGGCGGGGGAGGGCTGTCCAGGGTGTGGGGGGGGGGGGGGGGTATACATGAGGGTGGGGGGGGGGGGGTTGTCCCGGGGTGTTTGGAGCTGTCCAGTGGGTCGGGGGCAGTCCAGGGGTGTGGTGGGGGCTGTTAAGTGGGGTGAGGGGGTGAGGGGGTGCTGTTCAGGAGGGTGGGGGGTTGTCGAGGGGTGTTTGGGGCTGTCCAGGGGGTCGGGGGGGGGGGGGGGGGGCAGTCCAGGGGTGTGGTGGGGGATCCAATGGGGCGGGGGAGGGGTGTCCAGGGTGTGGGGGGGTATACATGAGGGTGGGGGGGGGGGGGGTTGTCCCGGGGTGTTTGGAGCTATCCAGTGGGTCGGGGACAGTCTAGGGGGTGTGGTGGGGGCTGTCAAGTGGGGTGAGGGGGTGAGGGGGTGCTGTTCAGGAGGGGGGGGGGTTGTCGAGGGGTGTTAGGGGCTGTCCAGGGGGTCGGGGGGGCAGTCCAGGGGTGTGGTGGGGGCTCCAATGGGGTGGGGGGAGGGCTGTCCAGGGGGTATACATGAGGGTGGGGGCTATCAAGTGGGGTAAGTTTTATATGTTATCAATGTAAATGCTTATATTTGATTTAGTTCATGTTTTGATCTCCTTATTTTTTTGTGGTATGGATTATTGATTTGGTTTCTGGTTGATTCTGGGGGAGAGCAGAGAACCTTAGTCGATTTTTTTTAAAATTTTTTTGTCTTCCACGTCGGTTATTTTATAACCGACCTGATAAAGAAATCGAGAAGGGTTTATCACGTCAGTTTTTTCATAACCGACGTGATAAACACTTGTGGAATGGTTTATCATGTCGGTTATTTAATAACCGACGTGATAAAGGAACTGGGAAATGATTTATCATGTCGGTTATTTATTAACCGACGTGATAAACCCCCCCGGACTGGTTTAGCATGTCAGTTATTATATAACCGACGTGATAAACCATCGCCCAAGAGTTTATCACGTCGGTTATTTAATAACCGATGTGATAAACTCCCCCGCACATGTTTATAACATCGATTATTATATAACCGACATGATAAACCCCCCCCCCCCCCGGTTTATCACGACGGTTATATAATAACCGACGTTATAAACCCTGCCCCCAGTTTTTTCACGTCGGTTATTAATTAACCGACCTGATAAACACCATGATGTTATGTTTGTTACGTCAGTTTTTAAATAACCGACGTAAAAAACTTTATTTATAACGTCGTCTGTATTAACGTTGGCTAAAAACCGACGTAAAAAATGAAAAATAACCGATGTAAATAACATTTTCTGCACTAGTGACTTTGATTTACTAATGAAAACCAGCATGCCATATGTTGACGGGAAGTAGGGTGTGTTGGGTGCATCATGAGTGACATGTTATCAATGGATAAATTGAGGAAGGATTTGTCCCTTCCATTTATCACCATTAGAAATTTAGCCTATAGCCACGGTTTAAAACCGTGGCTATAAGTCCAAAAACTGTGACTATAGGTTATAGCCACGGTTTTGTGAACTATGGCTGGTATTGGTGTGGCTATAGGGCTATAGCCACGGTTTGAACCGTGGCTGAATACCTAAATACACGGTTTGAAACCGTGGCTGAATACCTAAATCCATAGTTTGAAACTATGGCAACATCTTAAGGCATAGAGGGCTATATCCACAGTTTGAAACCGTGGCTACAGGGTTTCCCATTTCATAAAAAAATACCCCACCCTCTACAAAGCCCCCCCAGACCCTGGACAACCCCCTAGACAGACCCCCCTCCCAGACAGACCCCCCAAGGACATACCCTGAAAATACCCCCCCCAGGACAGACCTAGACAGACCCTAGACAGACCCCCCCAGACCTTGGACACCCCCCATAGACAGACCCATGGACCCCCCAGGCAGACCCTGGATAGACCCCCCTAGGACAGACCCAGACCTCCACTCCCCTAGACATCCCCCCTCATAGACAAACCCAGACATACCCTACAGACCCCCCCCCAGGACAGACCCTGGACAGACCCCCCCATACCCTAGACACCCACTCCCCATAACCTGGACACCCCCTCCTTGACAGACCCTGGACACCCCCCAGACAGACCCTGGACAGACCCCCCCTAGGACAGACCCCCCCAGACCTTGGACACCCCCCCTGGAAACCCCCTCAGACAGACCCTGGACAAACCCCCCCAAGCACTACTGGAAAACTAACCTATAACAACGGTTTGGAACCGTTGGTATAGGCCTCCAAACCGTTGGTATAGCCTATACCAACGGTTTGGAGAACCGTAGCCAAGTAAGCCGTTGAGATAGGTCTATGCTGAAAGTTTTGGGAAAATCGTTGGTATAAGTAATATGAAAACCATTGGTATAGACCTATACCAATAGTTTTGGAAACCGTTGGTATAAGTAATATGAAAATCTATACCAACGGTTATGGAACCGTTGGTATATGTATTTCAAAAAAAAAACATTCACTGGGATTTGATCCCAGGACCCCTACTTTATCATTTAACGACTTAACCACTAACCTAACATGACTTTTATGAACATAATTACATAAATATATATATGTATTCTCATAATTATTTTAAATTTTGATTTATATAATGTTATCGGTAAGAAGATCTGATAAAAAATCAAAGGACCTATATCAATGGTTGTCAAAACCGTTGGTATATACCTATACCAACGGTTTTGACAACCGTTGGTATAGGTCCTGATTCTGGATTCAATTATGGGTGGAAGGTTGATATATGGGGGACCTTTCCCAATGGTTTGGCCAAACCGTTGGGATAGGTGTACCCTTTCCCAACGGTTTGGCTAAACCGTTGGGAAAGGGTATGACTTTACCAATTTTTTAGCCAAACCTTTGGGAAAGGTGGCCACAAAGTGGACTTTTCCCAACGGTTTGGCCAAACCGTTGGGAAAGCCATACCCTTTCCCAACGGTTTTGGAAAATCATTGGGAAAGGTGGCCTCAAAGTGGGATTTCCCAATGGTTTTTACAAACTGTTGGTATAGAAGTGTTGAGAAAGGTCAGATTTCCAGTAGTGAAGAAAGACCCTGGACACCCCCCAGGATAGACCCTGGACACCCCCGGACAGTCCCCCCTCCTGGACACCCCCATCCCTCCTGGACCCCCCGGACAACCCCCACCTAGACAGACCCCCCCGGCAGCACCCATTCCCCCATGCAAATCCCTCCCCCCTCCACTCCCCCCGGACCCCCCCTCCTGGACACCCCCCTAGACACCCCCCCTCCTGGACACCCCCTCCCTCCTGGACACCCTCCCTCCTGGACACCCCCCTCCTAGAAACCCCCTGACCCACCCTCCTCACTGCACACCCCCTTGCACACCACCCCCACCCCCCTCACCCCCTGCCCCTCCTCCCCCTCCCCCCTCTCTTTCCCATGCACCCCCTGCCCCTCCCCTTGTCAGTCCCCCTGCCACCCCCACCCCTTGCCAGCCCCCATGGTTAAACCATGGATCTTGGTCCCTAATAACACTTTCAAAACCATGGAAAATAAACCCTACAACCACATTTAATAACCATGTAAATTGATTCCTACCCAGCTATACTTAATCACCAAATGCTTCCATGATAACTACACCTTATAGCAGTACTCACATCCTCTAGCTACGAGCAAAAAAAAAACACCACCTTCCAAATAAAACTGAAATCAAGCATAATACAATATATATCATAAGAATTCAAACTCTCTCCAATATAAACAATATAAAATTTCAATATCAATATCATTATAATAAAAAGAACTATTTGATAAAATTAAATGTATAAACCAAGAATAAAATTTACATATGAAATGTACCTCAATATCAGCACCACCAGAACCATCATGACCCTCATCATCTCCTATAGAAACACCAACATCATTATCACCTCCTCTCAGACCACCGCCACCACCACCACCATCATGATCATTGAAATATTCACTGGTTTATGCACTTAAATCAGTGTAAGGAGTAAAGAATCCTGATAAACATAATGTGTATAAATGAGAACACATTTAATTAATGAAAACATTCAATGTTTATATGGTGATTCATATAATATCGTTATGTTACCAATAAAATACTCTGATAAACATAATGCATATAAATGAGAACACATATAATTAATGAAAACATTGAAATATTCTTGTGTATGATGATTAGTGAACATAAAATTAAAGAGAAATAAGAAGGATGTTTAGAATATAGATCAATAGTAAGAGTCTTATGGTCTAAATAGAACAAAATAAGAATGAGAGAGTAATCAAGTTTTGATATGGTTAAAATAATAAATCATATTTATTTAATGATTCTATTATTCTATATGTTCATTCATGTATGGATTTCATGAAAGGGGAAAATTATTATAATTCATAAAAATAAATGAAAAATTAGTCCATAGAGGAGGAACAATATATGTTATTGGGTGAATATCTAAAGGTTATTCATGAATGGATTCATCATTAACCTATGCCCCACCCCCTTGACCTCCACCTGCACCCTCCCCACTACCTTGAAGACCCCCCTGCCCCCTCCCCCCTACACCCTCCCCCCTACACCCTCCCCCCTACCAGTTTCTCCTCCCCCCACTTCCCCCCTTGCACCCCTACCACACTGTCTCACCCCCCTTGCACCCCCTGCCCTGCATACCCCCCCTATAGACCACCACACTCTCCCCCCTTGCACCCTCCCCCTCCCCCTGCCCCCTCCCCCTGCCCCTACAGACCCCCTGTACCCTCCCCCCTACCCCCGAAACCCCCATGCACCATCCCCACTTGCACCCCATCTGTAGACCCCCTGCACCCTCCACCCTGCCAATTTTCCCTCCCCCCACTGCCCCCTTGCACCCCTTGCCCTGTAGACCCCCCTACAGACCACCACCCTCTCCCCCATTGCACCCCACCTGCATCCCCCCCTACCCCTGCCCCTGCAGACCCCCCTGCACCCTCCCCCTGCCCCTACAAACCCCCCATGAACCCTCCCCCCTTACACCCCATCTGCACCCTCCCCCCTCCCCTGGTCCTTGCCCCTACAGACCCCCCTGCCCCTGCAGACCCCCCTGTACCCTCCCCCTTGAAGCCAATAAATCTCAGTGTAAAATTTAATCTATAAAAATAAAAGTGTGTAAAAATTAAATACAAAATAAATGTAAGGTGCATGAAGAAAATATTCAAAAATTTAAGGATGAATATGAAGATAATTTAAACATTATTAAAGACTAGTAAAAAACATAAAATTTAATATTTCTTGAGTTAGAATTTAAATCAAAGAACTTTTAAACCACTAAAGTTGAATACTCACTTGATGTTGAGAGAGGAACCTATAAAAAAGTTTCTAATAAAATTTGTACAACATAGAAGACTCGTTATAGTAGTGGGATAAGCATGAGTAAATTAAAATAATCATCTTCTTAAAATCTTAAGAACATGTTAACCCCACATTTCTAATGAATATGTATACACAAATTCCACTACATTGAAAAGTGTTGGTTGTAATTCCCCATGAATATGGGTGAATAAATATATTGTTAAATTCACCACTTAGGTAAAGATGGAAGAAAGAAGTAATGTAATAATTCTCCCATAAGGTGAAAATGTGGAAAAATTTCTGAAATATCATGGTAACATTTTATATTTTTTATCAATAGATTACATAAAAGTAAATGAAGTAATCTAAAGAAAAGTTAATGAAGTGATTTAAGGAAAAGTAAAATGGAAAACAATAAGGAAAATTTGAGTTTCTTAATGTTTTTCAATGTCATCTTAATAATATTAATGTTGGATAGATCTTACATTATTTTTTTTAAATTAATCTAAATGTTCCTTTACAGAACTACTGGATTTTATCTTAAAAGTGAAAATTTGGCATCTTTTATAATAAATGCTGACTAAAGAGGCTATCATGTATAGTTTTTCTAGTTTAAGACAAATAATAGCAGATGTAGATTCAAAGGAAGTTTCCCAAATCACTTTATATCCTAAAGAATGCAACATAGAACTATGTTCTTTAACTAAAACATACATGGAAACATATTTATATTCTGTGATAGTTTTTCCAATTTTATTTATAGTCTGACTGAAAATTAATTTTTTATTTTTAATCAATTTTAAGGAAAAAGTGAAAAACCATACATGAATTCAAAGACTTAAAAACATTCAAATCACCATGATACAAAAAATTTAAGAGCAAACAAATAATTCAAACCTACACGGAAGATCTCCTACCCAACATCGTAAACATTAAATCAGTTTCTCCTACTCATAGCTTCACGACAAGAAGTCCCGTGCATGACTGCACAGGCATGGAACCGATGGAAAAGCCATACCCTCTCAAACATCCAAATTCGCAAGCAAAAACCAGGAGAAAACCGATGCTCTAAACCCCATCTGAAGCAATTCCTGTAAGAGAATAAGTGAAATGACTCTCAAACCTCAAACCGCAAGCCACCAAAATTCTACCACTGAACAAAAAATCTCCAACCAAGCAGAAAATAACACCATGAAAGTGATCACCCAACAACAAACCATTCCAATAAGACCACCATCATGCATCAAACCATCATGAACTCCTAATTCTCTGCATCTCCAGCGCATCGATCCACTGCCACCACAGCCACAGAACAAGCATAACACATAGCAGGGAGAGCCCAGCGGAGAGGGAACCATCGACAAACCATTCACACGATACAAAAAACCAAGCGAACCAATTCCCAACACTACCCACGTTCAGAAACAAAAACAGAAAACCACCAAAATCGATTTCGAACCTAGTTTTTGAAAAGTTTACAAGAAGATTATATGTTTAGTTCTTGCATACAACGCTAAGTGCACACCCCTAAAATCTGACCAATCTCAAGCATAAACTATGTTTATCAAAATAGATTTTAAATGAATAGAAATTATGAATGTAAAATTGGATCTAATCAAATACAATAGATAAATAGAGGCAATTTATGAAGTGATCACGATGCAGAAATACACAAAATCAATTACTGACAAAAGGAATAGGTTCGATAGAAAAGGAAGACAAGTCTGGATCTGATACAACTTTGTGAGGGGTAAGGGTGAAAAGACAAAAAGGAATAACATACAAACACCTAAGGACCGATATGGGTCTTTTAAAGTATCAGTCCAATACAACAGAATATAAATATTCAAGATGAAATAATTTAATGAAAGAAGTAAGGAACACATAATTTATGTTATTCAGACCCTTTGGACCCTACGTGCACAACAAGAACACCACCCAGACTCAAGTATTTTAATAATATCAAAATAAGAAAAAATTATAGTATATAATGATGATGAAACATCATCATGATAATAAAAATACAACTTTAAAATAAGATTCAAAGACTTAAAGTTCCAGACACAAAGAGGTATGGTTGTCCTGATCACATAATGTTCTTTTTCGGTAGAATGTACTGATACTTAAAACTTATGGAGGGTAATGGTGATCACTAAGGTTATCATATGGTCTAGAAATAATCTCACTTGGGTACTCATCCTGGTGTTTTATTTACTAAAGAATGTTGTCATCGAAGATTAAGTAGTGTACTACAGAGATTAGAATGCACTGTGACTCACCGCTGAGGAGGAAGAACAACCTGTATAGGGTTTTAGTGCTAAAACAAAGAGAGATCAAAAAACTAGATCTCAGAGGATGAGTGACCATGTATTCTAAATCAACAAGGGAGAAAGTGGTTGTTAATTCCCCCTGACACATGCTGCAGTCGTTAGCATCACACCCTATCATAGCACACCATGAGACCATGCCAAACCGAACGCCACATAGTACACTCAGACACCCTAGATAAATGGATGGTGTATATTAATCATATGATGTTAGGGATAAATAATTAGTAAAATATCCATCTTATATCAGTGACCTAGAAGAGATATGGGGAAAATCCCAACTAAAGGCCAAGGCCCTAAGGAGAGGCCCACATGGGAATTAAATGACCAAATAGAGAGAATAAGCCCCAAAGATCAAATTTTGAGAACATTAAATAAAAGCATAATTTTTTCATGCATGAAACTAATTCAAAATACAAATTTCATATTAATAATATGGCCAATTCAATATGAATATAAAATATCCAGTACAATAATTCACACAGAATATTGTGTGTAAAAATACTTGACATTCGGAAGGAAGAAGATGAGTTCAAATTATATTTTTTGAGAGATTTTTTATGTTCGTCAGATCATCAAGAACAATATAATTGTCTGAATTTCTGAAAAATGAATTTATAATCAAAAGGATAATATATTGAATAATATAGATTTGTATAAAAGAATAAAAAATTATTGAGTGATATTGAGTAAACTTGTGTCCATGTGATTTATGTAGAATTTTGTTCATATGAAAATTTATTGAAGTCTATGGATGGAAGAACACTTGAAATAAATTGAGGAACATTAAATTTATGTGAATTAAAAAAATAATTAAGACGATGTTGATCCAGATGATCAAATTTAAATATTACCAAAGGAATTTTGTGATTCTTTATATAGTTTAAGGAAGATTTTGAAAGTTAGTTGAATCTGTATTTTTTGAAGATTTGAGTTGACTCTTAGATTTTAAAATATTTATTGAGGGAATAAATAATTGATCCTTAAAGTTAGTATATTTAAAATAAACATAATAATCAGTAATGTTATCACTATAAAATGAGATGATCTCATTAAAATAAAGATGTTATTTATGAGAAGAAAACACTTTATGACAACTACTTAAAAGAACTGAACAAAAATTTAAATGAAGTCTATGACTAGATATTTAGGGGAGATATATTTGACTCAATATTTTCAAAAAGACTGTAACATAATGTTTCAAAAATAATTTTAAGACCAAAATATTTGGTTCTAAATAAGAAATTGAGAGCTCGAAAATTAAGTTTACTGGAAGTAGAACAAGGTTGGTGTGCATGTAATCTAGTGGAAGATGATGTTACAATTGAAGTGCTATTTATGTTTGGTGGAACATTCTAAGCTAGTGGGATTCAGTATTATTAGTGGTTGTGAGAATTTATGTATCAGATGCACACTGAGGTTAAAGATAATAACTTACCACACAACTCATAATTGATAATAACATTATTATTTGAAAATTATTGACTCAACCAGAGTCGAAATAGTATGGATTAGGATCTCCAATTGACATCAAACATCGTAAAAATAAATGTGTTATATTTACTTTATAATATCTGTAATGTATATAGGAAAATTTTCCAGGTCTCATTCCTAAGAATCATACATCCTAACCCCTTAAGGTGACTATATGATCCCATAATATTATCAATTGGTATCAGGGCATAGGGTTCAACCGATTGGATCTACAATTTTTTATAAAAATTTTCACCAAAGTGTATGTAGTATAGATTTATAGAAATAATTCTTTTGGGAGTTATGGAATACACTGATATCCATTCATTGATATATTAGGAAGTTAGGAAACAATTAAAGTTCATTTATGATACTTTTGTTAATTGAAACATTGATATTTCTCCTAGGACATTGATGAACTAGAAGAACAAGGAAGATCTGAAGTTAATAATGTTAGAAACATGAAATATGAGGATGGAGGATCCATGACCATCAAAATTTAAGGTGACCGGGAGCTATTTTCAAAGATCAATCCAAAACAATCCCCTTGAAGATGAATTATTCCCTTGTTGTAGAGAGTATGAATCCATTGAAATTATTAAGGTTTTTTAATCTAAAATTAAAAATCATCTTAAGTAAGTCTATATTGAGGCCTACATGCACATAATTATATTATTCAAGGTAAATCATAAATAAAAATTATATCTTAAGAAGGAAACAGAAGCAATGGAGGATGTGTTGATGATGAAAATAAGTGATCCTAAAACTCTTAATAAAATCAATGCAGTAAAGGAAGAACTGATATTACATTTATAAGGCCAAAAATAAACATACTACCAGTGCACACAAAAAATTCCAAACCACATAAATCCATAATTCATTTAAATGGAAAGTTTTATCATTAATTCATCATCACTTTCATAAGTATTTTCACACAAATTTCAGGTTCATACACATGCATTTATTAGTCTTATATAAGTACTTATCCTTTTATGAGTGTTAGTTTTAAACAAAAATGACAATAAGGACTCTAAATCAACCATAGGGTTTAACTATTTCACAATAGTCACAACATGCACATAATAAAACCTTCAAATTCAGAGAAAGAATCATCACTTAGAAATAATAATAAACTGGTAAAACATGTAAAAACACTACATCCCCTTAAATTTCATTCAAAGATATATCATTTCCTTCATTAGTTAATCCTTCCATCCACCTAAAGGAAAGATGAAATATGCTAGTTGCACAGATTCAAAAAATAATAGAGAATAAGAATACCATACCTAGAAGTAAGCTTTAAATCAAACTAAACAAAAAATAGGGTGATATATGAACAATTTTCACTGCCTCAAAATTCTGTACAATGCTGCAGAAAATAAAGGAAGAATGGGGTATGTGAACATGCCTAGATTCATGAGTAGGAAGTATTTTGGTGGAAGAAGAAGACTATCAAAGCTCAAGAATGAATTCCACTTGGACATGCTTGATAGGTGAGATGTTACCATGAAGGTTATGAGGTTTCCTTGTTCATTGGCAGTGATGGGCAGTGTCACAGGGGGGATGAAGATGGGGAAGAATCATGAAGGCCATCCGGGAACCATCATGGGATGAGGATTGGGAATAGGAGAGGTCGAAAAGTTCATCGGGGAAGAAGGGTCGCCACTGAAAGGAGAGGTCGCCGCCGAGAGGAGAGGTCACCACTGAGAGAGGAGAAGTCGTGAGGGTAGAGGAGGGTGACTGAGAGGAGAAGTCACCATTGAGGAGAGAGGGATGCCGAGAGAGAAGAGGTCACAGGTAAGGTGGGTCGCGAGGGTTCGGGGGAGATGAGAGAGCTGCAGAGGGTTTAGAAACCATATAGCCATGAGTTTTAATTAAAACTGTGGCTATAAACAGACCTATATCCATGGATAAAAAAACCATGGCTATAGATCTGTGGATATTGGTCATTTTTTTAGTAGTGTATGGAAGTTTATATCTCATCCCTTTGATTGAAATAGAACCGTCACACGAAATTCCATGGTCATGGTGTAACGATGAGTTTATTTTAGGTAGTCAAAGAACGACGTATCAAGCATAAAGGTTGATGACACTATCATGAAACCTGCTTGATGAGATATTGAGACAAAGGGCTTATATTATATAGTGATCATTCATATGTTGATGACATTGTTGTGACTTTAAGTTCTTTATCTTGGGTTCCTTGACCTATTTCTAGATATTACTCTTGAAATTTAGGCAACTCACCTAATACCAACGAAAAAGAATCCTAGAGGGTCACACACTAAGTGTTTTTGGTAGTCTCAGTTAAATTATATTTGAATTTAATTAATGGAATAAATATTATTCTCAAGACAGTGGAATAATTTTATTCAAGTTAAAATGATTTCATAAATTAAATAAATATTTATTCACTGGATTGTGAGTAAAATATATATATTTATTTTATTGAACATTTAATAAACATTTATTTACTAGTTTGTAAATAAAATATTTATTTAAGAGAATAATTTATTTATTTATTTATTCAGGTGTTCAATAAATGGAAGTAGAGTTCAAGCGGACCAAGGCCGATCCGATAGTAAAATAATTATTTGCAAGACGATAAATAATTATTTAACAAGTTAGCAAAAGTTAAAATAATAATAATGTTGATATTATTTTGTGACACAAAATTTTATTTATAATTCTGTTTTGCGCAAGTTGGCACACCATAAATAATGAAACAATATTATTATTAAAAGAATGAGTTTTCTCTAAGGTTATGAATGTATTTAATTATTGTTACGCAATCAAATATTGTAACTGAAGCCCCATGTCGATAAATAGACATGTACATATATTGTGCCATGTACCGAACTACAAACCTAGTGAATTGAGAATTGTTGAGCTAAATGATTTCTCTCTTGAATCCTCTTCCCACCCCTCTTGAGAATGAGAGACGTTCTTCAAGACCAAAGAACAAGCGATCAAGAACGGCCGACACAGGACACTCGCTTCACCACGCTAGCACCCAGATAACGAGTGGTGTCGATCAGAGCCCATCAGAGTACGTTTGGATCACCACTAGAGGGATTTTGGTTTGGATCCTCGCAAACACAACAAGACAATCCGGAAGGGTCATTCCGGACGATCAACATCATCAACAAATAAAGTAACTAAGATCCATATATTCTTTTCTTTATAAAATTAATTAAATTAATTATAAACATGATGTGAAAGATCCTATCTAAAGGTTTTGGGCATCTTCATTATTTATATAAATATTTGATTATATTCTGTGGATATTGACGTTCATTGTCGCATTGATCCTGGAATAATCATTGATCATGGTAAAAATTAAAGTTGGGTGTTGTTCCAACCACACTTCCATTGTGCCCAGAACCTTCAAGTGGTATCAGAGTGGTTACATCATAGTTTATAATTATTTAAATAATTCGTTGATGATTTACAATTTAATAATTTAGTTTTTTAATTCAAGGTTAATCATTCTTGTAATATAGATTTTGAGATCCATTCTCCCTCTTTTTGTTTCTCACAGATTTCATAGAAACAAATGATTTTTTAATTAAAATTAAAACAGAGAACTCATCAGGAGGCGCTGACGATTCTGCCCAGGTGACACCAAAGTACACGCCGTGTGTTCAGACTTACACGCCGTGTTCTTTTCCATACACACCATGTAATCCGGACTACACATCGTGTAGTCGTGTTCAACGCATTGAGAGTAATTCAAAAATTAATCAAACCGTGTGCATTTATTTCACATGGTGTATTTAATTCTACACTGCGTGTTGATCAGGATAGATAGGCACACACTTACCGGATTACATGCCGTGTGGCCCACTGGACATGACATGTAGTCTATTAGGGCCAGGGGCCAAACCGTGTATTCCATACACGGCTAAGCCGACCAGTAACCATGTAACGCGAAGACAACACAATGTGTAGCCCACTGTACATGTCATGTACTCCAAAATGTTTGAAGTACTCCTCACACACCGAGTCCCTAGGCATGTACTTCGGGAAATATGGTGAAGGTAGTACACGCCGTGTAGTCGGAACTACACGTCGTGTACTTTACTAAATTACACAAAGTTAAAACTTTAATGTTTTTGTAATGTTCAGAACTGGTTATCATGTATAAATCATAATACATGTTGTTACTCTATGCATTGAAGCATCATGTATGCCATATGTCATAATAGTAAAATAGTATACGAATATAATACATGTTGGGTAGATTTGAACGGGTATTCACCAGCTTACCTCCAAGGTGCATTTATGTACAATGATGAGAATCTCAAGGAAATTCAGAAAAGGATTAAGATAAAAGGATTGATTAATTAAAGATAATAATTAATCGATTCAAGTGAAATTTATCTTAATAAGAATGATTAAAGAATTTAACACTAGTTTTATTAAATACGTAACTCGTTGCATGTATGTGGGTGATCATGAGCTAGACCAAGGCCTTTGTATGTGATTGGTTTCATTTTAATTTATTTATTAAATTAATTGTTGGCCTACGAGCCATCTCTCCTCATTAATATATAGGGCATGTGTGTCCATGGTTTCTTTTATGTAAACCCCCCTTTTACCCCTCACCTACTTTTGAGTTAAAAAAATCATATGTAATGGATGTAACTCCCAAGCTAGTGGAGGTGGTTAAAGCTGGAGCCAAGATGAAACCAATCCCAGGAGATACACAGGTGGACAGGTGGAAAGCTGTAAACATGAACCCAAAAGGTTGAAGGTGTTTCTCCCTTGGGTCATGGTTAGTTTATCAACCTCTAGATAAACTGACCATTATAAAAATATCATGATCATGCCCTTTACTTTATTTTATTTTTGTTAGTTGCATGGTTTATCATTATGGATGTGTTTTCGCGATCACATAATTAATGAATTAAACAAGCATGCAAGATGGAACTAAAATAAACCAGTCTTATGCATAAATATTATCAATAAATGGTTAATCACTTAAGTAAGTTCCACTTAACATTAATAATCATGTGATAATGATAATAATCAATTCACACATAAGATATAAAAATCCCTCAAATAAAATATTAAGTCATACCAAGCCTTCTGTTACTTGATTAAGGGAAAAACTCAATAAAACTATGTGTTTGACCAACCCTTGTTGGGAAACTTACTTTTATACATGAATCCCTATGAAAGGTTTTGGGTTGACTTAACCATATTACGTTAAGAGGAGTATCCCTTGTTGGACATGGTGAGATCAATGATGAGTCATGTGAGTATTCCATTATCCTTTTGGAGATATGCGTTACAAACATCGGTGCACATACTAAACCAAGTACCAACTAAATTGATAAATGGTATTCCATACGAGTTATGGAGTGGAAAGAAAGACATGTTATCGAATTTACATGTGTGGGGAAGCGATGCATTTGTTAAGCCCTCTTCAGGTAAAAAACTTTCACCCTGAGGCACAATGTGTACCTTTATAGGATACCCCAAGGAAACAAGGGGATATTACCTATACAACCCCTCATACAAAAAGGATATAGTGGAAAGACATGCCATATTCCTTGAGAGGGAGCACATATCCAAAAGAGATAGTGGGAGAGAGATAGACTTCGATGAAGTCGAGACTCAAGGTATATAAGAGTTGGTACAAGAATAGATTCCACAAAGCCTTGTGGAAGAAAGAACTATTCCAGAGACACAAGAACTGTATAGAAGTACAAGAGAGGTTAGAGAACTGGAATGATATAGTTTTATAGTTACCGAGGATGGTGACTCATTATTAGTTTATAATAACTATCCTCTAACATACAAGGAAGCAGTAAGTGGCACAAATGTTTCCAAGTGACAAGGAGCCATGGATTTTGAAATGGATTCCATGTACCAAAACCAAGTTTGGATTTTGGTAGATCCTCTAGTTAATGTAAATCCTGTTGGTTGCAAATGGTTATTCAAGAAGAAATTGGACATGGAAGGACAAGTCATTACCTATAAGGCACGACTGGTTGAAAAAGGGTTCAAGAAGCATCAAGGCATTGACTACGAAAAAACCTTTTCACTAGTTGCAATATTGAAATCTATCAGAATTATATTGGCCATTGCTGCTTACCATGACTATGATATTTGGAAAATGGATTTCAAAACAACCTTCCTTAATGGGAACCTTCAGGAAGATGTCTACATGACACAACCTGAAGGGTTTATGACTCAAATGGATGCCAATAAGATATGCAAGTTTCATAAATACATTTATGGATTAAATCAAGTATCCAAGTCATGGAAGATTCATTTTTATGAAGTCATAATGAAATTTGGTTTTATCAAAAATGAATGCGATCCTTGTGTCTACAAATGATTTAGTGGGTGTGCAGTCATTTTACTAATAGTATATGTTGATGAAATATTACTTATTGGAAATAAGATACCATTCTTATAGTCTATTAAGGTGTGGTTTAATCAATGCTTCTCCATGAAGGACTTGGGTGAGGAAACATATATTATTGGGATCAAGATCCAGTGTGATAGATCCAAGATATTGCTGGGCATAAGTCAAAGTACATACATTGATAAGATATTGAAGAGATTCAGTATAGAAAAATCCAAGATGGGATTGTTTCCAGCGTCACATGGCATTTATCTTTCTAAGAAAATGTGTCCTCAGAAACATTAGGAAAGGAAGATAATGGCAAGGAGTCCATATGCATTAGAGATTGGGTCAGTCATGTATGCTATGCTATGTACTAGGCTAGATGTCACCTACACATTGAGTGTGGTAGGTAAATATCAAGCTGACCCAGGTGACCGCCATTTGATGGTAGTCAAGACCATCCTAAAGTATATGAGGTGTACTAAGGATATGTTTATAGTTTGTGGAGGAGATGAGGAACTATTCATCATTGGATATGCATATTCTAGTTTCCAAACTAATCAAGATGACATAAAGTTGCAAATGAGATACATATTCACTTTGAATGGAGGTTCAGTGAGCTGGAAGAGCTCAAAGTAGAGTGTGGTCATATATTCTACAACAAAGTCTGAGTATATCGTAGCTTCTGAGGCAGATAAATAAGCAGTTTGGATGCGAAGCTTCATCTAGGAGATGGATGTGATACCTAGCAGTAAAGATCCCATCACATTGTACTGTGATAATACTGCAGCGGTGGCTCTCGAAAAAGAGACAAGGTCACATTAACGGACAAAGTACTTACTTAGGAAGTATCATCTCTTGAGAGATTTTTCTTAGAGAGGTGAAGTTATAGTGAGAAATATTTCCATATAAGACAAAATGGAAGACCCCTTGACTAAATCCTTGACTCAGTAGAAACATGATCATCATGTGAGGTCTAGCAGACTGAAAGTCGTAGGTAGTTGGCTCTAGTCCAAGTGGGATTTTGTAAGAGTTGGTGTCCTAGAACCAACTGGTTGTATTTTTATTACATGGGTATTTAATGTATTTAAATATTAAACATCTTATTACATATTTTTCATTGTTCCGCATAACTATGATGTAATAATGTCCTAGAGTATTTGTTATATTGATAAGGTCATGGTAGTTCTCCGCTATGATGAGAACCTTGAAATTCTATAACAATATTCTTAAATATAGTTCTATGGTTGGATGAAATACTATGATGGGATACATAGAATACAAACCGTCAGGTGTGAGTACTCGTAAGTAGATGAGACTTCTTCTCATGAAGTTTGTACTTAGTAATCTCCTAGATGAGAGATTATGAGAACAGACCCACCAGTAGGAATTTCACATGTTTTTGTGTCATCGGATATTTCTATCTATGAGCATGTGTAATAGTCCTTATACTTTAAGATTATCATTAATACGTGTCATGACTCACACACTTTGATTTACCAACAAAAACTGTCATGCCATATATTGGCGGGAAGTAGGGTACATTGGGTGCGTCACGAGTGGCATGTTATTAATGGATATGTAGAGGAAGGATTTTTTTTCTTCCATTTATGGAAGTTGATATCTCATCCCTTTGATTGAAATAGAACCATCGCGCAAAATTTCATGGTCATGGTGTAATGATGAGTTTATTTTAGGTAGTAAAAGAATGAAATATCAAGCAAAAAGGTTGATAACACTATCATGAAACCTGCTTTATGTGATATTGAGACAAAGGGATTAAATCACACAGTGAGTGTTTGTATGTGGATGTCATTGTTGTGACTTTAAGTTCTTTCTATTTGGTGTCTTGACCCATTTCTAGACAGTACTCTTGGACTTTAGGCAAGCCCTCCGAATTCCAACGAGAAATAATCCTAGTGGGTCACACACTAAGTGTTTTTAGTGGTCTTAGTTAAATTCTATTTGAATTTAATTAATGAAATAAATATTATTCTCATGACAGTGGAATAATTTTATTCAAGTTAAAATGATTTCATAAATTAAATAAATATTTATTCACTAGATTGTGGGTAAAATATATTTATTTATTTTATCGAACATTTAATAAATATTTATTTACTAGTTTGTAAATAAAATATTTATTTAAGAGAATAAATTATTTATTTATTTATTCGAGTGTTTAATAAATGGAAGTGGAGTTCGAGTGGACCAAGACCGGTCCAGTAGTAAAATAGTTATTTGTAAGACAGTAAATAATTATTTAACTAGTTGGAAAAAAGTTAAAATAATAATAATGCTGCTATTATTTTGTGATGCTGAATTTTATTTATAATTCTGTTTTGTGCAATTTGTCGCACCATAAATAATGATGCGGTATTATTATTAAAAGCATGAGTTTTCTCTGAGGTTATGAATGTATTTAATTGTTTCTATGTAATTAAATATTATAACTGAATCCCCATGTAGATAAATAGGCATGTGCGTCTATTGTGCCATGTACTGAACTACACACCCGGTGAATTGAGAATTGTTGAGCTAAACGATTTCTGTCTCAAATACTCTTCCCACCCTTCTCAATAACGAGAGATATTCTTCAAGACCGAAGAACAAGAGATCAAGAATGACTAACTCAAGACACTCGCTTTACCGCGCCATAACCTGGAGAACGAGTGGTGTCGATCAGAGCCCATCGGAGCATGTGTGGATCACCGCTAGAGAGATTATAGTTTGAATCCTCGCAAGCACAATGAGACAGTCTAGAAGGGTTATTCTGGACAATCAACATCATCAATGAAGAAATTACCGAAGATCCAAGTATTATTTTCTTTATGAAATTAATTAAATTAAATATAAACATGATGTGCAAGATCCTCTCTAAAGGTTTCAGGCCTCTTACTTATTTATCTAAATCTTTGATTCTATTCTATGGAGATTGGAGTTCATCATTGTATTGATCCCAAAATAATCATTTATCATGGTAAAAATTAAAGTCGGGTGCTGGACCAACCATGCTTCCACTACGTCCAGAACCTAAAAAGTATACAGCCAGGCCAAATACATGGTAATTCCATTTAAGGGACATGGGTAGGTACCCCGTGTGGGGTACACACCGTGTATTTGAGCATTTACATGATCAGTACAGTGGGAGTACACTCCCATTTGGGGCCTTGAGGGTACACATCGTGTATGGTCTTTACACACTATTAACTCCTATTTTAGTACCCTTTAAGGGTCTTTTATTCTTTTATGCCCTAGATTCAGGTTTGGACACAATATGAGTATATTCTGAGTAGTTTTCAGCGTGGATCGTGATGGTGAAACTCGTGGAGCATTTTGAGAACTCCTAATGGGTGTTTTGGGGGTTTTATCTAAACATAGAGGTTTTTCCTCCTATAATTGAATCCAGTTGTCTCCTGAGAGCAAGAAATGATCTGAGATGAGCCATGAACTATCTCTCTTGACCAGTGCTTTTGTAACTTTTCCCTTGAGGATGTCTCCATTGTGAGATGTTCTCTTCTTGCCTAAGAGGTTGTGAGTTCAGTTTTTCTGAGGATCCCTTTAAGGATTTCTCTTCTTACGTTTGATCTAGAGGATCCCATGTAGGATGTCTCTATCTTCTTACTGTTACCAAGGATCCCATGTAGGATGTCTCTACCTTCTTATATGGTTATAGAGGGTCCCTTGTAGGATGCCTTTATATATGTGTTGTTCTGAGGATCCCTATAGGATGCCTCTATCTTCTTCATGTTACTGAGTATCCCTTATGGTATACCATTTATCATAATATGATCTAGGTAATCCCAAGTAGGTTCCCTTTACCTGCATATCATTTCGAGGATTCCATGTAGGATGCCTCTATCTTCATGCTTGGTTGTTGAGGCCCCCCTGTAGGATGATCTTCCTACGTACCATTCCAAGGATCCTGATAGAGATAATATTTTCATTATTTTT
This sequence comes from Viscum album, assembly GCA_963277665.1. NCBI lineage: Eukaryota > Viridiplantae > Streptophyta > Magnoliopsida > Santalales > Viscaceae > Viscum > Viscum album. The sequence goes on from OY728145.1 coordinate 8,875,539, forward strand.
TATATATTTTTTCAATGATTTAACCCCTTACAATCAATCAATTTGATTTTATCTGTATCATTTTAGTGTTTTGATAAATTACAGGCTTAATTGTGGAAATTGGTTAATTCTGGATATTCATCAGTTTTATGGATCTTCTGTATTTTGGGCATATCTTTTACTATTTTGATCAAAATAGAATGATTTATTTTTAGGCTCTCTAGGCTCTTGGGCTTCAACCTTTTCTTCTAGACCAAGGCCCAATTAGACACACAATGGCCCAGAAAAATTTATCAAGTGGAAAAAGTTTGATGACCAATAGAATGGACCCCACCTTAATTAATGAGGCATATCTCGGCCTATATATGTCCAAATGAGGTTATTCTGGATAGAATAGAAAGAGTACTCCTCAAATCATTTTCACATTAAATTTAATGAATAAATTCGGTCATTAAGGCATCAATTTCATGCGACCAAAAAGAGGAAGTTGAAGAGTCACCTCGAGCAGAAAAAGTTGTCATTAGTAGTTAGAGTATTAATTTTGGTACACTTGTAAAAATTCTCTAAGATTTTTAGTAAGCATGAAACAGATATATAGGAACAACATTTATGAATAAAATTTCCCTAGATTAAGCCATTTAATATGCTAACCAGACTCAAACTTTCAGTGGAGTAATTTTGGAGGGAAATTTTCTACTCCACAAGCCTATAAATAAGAGTGTTCACTTCCATTCAAAGGGGTTGAAGAAGGTGCGAGAGGGGTTGTGCTGTAGGATTGAGTTCTTGATGTGTTTTTTATTTTTTATTTTATTTTTTATTAGTTTCATTATGCTCTCTTCTTCTCCTTTCAACTCCATTACCATTCACATGGAGGGGTAAAACCTTTGAGTGATCATGGAAGGGGGATTTTTACTTTTGTAATGTCAGAGTTTTGTGCTTAAATGTAAAAACCTCTTTTTCTTTTGAATGATTTCTATTATAAATCTTTCCTAATTCTCTTAATTCGATCATTTTTTGAGTTTTGTGTATTCATCATTAATATCTTTGGTTGGAGACTTTTAATCCCCCTCCACCTATGTAATTTGTCTCAATCGAGCAAATTATGTTAGGTGGTGAGTGTCCAGTGATTGTTGGCACGTGTGTGGAACTAGTGAACTTTCCTAGAGTTCTAAGGAGCAAAAATTCCCGATCGGGACTTGCCTTAGTTGTTTAGTATTTTTTTATGAACTTCCCTGAACATATGAGTGAGTTCCATTTCTTTCTTTAACCAAGGGTGATTGATAACTCGATCGAGGAGTATTTCATTTTTCATTCAATCGGAAGAGGGGGGGGGTGATATTTATAACTATGATGACATTGAAAAAGGTGATCCTACCCTGACCCCATCACTCTCTTAATCCATTAGTGTTCAATATTTATTTTTAATTGATTACTTTATTTTTAAACTCAAACAATTTCAAAAACAACCTATTATTCTTTATTTAATTTAAGTGACAAAAATAATTATTATGCACTCCGCTCTGAAGAAAAACTAAGTTACCCACTCTACTACATTTTAACTTAGGTAATATTTGTTTTTGTTACACCCCACGATAGGCACATTTCAAAACTTGGTGCCATTGTCGGGGAGGTAGTGCCAACATTTTCTTTTCTATATTTCTTTTCTCTTTTCTTATTTTCTTTTCTCTCTTTATTTTATCTTTTCTTATTTTCTTTTCAAAGTTGCATGACTATAACCTTAAACACTGAAACTTTCCCCCTTGATCCTAAAATTGAAATAACCTTGTTTAATAGACTTAGAAACCCCAATTTACAATCTTAATTTGAGAATATTTCTCTTACAGACTTGAGTGAAACTTCAAGTTTTCACTCCGATCCCGTTATCATGGCTAGAAATCAAAACCCAGCCCTTAGAGACCTTTATACCCCACAATTCCTTAATAATAATAATAAACTTGTTATTCCAGTGTTACAAAATTATTTTGAGATGAAACCTAATATGATACCATTGATCCCAAAGTTTCATGGCTTTGCAGGTGAAGATCCCAACAAACATATTAAAGAGTTCACAAATGTATGCTCAACCTTCAGACCACGTGGAGCAGCTAAGGAACAAATAAAGTGAAAGGTGTTCCCATTTTCATTGGAAGGAGTTGACAAAGAATGGTTGTATGGTCTAAAACATGGATATGTGGATGATTGTAATGACTTGGTGAGATTCTTCATGCAAATATTCTTCCCCGCCTCTAGAAGCACAACCATTAGAAATGAGATCTATGCCATTAGAAAATCATCTGGAGAAACCCTTTATGAGTACTGGGAAAGATTTAAAAATCTATGTGCCAGCTTCCCACATCAAGCCATTAAGGATAATCACTTTATTGTCTTATTATATCAAGGATTACTGGATAATGATAGAAACCTTCTCGATGAATCATCTGGAGGTGCATTGATTGAAAAGTAACCAGAAGAAGCTAAGGGTTTGATTGAGAAGATTTCTCAGAACTCACTGCAGTTTGGTACAAGAGGCACTGGAACAAGAGGTATTCATGAGGTACGAACTTCTCATGCATCACCCTTACTAGAAACTAAGATTAAATAGGTAACCAGTTTGGTGAGATAGATGTCCTTGAAACAAGTGGGTGACCAACAAGCACTGGCTAAGGTATGTGGTTTATGCTCATCACCTGATCATTTCACCGACCAATGTGCTGAAATATAGGGAATAAAAAATTGTGTGGAAACTTTTCTACAAAATAAATTCCAACAAAATCAAGGATAGAGAGAGCCTAACCATGTTCAATATGGGTTTGGAAATTAGTAGAATCAACCTAGATCCTCAAACCAAAACCAGTTCCAAAACCAGCCCCCATTCTAGAAACAATTCCAAAACCCACCACCGTTTCAACAAAATAAATCTTATAACCATTATTCACACTACCAACCACCCACTTTCCCAAGACCCTATGAGCAGCCATCAACCAGTGCACAACCCATAATTCTGAACCAATAGCAGATATCTGATATCGAGGGGCTCAAAGACACTGTAAAAGATTTTTCCAGAAAGTTTGACAGTCTCATGGACTTAATAAACAAAAATAATTGGAAAATTACTTCCCAATAAATCCAAAACCCAAAGGATAATTTCATCATGATAACAAAAAGAAGTGGAAAATAACTCTCTCTACCAACATCCCATGAACCTGAAACAAGACCACCTGAGTTGAGGGAGAATGAAGATGTAAACTATGAAAATTCTGTGAAAATGAATTGTGAAGAAGAAAATAAAGAGGAGGAAGAGAAGGATAGGCCATGTAAAAATAGACAATAAACACCCTTAAAAAGGAAACTAAGGGAGAATAAAGACTTACCCCCACCATTTCTATCAAGGATTATTGAATCAAAGAAATTGCAGGAGGAAGCACTTCAAAAAGAAATTCTGGACACCTTCCAAAAAGTGGAAATCAATATCCCCTTACTTGAAGCAGTCAAAAAAATTCCAAAGTATTCTAAAAATTTGAAGGATCTTTTCACCAAGAAGAGGATTCTTAAAGGGAATGAAAGGATCAACTTGGGAAGAAGTGTCTCATCCCTTATCACACCACAATTTCTAACCAAATGTCAAGATCCAGGGATGTTTTCCATTCCATGAACCATTGGTTATTTAAATTTCTCTAATGATTTGTGTGATCTAGGTGATTCAATTAATGTATTGCCTCACTCATTATACAATTTTTTTTTCAGATGGGAGACTTTAATGCCACAAGAGTGGTGGTCCAACTTGCAAATAGATCCACATTTTTCCCTGCAGGAGTTTTGGAGGATGTCCTTGTGAAAGTCAAAGATCTATTATTCCTAGCTGACTTTTACATGCTAAACATAGAAGAATATAGGAAACCTTCACACTCACCCATCATTTTGGGGAGGCCTTTATTGAAGATGACCAAGACCATCATTAATGTCCACGAAGGGACACTCACCATGGAGTTTGGAGAGAGCACTGTCCACTTCAATATTTTTGAATCCATGAGGCACCCATCAGATGATCACTCCCTTTTTTCACTTTACCATGAGGTTGGTGCAGAACTCATTGAAGAATCAGGTATATTCTATGAATTATTAGACTTAGGAGATACTTCTTCCATTGAAAATATCATTGAACATGTGGATGTCCAAAATGCTAGAGATTTTGATTTCATGTGGGAGGAAGAGGTAAAATCTGATTTCTTTGATGATTTGTTAAATGACGAGGAAGATGATATGGTTTATTGTGTGTAGGAGGTCGAAAATTTTGAAGTGGGAGATGTCAATTTAGTTTCATCCCTTGAGCATCCCCATAATCTGGAACTCAAACCACTCCCCATTGATTTAAAATATGTGTACCTTAGTGAGGGAGAGAAACTACCAATGACAATTTCTAATAATCTCTTTTAAATCTAAGAGAAATTATCTATTGATCTTTTAAGATAGAATATCCAAGCGATAGGGTGGAGTTTAGGTGATATTCCAGGAATCAGCCAAAAAATATGCTCACATAGAATTTTTCTTTAGGGAGATTCCAAACCTGTCAGACAGCCCCAAAGGAGGTTGAATCTCACTTTAATGGAGGTTGTGAAGAGGAAGATTGAGAAGCTATTGGAAGACGAGATCATTTATCCCGTATCATATTCACAGTGGGTTAGCCCAATTCATGTAGTTCTAAAAGAAACTGGCCTAACCACTGTGAGGAATGAAAAGAATGAATTAATCCATGTGAGAATTCAAAATAGCTGGAGAGTGTGCATTGATTTTAGGAAGTTGAATCAGGTCACTCGGAAAGATCATTTCCCTATTCACTTTATTGATCACATGTTAGAGAGATCGGAAGGAAGAACTCATTATTTCTTTTTGAATGGATTTTCAGGTTATTTCTAGGTAACCATTGCTCTTTAGGATCAAGAGAAGATAACCTTTACATGTCCCTTTGACACTTTTTCATATAAAATGATGCCATTTAGATTATGTAATTCTCTAGGTACATTTCAGAGGTGCATGGTAAGTATATTTTCTGATCACATTGAAGATTTCTTGGAGGTTTTCTTGGATGATTTCATGGTTTTTGGAAACTCTTTTGACCATTGTTTGAAAAATCTGGAAAAAGTTTTGAAAACCTGCATCGAAAAGAATCTTGTTTTAAATTTTGAAAAGTATCATTTCATGGTTGAGAGAGGGATTGTCCTTGGGCATGTCATTTCCAAAAAGGTCATTGAAGTTGATAAATCAAAAATTTAAGTGATAAATTCATTACCTTACCCAACTTGTGTGAAGCATGTTAGATATTTTTTTGGACATGCAAGATTCTACAGGAATCAAGGATTTCAGTAAGATTTCTCTACCTCTATATAGATTTATTTTGAACAATTATGATTTTGATTTCGATGGTGCATGTAGGGAATCCTTTGATGAGCTAAAGAGGAGATTGATTGAACCACCTGTGATACAACCATCAAATTGGGAAGTACCGTTTGAGCTAATTTGTGATGCTTCCAACCAAGTAGTTGGAGTAGTCCTTTCTCAGCAAATTGAGGGAAGGCAACATGTCATTGCATATGCTTCAAGAACCTTGGATGCAGCTCAATTCAATTACACAACCACAGAAAAAAAGTTTTTAGTAGTTGTTTTTACTTTAGAAATATTTAGATCACATCTTCTTGGAACTAAAGTCACTGTGTTTTCTGATCATGTAGTTCTCATGTACTTGTTGAAGAAGGTAGAATCTAAACTGAGGCTAGTGAGATGGATGTTACTGCTTCAGGAGTTCAACATAGAAATCAAGGACAAAAAGGGATTTGAGAACCAAGTGGCTGATCATTTAAGCAGACTTCCCAACACTACTGAAGCTAAAATTCTAGAAAAAGAACCATTGAATGGTCACCTTCCAGGAGAGAAGATGTACTTAGTTAAAGGAGAAGTGCCTTGGTATGCTGACATGGTCAATTATTTGGTAACATATCAGGTCCCATCTCATTTCAATTCTCACCAAATTCACAAACTGAATGCTGAATCTAGATATTACATTTGGGATGATCCATTTATTTGGAAGATTTTCAATGACCAAGTGATAAGAAGATGTTTTCCTGAGAGTAAAATTGGTTCTGTCCTTGAGTTTTGTCACACATTATCTTGTAGAGGCCACTTTGGACCTCAAAGGACAACAAGTAAGGTTTTATAATCTGAAATTTATTGGCCCACCCTTTTTAAAGATTCTCATGAATTTTGAAAAAGGTTTCTAAAATGTCAGTTTTCTAGAAACATTTCAAGGAGAAAAGAAATGCCACAACAACCACTTAATTTTTGTGAGATTTTTGAAGTTTGTGGGATAGATTTTATGGTCCCTTTCCCAATTTCATTTAGAAATTATTATATATTGCTTTCAGTTAATTATGTTTCCAAATTGGTGGAATCAAAAGCCACTAGGACTGATGATGATAAAGTTGTTTGTGATTTTGTCAGGGCTAACATATTTTGTAGGTTTGGAGTGCCTAGAGCCATCATCAGTGATCAAGAGACTCACTTTTTCAATAGGATAATAGAGGATTTACTGAAGAAGTATGAGGTGCATCATAAAACATCAACTCCTTATCACCCACAAACAAATGGTCAAGCTGAAGTGTCCAAGAAGGAAATCAAAGGAATTTTGGAGACGACTGTTAAACCAAACTGGAAGGATTGGATCCATAGTTTATAAGACACATTATGGGATTATAGGATATCTTACAAGATCCTGATTGGAATGAGTCCATATAGGCTGATTTATGGGAAAAATTTTCACCTACCTGTGGAATTGGAGCATAAGGCATATTGGGATGTGAGGAAGATGAATTTGGATCTTGAAAGTGCTAGGAAAGAGAGAAGGTTGCAGTTTTAGGAGCTAGAAGAAATCAGAATATAATCATTTAAAAATTCTAGGTTTTACAAAGAGAGAACAAGAGTGGTTCATGAAAATTTGATCAAACCAAAAGACTTCCATCCTGGAGATAAAGTGCTGCTATTCAATTCAAGACTCAAGATGATGTTAGGTAAACTTCGTTTTAGATGGGAGGGTCCATTTATAGTTACTCATGTATATCCTTTCGGTGTTGTGTATATTGTGAAGGATGGAGAGAAGGAGCCATTCAATATTAATGAACATAGGCTGAAGAAATTCTATGGGACCATTCCATCAGATCTAGTAGAGGTGATCCCGATCCTCCAGCCTGTCTATCAATAATTCCATCAGGTCGTACCTCTCCTTTACACTTTCTTGCCGCTGTGATTCATTTTAAAATATGGTTAAATGTTAAATTCACTTGAATTCATTGAGGACACTACATCATTTAAGTGTAGGGAGGGAACCTTTGTAGTTTCATATTTTCATTTTTTGTTTGTTTTGAAAAAATAAAAATAATAAAAAAACTGTGTTTTTTCATATTTTTGTGTGTTTATTTTTCAGTTTTTGTGTGTTTTTTTTGAAACTTTTGAGTTAAAATTATTATCATTTCCATTTTTGAAACCCATGTCATTGATTGAACCAATTTATTATATGAAACTGAGCTTAAATGAATGTTGAAAATGATTTTGTTTCAAGTTAAATTCTTTGGGAATTTCATGAAAAGTACTTTGTTTTTTGAATCCCATGTCACATTTCACTGACTTTATCTTTGAAATAACTTTCCTGTGAGTATTATGAACCCGTTTTTTCATATTATATCATTTAACTCACTTCTTCAAAGAACCAGACCATTCTTTTCTTAACTAGAATTTGATTTATTCCTTTTAAAACTTGAGGGTTTGGGGTACTTGTGTTTTAAATTATTGAGGCATTTCTTTGGGTTTAAAGCCCTCTTTTCAAGAGAATCTCTTTCATTCTGTCCTACCTTGTACATTTAATCCTTTTTGCCCTTATAATCCATGAAAAACCTATTAGTTTAGCCACATTACAAGCCAATTTTCCCTATCCAACATGCTCTTGAAGTGAAATTGCATGATCAAGTTGAACTTAAGTATAGAGGAAGCTGTCTTGTATTGTACTACCTCATTTGGTGAAACTTTAGGAGGAAAATAAAATGTTTAAGAGATGTGTGTGCTGCTAAAAAATTATTCTGTTGAAATATGTTCCATTTTTGGAGCTTTCATGATTAGAGAAGTTGTGCCTTTTCTAGAGATTCTAATGGTGGAAGAGATTTGTGCCTTTTCTGGAGCTTTCAAGAAAAATCATGTTTGAGAAGATTGAATTTTTTCCTGCTAAAATTATGATCTATTTGAGAATTCCTAGATATTTCATGATGATGGAGCTGAATTTCTATTAGGGGGGGGGGGTGAGGAGGATACCATACTTGAGTGAAAATTAGAAATGTGCAATTTTGCTTCAAAAAGAGCGAAGCCCTCCTCATCTGACCTTATATTTTTTCACATAAAAATCCTACCAACCGAAATCCATAGAAAAACCCTAAAAATTCATCATGATAAACACATTTCCTTGACTCACATCGAGTGGAGAATTATGAGTTTTTCAAACCTATGGTTAACCTTGTATTGGTTTGGATGAGAAAAACTTTTTTGAAAATTAATATTTGTGAGATGAGAGAAAATTCATGTGAGGTAGGTGTCTTGTGTGGATGCGAGAAGAAATTAAGAGGCAAAATATTGAATGGTATGAATGGAGAACTTGGGATAATTATTTTTTATAAGGCATGACATCATTTGGTTTCTTGGTATGGAATTGGTGGATCTCATTGGCATGTGTTTTGAATTTGCTTTGATTTGATTTTGATATTGAATTTTCTGGGATTCCAAGTGTTAAGTGTGGGAGAATTGATAGAGATAATATTTTCATTAGTTTTTATATGATTTTCAATTATTTAACCCCTACCAATAAATCAATTTGATCTGATTTGTATCATTTTAGTGTTTTGGTGAATTATGGGCTTAATTGTGAAAATTGGTTAATTCTGGATATTTATCAGTTTTATGGAGCTTCTGTATTTTGAGAATATATTTTACTATTTTGATCTAAATATAGTGATTCATTTTTTAGGCTCTCTAGGCTCGTGGTATTCAACTTTGTCTTCTGGACCAAGGTTCAATTAGACACACAATGGCCCATAAAAATTCATTAAGTGGAAAAATATTTCTGGCCAATAGAATGGACCTAACCTTAATTAATGAGGCATATATCAGCCTAAATATGTCTAAATGAGGTGATTTTATATGTAATAGAAAGATTAATACTCACATAATTTTCACATTAAATTTCATGAATAAATTCGATCATTAAGGCATCTATTTCATGCGACCAAAAAGAGAAAGTTGAAGAGTCACCTCGGGCAGAAAAAGTTGTCATTAGTAATTCAAGTATGATTTTTGATACACTGATCAAAATTCTCTGAGATTTTGAGGAAGCATGAAAAAGTGATATAGAAATAACATTTATGAATACACTTTCCTGAGATTCGTCCATTTAATATGATAACCGGGCTCAAACTTTCAGTGAAGTAATTTTGGAGGGAAATTTTCTACTCCACAAGCCTATAAATAAGAGTTTTCACTTCCCTTCAAAGGGGTTAAAGAAGGTGAAATAGGGGATGTGCTGGAGGATTGAGTTCTTGATGAGATTTTTATTTTATCTTTTCTTTTTTCTTATTTTCATCATGCTTTATTCTCACCCTTTCAACTCCATTACCCTTCACATGGAAGGGTAAAACCTTTGAGTGATCGGGGAAGGAGGAGTTTCACTTTTGTAATGTCGGAGTTTTGTGCTTAAATCTAAAACCCCATTTTTTACTTTGAATGATTTATATTATCAATGTTTCATAATTCTATTAATTTGATTGTGTTTTGAGTTTGGTGTATTCATCGTTAATAGCTTTGGTTGAAGAATTTTAATCTCCCTTCTCTTAATGCAATTTGTCTCGATCAAGCAGATTGTGTTAGGTGGTGAGTGTCCAGTAATCATTGGAATGTGTGTGGAACTCTTTTCTAGAGTTCTAAGGAGAAACAATTCCCGATTGGGAATTGCCTTAGTTGTTTAGTATTTGTTTATGAACATCCATGAACATAGGAGTGAGTTCCATTTCTTTTTTTAACCAAGGGTGATTGATAACTCGATCGAGGAGTCTTTCATTTGTCATTCAATAGTAAGAGAGGGGAGAATAATCTATATAACTATGATGAAATTTCAAAATTTGATCCTACCTTGACCCCATCACTCTCTTCATCCATTAGTGTTCAATATTTATTTTTAATTATTTTCTTTATTTTTAAACTCAAACAATTTCAAAAACAACCTATTCTCCTTCCTTTAATTTAAGTGACAAACGTAATTGTTGTGAACTCCTCTCTAGATAAAACCTAGGTTGCCCACTCTAATACATTTTAACTTAGGTAATATTTGTTTTTTCACACACCACGATAGGCACGTGTTAGATCCCATGTAGGATTCCTCTGCTTGTTTGTCATTTGAGGATCCCATGTAGGATTTCTCCTTTTACCTTTTTAGCTAAGGGTCCCAAGTAGGATGACTTTTCTAGTGTGTTAACCTTGAGCATCCCAAGTAGGATACCTCTCATTGTTTGACTTGAGGTACCCATTGGGTGCACCGTTATTCGACCGACCCTAAGCTATTCATTAGTTTTGGGTAGGGATGGTAAAAGGTGTCACCTTAAAACCTGTGCTAAACTTGTAAGCCCATGGGGCTGTGGAAGTAGTGTTGGGTTTAGGCATCCATACACCCTCTATATCTTGTTTATAATTTCACATGTTTATTGCTGATGTAGTGATGTTTACCAGAGGTGATTCCTGGTTGGCGGTTGTTGATCCTAACATGAGGTGTCTTCTTTCTCTTTGGGATGCCCAGATGTTCTTCTTGGGATCCATCTTATTCATTGGGATTCTCAGATGTTCTTTCCTAGGATTTGACTTATGAGCTATATTATTTGTTATATTTACTTGTATACCTAGAGTTAATACCTAGGATCTGGATATTGAGTATGTATATTTGATTATTATACTATTGGGATGTCCATACGTGCTTCTTGGAATCCGGTTGTTGAGCCTATGACTATGATATATGGGCATGGTGTCCATAGTAATTATACTTGCAGATGATTCTGCTCTCTCGAGTGATGAGGATGATTCTTCTCTCATTTAGTTGATATGTGATGAGGATAATTCCTCTCTACTCAGTTTGATATATTATGAAGATGATTACGCTCTCCTTGATCTATTTATATCCAGAATGATTACTCTCTTCCAGATGGTGGGGATAATTATGCTCTCCCTAATCAGTTACTTGATCGCAGTGTTGAGCATGGAGTCTCACATCATTGGATACCCAGAATGATTATGCTCTTTCAGATAACAGGTATGATTCTTATCTCCCTTATTAAAGACTCTAGGGGTGGGAATGACGTCTCGCTAATGAGTTCTCCTTGCAGATCGCTTAGGGTTTAGACCCTTAGGGATTATCCGAGTTCTGAATGTTGTGGCCTCCTACAGACTAGGACCTAGGGTTTAGATATTGGACTAGATTTACATGGCATGAGAAGCATGGTGTCTAGTTTAGTGACCATTTATAGGATGTTCATATGCAATTCCTTAGAATCCATGGTTATAGTGACTTGAGGTGAGTACGGGTGAAACCAGGTGTAGGACGAGTATCCCCATGTGGTGACGTAGCTTACTTAGACTTATTTACAATGTTAGTTGAAGTAAGTATATGTATATTAGGATTACAGACCCATAGATCAACTTAATGATACATGGCTTGAGTGGCACGACGTCCAACTCAATTCCCTTGCTCAGGATGTCCAGACGATCAGGATTACAACCCCACGGATCGACTGCTATTAGTTTTATGTTATTTCTTTCACTTACTCATGAATATTAATATTTATGTATATATGTATAGGTATGAGACTATACATGTACACACACACACACATATATGTACATCCATTGCGGCACTTTCCCAGTTGTCCGGGGTCACAGACCGACGCTCAACCGTGGTTTCACACTATTGGTTTTACTCATCTTTTTGGATGTGTCTCAGCTAGGCTGAGTAATTTTCTTTTACATAAACTTATAATAACATATATTTATATGTTCTTCATCGGGGTGGCCTATTGAGATTATTTATCACCTTCGTACATGAACCTCAATGTACATGTAGACCTTGTATCTTCTTTTCAGGTTGAGCACAAGTTGCATGGTGGACAAGGCTGAGGCCCAGAGTTTCATGATCAAGCAGAGCTACTCATGTGTCTTCTGATCAGGCTGGTGTAGTTTGACAGTTCTTGGATACTGGGTATGTGTTATGGATCAGAGTTATTATTATATCCCTATACTTTTATTTCAATTTCTTTTGTATTCATATATCTGTATGGTCGACCTAGTGGGTGACCAGTGTTGTATATATGACATAGTTGTTTAGGATTTTATAGCATTTTCATTTATTATTACAACATGTTCTATTTGAGTTTATTTACTGCTACTTCACTCTGTTTATTTATTATTGTGTATGATACTTAGTTATTTCCGTTGTTTTCTTACTCTGATACGAGGGAATAGTCTCCCCACTATCACACCCATGACCCTCACTTCTAATCGAAAACCTATGGAATATGGGGAGGCGCACTTGAGGCCTTGTGACCCACTAAGATTGGGGAATTATTGAGTGAAATTTGGGTATGGGATGTTACAAAGTGGTATCAGAGTTGTTCTTTTCCTGGTCTTTACTATGTTGGATATAGTAGACAGAAGTATTAGTAATGTGTCATAACATCTGATGGATATCAGACTAGTGCATCGAGAACACTTGTTCTGGTAGGAAGTCCTAGTTTCCAAAGGTAGGGTATTGCTGTTCTGATCTGTGATGTTACAGTTGTATATGATTTTTTCCTTGAGCGACACACATGTTGTGTGGATGTTATAATCTATTGTGGATCTCTCTCTATTGGCCATTGGCAAGAGTTCAGGGATGAATTTTTGACTCTTGGATAACAAAGGAAAGAGGCGTCTCATGCATCATATTCGATATGTAGGATTCACAACATATAGGTCTACTAGTGCATGATTATTACTAATGATATAGGTCTATTCATTTGGGCCTACTCACTCTCTCTCACACACACACACACACACATTTCCTTTTCATGTCAGGCTATGCGGATCTACGTTGAGGCATTTGGTATGAGGATAATGAATCAGTAATCATGCACGGGAGGTGAAGTGACCCTAGTAGGTCGATATGGCATGTGATGCCCTTCTGTTGTACCCCTAGTAGGGTGTTTTTTTTCATGTCATGATTATCTAGTCAGATTGCTAAGTACGATGTCGATGGATACCAGGACCTTTCTTACGAACTGGACCTCTAGGGGGTATTTCCATATATGGATGCTCGATGAGTGTCAGTTCAGTCTCTCTTCTACATTTCTCGTGACCTCTAGGGAGAAATTCCTTCCGAGGATGCTCAGTGAGGATCAATCACTTATAGTCAATGTTTACAGTTTTGACCCTTATAGGTCATTGTGATCTTTACCTTATTTAGAGAGGTTATATATTTTGGGATAGGTGGTTAGAACTTGTGACCTAGTTGTGCAACTTGATATGTAGGGATAGGTGGGAGACCTAGAGGCCCTTATTTTTGACTCAGACCCTAGTAGGTCGACATTCATTTTGTTCGAGGGTATCCTGTGTGTGATTTTGACCCAAGTTTTTGAATGTTGTTTTTAGGTATTGAGGTTTGTTTTATGCTAGTTTTGAGATCAAGGCACGATTGGTGCTTGAGTTTTTACATTATAGTCATGTTGATGCCTTCAGATTTTAACAAGCACCTAGGGTGTTTGTTTTTAGAGACTGGCTTCGATGGGAAGGATTGTTCGAGTGTCTGGATTGGTTGATTAATGTTTCCTCTATTTCTGTTGTAGTCAAAGTGTAGGTAGATTATTGTGATTGAGACAATTCCAGTTGATGGGTGATCATGGAATAAATTGTGGCACGAGTGAGGTACTCAATTTTTAAGAGGAGTTCCAAGGGAGATTCCAGATTATTAGGACAACATGCCACGTAACATAGCCATTTTAACCTTTTGACAGATGAATCACTAAATTATGAGTCGGGTGATCCAGGTACATGTTGGTTGCGTGTGGTGCCATTGAAATCATAAATCATTAAGTGTTTGGGTGCGATCTAAGTACCGATGTTTTCATGAATTTTTATGGAATGGTTTCCCAAAAGTTCTAGTTTAAATAATGAATGTCCCTCCACAATAGATGTGACATCGAGAATAAATCGAGTGCCATGAGAGGGTTGACCCATGGCTGGACCTGGACACGAATTTTTGAGAGGCATGGTGTCAGGTGTTGGTTAAACAAAGTTAGCCTATTTGTTGTGATCACGGATTAGAGAGAGATGTAAACGCCTTTTATGGGATCTTAGTGTACTCATGGTTAGAGATGGTCATGCTCTATCTTGAATTTTTCTTGAGTACACTGAGAGAGCGTCATCCCTACACTGAGCTTCTTTTCTTTTTAAATGTTTTTTCTTTGGCTAGTTGATGTAAACTTGTTGAGGATGTGCTTGAGGAGTGGTTTAAGGTAATCCATATGGTGGGGAGTGAAACATTGGACATTTGAGGATGTTAAACCTCATTTTAGTTGAATTGAAACATTTTACATGGGTTTTTGGGATCATAGGTTGTTTTTTAGATGATGATAAGGGTATTCCTATGGTGGGGAGTACCAGATTGGTTGTAGTTAAATGTCTTCCGTGTAGGAGACGATTATTGATGCTATGATACTGGTCATTGGAAATCCAGATAGCTTGTTTGTGTAGATGTTCGGGTTGAGATCATGGATTCTAGACTTACCACCAGGCTTATCAGGGACGAGAATGGTTAGGGTGGGGATATTTTAAGGACCCATGTTTTTCTAGACTCCAGTTTTGAGCAGAAATTTGATTTTTTGTTTTCAAATGATTATAAGGGGTAAAATGGTCTTTTACACTATCATATGATCTTGGATAATTTTTCTAACCACTCTGTTAGTCCTATAATAGGGTGGTTACCCTAGGATAGAAGTTTGAAAGAAATCCGAGTCCTTTGAATTTTAGCAGAATAATTAATAATTAATATTTAATTGATTAAATATTGCTTTATTCGTGTAGGTTTGTTCGATAATATCTTTTTAATGGAGCATCATATTGAGATTATATCTCTTCCATTGAGTCCTAAATGAGTATTTTTTTCTAGGGGAGACATAAACTGGAGTCGGGCACTAGGGTCGACCCATACCCCCTTTTCTATTTCTTCTTTTTTTTTAATTTCCTTTATTTATTCCTCCTAGATTCTCCCAAACGCAGTTGGGTATCCTCCTTCGCTTGAAAAAAAGAGAAAATGAGATAGGGAGATAAAGATAAGTATAGGGAGAGGAAGAAGGGCACCACTATGGAGCTCGGGACGCATCAGATCGTCATTCGATAACCGTGGATCATGAAAATGGGTGAAGATTCAGGGGATTCCACCCAAAGGTAGACCGTTTTCATGTTTCAATATAGATCCCCATATATTTTATGCTTTTAAGTTTTAAATCCCAATTATGCATTCTTATGGCCCCTTGTGGCCCGATCTACTTCTTTTGGGGTGAAAATGGGGGGTTTTGGGGGGCGTTTTAGAGGTTTTTCATTTGGAAAACCCATCTACACGGTGTGTGGTTCAAGGAGACATGTTGTGTGCTCTTATGGTTTGGGAAAGATTAATTTTTCAAAGTACAAACCGTATACTAGGCTGTAAACATCATGTAATGGGTCTCAAACATGTAGCCGAGTACTCAGCCAGGCTACCCAGTGTAGGGGTACGTGGCCATGTAGAGTATATGACTAGACCCAGTGTGGGTCGCATGCCGTGTACAAGTACAAAAAAATAAATACATGGCTAATCCATTTGAGGGACACAGGTAGGTATCCCATGTGGGGAACACACCATTCACTCATCTTACATGCCATGTACTTGGGCGTTTACACGCCCAATCCGGCGGGAGTACATGCCTAGTTGGGGCCTTGAGAGTACACGTCGTGTATGGTCTTTATATGCTGTGTACTCCTCTTTTAGTACCCTTTGAGGGTATTTTCCTATTTTATGCCCCGAAGTCATATTTGGACATAATATGAGTCTATTTTGAGTAGTTTTCCATGTGGATCGTGATGATGAAACCCATAGAGTGTTTTGAGAACTCTTAATGGGTGTTTTGGGGATTTTATCTAAATAAACAGGTTCTTCCTTTGGTAATTGAATCCAGTTTTCTATTGAGAGTGCGACTTGATCTAATATGATCCATGATCTATCTCTCTTGACTAGTGCTTTTATATTTTTTCCCTTGAGGATGTCTCCCTTGTGATATGTGCCCTTCTGGCCTAAGAGGCTGTGAGTTCAGTTTTTCTGAGGACCCCTTATAGGATTACTCTTCCTATGTTTGATCTAGATGATCCCATGTAGGATGCCTCCATCTTCTTACTGTTACCTAGGACCCCATGTAGGATGCCTCTTCCTTCTTATACAGTTATAGAGGGTCCCCTGTAGGATGCCTTTACATATGTGTTGTTATGAGAATACCATGTAGGATTCCTATATCTTCTTCATATTACTTAGGATCCCTTGTGGGGTGCTATTGATCATAAGATAACCTATGGAATAAAAATTAGGTTCCCTTCACCTGTATATCGTTTAGAGGAACCCATGTAGGATTCCTCTGCTTTAATTCTCGATTTCTGAGGGTCCCTTGTAGGATGCTCTTCCTATGTACCATTTAGAGGATCCTATGTAGGATATCTCTAATTTTTTATCATTTGAGGATCCCATGCAGGATTCCCCCTTTTACATTTTCATCTAAGGGTACCAAGTAGGATGTATTCACTAGTGTGTGGACCTTGAAGATCCCAATTAGGATGCCTCTCAGTATTTGACTTGAGGGACCCAGTGGGTGCCTTGTTGTTTGATCAACCCTGAGCTAGTAAGTCAGGTTTGGGTAGCGATGGTAGTGGATGTCATTTTAGAACTCGTGTCGAACTTTTAATCCCATGGGGCTATGGAATTAGTGTTGGGTTTAGGAATTTGGTCACCCTCACTCTCTTGTTTATACTTTCACGTGTTTATTGTTGATGTTGAAATTTTTACCATAGGTTCTTCCTAGTTGGTGGATGTTGAGCCTGACGTGAGGTGTCTTCTTTCTTTTTGGGATGCCTAGATGTTCTTTCTAGGACCTGTCTTATTCGTTGGGATGACCAGATGTGATTTCCTGGGATCCGTCTTCTGAACTGTGTTATTTTTGATATTTTATATCCAGAGGTACTACTTGGGATCTAGCTATTGAGCCTGTATATTTGATTATTATACTATTGGGATGTCCAGAGGTGCTTCCTGGAATCTGGTTGGGGAGACAATGACTATGATATACGGGCATGTAGTCCTTAGTAATTATACTCATGGATGATTCTACTCTCCTAATTGATGAGGATGATTCTACTATCCTCTAGTTGATATGTGATGAGAATGATTCTACTCTCCTCAATTTGATATATTATGAGAATTATTACGCTCTCCTTAATCTATTTATACCCAGAATGATTACGCTCTTCTGGATGGTAGAGATAATTACGCTCTCCCTAATTAGTTACTTGACCGTGGTGTTGAGCATGACATCTCACATCGTTGGATACCCAGAATGATTACACTCTTTAGGATGATAGGTATGATTCCACTCTTCCTTATTAGAGACTCTAGGTGTGGGCATGACGTCCCATCAGTGATTTCTCATTGCAGATCACCTAGGGGTCAGACCCTTAGGAATTATCCTAGTTCCGAATGTCATGACCACCTACAGACTAGGACCTAGGGCTCAAAAATTGGATTGGATTTACATGATTTGATCAGCATGGATTCTATCTTAGTGTCTAATTACCGGATGTACATATGTACTTCCCCATAATCCATGGTTATAGTGATTTGAGGTGAGTATGGGTGAACTCGGGTGTAGGATGAGTATCCCCTTGTGGTGACGTAGCTTGCTCAGAGTTATTTTCAGAATTGGAAGAAGTAGGTATATGTTGATTTGGATTACAAACCTAGAGATCTACTTCATGATACATGACTTGAGTGGCATGATATCTGACTCAATGTCCTTGCTCAGGATGTCTAGATGATCGGGATTACGGTTCTAAAGATTGGTTGTTGTTGGTTTTATGTTATTTATTTCACTTACTCATGAATATTCATATTTATGTATATATGTATAGATATGGGAATATACATATATACATATATAAATATGGAAATCCATGGTGGCACTTGCCTAGTAGACTAGGGTCATAGACCGTGGTTCGACTGTGGTTTCACATTATTGATTTTAATCATCTTTTTATTTGTGTCTCAGCTAGGACGAGCACTTTTCTTTTTCATAAAATTATAGTAGCATATTTTTATAGGTTCCTCATCAGGTCGTCCTATTGAGATTATTTCTCACCCCTACACATGCATCTCAGTGTACATGTAGAACGTATGTTTGTTTTTCAGTTTGAGCATGAGTTGCATGGTGGATAGGGTTGAGGCCCAAAGTTACATAATCGACCAAAGCTACTCATGTGACTTGTAATTGGGTTGGTTAAATTAGACAGTGCCTGGAGACCGAGTATGTGGTCTAGTTCAGAGTTAGTAGTAGATCTCTATACTTTTATTTCAGTTTATTTTATATTCTTGTATCTATATGGTCGACCTAGTGGGTGACCAGTGTTGTATGTATGGCATAGATTTTTAGGATTTTATAACATTTTCATTTATTATTACAACATATTATATTTTAGTTTATTTACTACTTACACACTCTGTTTATTTACTGTTGTGTATGATACTTAGTTATTTATGATATTTTCTTACTTTGATATGAGGACACAATCTCTCCACTATCGCACCCAAGTACCACACTTCTAGTTGGTAGCCTCTGGCATATGGGGATGTGGTCTTGAGGCCTTGTGACCCACTGGGATTGGGGCACTGTTGAGTGGAATTCGGGTATGGTATGTTACAAATAGTATAATTTAATATTCCAATAAAATATTACAATGTGATTTTCAATAGTTAATCCACTATAATTACAACCATTATTATAGTGAAAATTTTCAGTGTAAATTTCTAGTATAATATTCTGCTTTAATGGTACAACACGATTTTTTACAGTCATTCTAGAGTAACTTTCCAGTGTAATATTGTTGGTTATGCACTAAAATACGTAAATCACATTTTATGATCCATCTATATCATAACCAGTGATATGCATCACCACGCCTCCTGAATGATTTATTTCTAGTTATGAATAATTGTAGTGATTCATTTATGGCTTGATAGATGTTATATGATCATTGAAACATTCAATGAACATAAACATTAAATAGGTATATGTTGCATTTAACATGTGGCGAGTGTCAATAATTGGTAGTGGAACTCAATTTCCTTCATTGATTGAAGTGAGGTTGCATGTGTTGGGTTTTCAGGGATCATCGTATGATCCTTTGGTAGTTTAAGAATACCCAAGAAGGTAGGAACTATCCTCTAATATAAGAAACATGCACTATATATAAAAATACATGACAAACATAGAATACATGGTTCTTATTTGAAACAACTTTATTCTTCCTTAATGCGGGGAAAACAATTGAGGAAGATCACTAAAGAATCACATAAATATCTCCTACCTTTGAGGGGGAACACCATCCACCAGATCCCAATCTCAATCAGAGGACTCTCGTACACTTGAAAAAGTGTCATCATCTTCACCAAGGGAAATGAACAAGCTATGGAGAGGAAGATGGATTAGAGAGGTGTACATACAATTGGTTGTGAACATCAGAAGTGATCTCATATCTTTATATAACAATCCTTGATGTGTTTCATTTAATGAAATGAATTATTCACATTCAATGCATTGACATACAACAATTCTCATTATCATCTATTCACTAAACTCATTCAATGAATATCCATGCCATTTAATCCATTCATAATGTATTATTATCAATGAAACTACATGGAAGATAAATGCACCTAAATTTAAATATCCCATTAAATATTTTAGTGTACATTCAAAAATCTCTCACTTGCACTAAAATCCATAAATAACTCTATGCACAAACCTCACAACTCATTGTGAATCAATTCAAAATTCTTTTTGGAATCAGTTTCATCACACACTCTTAATTTTGGAACAAACACTTTGTCCAAGACCTAATCCTTATACATAGGAATAACCATGTGACCTTGTGGTACTTGGTAACATTGATAACAAATATGAAATATCAATTTCATAGATTCAAGCAAAGAATAACCTCTAGAAAAACATCAGTGTTACTCATGCTACCAAGGGGTTTAGTGTGATCTCCGTCAAACATACTCATATATCTATACGAACATGTCCACCATTAGATATATCATATACATCATATGTATACATATATAATCCTTTATCCCATGACATCGAGTGACCATTGGACATTGAACATGTCAATCTAGTATAGCCATCTCATCTTTTATTGATTCTCTAAAAAAGACTGAACAAATTGATGAATACATCTGATGCCATTCATCTAATAGATGAGCACATCACATGCCCCTCATTAATGTAGCTAAAAAAATAACATTCTACTCAACTAAGAATGACCATGAATTTCCTCAGTCTCATTCAATTAAGGTCTATATGTCTTTACTTGTCATACAAGTGGAAAAATCTCATCTTGGTTGTACTCTAACCAACTTCATGATCAACAACATACCCAACTTACCCTTGATCATCTAAGTTCATATTTTTACTTGCATGAGTAGGGTATCAAAGTATAAAGGTTCTCATGTTAGGTATCTTACCAACCTTCAGTAAGAAGGATTAATAATAATCATACACCCCTAAGTATATATATGATTGTATGACATTCCATGAGATATGCTTTAGTGAGTCAGCCAAAGTAATAAATCTCTACTTATTACCTTGTTAATATATTCTTCCTAACTCATATACAAACCTTTGTAATGAGTAAAATAGTCTATTAAAACCAATATCAACATATCATTACAACAAATAATACTATGTGATTATCATAAATTAGGTACAACTCAAAGTTCGCACTTTGGGGGGATAATTATCATTCAACAGTTCATATAAAATAAACTATAGGAAACATGAATGAATGATAAATGGATATTACCTTTATTATAATTAAATGACATGTTTATGACCATTATAACCAATATCTTAAAAGATTCTACATGAATCTCATGTTGCTTCTACATTAATGGTTTGTGAACATTACATCCATATGTAATTTGAAAGGACTGGTTAGGATCTATGTGATCACTAAGAGGGGGAGGGGGTGAATT
The DNA here is from genome assembly GCA_963277665.1 of Viscum album. Taxonomy (NCBI): domain Eukaryota; kingdom Viridiplantae; phylum Streptophyta; class Magnoliopsida; order Santalales; family Viscaceae; genus Viscum; species Viscum album. The sequence continues at coordinate 8,896,945 of OY728145.1, forward strand.
AGTGATCCCACAGATCCTGCTTGGTCCTTTCAAATGGTATCAAAGGTATGGTTTCCTTCATAGAATCATTATTGAAGTTTGGAGAAAATTAAGGCTATCATAGATTTTCAAAACTTTGTCAATGATAAGGGAATTCCTATCTTTTATAGAAAAAATACCATATATGGAAGGATATAATGTTACCTTATCTTATATACATTAGTTGTAAAGTTCTTGAAGATACTATGGATGGTTCCCATCCTTCTGTTGAGGGTGTTCCCTTAATAGATATCGATAAGAAGAATTTGGAGAATGATGGGTGGGCCAAGAATGTTATACTTTCTTCAGTCTTTGAAAGTGAATTTACAAGGGTTAAAGGTATTAGACAACTAAAATCATACGAGACAAGTTGAAGAAAATTTATGAAGTAAATACAAAAGTTATTAAAGAAAACTTATAAATTTATATATTGAAGTATGAAGATCTTAAAATGGGTGAAAATGGATATGTTCGTGACTTCTTTATAAGATTTAATTACATTATAAGCACCATAAGAGGTTTCAGTGAGAATTTGAAAGATTCAACTATTATTGAAAATATTTTAAGAATTATTTCGAATAAATTTGATGATAAGGTATCATATTTAGAATATAGATATCCCAAAACTCCATCTATGGATTATTTGTATGGTATTCTCACCACTTACGAAATGAAAAGATAAAATGTGGTCAAGAATAAAGAGAAGATTGATTGGAAAATATCTTTCAAATATTCAAGGTAAGGAAAGTCTAATAAAGTTTCCAAAGAAGAATTTATTGACTCCTGTATTGAAGATGAGGTTGGTAAAAAAATTCATGAATTCATGTCTTTATTTTATAAAAAGAGGCATAAGTAAGTACAAAGTAAAGTTACCATTAAAGTTCTTTGATTGCAGATCTACTGGACACTTTGCTAAAAATTGTACAAGATTAAAGGAAGATGAAAATAGTGATGAAGAAGATAGAAGGTCAAGAAGATATCTGAAAAAAATTCAGACAAATCAAAGTCCTATTTAAAGGAAAAAGATAATAGGTTCTCTAAATACAAAAAAAAACTTTTTGTCAAAGTTTGAGGAAGATGATGATGATAGCTAAGTGGAAGTTGAAAACTCCAGTGACGATGCTACTAAAACACTCATTATTGAAAAAGTGAATGATGATAATTTTACTAGTGATGAAAGTAAAGTATTTTAAGAAGAATAAGAAGTGGGGACTCAAATGGATTTTATTCTTAAAAAAGAGTTGAGAGAATGTCTCTCAAATATTATTAGGCTTGAAAATAAGAATACTAAGTTGATGAAAGAAGATATTTCAATACAAAATCAAGAATAGATTTTTGAATAAAAATCAAACTTTATAAAAGAGATTGATGTTCTGAAGAATTTATTTGATGAATAGAAAAAACTCAATATCAGTCTTGAAGAAAAGATAAAGGTGAAGCAGAAATAATATGATCTTGTTCAAAAAACTTGTCGAAGCTGAGTGAGGAATAACAAACTTCCAAAACCCCATCTCAGAAGTTGCTGAAAGTTATATGAAATTTAAACACTATAAAAATCTACAAAAATCATTCTCATAGGTTAACAAAAATATTGAAGATGTTTAGAGGAAAAATAAATTTAAGTAGACCATGTATGTGGCCAAAACAAGCGGAGTTGAAAATCTTGCAAAATATAAGGTTTCAAAGTATGAACCAAAAATTGCTATTAATGTATATTTTTTTTATGGTAGGGAGAAGTCTAATCTGAGGAAGATTATTTCAAAAGGAAACTAAAATTTTGGTTCATAACAAAGTGCCAAGGTGGATGACAAGAAAGATGATGGAAAACAGGTTCACAGTTCTAAACAACATGGAAGTTATAGGAGAAAATATGTTTTCTATGGTTATTATTGGTATTGTGGAGGCTTTGTTCATATGGAGAAAATGTTTTGGTTAAATCATAAACACTATAATGAATCCAAAAGTAACTAGAGGTAGTGTATTAAGGGAAGTCGAACCAATCAAATAAGATAACCTAAAAAATTCAGTTTGAAGATTAAAAATATATTCCAACATCTGGAAACAATTTGTGAAAGATGGGATCAACCAAGAAATATTGATAAAGGATTAATTGATATGTTACCAAATCAAAAGATTATATATATCATATTTCAAAATCCTCAAGTGAAGGAAGAAAAATTCAAGGTGAAGACCTTGGTTATTGAAACCAATCTCAAAGCTACAGAAGGAGAATGACCCTGGATATTCGATATTGTGTGTTCTTCACATATGACTAGATATTTAAAGTTTTTAAAGAATATTAAATATTATAAATAAGATATAATAACTTTTGGAAATTATGAGATCCTTATAATTAATGGTGTTGGATATACTATCATTAGAAAAGAAAAATTAAAATCCAAAAGAGGCTTATTTGTTGACAGTTTGAAACACAACTTGTTAAGTGCTTCACAACATTGTGATGAAGGAAATTAAGTAGTATTTATAAGATATGGTTTTCTTGTTAAATTTATTGAATATGGGAAAGTTTTAATAATATGACAACAAACCACAGGAAACTTGTTTCATGTTGGAGATGCACAGGGTTCATGCCATCTAACCATAATGAAATAAAACCAGCTATGACATAAGATTTTGAGACATATTTTCTAGAGGAATATCATCAAGTTGAAAAATAGAGAAAGTATTTGTGATATTAATGACATGATAAGAAGAAGATATTGGTACTATTCTATATGTAAGAAAGGGAAAATTACAAACTCAATACATAAGAAAGGTAAGATACATTCAACTCACCCCTTATGTTGGAGTTGGAGGCCTAGAACCAACTTCTATATACTTTATGATTACCTATAGTTATAGTTTTGAATATTAATAAAATACTTATCATATCATGATTATTCTTCTACATGACATAGTATGTGATAATTTCCTAAGAGTAGTTGTTTCACTGAAAGGTCATAATAGTTACCTGCCATGATGAGAACCCATAAGTTCCATGATATTATTCCTAAATATATTTTCTATATCCAGATGAAATCATTTGTGGGAAAAATTATATAGGTTTTCAGGGGTGTAGAATCATAGGAATTTGAGGTACCTTCTCATGGTGCACGTCCTTGGTAATTTTTAGTGTAGGCGATTATGAGAAAAAAATCCACCAGTAGGAAATCCTAATTTATATGTGTCATTGGATATTCCTATCTGTGGATGTGTGTATTGATCCTTAAACTTTAAGATTATTATTAATGGATATTATTAGTCACATACTTTGATTTTTTGACAAAAACCATGAATACATATGTTCCCGGTTAAGTAAGATATGTTGGGTACGTCATGAGTAATGTTTCATTAATTAATAATACAAGAAAGGATTTGTACCTTCTATTATTTAGTAGAATTTTACATCTCAGGACCTTTTATAGGAATGATATAGCCTAAATAAATCCATGACTATGGTGTTCTATAGGCAAGTTCAATTTTCATAAAATCAAATAAATTGATATCGAGCACATAGGTTGATGACACCATCATGCAACCTACTTGATTAGATATATCACAATAAATGGATTACATTACACTATAAGCACCCATATGAATATTTATATCCTTGTGACATTAAATTATTTCTCTATGGGTGTCTTGGCATGTTTCTAGACACCAACCTTGTAATTTGGACTACTTCGCTTAATGTCACTGAGAACGAGGCCTAGAGGGTCACACACTAAGTGTATCCGGAACCTCAGTTAAATAATATTATTATTTATCATTTAACATGTTGAATAAATATTATTACCTCATGTGGTTTAACAATTATTCATGTTTTATTGATCACATATATTCCATCACTAGTTATTCAATAGAATGTTTTGTGAGGAAAATATTTATTTGATATTTAGTGAATATAATATTTGTTTATTTATTAGAGAATAATGTAGTAATGTTTATTTATTAAATAAATAGTCATTATTCATGACCTCATAAATATTATGGAGGAATGACATACCAATTTTAATGATCTGGTGAGAAATAATATGTATTGAATATTATTTGAATAAATAATATTTAATTAACTCATGAGTTTTTCACATGTCAAGAAATAATAATAATAATATTATTATAGACATGGGGTTCCATGGGGATTAATGAAATAATAAGAGCACATATTCAATTATTATTTTCTAACCCTATTATTATATAAACCCAATTATATTATTTTTTATGTAAGGTTGTACAATAAAAAAATCCAGATAAGAACCCTCTCAAATCCTCAGAGACCCCCCTTCTCCTAGAATGCTCTCAAGAATAGAGCGTGATCCTCCTTCACCACCAATATCAATTATATAGAGATAAAAAAGAATCACTCTTGAAGATATTCTTGAGGCGATCAAAGATGAAAGATGCAATCATTAGGTTCTACCATGATGGCACCTGTATATTCTTACAACAACATTTAAAGGTTTATAGAGAACGTGTGGATCACCGCTAGAGGGAATCTATACTTGATTACTATAACACAACTACTATACAAAATAAGTTTTTTTATATTCATCAATGAAGAAATAATTCATGTAAAGGAAATTATTTAAATGTTTAAATTAATTATAAATAATATGCAATGATCTTGTGATTTGGTTCCAGTGTTCTATCTTTAATTAATCTTTGATTCAATTACATTGGTTACAACTTTTATCATTGATGCACATATTAGATTAATAATTGATTACAACAAAAATATAAGTTAGGCATGCCTCGTCTAATGATTTTTTTGTGACCAAAACCTTCAAGTGGTATCAGAGTAGGCACATAATTATTTATAATTATTTAAGTACCATTGATTGATTTATGCATTTATCATTAGTTTTCAATTACAGTTTAATCTCTCTTTAATCAAAATCACGAGATATATTTTTATTCCTCTCCGTTCTCACAAATATAATCAATATACATTTGAAGATATCTTTTGGAGGTGCTGAGGATTATAGAAGGATAACACACGAGTATACACCGTGTAACCCGTTGGTACATGTCGTGTACCTATGTTTAATGTACCATGAATTAATTTGGAATTAATTTGATCTGTGTGAATTTATTATACATGGTGTGTATTTAATACATCATGTATTGAATGGGACATCCTGACGCATAGTTAGTTGGACTAAATGACGTGTAACATCCATACATAACATGTAGTCCTTTAGTCAAAGACGAACCATGTATTTTCTTACACGACCTACATGATCGGTGACCATATAACTCAAAGACCAAACAACATGTAGTCCATGTACATGCCATGTACTCTAATTTTTCATGGCATGATTACACACCAAGTCCCTAGGCATGTGTCATGGATAGATGGTGAGAAATATACATGAAGTGTAGCTGCATAATACATTCCATGTATATTACCAAATTACATAGAATTAAAAAATTAATTTATTATACTTTTTAAACCTTATAAGTATGTGTTTCATGTCATTTATTTGATTATGCACACACCATGTGATGGGTTAAATATATATTAAATGTATAATTAATTTATGTGTAATATCCTGAACTCCATATCACATATAAGTCATAATACAATCATTACTCTTTGAGCATTGAAACATAACATGCTATGCAAATAAAAAGTGTACCATGTGTTATTTATTTGACTATGCATATGCCATGAAATTAAATGATAATTCACGTATTCCACATACCAAAAGAGTAACTAATATAAAAATATAATGCACATTAGGTAGTTTGAATGGGTACTCATTGTGTTTCCTCCAAGGTACATGTTTTTTACAAAGTTAATTTATAATAAATTTATTTAATTTGTTTAAATTATGATGAATGATAATCTCAAGAATGTTCAGATGATAATTAAGATAAAATAATTTATTAATTAATGAAGATAATTAATTTATTTAAAAACCATTTATATTAAATAAGAACAATTAGAATCGAATGATATTTTTATTAAATGTGTAATTCATTGCATGTTTGGGGATGATCATGAGAATAGACTATACATTTATGTGACTGGTTTCCTTTTAATTTATTATTAAATTAAATTGACGGTCAGTGTGTCATCCCTCCCCTCATTATGTATGGGCCTACATTCCCATGATTTCCTTTTATATAAACCCCTTAACCAATATTTTTGTTCCCCTCACCAATGTGTGAGTAAAATCTTATGTAATGAATGGATTTCCCAAGATAGTGTAGGAAATTCAAGTTTAGATCCTAGAAAAAACCTACAAATACCCAGACCCCATAAGCCCGAAGCTAGTGCTTTAAGTTATTATATTGACATGATTACAAGAAATAAAATCCTGAAGGACTTAATAGTTTAGTATATTTGGAAAACTAGATACAAACATAACTATTACATTTCAACTTGAAATAAAATACAATACAACAACTTCATTGGAAACACCCATAAACTCCTAGATTATTCCTATAAGTCAATCATAATAAAAATATTTGCAACCTGAAAAAAATAAAACATAATAAAGGAGTGAGCTCAAATTCTCAGTAAGGGTAACCAATAAAGAGGAAGCTATTAAAAACATAAACAATATGACAAGGTGGAAAACTAAAACACATTCCCTTAAAACATAATCTTGAGAAAAATATGATAGGAATAAAAGCTGGATAAATAATTCCATAAATAATCACATGATAATGAAACTTAACCATGGATATTACACTATTCGAATAATCACATGGAATATCAATTACTATTATCATAATGAGAGAATGAATAATTCTGAACATCATAAACATACCATCAAGGCTTCAGCCAAGACACCATACATAAGTGGGTAAAAACCCTGTCTAGTTTGTCTCATGAGACCTACCGATGCATCGAGGGGATATAGAGGGCACCAAAAATCACTTAATAATTTCAATTCATTTATATTTTAGGCACAAATTATTTATAATTGAAGTGAAAACATGTAAAAATAGAATTTAAGAAACTTTAGAGACGAGCCACTATGGTGCAGTTTAAGGGAAAATACTAAAGGGTCTTTAAAAAATCCAAGGGAATAATTTTTTGTATAAAAATAGAAATTAACAAATATATATTTTCATAATAAAATTAGTGATTTTATAAAAATAATGGTATCTTAAAACAGATTATGGAGTGAACTTGAAAATAAGCAAAGAACTTGGAAGTTCCCTTAAATCGGGTTTGCTTATTGGGAAGAATTGAGAAGGGAACCATATAAAATCTTGTATTTCCTATCAAATAAGGATAAAATTATATAGATGCATGATATTGTAACATATACACAGTATGTATAATAAATATATAAATATAAAGAAGAATTAAATTGGGGTAAAGAGAGAGAAAGCTTAACCTGAATGAAAATGGAAGTTCGGGGAGGATCCATTACCTTATGTCAAAAGTGTCTCGCACTTGCACTTAATGTCCTAAATAATGAAATTATATTCATTAATAATTTAATTCATAACCTCCTCAATATTTATTTAATTTATTAAAATTTTATTAAGTTCATTTACGACCTTCTAGACGAGTTATAAGATTCAATTTTGTCATTTGGGAGTGTTTGTTTCCTTGGTTTTCATGATCAGTTCGCTTGTATACATGTATATAAGTTCATATAAATATGAGAATAGTTCTCCAGAATTAAAATTATATGTTATTAATGAACTTAAATAAGTTTAAATTATCTTATATATCATTTGGTTACATAATAATAGGATGATTCATTAGATAAAAATTTAATGATAATCGTTTGGTGTTTTTTCAATCGTCACAAACCAGTTTTCTATTATGAATTAATATTATGTATGTATACAGGTTATAGAACATTAAATAAGTTGTATTACATATATTATTGTCTTTTTTAACCATAAAAATGGTTTTATGACCATCCTTGAAGGCATAATTGAAAAACAAAAACTCATCGTCCATGAAGGCGGTAAATCAGCACCTCATGAATGATGTTTTCATTTTTAGAATAAAAGGGGGAGGAGAAGGGGTTTTATGATGGATATTAAATTAACATAGTAAAATTACAGTATATATAATATACTAGAGTTATCATGTATGTTTTTATAGAATATGTAAGGATAGAATAAGAAAGAAATAAATTAAAAGAAATTGAAAGTGAATGAAAAAGGATTTACCACTTGAATTCTTCTCCTTGAGAACCTCCTTAAGGAACTTTGGAATAAAATTTTTATGAGACTAGTAAGATCAAAAAGTGGGGGAGAGGAAATTCTCAGAGTATAAGAAATATTCATGGCTTTGGAGGCGTGAGGAGAAGGGGTGGTGAGGGGTGGTATTTATAGTGGAGGACATGGGTGTTTTTTGAATATTTCATTCATTAGTTTATTATTTTGGCTCAAGAAAAGAAATCTTGACGATTCTTGTGATTATGTAAATTAAGGAAGATTTTGAGTTCTAAATAATTATACTTACATTATCCATGACTCAAGGAATATTGTATTTTACTTATTATATATATATATATATTGTAAATTACCGTATTTCACTATTCACAAAAATTCAACTATTTTAGAAAAATCCAAAAAATTTATCCTAACCATTTTTTGACATGTAGAATTCAAAAACGAACTCCATTTTTTGAAAATAATTTTATAAATATGAGAAATTTAACTTTTAATTAAAAACACCATTTATTCAAAAAATACCAATTTTAAAATTATAACTGATTTTATGACACTAAGAAATCAATTAAGGTCTCATAAAATTTTCTTATAATCATAAGACAATAAAATATTTATTTATGAATATATTTTGTGAAAATAAATATTATTTTAAATAATTATATTAATTATAAAATTGTAAATAAACATTTATGTTTCGCAAAAATACCAACACTTATTTTATTTTTCCTAAAACATTTATTTTCTTATTCTAAGATATAAATATATCATATTTTAATTTATGGGATACCTAAATTTTATTTACAGTTTCTTATGTGAAGTTACTATTCTATTGGTCATATTACTATTCCTAATGGTCACATCACTATTCCAACGGTCATATTCAATAGTGGTTTTAAACTCGATGTTGTTTTAGGCATAAACTATAGAAGTTGTTAAATTTTAAAAGGGACATACCATAAAACCTTGAGGTGTTACATTCTCCACTCATTCAAAAAGAATCATCCTCAAAATTTCTAGAATTTCACCACATAAAAAGATTTGGGTAGTTCTTCATCATAACTTCCTATGGTTCCCACATCACCTTTTCAATTTTATGATTTTTTCAAAGTAACTTTACTATCCGAGTCATCTGATTCCTAGACACCTGTTCTTCCGTTTCTAGAATCTGGATAGGCTTTCAAAATAAGATAAATCTAGTTCTAATTATATTCCTTTAGAAGTGATTACATGCATTGGGTCTGACATGTACTTAACAAAGATATGTGGAACACATTGTGTACGTTAAAAAGGCCAGGAGACATTGCCAAATGATAAGCCAGAACTCCAAATCTCTCTAGGATTTAAAAAGGTCTAATATACATGAGGCTTAATTTCCCTTTCTTACCAAATCTTATAACACCCTTACATGGAGGTACTTTCAGAAAAACATGATCACCCACTTGAAACTCTAAATCTTTCCTTTGGTTATTAACATAGATCTTTTGCCTACTTTGAGCTGATTTGATATGTGTTTGAATAGTCTTTACCTTTTTTGTTGTTTCCTCCACAAGCTATAGGCCTACAATCTTCCTTTTACTAAATTCATCCCAACAAGTTGGCATACGACATATCTTTCTATACAACGATTTATATGGTGCCATTTGAATACTAGAATGGAAACTATTGTTGTAGTAAAACTCTACCAAAGGTAAATACTAATCCCACACACCTTTAAAGTCAAGTGAGTAGGACCTCAACATGTATTCTAAAGTTTGAATAGTCCTTCCCAATTTCCCATTAGTTTGAGGGTGGTAGGCGGTGCTAAAATAAAGCTCAGTGTTTAAAGCTTTCTTAAGACTTTTTCAGAATTTAAATGTGAATTTTAGATCATGATCAGACACAATTGAAAGTAGTGATCCATGAAGTCTTAAAAATTCATTAATATAGAGTCTTTCAAGGTTATCATGTGGTAAATCCTACCTTATAATGATAAAATGTGAAAATTTGATAATTCAATCAACAATTACCCATATTGAATCATTCTTTCTTGGAGTTTTTGGTAATATAGTGAAAAAATACATAGTAATGTCATCCCATTTCCATGTAGGAATAGGGATAGGTTACATGACTCCTCTAGGATGTTGTCTTTCATCTTTCACCTGTTGATAGACCAAAAATCTTGATACATAATCATCATTTCATGCTTCATATTATCCCATCAGAAATGTTCCTTCAAATACATATACATCTTAGTGCTACTAGGGTGTATAAAGAAATTTGAGCCATGATAATCATCCAATAACTACCTTTTTAGCTCGGGTATAGAGGGAACACGAAGTCTCTTCCCAAATTTTAGAATTACATCCTCACACATGAAGTCTTCCAAATTCCCATCATTCATGACTTTAATTTTCTTTTGAAAATTCTCATCATCCAATTGAAAACTTTTAATCATTTCTAATAAAGATGGTTTGGCAACCATTTGAAAAAGTAGTGATGTTTCACCTCTATATATAATTTCCATCTCAATTTTTACTAGATACATGTACACACTATCCTTGTAAATCTCCATTTTATTTAGAACTCCATGATCCATCATACTCAGAGCATTTGATACCTTATTTTCTTTCCATGGGTGGTAGTGTATTGAAAAATCATAGTCTTTGAGTAGCTCAATCCATCGCCTTTACCTCGTGTTGAGTTCTTTCTATGAGAATATATATTTAAAAATCTTGTGATCTGTATATATTTTACATATTTCACCATAAATATAGTGTCTCTATATTTTTTGAGAAAATATTACAACTGTTAACTCAAGATCATGAGTTGGATAGTTTTGTTCATGAGTTTTTAACTACCTTGATGCATAGGTAACAAATCTATCATTCTGTATAAGGTTATAACCAAGTCCTTTCTTTGATGCATCACTATAAATAAAAAATACACCATTTCCCGATGGTAGAGTCAAGATTGAAGCATTCACTAATATCCTCTTCAATCCTTCAAAAAATTCTTCACATTATTTTTTCCATATGAACTTAACTCCTTTACATGTGAGATTGGTTAATGGGTTTGATAATTGAGAAAAAGTTTGAATGAAATGTTGATAGTAACCTGATAAACCAATGAAACTACGTACCTCAGTTATGTTCATTGGTGCAGGCCATTCCCGAACTGCCTTTGTCTTCACAAGATCAACTAAGATTCCATCCTTAGAGACAATATGGCCAAGAAAATAAACTTTTTGAAGCCATAATTCACATTTTCTAAACTTCCCATATAATTTATTTCTTCTAAGAGTCTTTAGAATAATTCACAAGTGGTTCTCATGGTCCTCATATCTTTTAGAGTATACCAATATATCATTAATAAATACCACAACAAAGTCATCAAGATATTCCTTGAATAACCTATTTATTAGATCCATGAAAATTGATGATGTATTAGTTAGTCCAAATGACATTACTATAAACTTGTAATGTCCACACCTAGTTTGAAATATTGTCTTTGTAATATCATCCTTTTTTACATGCAATTGATGATATCCATAATGAAGGTCAATCTTCAAAAAATATTGAGCTTTGTGAAGTTGGTCAAATAAATCATCAATGCGAGGAAGATGATACTTGTTCTTTATTATAATAACATTTATTTCTCTATAGTCAATGCACATCCTCATAGATCTATATTTCTTCTTAATAAAGAGAACAAGGGCTCCCCATATAGAAACACTAAGGAGAATAAATCCCTTATTACTCAAATCCTCTAGTTGTTTCTTCAGCCCCACTAATTCCACATTGATAATTCTATAAGGAGTATTTTATATTGACCTTGCATCAGGGATTAAATTAATGGAAAACTCAATTTCCCACTCCATAGGATGTCTAAGTAAATCCTCTGGAAATACATCAACGTATTATTTCACGATAGGTACATCCTCAATTTAAATATTTCTTTCCTAATCTATAGACGATGTTTTCTCTTATTCCTCAAGAATTTCATTCAGTAGATCCTCTAGGGGTGGATATCAATATGAATCATATGATGAGGTTTCTTCTCTAAAGATAATGGATTCCACATATTCCTCAAAAATAGTAACTTTCATCTTATTGCAATAGATTTTTGCATCATATTTCGAAATCCAATCCATACCAAGGATTATATCAAATTATATCATAGGTATGATGATAAGTTCAATAACTAAATCATGTTTATGTGTCATAAAGGTTATTGAATTACACATTTTTCTTACAATGAGACAAACCTTAGGAGTTTTTACTTCCAATTCCCTTATAAGTCAATAGGGAAATGTCTAATTTTCTTAGAAATCTGGGTAGATATAAAAGAGTGTGATGATCAAAATTTAAATAAATAATTGGATAAGTTTGAGGAAATTATTAAATTACTTTCCACCACATCATTGGGAACTTCAACTTCAAGAGTTGTGATCGTATAAGCTTGGTCTTGCTCCATTGTCCTTTTCTAGGGAAAATTTCCTTAACGCTTAGGATAATCATTTACATAATGTCCCATCTCTTTACAATTTTGAACATTGGTAGATTCTTTCTTTCCCTTATAATCACGAGTTTGGTGGTATTTTTGTCTACATTTGTAACAAACTCCCATTCCCTTCAAGAAAGTACTGGGGTGTTTTTTCCCACAATTATTGTAGAATGGAAATTCAAATCTTCCCTTATCCCCTTTCCTTATTTCTTTTTTTAGAGTGTTAAACAACCCTATTATTCTCTTTATTTCCTTTAAAGTCATAAGACTTAGAGAATTATTTCCATGTCTTGATAGCACTTGAGACTATATTTCATATGATGAGAAGTTTTGGGAGACTAGTTACCTTTAGAGGAATGGTTTTAACCCATAAAATAATCGATCAATCTTGATCTTTGGATTGTGTATGCAATCCATAACATGTCTTGATAACCTTTTAAAGTTGGCTTCATAATTAGAAACATTCTCATCCTCTTTTTGCCTCATATTCAATAATTACCTCTCCATATATTCTCACTATTTGTGAGGGAAATATTTTTATAAAAATATTTCCTTAAAATCATTCCATTCCATATTTGAAATTTCTTCCTCCTCCTTTGTGTTTTGAATTAACAACCACCATTGATCTGCATCTCCTGAGAGATGATAAACTTCCATAATAACCTTCTCCCTTTTGTTACTTCCTAAAGCCATAAATATCTTCTCGAAATAACTTATCCATTGCTCAGCTATAAATGGGTTTATAGTCCCATTGAATGATGGAGGCTGTTGTTGCATAAAACAGTCTAACATTGTTATACCATGATATAGATCAGGTTGATCCATATGGCTGAGGTTATTGTTCATAGCCTAAGTCATCTATCCCAGTATAGTTATAAGTTGATTATATCCAGTTGAAGCTCCTTCTCCAACATCATTATCTTTCATAGGATGGAAATCCCTACATGGAATACATATGTTGATATAGTTTCCATTACTTCCACTAGGTGACATTTATAAACATTAGCATACATTAAATTAGATTATTAATAATAATTCATAATTTCGGACTAATAACACTTAACATAAATTGAAAAATTCATGCACAATAAATCTCATAATCATAAACATGATTTATTTGGGGACATATCTACTTTTAAATCCTTCATAATGGTTTATAATGAAAATGTAAATTATCCTAAGAATATCCCCTGTGAGTGTCGAACCAAGTGTGCAGTAAGACCCGTTGTCATGTACCAGGTTACCCCAAGTCAGGCCCAAGACACCTTGTCCGAGTTGTTACCCCTAAGTACATCTCTTCTAGAACCATGTACACTTTTAGTATCCAGATAGGGATGTATTTCTAGGAATACCCACATAATATATACATTACCAAAAATTACAGGACGTTCTTCTATTCTTATCCTCAAAGTATGTCTTATGGATATGTTCTCTAATATATCTTTTCCTAAATCTAGTTTTTGAAGTTTCTACTAAAATTCCTTTGATACCAACTGTAAAGACCCAAACCCCAGAAGCCCATAGTTGGTGCTTTACATTATTACATTGGTATTATTATAAGGAATCAAATCCCAAAGGACCAAATAATTTAGTATATTTGGAAATCCAGATACAAAAATAATTATTATATTTCAACTTGAAATAAAATACAACATAACAACTTTATTTGAAACACCCATAAACTCCTAGATTATTCCTACAAGTCATTCATAATAAACATCTTCGCAACTTAGGAAAAATAAAACATAAGAAAAGGGTGAGATCACATGATCAGTAAGGGTAAGAAATAAAGAGGAATCTATCATAAACATAAACAATAAAAAAGGTGAATAACTAAAACAAATGCCCTTAAAACATAATCTAGAACATAATATGGTAGGAATAAAATCTGGATAAATAATGCCATAAATAATCACATGAGAATGAAACTTAACCATTAATATTATACTAGTAGAATAATCACATGGAATATCAATTACTAGTATCATAATAAGGGAATTCATAATTCCAGACATCATAAATATATCTTCAAGGTTTCATCCAAGACACCATACATAAGTGGGTAGAAAACCTGTCTAGTTTGTACCATGAGACCTAATGATATATAGAGGGGCTATAGCAGGTCCCACCCATCAATTACTAATTCCAATTCATTCCACATATTAATGGCTTGAAACATAAACAACATATACATATGAAATTTAAATAAATTTTCCCAATCGATAAACATGGTCACTAACCATTCTGAGTAATATGGTGAATGGTATCGAGATAGCACATCCACAATCAAAATGATCATAAAACATTTAATAAAACATGGTATATTATATCATAAAAAATCAATCCCAATTAATTATAAGATTCAATAGAGGGTGTTGAAATAGATGAAAGTACCATAATAAAATCATTGAGGAATTCTTGAGAGAAATGCCCTTTTTTACTTTGGAAGGAAGAGTTCCTTTGGAAAATAATTTGCATTTGTCATAAAATAATATTTTAACATGTATATCATAGAAAATAAAGGTTAGGGTCAATGAAATTATATTTTAGGCACAAATTATTTCCAACTAAAGTGAAAACATGTAAAAAGAGCATTTAAGAAACTTTAGAGATGAGCCGCTCTAGTGCAGTTTAAGGGAAAATACTAAAGATTCTTTAAAACATCCAAGAGAATAATTTTTGTATAAAACCAGAAATGAAAAAAGATATTTTTTCATAATAAAATTATTGATTTTATAAAAATAATTGTAGATTAAAAGAGATTATGGAGTGCACTTGAAAATGGGTAAGAAACTTGGAAGTTTCCTTAAATCGGGCTTGCTTATCGGGAAGAATTGAGAAGGGAACCATATAAAACCATGTATTTATTATAAAATAAGGATGAAATGATATATATAAATGATATTATAATATATAAACATTATTTATAATAAATATATAAATATAAATAAGAATTAAATTGGGGTAAAGAGAGAGAAAGCACAACTCAAATGAAAAATGGAAGTTCGGGGAGGATCCCTTACCTTATGTCCGAAAGTGCTCCGCAATTGCACTTAATATCATGAATAATGAAATTATATTAATTAAAAATTTAATTCATAAACTCCTAAATATGTATTTGTTTTCACACAATTTTATTAAGTTCATTTATGTTCTTTTAGATGAGTTATAAGATTTAATTTCGTCGTTCGAGAGTGTTCGTTTCCTTGGTTTTCATGATCGATTTGCTTGTATACACATATGGAAGTTCATATAAATATGGAAATAATTATTCATAATTGAAATTATATGTTATTAATGAACTTAAGTTTTTTTAAATGATCTTATATATCATTTATTTACATGATAATAGGATGATTCATTAGATAAAACTTTAATGATAATCGTTTGACGTTTTTTCAATCACCACGAACTAGTTTTCTCTTATGAATTAATATTATGTATGTATACTAGTTAATGGAAATTAAATAAGTTTTATTACATATATTATCTTCTGGTTTAACCATAAAAATGGTTCTATGACCATCCTTAAAGTTGAAATTGAAAAATGAAAACTCATCATCCACGAAGGTGGTAAATCGGCACCTCACGGACGATGTTTTCATTTTTAGAATAAAAGGGAGAGGAGAAGGGGTTTAATTATGTATATTACATTAACATAATAAAATTAAATTATATATAAGATTCTGGAGTTATCATTTGTTTTTGGATAGAAGAGGTAAGGATTGAATAAGAAAGAAAGAAATTAAAAGAAATTGAAAGTGAATGAAAAAAGGTTTACCTCTTGAATTCTTTTCATTGAGAACCTCCTTAAGAAACTTTGGAATGGTCTTTTGGTGAGACCAAAAATACTAAAACATGGGGGAGAGGTTTGAGATAGAAAATGGGCAGAATATAATCAAGCTTCGAGGATTTGGGTGTGTGAGAAGAAGGGGTGCTGAGGGGTGGTATTTATAGTGGAGGAGAGAGATGTTTTTTGAATATTTTATTCATAAGTTTATTATTTTGGATCAAGAAAAACAATAGTGATGATTCTTATGACTATGTATATTAAGTAATCATGTGATTTTGAACTAATGGTGCTCACATCATTCATGACTCAAGGAATAGTTTATTTTACTTATAATGTACATATACCATAAATTACCGTATTTCACTATTCACAAAACATTAAACTATTTTATAAAAATCCAAAAAATTCACCCTAACCATTTTTCAATGTTTAGAATTCAAAAATTAACTCCATTTTTTGAAAATTAATTTCTAAATTTGAGAAAATTAACTTTTAATTAAAAAAAACATTTATTCGAAAAATACAGATTTTAAAATTATAACTAATTTTATGACACTTTGAAAAATCAATTAAGGTCTCATAAAATTTTCTTATAATAATAAGACAATAAAATATTTATTTATAAATTTATTTTTTGAAAATAAATATTATTTTAAATCATTATATTAATTATAAAATTATAAATAAATATTTATCCTTCACAAATATACCAACACTTAATTTATTATTTCTAAAACATTTATTTACATATTCTAAGATATCAATATATCATATTTTCATTTATGAGATACCTATATTTTATTTATAATTTATTAGGTGACTTTACTATTCTATTAATCATATTAATATTCCTAATGGTCACATTACTATTCCAATGGTCATATTCAATAGTGGTTTTAAACTCAGTGTTGTGTGAGGTATAAATTATCGAAGATGTTAAATTTTAAAAGGAACGTACCATAAAACCTTGGGGTGATACAAAAATAGTCTAAGTGGTACATGGGTGGATAGGTGTAAAGTTGAAACACAAACCATTTCACGATTCAAGGTGTTTCCCCCTAAGTTGATGGTTAGTTTATCATCCACTGGATAAACCAACCATTAGTAAAGTCCCATGATCATACTAATTTATTATTTTATTTATATCAAGTTTCATGGTTAATTTCATTATGAATGTTTTTCTTGATCACATGAATTAATTAATTAACAAATATGCAAGATAGAACTAAAATGAATTGGATTATGAAAAAAATCTATCTAAGACATGATTAATAAATCAAGTAAATCCAGTTAATATTAAAAAGCATTTAATAAAGATAAAAATGGTCAATTTTTACATAAAGATAAAATAACTCAATTATATATATATATATATATATATATATATATTAAGTCAGTATATCCTTCCACTACGTAAGTTTAAATCAAACCGTAGTTTAAAGTGCTTGACCAACCCAAGTTGGGGTGCTTTCAATTATCATGGAATTCTAACATGAAGTTTTGGCTTGAATCAACTTAGTTCACATCAAGGGTTGATTTTACAATCAAGAATTAGTGTGACTAAGAGGCAAACAATGATGAAATCCAATTTAAGGATCCTAGAATTAAGGATTCTACTCAACAGGTCAAGGAACTATGAGTTAATGCAATTGGAATTTTGAATACCTATCTAAAACCCTTAAAATAAATTATCAGACCCAAGTATGGGTTATGATAAGGGGAATATGTGTCCTTGACACTAGAATGTCCAAGTAAGAGTATGTTCCAAATCCAATGGTGAGGGTTTGTTTATAATGCTTACTACCAGTGCTAGCACCATCACAATGCTCTTGTTTCCCTACATTCCCACTTTCCAAAGGTAGAAATCTTTCATCACTTTAATCGGTGATGTCATATCCTTTTTCAAAATGGGATAATGAGATGTTGTTTCCTCCTTCCATGAATTCCTCCTTGGAGCTCACATCCTAGTATGGGTCTCCCTCATAGATTTAAGTTATGTTCATGAAACTTATTCCCGATTCCATCTCGAGGTGGACACCAATTAATTACACTAATTCTGTATTGATAATACATAAAACTTATATTATAGGAGGTAGTAACATTGGACACGTTTGGTAGGTTTGAACATTGGGTAGGATGGGAACCTGTAAAGTATTCCTCTTTTGGAGGGCATCTCATATGTGATCCATCTTAGGAACATAACCTAAGGAATCATGTGTTGGTCATGAGGTAGCTTATGCCAAGGGCATAATGAATATATGGATTTTTTACCTCAACCATACCATATTTATTATATGGGGTAGGGACTCTAGACCAATTCATAAGTTTAACATCTTTTGGAGACAATTGTGTGGTCAAGTGTGTCCCTAGGGGGAAGATTTCACACTTGGGATGTGGTAGAGTGTGTCCCCCCCAAAGTGGAAATATTTCACACTTGGATTTAATGGAGTGTGTCCCAAAAAGGAGGAATATTTCACACTTGGATTTGATAGAGCGTGTCCTCCCAAGGGTGAATATTTTACCCTTGGATTTTATGGAGTGTTTCCACCCCAAGGAGGAAGATTTCACACTTGGATTTGATGGAGTGTTCCCCCAAGGTGGAAGATTTCACACTTAGATATTGTTGGGATTGAACCTTATAGAGGAATCCTATGTATCCTATTGGTAAACAGGGATCAAAATCCATGCATTTTGATTCCAAAGTTTAAGGCCATGTGATAGGACCGGTCCATGCAGTTTAATGTTGTGCGGTATTGAAGCTCATGTCACAGAAAGAGCATTAATGAGGGATGGTGTGGGGCCAACACATGAAAGATGTTTGGGGTAGGATTTTCATCCAATAGTGAGGGAGGATAGTATGGTTCTTACACATGGAATCTTTCCAGTGTGGTATTTTCATCCCATGGAAGGGGAGGATGATGTGGGGCTTACACATGGAAGCTACCTCGTGTAGTAGTTTCATCCTCTTAGAGTTGATGTATTAGGACCAACTGATTTTAATTTTATTACATGTATATTCTATGTATTTAATATTAATTAAACATCTTATTACATATTTTTCATTTTTTTCATGACATTAATGTAACATTATCCTATAGTATTTGTCACATTTATAAGGTCATAACAGTTACCCACTAGTGCTATGAAAATATTCTTAATATAAATTTGTGGTTGGATAACATACTATGATGGGACACATAGTATTTATACCTTTAGGTGAGAGTACTCATAATCAGATGAGGCTTCTTTTCATGAAGTTCACACTTGGTAATCTTCAAGATGAGAGATTATGAGAACAAACCCACTAGTAGGAATTCTGCATGTTTTTGTGTCACCAGATATTTCTATCAGTGAGCATGTGTAATAGTCATTAGAATTTAATATTATCATTAATACATGTCACGACACATTCACTTAGATTTACTAACAAAATCCATCACACCATAAGTTGGTGGGAATTAGGGTATGTTGGGTGTGTCACGATTGACATTTCATTAATGGATAAGTCGAGGAAGGACTTGTCTCTTCCATCTTTATGGGAGTTGATATCTCGACCTTTAATAGGAATATAAACGTCACCTGAATTCTATGGCCATGGTGTAATGACATGTTTATTTCAGATAGTCAAAGAAAGACGTATCAAACATATAGGTTGATGACACTATCATGCAACCTTCTTGATGAGATATTGTGACAAAGAGATTATATTACACAATGAGCATTTATATGTGGTTGTTGTTGTTGTAACATTAATTTATTTCTCTTGGGTTTCTTGACCCATTGCTATAAAATAATATTGTACTTTAGGCAAACCCGCCTAATGCCGATGATAAAGAATCCTAGGGGGTCACACACTAAGTGAATCTGTTGATCTCGATTAAATATTTTTTGAATTTAATTAATGGAATAAATATTTTTCTCAAGACCGAGGAATAATTTTATTCAAGTTATATTGATCGCATAAATTAAATAAATATTCATTCATCTAAACGAGAATACAAATATATTTGTTTATTTTATTGAATATTTAATAAATATTTATTCGTTGGTATGTGAATGAAATATTTATTTGGGTATTCAATAAATATTGAGAAGTTCGAATGGACCAAGACTACGTCCAGTGATAAAATAATTATTTATAATATGGTAAATACTATTTATCAATTTACTCAAGTTGGCACACTACAAAATAATAATATTATTATTATGTGGCATGAGGTTTATTAAAGGTTTTAAATGTTATTTAATGGACTATATGTAATTAAATAATATTTTAACATAAACCCTAACTCTATAAATAGATGGTTGTGTATATTGTGCATTTCATCTAAAATAGAGAATAGAGAATTATTGCACACAATGAATTATCTCTCAACTCCTCCTTCTCTCTCCCTCTTAAGATCAAGAAACGCAAGAGATACTTCTTCAAGAATGAAGAAAAAGTGGTCAAGAAGAACAACATAAGATATTTGATTCACCGCGTTAACGCCTGGAGATCAAGTGATGCTGCTCTGAGATCATTAGAGCATGTGTGAATCGCCGATAAAGGTATTCTATCCTTGGATCCTCACAATGCAATGAAGGCAATACTAAAGGGTCTTTTCAAATGATCAACATTCATCAACAAAGAAAGTTCCTAAGACCATATATTTATTTTTTTAGATATTAAATAAATTAATTATAAATTTGATGTGCAAGATCCTTACTCATAGTTTTAGGGAATGATTATTAAAATAAATTTTAATATATCTCCCACCATTGAATGCTTTCACTGTACTCAGAACCAACAAGTGGCATCAGAGCAGTCACATTTAAATTCATAATTATTTATTTTATTGGTGATCTATGTGAAGTTGTGGTTAGAATTTCATTTCATATTATTTGTTCCTTAATCTGATTTGAATTAACATTCTTTTAAATATTAATCATATTCATTCAAGTGTTTTAATTTTATTAAAGTTTTAAGAACAGATGGAGAATGATAGGAGATACCATCGATAAACTGCCAATTTTCCAGTAAAATAGGGTTATATGGCATGTATTCAGAAGTAAATGTCGTGTACCCTAGTGCGCTGCATCTGGATGTGCTGAGGGATACACAAAATGCCATGTAGTGTAAACCACATGTTGACTAGACAACCCGACACACAGTTTTCAGATTACACAACGTGTATTGGTATACATGTTATGTAGTCTACATAGGTTAGCGGCGTAAATCAGGAAATCCATGCGGTCATTATACGCAATAAAAACTGTGTGAGACTGACAACTTAGAGAATTTATGATATACATGACGTGTATGCGGTGTAAAAAGTATGTTGTTCATCAATTCCCACGTCTGAAGAACACACCAAGTGACTCAGTGAGAAAACAAACACATGAATTAAAGATATACACGGCATGTAGTTGGCATGTACACACCGTGTAGTCCTATGAGACACACGCCAAAGACCCATTCATGCATGACATACATATGGAAAGAAAAACAAATGACATGTAGATGGTCTGTACACATCATGTAGTCTGACCAAGGTACATTCCACAGACCCAATTATGTACTCTGGATATATGGAAATCTAGACACATGATGTGTAGTTGAATGTACACGTTGTGTAGTCTCCCATTAATAGATAGAATTAAAAATTACATTAAATTGGAAAATTACAGAATTGGAATCTTATTTTATTTATTAACACACCATTGTGTATTTGAAAATTTAATAATGCTTTAAAATAATTTTAAATGTTCAATTAATTTATTATAATAAATATGTCATTATTGGTTCTACTATTTATTTTCCATAAACGCCATAAATGATGAGTATCTCCAATTATGTTTGGATGATCATTAATATGAAAGCAAATTAATTAATTAATGAAAGTGCATTCATCTTAATAATAAATAACGAATAAAGAAATGAATGTTATCTAGTTACTTTTTGCGTATTCGTTGCATGTATGATCATTCATGAGATTTACCAAGATGTATGTGTTGGATGTTTTAATTTAATCCATTGAATATGTTTGAAATTATTTAATATTAAATTAAATGATGGAATGTGAGTCATTCTTACCTCTATTATTATGTAGGACATGCGTGTCCAAGGATATTCATGTAATCCCCTTTTAACCAATCATTTGGTTCCCCTCACCTATATGTGAGTCATAAATACGTGTAATTAATGGAGTATTCCAAATTTAATGGATGTGGTTCAAGACGAAACCATTATGATTCCAACTCAGGTGATACACAAGTGGATAGGTGGAATACTGCAACTCATGCCAAGACTAGCAATGAGAGTTTCCCCCTAGGTTAAATATTGATTTAATGTCTATTCATTAAATCAAACATTAGATAAATATCATGAACATATCATTTAATTAATTATTTATTACTATCTATGAAATTATTTATTTTATGGGTGCAAGGTTGCGATAACATAAATGAATGAATTAATGTCCAAAGACAGAAACTAAATAAATGAATAATGTGTAAATGTTTTATCTAACATGGTTAATTAATTAAGTAACACACACTTAATATTAACAAGACATGTAAAGGATAAAACATGATAAAATTTATGCATAATAAATTAAAAATACCTCAATTTAATATTAAGTGAGACTTGGATTTACTTGATTTGGAATGAAACTTAATAGAACTAAGTGTTTGACCTACCCTTATTGGGGCACTTTTATAAGGGTATTTCTTTTGAATTTTTTGGGTTTAATAACAATTTTACATCAAGAGGAGTATCCCCTTTATATTCTTGGTGTAATTTGGAGGCAAGTGTTGAGGAAATACAAGTCAGGATTTCAGGATAGGGGAGTCCACTCAACGAATCAAGGAGATACAAACCTATAGTTGTTAAAGACATACCTACCTAAATTCTTTCCAGTATCTTGGAAAACCAATGTTAGGATTATGAGAAATGGAATATGGATCCTTTACACTAGAATGTTAGAGCACTTAGACATTCTGAGTTCAGTGGTGAGGTATATTGGAACTTGATAAAATAGTTGTAGATTTAATAAAATATATTAATTTATTATATCTCACCCAATTTATAATCAAGAAAAGCACTAAAACCTACTCTTTTAATTGTAGAATAAAATGGAAATAACTTCATTCAAGTTATCCTTATGATCAATATTAGATAAAGACAACCTCTTCACTGGTAGTAACTTTCAAAAGTGGTTAATATGCTATTGGGTTGCGCTACTCCATAAACAGGAATCTTACGTGCTAGAATCCTCAATTCCTAATCCACCTGATAAATAGGCGAGTGATAAGGATTTACTGGTCTACAAAAAACATTTGAGTGATGCATTCGACATTAAATGTTTAATTCTTTTTTCTATGTCCAGTAAACTCATAAAGTCTTAGGAAAACATGGATGGGTATAACATGCTTGATATCCTCCATGGTCTTTACTAGAAGAGAGATAGATAAGAAGAGTTTGAGATATCCAAGGCAATATTTTATAGAAATCTTAGAGAGGGTTCCCCAACTAGGCCTCATGTAGTGAAGATCATTGGATACATTGAGTGCCTAGAGGTTAAAAGGTTTAAAATCCATGAAGAACCAATCACTGATCTCATTATAGCATCACTACCTTAAAGATTCTCCAGCTTTATTGTTAATTTTAATATGAATAATATTGAGAAGTCTCTTCCATATCTTTTTACTCTTCTTTTCCAAGTAGATAAGGATATGAAGTGTGAAAAACCTTCTGTCCATATGGTGAACAAACAAAAATGGAAATCAAAGAGATTTAACACCAAATATTCTTCAAACCCTTGCATGTAACACCCTAAGATTTTTTGAAATATTTTTTTCCTAATTAATTTAATCTTTTCAATATTTTTCATTTCACACAACACTGAATATAGCTTGTGTTATATGAAATCACCAAGTCATTCTTACTTTATATGCAACGGTAATTCAATATTTCACTATACGCAACACTTAGATTAGATTTTGGTGCATGAAACACTATGTTTTCATTGTGTTACACATAATGTTGAGTTTTTTAGATATCTCGTGTTACACTTAAGGCCTAGTTTTACCAAACTACAATATACTATTAATATTGTTATTAAAATATTGTTATAGTTACCACCTAGACATTATAATGGAAGTGATGAATAATATTAACTAAATTGTGAAAATAGGGTTTACACATGTATACAAAATGAATTATTGGTTATCAATTAGTTAGAAATGAAAGTAAGAACTATTTTAAAATAAAGAAATTCATTTTCTAAGGAAACTATTTTTTATGTATAAACACGTTTTATCTCAATAAATTAAACAAAACCAATTTTGATGATTTTTTTAATCAAATTTATATATTATATATTCAATTAATTTTTTTTGACACTTATCCAATAGATTTGATAGGCATAAGAAAATAATAAATCTAATGTTATGAATAAAAAGATGTATTTTTTCTAAAAGTTAATTTTACCACCTTTTAATGGCTCACCTATTTTAAATATAATTGATGAAACTTTTATAATTTTTATTTGAAAAAATAAACTTCTTTTTTTTGAAATCTGAATATCAAAATTTACTTTGGGTGATTTTTTTTATTTTTCTGAAATATTTCATTTTTTGGATGAATAGTAAAAACATACCGAATTTTAATTCAAAACCACTTTTCATCTAATTTATTTATATAGTTAAATTATATTTTAATTTGTTTTTAAAGTATAATTAGATAAATTATAAATAAATTAACCCAATTTATGTTATTGGAACTAATTTTACATTGAAACTGGATATAAAAATATTTCAAACTTTTAGACATTTTCACTTTAAAAACTCGTCGTCTCATCTTGTCTGTGAGATTAATTTTAAATTAATTGCTAGCACTTATATGATTAGAATTTGGGAAAATGGATTAAATATTTAGAATAAGAATAATTTATAATTTATAGTAAGGTCAACTTAATTTTTAACCAAAAATATTGGTGAAAGTAATTAAAATTAATTACAACGATTAAGTTAAAAATATGTTTACATAATGGTTAAAATTTAATCTTAAAAGAATAAATGACCTAGAAAATTGTCCAAAATACATTTTATTTTCATATATCAACCATATATTCTATTTAATTTAATTTGTACCACTATTGGAGCCACATTATGTAAGGGAGACCTCTCAATAGTGTTTTCCTTTTTATATTTACAAGAATGTCACTCCTCCTCCACTATAAAAGGGCACTCATCCCCCTCACTTATTAACACCTATAAATCCCTTTGGATCAGACATACCCTAGAAAAATATCCTCCCAAATTACATCCCTTAATCCTAGAATCCTACCTTTGGGAAGAAATCTAACCAAGGAATCCCTTTGGTGAAAACCAAAAGGAGTTACCCAAAGAAGAGGAAACACCCTTCAATAAACACTTTTGTTTTATCTCTTTATCCACCCCATAAACTATTCTTATTACATGATTATATATAAAAATAATATCCTAAATATATTTATATTTTTTATGCTAAGGGTGTGAGATACACTCACACACACTTCCATCAAATGGGATACACAATCATCGTTCGTGTGTACAATGGACTACCATCTCACAAACTGATATCGTTCGTTCTTCCTTTACCACCTTTGAAGGTTGGTAATAATGATGAAATTTATATTTTTATATGATATATATTATATTATTATGTATTTATTATTTTTTAATTATTATATAACACATACCTTCATTATTTACTTTTTTTAAATATGATAACTTTGTTTATGGACGTGTGGACTACCACATCCTCAAAGCGACGTGATTCGTTCAAACTTTATATGAAATGTATTAAGGATGAGTTTAGTGAATGTATATGATATATATGAAATAATAATTCTAATTTAATGATATTATGTATATATATAAATATATTTCATTTACTTTTTCTTTCAATATGACAATAAAATGGAAACAACATTCATGCGTACATGCGACCTATTGTCTCTATGAACGGTGTATTTTATTTTATATTTCTATATTTTATATATTATTATGAATACATATATAATAAATATATATGATATTTATATCATGTTTATAATTCTGAATATGGTAAAATCCTAATATAAGTAAGAGGACAAAAAAAAATATAACAAATCAAAACACATGCGAAAAAAAGTGATTATTACCCGAAACATAACTTTAACATGGAATTGTTAATAAATGGTTAATAGAAGGTAATAATTAAATAATATATGGTATGATATATAATAATATGGTTCTATGATATATTTATAATAAATTTATACTTATTATATAGTAGATTTGAACATGTACAAATAATGTCAATACTTAAGGTAAGGGAAT
The DNA here is from genome assembly GCA_963277665.1 of Viscum album. NCBI lineage: Eukaryota > Viridiplantae > Streptophyta > Magnoliopsida > Santalales > Viscaceae > Viscum > Viscum album. The sequence continues at coordinate 8,923,736 of OY728145.1, forward strand.
TTCATCTCACTTTTTATTTCTGTGAGATACATGCCATATTCACTACTCAATTTTTTTGTGGTGTATATAATGACCTATGACATGTTATATCATTAATTTAATTTATTTAATTATATTAAAATCTTTAATTTATGTTATTCTTTCATGGGGATTATGATTCAAAAGTTACCCATGTAGTAAGGGTTTTCTCGTCTCACTTTTATTTCTGTGAGATATATGCTATATTCACCACTTATTCTATTTGTGTGGTGTATATACTACCCTATTAAATTTATATCATGAATTTAATTTATTTAATGATATTAAATTTTTCAATTTATTTATTCTTTCATGGATCTCATGATTCAAAAGTTACTTAAGTAGTAAGGGGATTTCTAGTTTCACTTTTATTTCTATGAGACTTATGCCTTACTCACCACTCATTTCTTTTGTGTAGTATATATATAACTACCATGAATATATTATATTATTATTATCCTTAAATTTATGGTTATTAAAATATCCATTTTATGAACTCTCTTTCATGGGGTTTATGGTTCAAAAGTTACCAGATCAGTAAAGTAATTTTGTCTCAATTTGCCTTTTTGAGACTCATGTTATGTTATGTACCAATATTCTTTTAATAGGTCTATATATTAACATTTGAAATTTTTTATCATGAATATATTTATTTTAATTACATTTTAAGATTCATTTAATTTTATTATTTCATGGGTATTATGATTCATTATTACCAAAGTAATAACAGTTTATTGCTACAATCTCATCATTTATCAGGATTGTTTATGATTATGCTCCCATTGATGAAATATTATGGTATATATCCCAATAACCCTCATTAATTTTCTTTAAATTTAGTTATTAATTCTATATTAATATAATAATACCATTTTACCACTATTTTTTACTTAATATGATTAATATTTTTTTAAGAAAACCCGACCTTCTTTTTCTCTTCGATCAGGAATCCATTTTATTCAAAAATAATGTTTTTAAAAATGATTTCAAAAATATTTTTAAAATGATATTTTAAGATAATTTTCAAGAAAAAGGGATTTTAAAAATGTTTAGTGTTTAAAATGGTCTTCAAATCTTCCTTTATATTTTTAAGGTTATTTTCAAAGGAAAATGTTTTCAAAATGTTTTATTTTTTAAAAAGATATTTTTAAAGCGAAAAGGATATCTTCATCAAGAAATGTTTTAAATGATTTTTAATGATTAATTTATATGTTTTCAAAGTTTTTTTCAAAGAAAATTATTTTTAAAATTTTATATATTTTTTAAAAAGTGATTTTCAAAGAAAAGTTATGTTCCAAGTCATCTTTAAAAATATTTCTCCATCTAAGATGAAATCCTTTGATATAGTTTATGATTTACTAGGGATATGATCCAAGGATACCATTTATATTATTTATTTTAATGTCATAATGTTTATGGAACCCGTTTTTTTCCATGGGTAAAACATGGTTCAAATAGATTGATATGAAACCCATTTCTTTTCTGTGGGTTAACCAAGTTATGAAAGAATAATTGCTTTAATGTGTTATTATGATGATATAAAATATATTTTTAATTTATTCATGTTGTGGTTCATATACATGGATTATATGATGGGGTGGACCAGATAGCACTGGGTAATCCCATTACAACTTATATGATGGGGTGACCTAGATAGCACCAGGTAAGCCTATTTCAACTTATATAATGGGGTGGCCTATATAGCACTGAGTGAGCCTGTTATAACTTAAATTATGGGTGGGACCTATATATACCTTAAATTAATTAGGTAAAGAATTATATCTCATAAGATAATGATGGGGAACAAGTTGACGGGCTTGATCCACTATGGGAAGAAGTGGAAACCCGATCCACTATGGGAAGAAGTTATACCCCGATCCACTATAAGAAAAGGGATAATAATGAGGATGGTGTCATGTCCCACCTAGTAGGTGCATCCCCCATGAATTTCCCTGAAAAGTTTTTGTCAACAAGCCTTTACTTATAGGGAATGTTTTTTATATGTTTATGTGTATGACACAAGGCTATGTATTATGCCAATTTTATGCTCTCATGACTCATGTTATTTGATTTAATAATGATTCATGTCTTATGAACTGTTAATATTTATGCCACGACTCATGATTATGATCATTGATATGCAGGGTATGATCTTTAAATGTTATTTTCATGTTCTCATGCCCTTATGATCATGTTATGATTATGTATCTTCTTTATTTACCCTTACTGAGAATTTGAGATCACCCTTTCTTATGTTTACTTTCCCTAGGTTATGAAGAAAATTTTTAATTAGAAGTACTAAAAGGGCAAGATCTTTTTGGGAAACATTGAATATATTTCACCAAGTTAGAAGTTTGTGTCCCAAGTTTCGAAAGACACTAAACTATTACAGTCCTCAAGAATGTAATTTTTTAATGTGATGAATATTCATTTAAAATGATGTATATCCATGTATATTAATCCCGGGTCATTGTATTCTAAGAAGAGGAAGATCAGGGCATAAGTAAGGGAATAAGAAGTTGTATGTGTCGCATGTGGCAATAAGGGCCACTAGAATAAAAACTGCATCTAGCCAAAGAAGTAAGGGGAAGATTCAGATGTATTTGTTATCAAGTGAAATTTATATGTTTCTAAAAATTGGGTATTATATATAAATTGTGGCGATAAATTATGTATTCAAACATAGGAACCAAGAAAATTCAGAAATATTGAATGAGAGGAGGTAGATCTACAATGTAACGACCCAAACTTTCATTAATGGAAATCCCTCTTGATCTAATTAAATGTCTCTTTATGTAAAATGTTTATATAAAATTTCAACTTCTTTGGTTTTATGTTTTTTGATTTTAAAATACTATTAAGAATTGTGACAGTTGCTAATATAGTCATTGAACAATGATCACATGATTAGTATAAATATAGGGCTTTAACAAATCCAATTTACTCAGACAGAGGAAGCGATGACCTCATCCAGTAGACATGCCGCATACGAAGCCCATTTGTCAGAGCTCGAAAAGGAGGTTGCGTCTTTGGGCTTTACTCTTGACCAAGCCCAATATAAGATTGAATATGTTAAGCTTGAGCTGGACCGCCTATGAGAGAAATGGAAGTTGATAGAGATTACAACCCGAGCAATGTTATCCGAGCCACCCCAAGAGTTTGTCACCATCGCACACCTTACTCTTCAGTCTTATGCGGGTGTTATAAGGGGTTATGTAAATATATCTTAGAACTATGGTTATGTACATTATTTTTGTATATAATAATTAATATACATTCATTTTATTATTGTTACCTTGTAAATAGTTTTTAAAGCTCAAATAGTATTTTTAGTTAAAGTTCAACTAAGAAATATATTTTGATGAATTAATGGATTTTCTAATTAAATAATATTTTAAAAAATTATTATTATTATTATTAAATTAATTTTTATTAAATTAATTTTTATTAAATATAAATGATCGTATAATTTTATGAATGAAATTGTAATTTTTATTAAGGTTTGAAATCCATTTTTGTTAAAACCCATGAATTTTCGATAAATGTCAGTTTTTATTTTAAAAGTGAAAATTAACATATTTATAAAATTATTTAGATAAAATGAATATCATTTCTAAAATCAGGATGTCAAAATTATCCAATGGTGAATTTTTCATAATTTTCTGAGACAGTTAAATTTTTGGGTAAAAATTTAATACCGTTTAAATATATAATGTGATTTATGACATCATAATGACCCAATAGTGATGTAATAAAATACTATAAACTTTATGTTCTACCAATATATGTTTTAACATTAAAATAATGCGATTTTGGGTTTGTTTGATTTATTTTAAAAAGCTTTAGTGGACCCTTCAAGACTTATTAAACATTTTGTATTTTTAAATTGTTTTCCTTGGGAGTGTGACTCACTTCCACATAAGCAACCCCATTATTTTAAGAAGTTAGGACTTTGGAATTATAAAATATTTTTTTCCACCTCCCTTTTCCAAAAACCATGGGAAAATACCATGGGATAGTTTGTGGTTTGGATTAGTTTAATGTGAGGTGTCCCAAACCTAAATAATAAAGAATTCCCTCACCTTTCCTATAGGTCATTTGGGCCCTTAATTTTAAGGTGTAGTCCCTAATTTAGCTTAATTTTACCTTAATAATTGTGATTAATTTTAATTATTTTCACTAATCTTTTTTTTGTCAAAAATTAATTTGATATTATTATAATCTAAATATGATACTTATTACAATTATTTATGTCCATTTTTTGAAATTAAATTAACATAAGGAGAAAAATTAAGATTAATGCTAATACCATAGACGAGACAAAATAACGAGTTTTTAAAGTAGAAAATTGTTCAAATGTTTTTTAAGATTTTGAATTTAATTTAAAATTAAAATTTATTTTAATGAAATAAATTGTTTTAATAGAGTTATAATTTATATAATATTAATTTAAAACAAATTTAAAATATAATTTTACATTAATAATTATTAAAAAAACAGTGTTTAACTAGAATGTAGTAGTTTTCACTATTCATCAAAAAATGAAGTTTCTTAGAAAATACCAAAAATTTACCCTAGTATAATTTAAAAATTCTAAATTCAAAAATAAATTTTATTTTATCAAATTCAATTTATAAATGTGTCTAAAATTAATTTTATTTTTAAAAGAAGCTCATTTGAGAAAATGGTATTTTTAAACATAAAATGTCTTTACAAACAAATTATATTTTTCATTGTCAACATTTTTTATTTATATAAAACCATTATAAAAATATTTTAAAAGTAGTTATTACTATTTATATTACTATGTTTTAATGACTAGGATATAAATAACTCGTTTAGATAATAACAAAAAAAATATTTTTCCTAGAAACTCGATATTACGTGTAACGTATGCCAAGTTAGTGTTGCGTGTAGAGCATTCCAAGTCAATGTTGCATGTAGAACAAGCCTATATGGTGTTGCATGTAGCATAAGCCAATTTGGTGTTGCATGTAGTGTAATAAAAGTTGGTGTTGTGTGAAATGAAAGTCAAACTTAGTATTTTCGCATAACCAAAAATCAATGTTCAGTGATGTGTGACATAAAAAATATCAAAAAGATTAAATTAATTCAAAAAAAAATCACAAAAACTTGGGGTGTTAAAATGTGACAGTGATAAAGTTCATCAGATGAATTATGACACTAATACTTAATCAGACACAGAATCATCAGTTTGATGAAAGGAAAAAGTGTTTGAAGTAGTCTCAAAAAGTGTTTTCAAGGGGGACCTTGAAGTCTAAATAATTGAAGAGGAATTGTTTTTCAAAGATGGTTTGAAGCTGATAATGAATTACTACAAAGAAGTGTTGATATATTTAGAATTTGGGATGATGTTTGTGGGAAAATAAAGGCAACTTAAGTCTAACGAAGTAAAACAAATTATGGAATAATGTTTTCAAAACTTATATCAATCAGTTGGTACTAAACATCATAATGAGATGACATTTGTTTTTAATATGAATAGTTGTTACAAAGATTTAGAATGTTTTGTTTGTTTTTAGTTGATATGGATAAATGTAATGAAGAACTTATTGTTATTCATTTTTTCTTAATCATAATGGGGAAAATCATAATTTCAATCATAATCATACTAGAGAATGGTTACAGAGTCTGAAGCGAGATAAAATTGTGAGAAGACCCGAGAAGCTTTGAGAAGAGTTGAGAAGAGTAAAGAATCATTGAATAAGTAAAACAGGAATCTGAAATGTTGGGGAAATTTGAGGTTCAAGAAATTTGGTTGAGTGGTAAAACTTTTCAGATTCCTGCCTAAACCATCTTTGGTGCACCTATAAAATGAGGAGAGTACTTTGTACTTTCTGACTGATTGGACTATTGTTTACATGCAGATAAAGAGATATAAGAACTAAAGTTTTATATAGAAGAGGTTTCTAGATTGATAATTCCTAAAGAAGTTAGTTGGAAATAAGAAGAATAATAAGGAAGATCGTATTCAGTGGTTTTTCAGATCGGACTGGGAAATTGGTTATATATTTCTAGATGGATACAGAAGTAGTTCAGAATTGTTTCAATGGTTTTTTGTCAGAGTTATATTTATGGAATAAGCAATCATACTAGGGAATCAGAAGGAGTAATCATACTAAGTATCATTAAGAATTTCATATAAGTTCTTACCTGCTGTTGGGTAGGAAAATGAAGAATTGTGTTGAAATTTATATTTTTGAAATTTGACAAGGTAGAATAGTAAAATGTTTTGATGCATCTGGTGAAAATTTCTTAATTTTTTACATAAAATTGTACTACATGATTTCGTGCTACTTGAATCACATGAACTATTATACTTAACTTAGTTCCACACAAGTGTACAGGTATATTCTAATTATTTTATCCACACAAAAGGATTGTTTTCTAGTGGATTATATGGTATTAGATTATTTCCATACCATAAAAAGGATGTATCTATAATTATTGAGTAGTGAACCTTGTAAATTCCTATGTTTCTATGGATATGCAATTTTCTTGTTTTCAAAAAAGTGATAAATATTTAAAAGGTGGAAAATTTTGTTTCAAAATGAAGGAAACTTTGAAGAAAAAGATATAACTAATTCACCACCTCCCCCTCTCAGTGATACATAAATCATGACAGGGCACTTTCAATTGGTATCAGATCCAATGTTACCTTAATTTACTATTTATTAAAGTTTTTTAAGATATTTTTTATGGAGAATCTAAATTATGTGAACAATAAAGTGATTATGGTCTTCGATGGTAAGAAATATCATATATGAAAATATATAGTGTTTCCATATCTTATGTCTCTTGGGTATGATGTTATTGAAGTTGAAACATATATATTTACCCTATTGATGAAAAAGTTCATCTCACATATGTTGATAAGAATAATATTGAGAATGATGGAAGATATAAGAATCATTTAATCTCATCACTTTCTAAAAGTGAGTTTCTAAGAGTTAAGAAAGTTCTACAGCCAAAGGCATATGGTAAAAGTTGAAATTTTTTTTCAAATGAAATACAAAGGTGAAGAAATCCATGTCAAAAATATGGATACTAAAGTATGATGATCTAAAAAATGGGTGGGTATGAATCTATTGGTTATTTCTTTACAAGGTTTAATGATATTTTAAGAAACATTAGATGTCTTAGTGAGAAGCTGGTATACTCAAAAGTTATTGAAAAGATCTTTAGAATTATTTCTAATAAGTTTGACGCCAAATTTTCATCTTTGGAAGATAGAGATCCTAAAACTCTATCTCTGGATGGTCTTTATAGTACTTTCATTACTTATGTACTGAGAAGAGAGAAATTTATGCAAGGAAAAACAAAACTTGATTGAGAAATGTACTTAAAGTCTTCTAAGAAAAAGAAGTCTAAGAAGGTTCTTGATTAAGATTATTTTGTTGAATATAAATATGAGAATGATGTATTTAAAAATATTTATTATTTATTATCCTTTTTTTTCAAAAATGTGAAAATAGGTACAATTAAATATAAAGGGAAAATTCACTGAAAATGTTTTAAACATGGAGTCATTGGTCACTTTTCTACCAATTCTCCTTAAATAAATAAATAGGAGGATATCGATGAAGATGAAAGAAGGTCGAGAAGATTATGGAAGAAATAGGGTAATAAGGATAAATCTTATTCTAAAGGGAAAGATACAAATTTATCCAAATCCAAAAGGAGAAGTTTTTTGTCTTAAGATGATAAATATGAAGATAGTGAGGTTGAATTTGAAAAATCTATTAAGAGCACTAGAGAGAATACTTTCATTGAAATAGTTAACAATGAAGAGTTTGGAAGCAATAGTTCTGAAGAAGAAGAAACATAATTATAATTTCATATGAAAGAAGAATTTAAAGCCTTTATAAGAAAGATCAAAAGGATTTAGAAAGAAATTAGGAAGTTGAGAAATAAAAATTCCTCAAAAAACAATCAAGAATGTTTTCTTGAAGAAAAAGTTGACCAACTGTAAGAGATATATGATTTGAATAAGTTCCTTGAGAAATAAAATAATCAGAATAAAATTTTGAAGTAAAGTTGAAGGCAAAGGAAGAAGAGTTAGAACTTGTCTAATAAAAACATTATAAATTTGAGTAGAGTGTTACCAGTTTCAATAACTCCATTTCTAAAACTGGTGAATGTTATGGAAAGGTTAAACCTGAGAAGGATCAGAATTTACCTTCAAAGGTTGAGAATAAAGTTGAAATTGTTTATGAGAAGAAGAAAGTTTGGAAAGTTATGTATATGGAAAAAACCAACAAAGTGGTGAATTCATATGTTTCTGAAAATTATAAGTCTAAAAAACTTTCTACAATTCCCGATTTCATTAAGGTTGGAAAGAAAACTAAGCTGAAAAAGGATATTCCTGGTGATAATAGAAATGTTGGTGGTCAACAAAGTTCTAAAAAGAAAAATAACAAGGTTGTTGATAAATATACTCACAACTCCGATCAGTATAGAAGCTACAAAGGTAAATATTAGTTCTATAGATACTAATGGTATTGTGGTGGATATGGGAATACATAAAACATGTGTTGGTTTAATCAAAAAAATTACCAATATTCCACAAATTACAGAAGGAAAAGTTTGATGGGGATTCAACCGTCTCAAAGAAATAATTCTGAGAAGGATGTCTTAAAGAACTTTGAGAAGGTTGGTATAAAAGTTGAAAATAGATTCAAAACTTTGGAAACTATTTGTGAGAACAACCTAGGAATCTTGAAAGAGTTTGTCTTGTTTTGTTACCAGCACAAAAAAAGTTTGTTAACAATTCTCAGAATCCGGATGTGAAGAAAGATAATGGAAAATAAAAATCTATTATTATAGAAACCACTCTCAAAGTTACAAAAGGAAACAAACTTGGATCTTGGATAGTGGATGTTCTTATCATATAGAAGGAGAATTAAAATTATTGGAAAATGTGAAAGACTAAAATAAGGCACAATAGCTTTTGGAAATTATGAATCCCCTATAATAAAAGGTGTTGGATCTACTGTTATCAGGAATGAAAAGTTAAAGTCTAAGAAAGAATTATTTATTTATGGGCTAAAACAAAACTTTTTTATGAAGGAAATAATTTTTTTTATCGAATATATTTTTGTTGATAAAAGTGATAAAGATGGAAAAATGGTTACAAGAGGCTAACATACAAAAGGGAATTTGTTCAAGTTGGTGAATTTCAAAACTCTTATTACTTAAGAATGATAGAATAAAATTAGTTGTGGCATAAAAGTCTGGGAAATATGTGTCATATAAACATGTAAAAGTTATCAAATCGAGACAATGTTTGTAGAATTCCTGATATTTCAAGAAGAAGATATTGGTGTTGCACTATTTTTCAGAAATGAAAGATTAAAAACTCTATACATAAGAAAGTTGAATTTGTTCAAAATAAACACTGCAACTTATTCATTTAGATGTCTCTGGGATAATGAGAAAAAAAATCAACTCATAAAGATAATTAATTCGTTAATTTCATTGATCACTTTACTCACATTACTTGTGTTATGTACATGAAACATAAGTTAGATGATATGAAAATGTTTAAAATTTTTAGGAGAAAAGATGAAAAAGAATGCGAGTATTCTGTGAAGAAGTTGATAATGAACAATGGATGTGAATAAAAAAAAGAATAATTTTAAATTTATCTTGAGAATAATGGAATTCGATATGAGTTCAGTACACCATACACTCATCAAAAAAATAGTGTGGTTGAAAGGAAAAAATAGAAGTTTTGTTGAAATGGGGTGAACTATGTTACTTGAACATGGTCCCTCACATTACTTTTGGAGGTATTATATGAGCACTTTTGTTTATATTAAAGACTAATGTTTCTACATTCCAAGTTGTGATATGACTCCTTATGAGTTTTTTATGATAAAACTCCATGTTTGAAAGACTTTAGAGTTTTTGGGATTCCATACATCCTAAAGAAAAAATGTGGAAACCTTGGAAAGTTTTATGTAAAGACCCGGAAATTTCAAGGATTTTTTTTTCTTAAATACTTTGGAATTTTACGAGTCTGCGGTTTCTGACGACACCTGATTCCAAGGCCCGGTGTGCCCGGAATCAATTTCTGAACTTTTGTTCGGGTACGTTCAGTAAACGTACGTGCGAGTTTTTCTATGTTTTAAACCGGTGTTCGGAATTGAAATCCGAGGGCACCGATGAACTCGCAGTGCCAGTATTCGCTTAAGGGGACCTTTACCACAATTGCGTTTGGTCGATAATAGAAGTTTTAATTTAGGGATTTGCAACAAGTTAAAAATAAAATTGTGGTGTTACATTAAGTGTACACAATTTTATTTAATTTATTAAGTGCTGTTTATTTTACTACAAGGAGAAGTTAGAGGTGGGGACCACACCCACATAACCTCCCATGAGAGGATAATGTGTGGTGGGGCCCACACGATCCCCTAACCCATCAACTACCCCTTTAACCCCTTGAAACCCCCTCATTAACTCTTAAAACTCTCCACCTTCTCTCTTTTGAATTTTAAACTCTCCACCTTCTCTTAATTAATGCCAACAACTAGGATTAATTAAATGTGACATTTAATTAATATTTGAATTCTTTCGAATCAATTTTAATTGCATGGAAATTCTATTAAAATTGGGAAGCATTATTATAATATTTGCTTGGAAAATATTTTGGTGATGGAACTTTTGGAGAATTAGGAGAGGGCCTTCTTTCCGCTAAGAACATTTATCCTCTCCAATGAAGAACTCAAGGCCCATGACCATTGTCTTCTTCATTATTCTTCCTCCCCATCAAGGAAGAAGACTCCGCCCGCGAGGAACGTCGACTACGCTTCCTCCTCGGATGTGTCCCGATGTCAACGAATCGACATCATCTTCGAATTCTCTTCCCGCGACACAGACAAGCGAGCATCGAAATCAAGGTAGGGGGTTTGTATAATTTAAATTGAATAAATTATACCTTCGTTCTTGTTGAATGCAAGTAATCGTCTATGGCCATTTCTTACCGCCTTACGTGGAGGGCGCGGGCCGAACGAACACGACCCGACGACCCTTCGATGATCCTTGTTCTTATTCGCGATTGAGGCGGAGAAGGAAGAGGCGACGATGACCGGAGGAAGCGGTGACCATGTGCCGGCCGCCTAGAAAAGAACCGCGGACCACATCCGCGGGCCGCTCGACTGAAGAATAACCGGCCGGCTAAAGCAGGCCGGGCCAAAGGAACTGCGGCGCCACAAGGGCGCCACGCTGTGGAGAACCACGACCCATGCTGTGCAGGCCGCTTTGGAGGGTGAACCGGCCGGCAGGCGGCCGGACGGGTTGAAGAAGGTCGCGGCACCTGAAGGTGTCACGTGGGAGAACAGCGGCCCGCCTGTCCGGGTAGCTCGCGCCGGAGAGGACCAACCAGCTTCGGCCATCCGGACAGGAGGGGCGGTGCCGCTCGACACCGCCATTTCAGAAAACCGGGGGCCGCGCCCCCCGGACTGCTCGACCAGTTGGCCGAGCCGCAGCTGGGCGCTAGCGGCACGGACCAGGACGCCTCTCGCGGGCCGGGCCGCTCATGCGTGGGCCAGGCCGCCTGAAGCCGGGCCGAGCCGTGCCCCGTCGGGCTAGGCCGCGCCCTTCTGGGATGGACCCGTACCTGGGTCGGGTTGTCCCGGTTCGGGCCGAGCCAGGGCAGGTTGGGCCAGGTCGGACCGGACCCAAACCCCCCTCTTCGGACCCATTTTAGTATTTCTCCCATAACTTGAGCTACAGACCTCTGATTGATGCACCATTAGTTGCATTGGATTCCTTAGATTGAAACAGTCGTTTTGGAATATTACACTCAAGGTTTTGGCGAAGTCTAGGTACAGACGGGTTGGTTCGAACTCGAAACCAATCGGGCCCTCGGAGTGGAAACGCATATAACTTAAGGACCGGACGTCCGATTGACGTGCCGTTAACTATGTAACACCCCAAACCCTCTAGGCTAGAGCCGGTGCATTATTTGTGATATTGGAATGGTTATAAGGAATGAAAATCCTGAAGGAACGATCAGTTTAGTAGTTTTGAAGAAACTAGATACATAGATGTAACTCAAATTACATTGGAAAAGGTTACAAAATACAATACATAACAAAAAACTCAAAACTGCATCCACAAGAACTCAAAAGAAGACCTTCTCTTCATCACCTGTCGAAGGTAGACAATGAAAGGGGTGAGATAAAATTCTTAGTAAGGGTTACAAATAGTGGAAGCATGAGTACAATAATAAGTGAATCACAAATAATCTAATATAATCAATATGGCATAATTAATAAATGAATAACTAATGCCATTAATAATTAAAAATGAAACTGCATCCATAGATTTTGTCGTAGTGAAAATCTCATGGATAATAATAATAACTCATAATGAATAAAGAGAATTCTTATTAATTTAACGTCATGTATCTGTCACATGAAACCATAATACTGTAAAAATGGTTTAGTTCTGTGGGTAGAAACCCGTCTGATTTTTTGGAAACAAACTCGAAGGGTTTTTTGCCAAACTATTTTGTCTCATGAGACCTACCGATGCATATAGAGGATATAAAGGGCTCCAAACTCCACTAAATGTCCAAATAATTCTTTATACATTGATTCAATACAAGATCAATATGCCTTATCAATATCCGTATAAAGTAGAGTATACAGATTTATCAATACTTCCATAATTTAAATAACTTTCCAAATAAACACCATATGTAAAATGGTATACGGTTTAGATAATAAACATATCCATGTTATGAGATTATGGATATTTAATATGAACATAATTTCAATGAAAAGTGATCTCAAATGGGCAGTAGGTACACCACATAAGGATTATTAGGTGCACAATACAAAGTTAGTCACAACGAAAAGGTAGTTGAGACAAAGTCCCTTACCACAATGTAATCAGTCGAATCATATGACCAGAACTTAATAAGCATCAAATGAATCATTTAATAACATTAATATAAAGAGTATCATGTTATTATATATAAAATGGTAGTACACATATACCACATACAAGAAATAAGTGGCGAACATTGAAAATCTCACAGAAATGAAAGTGAGATGAGAAACCCCTTACCTTAACTCCAAACGTGTTCCGCTCTTGTAATTAAGCTACTGGAATATGAAATTATACTTGTTAATAAATTATTTCAGAACCTATTAGACATTTATTTAGTTTACCATAATTCTGGTTAGTTCATTTATGTCTTTATTGATAAGTTATTGTATTGAATTTCTTCCTTCTGGAGTGTTCGTTTCCTTTATTTTCATATTCGGTTCACTTGTTTTTAAGTAATGAAGTTTATGTGGAATGGTTATAAATATCCAGTATTGGAATTATATATTATTAATGAACATAGATAATTGATAATGGTCATTTATATAATTTGTTTACATGGAATGAGGATGGATCATTAGATGACCACCACTTCGATTATTTGGCGGTATTTGGAATATTATGAACTAGTTTTGTCATATAACTTAATTATATGTACATATTCTGGTTCCTGAATATTAATTAGGTTATAATATATATATTATAGTCTGGTTCAACCATGAATATGGTTTCATGACCAGTAATTAAGAATAAATTGAAGAACGAAACTTTGTCATCCACCAAGGTTATAAATCAGAATCTCATGGACGTCAATTTCGTTTATAAAATAAAAGGGAGGGAGTAAGAATATTTATGGTGGTTCTTCCATTAACATGATATAAATCCAATATATATATGTTATTGGAGTTATCATGATCATTTGGATAGAGGAGGTGAGGAGAGGATAGCAAAAGAAGATAAATTGAAATGAAACCAAATGAAAAAGAAGGGTGCTTTACCTCTTGAAATAACCTCCTTGAGAAACTCCTTAAGGGAAGGGGTTTTGGTTTTTTGGGAAGACCAAAAGCTTCTTGGACATGGGGAGATACTAGGGAATGGTAATTGGGCAGAACTTTTAGGATCTTCAAGGCTTAGAGGAGTGAAGAGAAGAGGTAGTGGTGGGGGGTTTTTATAGTGGATGAGAGGGGTGATTTTTGAATATTTAATTCATTATTTTATTATTTCCCTCAAGAAAACCAATAGTATTGTTTCATGTGATCCCTAATAGTAATAATGACATGTGAGTTCGAACCAAGTGGTCTTACATCATCCTTGCATCACCTATGATGCAGTAAATCAAGTATTTAGCATTTATCATATTTTATCGTATTTTACTATTCATAAAAAATTCTTGAATTTCAGAAAAATCCCAAAAATTCACCCCTACCATTTTTTGACGCGTAGAATTCAAAAGTCAAATCCATTTTTCAAAAATAATTTTCTAAATATTATTAATTTAATTTTTAAATAAGGTCATAGTTAATTCGAAAAATAACAATCTTAAAGTGCAATTAGTTTTATTTTTCATTGAAAAACTAATTAAGATCTCATTATCTTATTTACTTAAGAAAATAAAATAATAATATTATTTACTATTCAAGGGTCATATTACTATTCATATTACTATTCATAAGGGTATGTTACTATTCACCAAAAATCAAGTTTGTTCTATCAGACTCCAAATGACTTACTGAACACAACTCTAGATGATCATTTTTCGAAATTCAAAACATAGAAGAGGCAAAGTTGTGTTTATAAAATTGCATTCTATAAAACCTTGGGGTTTTACAAACTACGTTGGTTTTCTTTTGAAGAAACGGTCCTTTTGGCATACTCCACATGAGATTCGGATGAGATTGGAGTATGGCCGGGTTGGATTGTACCCGAAATCCAACCGGGCCCCTAGAACGGAAAAGCTAATAACTCTCAGACCGGGCGTCCGATTGACGCGCTGTCTGTCGCGTTGGGTTTATTTTGATGAGATGGAACTTCAGTATACATCAAATCAGGACTTTGTGATGGTTGATGTATCGACCCCTTTGCTTGAGGAGCAGACCCTCTCGGATTTGAGCGTGGTGTCTGTGGGAACCCTAAAGCTGGCTGCGACTACGACGACTATCGTACTGGGATCCTCCGTGGGTTCGAAGACGACTTCTACCATACAGGGATCCTCTGTGGGTTCGACGACGACGTCTAACGTACTAGAATCCTCCGTGGGTTTGGCGATGAAGACTACCGTACTCGGATCCTCCGTGGGTTCGATGACGACGTCTACCGTACTAGGATCCTCCATGGGTTCGACGATGACGACTATCGTACTAGGATCCTCCGTGGGTTCGACGATGATGTTTACAGTACTAGAATCTTCTGTGGGTTCGATGACGATGACTTTTGTACTAGGATCCTCCGTGGGTTCGACAGCGATGACTTCTGTACTTGTATCCTGAGTGGGTCTGACAGAGTAGCTGGTCTTGTATCCTAAGTGGGTCCGACAACTTAGCTGGTCTAGTATCCTATGTGGGTCCAACAGCTTAGATGAATCAGTGACTACGTCTGATCATCTCTATCGTTATATGAAAGATGTATACCTGGTGTGAGATGAGTCTTGACTTTCAATCATTATCATCGATGTGATTGACTTACTTTCCTGTGTGGGCTGAGTTGTGCTTGGGATCGAGAGTTGGAGTCGAACTGTGATTGATAACTTAGGTATATGTATGGGCATATACCTAAGTAGAGTTGGTTGATACTTCATGATCGTGTATTTATTCTGTGTTTTATCATTTGTGGATTCTGGGAGACCTTTGGAGGTATCGGGGTCCCTACTGAGTATCGTATACTCACCCCTGCACAGGCTATGCCCGCACTACATTGTGTTGGATGTAGACGACGAACAACACTAAACGAGGTAGAGACTTGTAGAGATGAATGGTACTCGGAGGTGGACCACTTGGCGAGACGTACTCGGAGCAGACAGAAGGAACCAGGGTGCTGAGGAGGCCATTTGTACCCACCCTTCAGGTGGGATTCCCGGAGGATGACTCAAGAGTTTCTGTTTACCTTTATGCAGTTGTACTAGCTTTACAGTAGTTGTACTTTACTGTTGGGATTGTATTTCCGGCCCCTTTCCTTTCAGCACTTACTTTTGTATACATTTTTACTTAGTGCTTACTTCAGTTGTGTACTCTATTGTGTTTATTTACTTTTATAAAGGCAATGACTTCCCAGTATAGGGATTTACGCCTTTGGTTCTAGTCGCCAGCCCCTGGCCTATGGAATGTGGGCATGGGGTAGTCACGACACGGGCCCCGAGGACGGGTCGTGACAAATTGGTATCAGAGGAGTCGGTTCTACCACAGAACTTAGGACTCTGATTTGTCTTACTGTGAAGCAATAGTGTTAAGAGTATTTAGTGTGGTTTTCAGTCCAGGGAGTCCAGTGTTGGTGCGGCGGCTGACGTATCCATACACCAGGACCCTGACCACTGATTTCCAACTCAGTGCACGAAAACACTGATTGCGTGTGTGTTTCCTTTGAAAAATTTTTCTTCGTGATTACTTGATCTCACCAGGTATACTGTTTTAATCGTAGTGCACCTGTTTCTTTTCAGGATGGCCCCACAAAGGCAGCTAGTAAGGGTTCCGAGTTACGTACGAGATGGTAGCCCACCGAGCGATGAGGCCTAGGTGCAGGGACCCTCACAGCGGAGGCACCAGCGGTACCACCACCCACTGGGCCACCGATACCACCAGCTCCAGCAATAGAGAGTGCACGCCGCATGAGTGCGTTGCATGAGTTCCAGCATGAGAGGCCGCCAAGGTTTCAGGGAGAGACGGACCCACAGACAGCTGATAATTGGATGGAGGCTATTGAGAGAGTTTTCATATTGGTAGGGACACCAGCCGACCTCATGGTGATCCTTGCCGTGAGTCTCCTGCATGCAAAGACATGAAGATGGTGGAGCCTGATATTCCAGGTGCATGACGAGGCATCACTACTTTGGGCAGACTTCGAGAGCCTGTTCCGGGCAGAGTTTGTACCAGCCACCCTTCATGCGGTGCAGATTCAGGAGTAACTTCATCTGCAGTAGTGTAGCATGACAGTAGCTCAGTACTCAGTGAGGTTCAACGACCTCTCACTCAACTCCACGGACATGGTGCGGGACCCGTTCTTTAGGGACCAGACCTTCGACTAGGGACTCGGGCATGAGATCAGGGCTTCGATGATCTCCCTCAACATTCTGACATAGGCGAGGGTGCTGGAGAGAGCCCTTCTAGTATAGAGTTTTCTCGCTGAGCAGTCACCAGCGGCGAGACCCTCCGCAGGACGACACGTAGCAGAATCTTCTACAGCTAGCAGTAGATAGTTGACGCAGAGGTCCAAGAAGACCAGACCATCAGGTTGGAGACCTCAGGATACAGGTTCGGTTGTGCGGGGTACACGAAATAGAGTTATCCATACGAGGAGCAGACAGTGCTATGCATGCGGCGGACATGGTCACATGGCTTGAGACTACCTGACCCGCCCTGCAGATGATCAGCAGGCAGTAGAGGGATCTCCCAAGCAGAGGCAGAGGTTTGACTGTGGTGGTCCACCGGGAGCAAGCGGAAATGACAGAGGAGCTGGCCAAGAAGTAGGTGGTGGACGACATTTCGAGGCCCTACCACCACCACCACCACCAGGAGGTCCACCCTGACTGCAGGGAATGAGTGGAAAGGGGAGAGCTCAGCTTCAGGCAACTGAGGCCTATGACCATAGTGCTCCGAGAGTAGGTGGACAGGAGCGGGACTAGATCCAGGCATAGAGACTTTTGTTCATGATGCTTTTAGCTTTGTTGATGTCGTTGTTTGTGGTTGCTTTGTGTCTTTGTACTTTTAGCTGCAGTAATAAAAGACACTTTTCCATGTGATGTTTTCTTTCCTACCTTTTTGTATGGTTGATACTAAGAGGTTCTGGTTAAAACCATTGAATTGACCCTCACATTTGAGATTCCTACTGGAGGAGACCCAGTGACCACACACTGCTGCCGACAGTGTGACTCGACCCTTGGAGGTGAGAGTAACGGTTGGATATCTTGATAGTAGCGTCGAGGCCTTATGACGCCATTCATGGAATGAAATAGTACCGTTCATGTCAGGATTGACTGTATTAGGCAACGAATGTGGTTCATCTAGGGGATGAGACCAGATTTCTCTTCTCGGCAAAGGAGAAATCCTAGCAGCTCTTGTAGGACCAGAGATGGTTTAGGCTATGAAGGAGAAGGTGCAGATCATCGAGGAGCGGATGAAGACTGCACAAAGCAGACATAAGTCCTATGCTGATAGGAGACGAAGACCACATGAGTTCGAGGATGGAGACCACATCTTCTTATGGGTCTCACCTTGACGAGGTCTATAGAGATTTGGCCAAGGCGACAAGTTATATCCACGATTCATCAGACCTTTCCAGGTCCTCAGCAGAGTAGGCGAGGTGGCTTACCGCCTGGCCCTTCCACCTCAGATGCATCAGGTGCATGACGTATTCCAATTATCTCAGCTGAGGAGAAACGTGCACGACCCAACCCACATTATCAACCACGGGGAGCTGGACATCGATGACGGGGAAACATTCACGGAGGTCTCGGTGGAGATCGAGGATCGACAAGAGCGGGTCCTATGTGGATGGTCGATTCCTCTAGTGTGCATTCGCTGGAAGCGCAGGAACATCCAGGAGAGCACATGGGAGAGAGAGGCTCAGATGCGTGCTCAGTACCCCCATTTCTTTCCCTAGTGTGTGTTGTAGCTTTACGGGGACGTAAAGCCCTGAGGTGGGGGTAATGTAAAGACCTAGAAATTTAAACATTTTTTTTCTTAAATACTTTTGAATTTTACGAGTCCGTAGTTTCTGACGGCACCTGATTCTAAGGCCCGGTGTGTCCAGGATCAATTTATGAAGTTTTTTTCGGGTACATTCAGTAAGCGTACGTGCAGGTTTTTCTATCTTTTAAACCGGTACTCAGAATTGAAATCCGAGGGCACTGATGAACTCGCAACGCCGGTATTTGCTTAAGGGGACCTTTACCACAGTTGTGTTTGGATGAGAATAGAAGTTTTAATTTGGGGATTCGTAAAAAATTAAAAATAAAATTATGGTGTTACATTAAGTGTACACAATTTTATTTAATTTATTAAGTGGTGGTTATTTTCCTACAAGGGGAAGTTAGAGGTGGGACCCATACCCACATAACCTCCCATGAGAGGATAATGTGTGGTGGGGCCCACATGATCCCCTAACCCATCAACTACCCCTTTAACCCCTTGAAACCCCCTCATTAACTCTTAAAACTCTCCACCTCCTATCTTTTGAATTTTAAACTCTTTACCTTCTCTTAATTAATGCCAACACCTAGTATTAATTAAATTCCACATTTAATTAATCTTTGAATTCTTTCGAATCAATTTGAATTTCATGGAAATTCTATTAAAATTGGGAAGCCTTATTATAATATTTTCTTGACAAATATTTTGGTGGTGGAACTTTTGGAGAATTAGGATAGGGCCTTCTTCCCGCGAAGAACATTTATCCTCTCCAACGAAGAACTCAAGGCCCACGACCATCATCTTCTTCATTCTTCTTCCTCCACGTCAAGGAAGAAGACTCTTCCCGCGAGGAACATCGACTATGCTTCCTCCTCGGACGCGTCCTGACATCAAAGAATCGACATCATCTTTGAATTCTATTCCCACAACACGGACAAGTGAGCATCAGAATCTGTTGGGGAAAAATCCATCAGGGTATCATTGAATCATTTTTGAGGTGATTGTGTTTGTTGACAAAGTGGACATCTGTGTGGTGATTGTTGACAAAGAAAAATAATGACATACAAATTTGTTGACAAAGAGGTTTTCATGGTGGCATGTGGAGTTCAAGATATGTGGTTAACGATCAATGTTTGATTCAAGAACTTTGACAAAGGAATGGATGATCTGTAGGCGGTACAAAAAGAATAGATACAAGGTGGCGCTGTTTTCCAGTGTTTGCCAAATATTTGGGCCTGAAAATCGAAAAATGAAGAAAAGTGGTTTTTGGAAAAGGGACTTGCGTGCCGTGTACTTGAAGGCTTGGAAACTTGCACGCTATAAGTTTTTCAAGATCAGATCATCAAAATATGGCAAAGGGATAAGGGTCGCGCAGGTATTGGTGTTGTCGCGTAGGTGACTTGCGCGCCGATGCCTTGGATGCTTGAGAACTTGCGTGACTGTTGTTTTTCAAGATCATAACTTCAAATTATGGAAAAGGAAAAGGTTCGTGCAAGTTTGGAAGTGGGTCACACAAGTGACTTTCAGGGAAAGAGACTTGCGCGCTGAGACTTTCACATCGAGGGTATACTTGCGCGCCGATGCCTTGGATGCTTGAGAACTTGCGTGTCTGTTGTTTTTCAAGATCAGAACTTCAAAATATGGAAAAGGAAAAGGTTCACGCAAGTTTGGAAGTGGGTCACACAAGTGACTTGCAGGGAAAGAGACCTATGTGCTGAGACTTGCGCGTCGAGGGTAGACTTGCGTTCCGTCGTGCATGGTATTCAAAATGCCTATAAAGACTGGACCACCCCTCCTCATTTTTAACGGAGTTCAACACTTTGAAAAATCAGAGCTCCCGTCGCGCAGGTGTGGTGGTTACACAAGTGGTGGTGTGTCTCACAAGTAGGACTTGCGCCCCAGATTTGAAGAAGGGCGATTGTTGTTTGTTGCGTGCCAATATTGGTTTGGGCGTAAAGGGAAGTGCATCGCGTAAGTTTGGAGTTGAATAAATTTGTGTCGTGTAAGTGTTTGAGGTGGACTTGCGTGCCAGTTGTGACTTACACGCCGATACTTGTGCACCAGGTTTGACTTGCACGCCACGTAAGGTTGATTCACGACAGTGTTTCTGGGCTGCGTGAAATCTGAAATATTTCCCGATACCTTCAATGCCAAGAGAGATTCATCTACGGGTGAAAGTTGGACTGCAACAGAGCATCCACATACAACAGAGGATGTATTCATTAGAGATATTGAAGAGACCTACAAGTCTATAAACTCTGAGTGGATCCTTTCCAACGTAGTGAGAAAAGGAAGAGGAAGAAGGCGATCCTCTCCACTAGTAGTGAGCCATAGAGATAGAAACAGGGAGTGACCCTTGGGAAAGAAGTGATCTGACCCTAAACCTTGTAAAGGCAGTGAGCCTGTGATAGAGTGACTGTGCCCGAACCTTGTAATCCACAACTAGTGAAGTTTAGTGGAATTTGGTACGAACGAAAACCTGTCAGTGTATGCTCCTTAGACGTAGCCCTTAGTGGTGAACCAAGTAAAAATTGCGGTGTCCTGTTCTTGCTTTACATTCTGTTTATATTGTGCAACAGGAAAGAGAGAGAAGAGTGTTTTTCTTAACAGCAAAACAAGATCAGAACAGGTTTTAATTTTAAATTAGTCATACCCTGATTTACTCCCCCTCTCAGGGTATTTAGCCTTGTGGACCTAACATAATCAAGGTAGGGGGTTTGTATAAATTAAATTGAATAAATTATACCTTCGTTCTTGTTGAATGAAAGTAATCGTCTATGGACATTTGTTACCGCCTTACGCGGAGGGCGCGGGCTGAATGAACACGGCCTGAAGACCCTCCGATGATCCTTGTTCTTATTCACGATGGACTCGGAGAAGGAAGAGATGGTGATGACCATAGGAAGCAGCGGCTGTGTACCGATCGCGTAGAGAAGAACCGCGAACCGCATCCGTGGGTTGCTTGGCCGAAGAAGAATAGGCCAGCTAAAGCCGACCGGGCTGAAGGAACCGTGGCGCCACGAGGGCGCTGCGCTGCGGAGAACCGCAGTCCACGCTGTGTGGGCCACTTTGGCAGGCAAACTGGTCGGCAGGCGGCCAACCGGGTTGAAGAAGGCCGTGACACCCGAAGGTGCCACATGGAAGAACAGTGACCCGACTGTGCGGGCCGCTCGCGCTAGAGAGGACCGGCCGGCTTCGGCCGACCGGACAGGAGGGGAGGCGTTGCCGTTTTGGAAAACTGGGGGCTGCGCCCCCTAGACCACTCGGCCAGTTGGCCGAGCCGCGGCCGGCCGCTAGCGGCACGGACCGGGCCGCCTCGCGCGGGCCGTGCGGCCCATGCGTGGGCCGGGCCGCCTGTAGCCGGGCCGGGCCGCGCCCCGCCGGGCCAGGCCGCCGCTTCCGGGCCGGGCCGCGCCCCGCCGGGCCAGGCCGCCGCTGCCGGGCCGGGCCGCGCCATATTGGGCCGGACCCGGACCCGGGTCGGGTTGACCCGGGTCGGGCTGACCCAGGGCGGGTTGGGCCGGGTCGGACCAGACCCAAACCCCCCTCTTCGGGCCCATTTTAGTATTTCGTCCATAACATGAGCTACGGACCTCCGATCAATGCACCGTCAGTTGTGTTGGATTCCTTGGATCGATAAGATCATTTCAGTATATTACACTCAAGGTTTTGGTGAATTTTGGGTATGGTTGGGTTGGTTCGAACTCGAAACCAACCGGGCCCTCGGAGCGGAAATACTTATAACTTAAGGACCGAACGTTCGATTGACATGCCGTCAACTAAGTTGGTTTTATTTTGATGAAATGGATCTTTTGGAATACTAAAAACAAGATTCATATGATATTGGAGTATGACCGGGTTGGATTGTACCCGAAATCCAACCGGACCCCTGGAACGGAAAAACTAATAACTCTCAGACCGGGCGTTTGATTGACGCGCCGTCTGTCACGTTTGGTTCCTTATGATGAGACAGAACTTTGGGATACATCAACTCAGGACTTAGTGATGGTTGATGTATCGAACCCTTTTCTCGAGGAGCAGACCCTCCCGGATTTGAGCGTGCTGCGTGCGGGAACCCTAGAGCTGGCTGCGACTACGACGACTACCGTACTAAGATCCTCTGTGGGTTCGACGACGACGTCTACCATACATGGATCCTCCGTGGGTTCGATGAAGATGTCTACCATACTGGAATCCTCTGTGGGTTCGACGACGACGACTATCTTACTAGGATCCCCCGTGGGTTCGACGACGACGTCTACCGTACTGGGATCCTCCGTGGGTTCGACGACGATGACTACCATACTAGGATCCTCCGTGGGTTCGAAGACGACATTTACCGTACTGGAATCCTCCGGGGGTTCGACGAAGATGACTTCTATACTGGGATCCTTTGTGGGTTCGACAACGATGACTTCTGTACTTGTATCCTGAGTGGGTCCGACAAAGTAGCTGGTCATGTATCCTGAGTGGGTTTGACAGCTTAGCTGGTCTAGTATCCTATGTGGGTCCAACAACTTAGATGAATCAGTGACTACATATGATCATCTCTATCATTATACGAAAGATGTATACCTAGTGTGAGATGAGTCTTGACTTTCAATCATTATCATTGATGTGATTGACTTACTTTCCTGTGTGGACTGGGTTGTTCTTGGGTTCGAGAGTTTGAGCCGAACTGTTATTGATAACTTAGGTATATGTATGGGAATATACCTAAGTAGAGTTGGTTGATACTTCTTGATCGTGTTTTTCTTCTTTGGTTTATCCTTCGTGGATTCTGGGATACCTTCAGGGGTCTCGGGGTCCCTACTGAGTATCGTATACTCACCCCTGCGTGGGCTATGCCCGTACTACATTATGTTGGATGCAGACGACGGACATCCCTGAACGAGGTAGAGACTTATAGAGCTGGACGGTACTTGGAGGTGGAACACTTGGAGAGACGTACTCGGAGTAGACGGATGGACTCGGGGTGCTGAGGAGGCCATCTGTACCCACCATTCTGGTGGGATTCCTAGAGGATGAATCAGGAGTTTCTGTTTACCTTTCTGTAGTTTAAATAGCTTTACAGTAGTTGTACTTTACTATTGGGCTTGTATTTCCGGCCCCTTTCCTTTCAGCACTTACTTTTGTATATAGTTTTACTTAGTGCTTACTTAAGTTGCGTACTCTGTTGTGTTTGTTTACTTTTATAAAGGAAATTCCTTCCTAGTATAAGGATTTATGCCTTTGGTGCTAGTCGCAAGCCCCTAGCCTATGGAAGTCATGCTTGGGGTATCACGACACGAGCCCCGAGGACGGGTCGTGACATTTGAGTAGAGATGTGAAGATGGAACTTTACTTGTCTATACTCTAAAAATAAGGGGATATAGATGTTTCAATAAAGATACATGAAAATTAGTTGAATATATTAATATGAAAGTTATTGAAAATGATGAGGAAGATTCTAAGAAAACTCATGATGATAAGAAAGATGAACATGATGAAATAATTTTTTTATCAATCCTGATAAGGATGAAAACAATCACAATATTACTCAGGAAGAATAATTGGACTCAAATGTTTCTAGTGATGAGTAAGAATCTAAAAAATCTCATCCCAGGATAAGGAATCAAGTGGAAGTTTAAACCATAATTTTTGATCAACATCAAAATGTTCAAACACCAAGAATGTCAAAAGTTATTACACACACTTATTTGTATTCAAAAGTTGAGATGAAAGATTTGAATGAAGCTTTTGAGTATCCAGAATGAGTTCAGGATATTAATGAAGAGTTGGATCAGATTGAGAAGAATGAAACTTGGGAACTGGTACTTAATCAAAATAAAATAATTTTATTGGTATAAATTGGGTGTTTCATAATAAGTTAAATTCAGATGATGAAGTGATAAGAAAAAAAGAAATATTAGTGTGAAAATTTTACTCATATATTAAAGGCATTGATTTTGATAAGTCTTTTTCTCTATTGTAAAGATTAGAAACAATTAGAATCTTTATTACTATTACTTCACAATTAAGTTACAAATTTTTTCAGATGGATGTGAAATCAACATTCTTGAATGGTGAACCTGATGAGGAATTTTATATTGAACAAACTTGTGTATTTTTTGTTGTGAATGAAGAAAGTTATGTGTGTAAGTTGAAGAAATACTTGTATGGTCTAAATCAATTCCTAGGAGAATGGTATTTCAAATTGGATACTTTAAGGAAGATGATTTTTTAGAAAGGAAGGGTTGATAGTAATCTATTTGTCAAATAAATTTAGGAGTTTTAACTCATTGTAATTGTTTATGTTGATGACATTATCTTTACTGGGAATGATGAAATAACCTATGAAATATTTACTAAAGAGATGAGATTTTTTTTTGAAATTTCCATTCTAGGTGAAAAAAACTTTCTTGGGTGAAAAATATTATAAAATAACAAACACATATTTATTTCTCAAGAAAAGTATGCTAAGAAACTTCTTAAGAAGATTGGAATGGAAAATTCAAAACCTTATTCTACACCAATTTCAGTGGGAACCAAGTAAACTAAAGATGGAGATGTTAAGGAAGTTTACTCTAATGAGTTTTGGAAGCTAATTGGAAGTTTGTTGTATTTGACTGCCTTAAGACCCGACATTGTTTATGGTGTTACCTTATGTGAAATATTTCAGAGTTATCTAAATGAATCACATCTATTGGCTGAAAAAAATTCTCATAAATATCAAATGAATAATAGATCTCAAAATCAGGTATGATATTTTAGAAAGTATTGACTTGTTTGGGTATTCATATGCTACTTGGGCAGGAAATATTGATGATGGAAGATCCACATCGGGTAAAGTTTTTTTCTTGAAAAAAGTTGTGTTAGTTTACATAAAATGAAACAAAATTTAGTAACTCTTAGCATGGATAAAGATGAGTGTATTTATTAGACTCAAGCAGCTACTCAACTAATGTGGATAAAGACTCAGTTGGAAGATTTAATTATTGAAGTGAAGTTACCCTTTCTCTTAGTTAGTGATAATCAAAGTGCCATCAATCTTACCAGAAATATAGTACAAAATTATCATTCAAAACATATTGATATCAAATATCACTTTATTAAAGAGCATGTGGAGAAAAATGCATTAAAGCTGAAATATATTCCTATATCGAAACAAGTTGCTAAAATTTTCTTAGAAATTTTACTGAAGGAACCTTTTTATAAACTGAGGTTGAAATGGGCATCGAAACTATTTATCATTAAAGTTAAGGTATTTGTTTTTGTCCCCTCTCTCATATAGTCTTTGGATAGTTTTTTCAAAGGGGGATAATGTTTCATAAATCTATATATTTATATGTACT
Source organism: Viscum album (assembly GCA_963277665.1). Taxonomy (NCBI): domain Eukaryota; kingdom Viridiplantae; phylum Streptophyta; class Magnoliopsida; order Santalales; family Viscaceae; genus Viscum; species Viscum album. The sequence goes on from OY728145.1 coordinate 8,949,783, forward strand.
AAATATTTTAAGGAATCATTTATGTAGGGGGAGTCATGGGAAATCTATGAAATCAGAATGTTTTTGTGTGAACTTTTTTGATAGTTTGTTAAATTGCGTAGGAAACATAATAGGTGAAATCAGAGAATTTTTGAATGTTTAAGAATCTTTGTGAATCACTACTTTCATAAAACATGGATTTTATATCAATAATTATTACTTCTTATATCGAGTTAGCTCACATAGGCTTATAATTGTTGATAAGTAATTCATTTCTTGAGCTTATAAATTTTAGAGATTTATGAACCTTGGTTGAAAACAAAATCCTAAGGGGGGGATTTTTTTAGACCAAGTTGGCTGTAATTTTATTTTGGAAATTGAAAGAAGATTGTTTTTAAAGTGTTTTCTTTTGTTGTCAAGGAATGAAAGAAATATATAAACCTTGTAAGTGTTGAAAATTGGACTCATCATCTTAATCAGACGACCAAACACAATATGTTTAAGAAAATTATTTGTTTTTTGAAGAAGTTTTATAGGAAAAAAGGATTATCATACTCACCTTGGGTCCAAAAAGAAAGTGGTAATCATAATGAGATGTTTTTTTGGAGTCTGAATGACTCCAATGAAAATATGAAAATGCCTTGATGATATTGAAGTTCTCATAAATCATAAGTAATCTATAAAACTTTTGATGGAATCCTTATGAAGGAAAGAAAGAGAACCAATGCTGCTAATCAATTTGAGGGAAGAAAGAAGATGACTATAAGTATGGGAGTTTGTAATAATCTCCATTATAAGTTAGATGATTCTATTAAAATCTTAAAATTTCTCAAATTAAAGTGGAAGTCATGATTACAAGAAGAATTTTGTGGAGGGAGAAATACAAAAGTATTCTGGTCTCAGTTTATTGGTGTGAGATCACTAGACACATAATTGTTTGAAGGTCGGGATATATTTTTTAGAATATAGTAAGATGAAGATTATGGTTTTTAGTCATACCAATATGAAAAATGTTAAAATATTTTGGATAAAGATGTTTTTTTCTTATGGTATTTTGAGTGTATCATAATCATAAAAAAGAGGAACAACTGATGATACTAGTTCATCGGACTCGGTGTGCCACCGATTCATTATAAGAGTCCTAACACTGATCTTTAATTTCAATTTTTGGTATCCTCATGATATCAAATACAGATGATCAATCAGAGGTATATTTTTTTTGGGAGTTGATGGAACCGATGAAAAATAAAATAAGCAGAGTTTGTTGAGACTAATGAGTGAAGAGAATCATGAGACCGATAAACCAGATAATGATCAGAAATTTAGTCAAATATTTCATAAATCAAAAGGAATGTTGATTATATTCACTTTGGTAATGAGGAAAATAAGTCATGTTTTCTAAGTGTGTCAAGAGACATCAGAAGTAGATAGAGACTAATCTATCAGAAGTAGTCTGACATCGATAAAATTCATCCGATGTATGATGAAACTAATACTTAATTGGATATAGGATCATAACTCTAAAGAAAAGAATAAGAGTTTGAAGCAGTTTTGAAAGTTTTTTCAAGAGGGACTTTGAAGTTTGAAGAGTTTAAGCAGAAGTGTTTGTCAAAGAGGGTATGAATCCAATGCTAAAGTACTACTAAGAAGTGCTAATTTATTTATAAGTTTCAATGATTTTTATGGGAAAATAAAGGAAACTTAAGTCTAATAAAGTAAAAATAATGATTATGGAATAATGTTTTCAAAGATTATATCAATCAGTTGGTACTGAACATCATAATGAAAACAAATTTTTTCTTATGAATAGTTGGTATAGAGATTCAGAATGTTTTGTTTGTTTTTAATTGATATGGAGAAATGTAATTAAGAACATGCTTCCATTCATATTTCTTCATCGTAATGAGGAAAATCAGAATGATAATCAGAATCAGATTGGAGAATTGTTTGAAAGTCTGAAGTGAGCTGAAATTTTGAGAAATTTTGAGAAGCTTTGAGATGAATTGTGAAGAGTAATGAAGAATTGAATAATTCAAATATGAATCTAGAATTTTAGCGATATGTTAGTTTCAAGAAATTTGGTTGAGATATAAAACCTTTTATATTCCCACCTAAACCTTATTTTGTGCACTTATAAAAGGAGGAGAATAATTTATACTTTCTAATGGACTATAGTACTCTTTATGTGCATAGAAAGAGAGAGAAGATCTAAAGTTTTAGAGAGAAGAGGTTTCTGGATTGACCATTTTCTAGGAAGTTATCTAGAAAGAATATGAAGAAGTAGGAAGAATATATTAAGAGATTTCTCAGATCATACTGGATCATCGGACTTAGAAAACATTTTGAGATTTTGAGACTGATACAAAAGCAGTTCAAAATTGTTTCAGTGTTTTTCCATTAGAGTTATATTTCCCAACTGAGCAATCAAACTAAGGAATCAGTCTGAGTATCATTATAAAGTTCAAATAACTTATTACCTACTATTGGGTAGTAAAGTGAAGAATTATATTGAAGTTTAATTTTTTTAAATATGAAAAGGAAATATAATAACATATTTTTAAGCATTTAGTTAAAGTTTCTTAACTTGTTACAAAAAATTGTATTATATCATTTTGAGATACTTGAATAATATGAACTATTATATTTAACATGGCTCTAAAAAAGTGTAAGGGTATATTCTACTTATTGTATCCACACAAAAGGACTGTTTTCTAGTGGATTGTGTGGTATTGGGTTGATTCCATACCATACCAAGGATGTATCTACTCTTGCTGAGTTGTGAACCTTTAAAATTCTTTCTTTCTTATGGATGTGTGACTGTTTTGTTTTCATAAAAGTGAGAAATATTTAACAGGAGGAAAATATTGTTTCAAAAGGAAGGAAACTTGAAAGGAAAAAAAAAATCCTGATTCACCCCCTTCTAAGTGATAAATTGATCCTGACTGGGCACTTTTAGAAGAAAATAAACCCCATTACCTTATCCTACCATGTACGACCCCAACCACAAGACATATCATCACATATATCCAAAATAAACCCAGGTCACCACATCACATCACATCACACCTCGACAGTGCACTTTTTTACTTTTGTTTATCCTATCTTATTCATGTCATTGTCGCATGGAAGAGGGAGCATGGAAGATATGGCATCCATCTATCCATCACCACCGTTAGGATTTTGGAAGAAACACCACTATATAAATATATGGGTGTCCACACAAGGTTCTAGACATGGGTGGGGAACATATATAAAATCAAAAGTAAATAAAATATAGGTATATAATATCATAATACATAATCCCAACCTATGAGAAAACCACAAAATATCCATCCCAACTCACAATGTCACTAATAAGGCCTCACAACCTTTTCTACTTTCACTACCATCATTAAATTAATAACATAACCCCATAAAACACAAGCCACATTTTCATATTCTTTCTCAACTTAATCCAGTTTCCATATTTTATATTACCAACCAATTCCATTTAGGCAACCCATTTATTTCATATTTCCAGTCCACTTGTTTCATGTGTAACACCAACCATTTTGACCACACATATCATTACAATTTAACATTTATTAGTCATTTTAATTTCAGCATTCATCTATAATTTATAACCACAAACCATTTCAGTTTCAACATTTACAATTTATTCCATTGCTCCCAAGAAACTAGCACAATACACCACATCACCACAACCACATTTATCATGCTAACAAACATATAACCTCCCTTTCATATCTACAACCACATTCTATATCAAAACCATTTAAACATCACAACCTCTACATACCAACCACATCCCAACACATCTACCACATACCAACCACAACAAAACACTTTCACACCATATCAACATATTCTTTTTAGATTCTTTCAAGTGGATTTCATTACACCCCACTTTACTTTTAAGTTTATTATCACAAAATAATAACTTTATATAGGAAACCATTTGTTTATCTAAGTATAAGTGATTAAAAAATTCTTTTTAGGGTGATTATAAACAATAAACAATAAGGTTTCCAAATTCATAACAACCACAACACAAGCAAAGACCCCAAAAAATATAATTTTCAGTGGGGAATTTATCCCGTACAATCACAATATCAACAATAATACAAAAGATATAAAAACATGATAATAATTACCCTACCCTTTAAATTTTATTTAAACTAATTATTTATCTTTAATTAATCCAATACAAATATTTTTCCATAGAAAAATAAGAGTATAACCCCTCTTACATGATGTACAAAGTGAGAAATGAAGGAACCCCTACCTCAAATGAAGATTTCTAATTCACCGTGCAAGTTTGGATTGAAAGGGAGACAGTATCCAACACCAAAATGAATGAAAGACACTGGGATCATCCTAGAACAACAAACACAACATCCTCTCATCAAAACAAAACCCAAAACTTGATATTTTCCATGGAAGAATATTTCCTAGATAATAAAGCCGAAAAAAATTTGAAAAACAAAAGGCCATGATGCATCCCATAAGACTATGCCATAGCCTTCCTAAAAAATAAATAGACTACAATGTAGGACCCCTCACCATGCCACAACCCTTATGGTTAAACTATCCTCTAAGATTTGCAGCTATTTACACACCACGAATCTAATAAAATGGGATGGTGACCATGGCGTAGCCATGACCCTTATGCCGCATAAGCTAAAGACCATGAAGGGGGATATGCCACGACCCATGATCCCCACCATAGGGTGTTTATATTTAAAAAAACCCATGAAATATGATCCAAGAATCCATGTAACAACCCAAGCCCTTACGTCACAACCACTGGGTGAGTAACCCACCTCTATGCCACAGTAGACCTCCACACCGCAACCATGACATGTTTGGTAGTGGAACTAAAAGCCTCACCCAAGCCACTATGCCACAACCTTCCACCTTACACTATATCTAGCCCATTACTATGTAGCTTCCAAGTTCCATGTTGCAACACTACCAAAATAGGTAGTGCACTCCCCTTATCCTCCAAAACTCTTCCAAACACCTTAGGAATTCCCCAATCACATCTTTCACTAGAATTCCTGCAAAGTAAATGGATGGAAGGTTTGAGCCCTTATAAGTTTCTCAAGAAATGTTTCTTAAATAAATTCTTAAGGAAAACATGGTATTGTTTTTTAATTATTATCATTTCCTACATCGATTTCACTCACATAGGCTTAGAATTTTTGGATAAGTGATCCATTACTTGAGTTACAAAGTTTCAATGATTTATGTTCCTTGGTTTATAACAAAACAAAAAGGAAGAGATTGTGAGGCCAAGGGGTTTGGGATGTTTCTATGAAAATAATAATCTAGTTTATGAAGGAAAAATAATTGGTTGAGTGTTATCTTTTATCGATCAATATAAATCACTTAACATTGTTAAGACCACAAATCACTTAAAATTGTTTCCCTCCTTACAAAGGTGATCAGATGGATTCTAATTGACTGAGTCTAATGGATGGAGTGCAGTAGAATAATGTAATCATATAGATATTTTCTCAAAATGGTTATCCTATTATGTTCATAGTTCTATTATAAAATTATGTTTGGTAAAGAAAATAAGAAGATGATTTAATTTTATTAAAGTACCAAAAATAATGAATTGTTCTAATAAATAGATGATTCCAGCTTAAGTTGGTTGAAGGAAGACTATTTGAAGTTTTTTGGTAGCTGTAGATGAAGCTGGATTGGATAAAGAGCTGTACAAAGTCTAACAAATGGACTTGTGAAAATTTTAAGATAAAAAGTGAAGAAGTTTCTAGATGACCAGTCATGAGTGTTTATATCATCAAAAAATATCTCCAAGTAAAGTACATCAGATAAAAAAGTTTTACGGAAGTGGATATTCAAGGAAGGGATACAAATATCATTGAATTCTGAACTCTTGTGAAGTATTTGGATAGATTATGAGTGAGGTCATCAGATGTATATTTTCAAGAAAATCATCAGATGAAAATTTTCATGTAATCAATAGAGGAAGTCTTATAGTTTTATAAAATTGAAGTCATCAGAAAATCAGACTGCGTCCATTAGACAAAATATCACAAGGTCATCAATCATACTCCATGGAACGATCTTTCATGATGTCATCATGAAGTTTTATGATTCCTGAAAACTAATTATCTAGTAATTTCATGAATTTAATAAAATATTTCTTTAATACACATTCTCTACACCTTTTCGATTTATAGTTTTAGAGAATTTGGACAAAACATTAACTAATAAAACTCATGTATTTTACAACTAATACACATTTTTTCAACTATATAAATAACTACTTAATCTATAATATGTTTTCAACATTTTCCATAAATTCTTCCCTTAAGATACACTCCTAGATACATCTTATGTATTAATTTACTTCATAACATTGGGGAATAGTAACATAAGAAATTGGAGAGATCAAATTCTTAGTAAGGGAAAAACATATCATAAATTATTAGAACATAAACATGAATGAGAAAATGGTGAATAAATAAATAAAATAATTAAAGATCAAAAAACCATGTATAGTAATCATAAAGCACAATGGAGTAACACAATATAATAAAAATATTGTTGGCATAAAATATTTGACTTGGCTCAAAAACACATATTAATAAACATGAAATATGTTATCATGATATAAAAGTGTTGAATAATTTAAAAACAGGTAATATTCATGAAAACATATCATTTTAAGGAAGTGAAATGAATTTTAAAAATTTGGTATAAATTGATTAATAACTTGTAAATGTGGAACAACCATAACCAAAAAAAAATTATAGAATTGTGAACAAATAAAACATCCACACTTAATATTGTGAAAAAAAGATTCCCACACTTTATGTTATGAGAACACAAAGTACCCACAATTCTTTTTGTGAATTAATGAAATACCCATGCTTTATATTGTGAAGAAACAAAATTCTCACACTTCATATTATGTACAAACAAGATGCCAATTCTTCATATTTTGAACAAAAAAAATTCCACTCTTAACATCATTATTTCTTGAGATATACATATTTAATCAATGAATCATAGAGTTATATAGGACACCACCTGTCATCAACCGTTAATATGTTTTACACTTAAAATCAATCATAACTTGATCTTAATTACCTCATGAAAAAAATAATGGGTTTTCTTAAACCTTTCAAAAAAAATTTAATAACACGAACCTAAGAAATCATAGGATTTCAAAAACTTCCATTTTACAGAATAAGTAATATTATAATAACAGATAGAGGGTGATAAAAACATCAATTCATAAAAGATAAACTATGGAGGGTAAATATAAGTGAAAATACTATTTTTTTTCAAAATATTTTTTTAAAAATAGTAAAGTATAAAAATAATTTTGTTAAGGGACATAGAATAATTTTGAAAACCATATTATAAAGATGTCTAATTAAAATTTCCTTGTAAATACCTAAAATTTATTAAAATAAAATGTAGAGTGAATGATAAAAATTTTATTTCTAAAGGATGGAAAAACCTTTTAAACATTTTAAATAACATTGTTAAAAACTGACATCATTAAAAATATTATTAAATTTCTATTTTTAAAATGGGTAAAGAGAATTATTATAATCATAGAAAATAATACATATAATATTTCCCAAAATATAGAAGGAATTTTGTAGGAAGTAAACGTATGGAAATAGAAGAAAAATACATTAAGATTAATAATAATTATCCTTAAAAAATTCATTTTAGTGAACCAATATAACCATCAAGGATAATTTTATGCGAAACATGATTTAACTATAAAATAAGGTAGAAATACAATATAACATCATCATGGGATAGAATAAATCAATCTCAAAATATAATATTAAAAGAGGAGTGATTAAGACCCAAGAGAAATATTTGAGTCATAAAAACCGATAACTTTTTAATAAAAACCTCATTACAGGTATAAATTTAAATATAGCATTGAATATCATAAAACATAATAGGATCATGACACAAAACAAAAACAGGGTAGTATTTACACCATTAAAAAGGAAACATGATGTACATCTAAAACTCACCTCAAGGGATTCAAATTTGAGATAAATAAACCCTTACCTCAGTCTTGATATATCCTACACTTTCACCAAATATCCTAAATAATTAAATTAAGTTCATTAAATACTTACCCATGAACCTTATTCATAACTATAACCATTCATACTCCTCATTTATAATCATTATATATTTATATATAGTCTAGTTTTTACCAATTTTTAAAACCATTATTAGATCATATAAGAAACTAAAAAATATGTTCCATGATTTTGATAAAGTTATAATTTCATTTTTTGTACTTTTTTTTCACAAACCATGAATATGAAATTATCGATGATCATGTTTTAGTGATTTTTAATGAATGAAAGGTGTTTTTTTAATTAATGAGTTAAATGTTTATAAATATTAAAAAATCAAAAATCAAAAAATTATTTACATATTTATATCATATTATACTAGAAAATAAATTTTCATAGTCATCCATGATATAAATTTATAGTATTTTTCAAGTAGGTGTTTAAACCAACCCAAACATGAACATACCCTGATCAATGGATGATTATGAGATGGTTTAGTTGTTATATAATTATACTAGAATCATAATGATCTTATTTAGTGTTTATTATTATGATATATCATATTTTGAAAGAATTATAAATAGAATATAATTTATATAAAGTCATTACTTAGGAAAAATTGATCATTTTCCTCTTAGTTCACTCTTTTTAAACAATTGGATTAATGATAATATTTTATTGATCATATAATCAATAGGATATTAAATTTATCACATCAAAACCTTAATGATATAATAAAAACCATATTTATCAATTAAAATCATTCTTAGGTTCATACATGAATAGTGGTAAAGAAATGAAAAATAGAAATCAATCGTTCCATAGAGGCGGCATCCCACACGTACACATGGTTGATGATTTCATCTTCTATAGAATGAGAGAAAGAAGTTATATGGTTAATTATTTTATAATCATAAAAATGATATAAATTTAATAATTATTTATCAAACCCCATTTATACTAGCCTTTTAAGGTGGTGAAGGAAAAAGAAACACATTGTGTGGTGGAGGCGGTAGTCTGCACAACACACAATTCACGTTCTCATTTTTTCTTAATGGAAAAGGGGATGGTGGTTAGTGCTTGTGAAATAATTATAATAACATACCAGTATAATATTTATTCTGATGTTATCATTATAATACGCTATAAATAGTTTTGATTAATAATAAAGTAACATAAAGAAATATAAATAAGAAAGAGAGGTTAGGAACGTATACCTCACTTCTTGGATTATCGCCTCTGTGAAGAGGATTAAATATTTAAGGGGTGGTATTTTGAGAATAATGGAACATTATTAAGGTGTATATGAGTATTTAGGAGAGTATTGAGTATATTTTTTTTTCCAAAATATTGTGTTTTTTCATGAGGGTAAGTGAGGAGAGGAGAGCCCCTTTTATATGTGGAAAGGGATGACATTTTTTGTAAATACCCAAAAACGTTTAATAATGGGAAGTTGTTCTCAAGGAAAATGGACCAAAAATTAAAACATAATAGATATAAGAAGTATTAAGGTCAATAGAAACCTATAACACCCAATTAGAACCATATTTTAAACATGTTAGTCCCTTTATCTCTAAGGTTACTCATTTTTAAAATTTTAATTTTCACCATGATAAGTATTTTGTAACTAGGTAATTTATCCTTTATGAACAAAAATAAAATGGTTATTATAATAAAAAATTCAACCAATTATTATAAATTTTAAATCTATTTAATAATATTAAATTTATAAAAGTGATAAAAATTAATTTTAAAATAATAATTATTTAATGTATTAAAACCATTTTTTTTGAAAAATATATCTTAGATTCTAAAATTAAAAATATGGGTTTTTCAATTAAACACAACATTTATAAAATTATAAATTCAATAATAAAATACATATTTGGTATTATAAAAAGGTTTACTTAATTTCCAATTCATAGCTATATACTAACAATGTCATAAAAGTCATGTTATTTGTAAAAATGGTATTTTGCACTACTAACCTGAAAATCAATCTTTTTAGAAACATCCAAAAAAACCCATATTAAGCTAATATTGACATTTTAAAACAAAAATGATATCATATTTTTTTCAAATTAAAATTTTAAAATTTAAATATTAACATTTAAATGAAAGTATAATATATTAATAAAGACCAATTTTATTAAAAAATTACCTTTTTAAACTTCAAGTATTTTTAATATTATTTCATATCTATTTATAAATAATTAAATATTGATATATTAATTTATAAACCTAAAAATTAACAATTATGATAAAATTTTCACTATGATCAATTTTAATTTATTATGATACAATACAATACCATTGCTTAAATGGTTCTTCAAAAAACATTCTTTCTTTTAAAAAATTAATCAAAGAAAAATAATAATATGTAAATATTTTAATTGATTATTATCCTTTTATTTACTAATGATTATTTTATTCATGCAATTTTAATATGTAGTGGTTTATTTTAGTTAGATTTTTCATTAGTTTGGTATTTTGCATGAAATAAGATGTTGAAGATAATATCAATTTAAAGGATCCAATATCTCATGTCATTACATAATCCACTAGAAAAACCAGAGTTATAAAGTGAATCAGACAAAGGAAAGGTTGTGAGCCCATTGAATGAATTTTTGAAGGATAATCAGGTAAATTTTCTAGAATAAAGTTCAAAGATCATAAGTTTACAAGAAAAGAAAATGTATGAAGGTCTATAAAGTATGTCATCAGCCAAAGGAAGTGTCTTGAGAATGTTTTTCAAGTTATTCCTATGAAGTTGTGAAGTTTCACTGAATAAAGTCTCACCAGATAGAAGAGAATATATGAAGTTGTACTAGATAAAATATTCAAAGATATTTACAAAGTTTTTGTAAGACATTAAGTATGATGATGATGAGATGGTTGTTTATTGTTTCAATAATCACTAAGGAGGGATCCTAATTTTCATTGAGTTGTAAGTACATATGAAGATGAATATTGTCACTAAGAAGTAACGAAAGTTCCCAAATTTCATGATGTTTGAAGGTGGTAAAACATTGAATGTTTTTAGTGGGATTCCCAAAATATGAGAAGTAAAATTCAAATTTTAATTTTCACAAGTACGCGTTTTCATCTAGAGTTTTAGAGGATGAGTGCCTATATAAAGGGATAAAGGCACTATATGAAGTAAAACTATTATTACATGTGAGAGAGAAAAAGTACTATAGGTATTGTGGTGAAAGTTTCCAACCAAAGAATATCTTGGTTGAGTAAGATATGTTGGTCAGATTTTTCCAATATTTTGGTATCATATGTACAGTGTGTAGAGGTATCAGATGAACAATGTGAAGATGTATGGAATGAAGAGTGTGTAGAGGCACTAGGTAGTCAGTGTGGAGAAGTGATAAAGTGAACAAAGATTCAATTAGTAGTAGATGAATAGGGCATCCGAAAAAGTTCATCAGACTGAGTGTACCAGATGGAGAAGTGATCAGACATACAATTTTGTATAGAAGTACAGGAAAGAAGTTATTGAGAACTTATATGTAAGAAATAAAAACAGAAGAAGAAGTAATTGAAAGAAATTCAAGTGTTAATAAATTTTAAGCTATATAATGACAAAGTACCAAATCTTGTTAGTGAAGGTTCTTATTACTGTTATAAAATATTTTAATATCATATTATATTTGTGAGGAGAATATGCACTGTCAAAAAGAATATAGTGATACACAAGTGATGTATATTCCTTTTTTGATATAACCACAAAAAGGGTTATTGTCTACCGGTTTGTGTGGTCTTGGATTACTTACAAACCATGCCAAGGACTAACTAATCTTTTTGTGTTGTGGACCTTATAAATACCTATGTTCATGTGGTTATGTTGGTTTATTATTTTATAATAGATTCATTTAACCAAATATTGGTAAAGGTTTTTATTAAGTAAGAAAACATAAAAATATAAGATCACTGATTCTCCCCTACCTCTACTGATGACCACACTGATCCTGAATGGTCCATTCATAATTTTTTTTCACTTATCTATGTGACCATATGATAAAATACCCCCACTAAACTCTTAGTGAGTACCATTTATGTAGAAATATAGTTTGAATAACGACAGGACTTAGGAATCACATTCCCAATGTTTTACTCTCTAAAAATATTTTCAAACTCCTTTACCCCACAACAAAAAATGTTATGATTTCATCTTCTATTTACTACTTAGAACTATTTATAACTTCATCATCATCGTACTTCATAACCTATTACACCAGAAAGTTTCTATAAAATAAATGTAACTATTTACATTTTTATTATCCAACAAATCCTAAAATCTTCTAGGATAAATTTACATTCACTTCATTGTAGAAAACATATTTAACCATTTACATTTTTCATCACCATTATACCATATACTCTTTTATGATATCAAGTAAATTTAAATTTGTAAATTGAGTGGAATAATTCTTTAAGAAATAATAATATTAACTTTCTCATAGTAACTAAATGTAGATATTTACATTATTCATTACCATCACATATCCTCAACTTCTCTAATATATTAAGTGAAGAATTAATATGATCTTAGACTGGTAAAATCATTTAGTTAATAGTGATATTCACCTTCTTATAGTAACTAAATATAACTATTTACATTTTTCATTACCATAAAATATTCTAAATATATTTAGTATATTAAATGAAGAATCACTATAATATGGTACAATATTTTATTTGTTAAATTTGAACTTCTATAGGTACAAACATAACCCCAATATCATCTTAGACATTAAATTCCCTCTCAGAATATTTTTCTAAGATTCAAAAAAAACTTATTTGTGTCATAAAATAACACTTATTTTATATTAGTAAGAATATTTAACAAATAAACTATTATTTCCATATCTCATATGGTATTTTATGTGTTTAGAATATCTTTCCTTATAAAAATAATACTTTATTAAAATATACCACTGATGTATGGTGATAACACATTCCCTCATATTTTAAGAAACTAAATAAAATCTTTTATCATGGATAAAAAATTTATATCCATATCATCATTTTAATATATTTTATAACCGATGACTCATAAACCATGTGTATACAACTAATCACATCATTTTGTTCATAAAAACTCTTTGTTAATAAAAAATAACTCTTATAATATAAGAGAGATGAGATGAATATACATGTTCTTTTATTATATTCATCTAATATTAACATATTTATTTACATTAAAGTCTCTTATGTAGAAACTTATTGCTTTATATCTTGGATGTAAATTGCAAGACCAATCAATTATTCCCATGATTTTAAACCCCTGTATATTTACAACACTTGTAAAGTATACATTCAGTTTCACATACCCTTCAAAATGAAAGAATGATTTTCTATAACATTTATACCTAACATGGAAAATATATGGAGTTATCAAAACCCTTAAGGTATTCTAGATAATCTCGTCATATGAAATAATTACTTCTTCCTGATAATACCCAAAAGTTTCCAATAACATTAACTGAACACTTGAGGAAATATTACTAGACCTTCCAACTTTACCTCTTCTAGTTTGAAAATTTTCCCCTTGTACTATCTATGTTGTAACAACCCAAGAATTTTCCAATGAATATTTTTATAAATTTCCCGTTTTAGAATATAAATGTAAATTTCAAATGAACTACTTTCCTTATAAATTAAGCATTTATACACATATTTTTCATATAAGCAGTTTCCTTTGCATTATTTTCTTCAAAATATATTTTTTAAGTATAACAATATTTTATCTATTAAAATGTTTCTTTATATAAAAAGGGAATATAGAAAGCCATGTGGAAACCCGTCGCATCTGATAAGGTCATGAGACTCATACGAAAAGGGAAAAACATCTACCGCCATCCCATGTGTTGTCCTACATCCATCTTATACCATTTATATAAATATTTTTCTATTTGATAAATACATTAATTTTTAGTCATATTTTCATATAATCATAGTAATTAAGTCATTATAATCTAATGATTAACATAATATGATATATTTTTTTTCCAAATCACAAAGTGGTAACATATTGAAAGTAATGTCATATAAAAGTTTATATGAATTATTTGATTAATGGTTAAATATATATTTTACAATAAAAATACACCTTATCATGAATTTTTAATTACTTTATAGACCATTTAATTTATTAATAGTTTTTATCATATTTTATTTCTATATTAATCAATATATCCTTTTAAGACATTAAGTAAAATATTTTTTTTAATAAAATAACATTATGAAATAATGATTATTTTTATTAGATAATGTTATTACTAATATATATAATGTATTATTATCATAAAATGTTTAAAAATTTGATAATGTAGTTTTTGGAAATGTAAAATGGCCATCAATATATAATTTTAATCATAACATATAAAATTTGATACACTAAAACTATTTTCTCAAATATGTAATTAAAATATAAATACCACTTAATTAGAAGAATAATTTCATAAATTAATGTGGTTTAGAAGCATATATAAATAATTATCAATCATATAACAATTAAGAGATAATAACAAATATAAATTTAACCTGTAACGCCCCAAACCTAATTACCTAGAGTTGGTGCATTATTACATAACATTGACATGATCACAAGGGATCAAATCATGAAAAACCGATCAGTTTAGTAGTCTTGGAAGTACTAGATACAAACATAAGTTTTACATTACATTATGAAATGAAAAACAACAACATTGTGTCTCCTTTTAACACATTCATCCCCCTTAGACTATCCCTATAGGTCAGTCATAATATACTTCTTCGCATCTTGGGAAAAATAAAACATAGAAAGTGGTGAGATCAGGTTCTCAGTAAGGATAACAATATATAGAAAACTTTCATAAATAAGAATAAACATTTAAGGAATGTATAAGACTAAAAAAAAGCCTTTTAAAATTAAACATCATCATAATATAGCAAATATAAATCAAATAATTCCATTTACTTATTCACATGGATATTCTATAATTCGAATAATCACATGTAATATCAATAACCAATTTTATAATGATGGAATGCATAATGCTGGACATCATAACCACATAGTCAAGGCCTCATTCCAAGACTGCAAATAATATTTTTTCAAGAACTTGTGCCAAGACACTAGTTTGTCTCATGAGACCTACTAATTCATCGAGGAGTTATAGCAGGCTCCACCCGTCACTTACTAAATCCGATTCATTCCTCATATGAAAAGGTTGAAACATAACATAAACATTCATATTAAAACTAGCATACAAAATGTTAATACTTTAACCATAAACCACGAATGGTATAAAAATAACACATCCAAAGTCAAACATATCACAAAACCTTCAATACAATATGAAAGATTGTATCATAATAAATCAACTTCAAACAAGTGTAAAACCCATCAATGGATGTTGACATAGATGAAATCAAAACAGTTTGAGAGAAATATATCTTTATATTTTGAAATAATTTAAAAGTAATTTAATTATAAAAGAAAACATTTATTTTGAAAATATTTTTATAAGTGTGTATGAGAAGCTTTAAAGGTGTTATAACAGTAGAAAATAGTTGAACCCACTGTATAAGTTAAAAAAAACATTCTTTCCTTAATTTGGTCGAAAAGGTCGTAAAGGACCTTGTTTGGAAAACAATGGAAAGATTCCTTTATAAAATTTTTATAAAAATTCAAAAAGGGTATAAATGAATTTAAATCATAGTCTAGGAAATAGTAAAAATGTTTTGAAATACATTTTTAAGAACCATGGTTGTGGATGATAAAGAGGTCCCAGTAGATACTCACGTATAAATAACCTCGGATAATGAGGAGATTGTAGAATTAACCCTTACCTTGTACTTTTCCTTGATCGAGGGTATGTTAACCTCCTGTATAATAGTTAAATCATTGTTATTAAATTATACAATAACCACACACATAAATATGATATCATATATGATCTTCTAATATTTCTCTGTTAATAATATTTCAGTAGTATCATTATTTTGGGTGTTAACTGATTTGTTTTACTTTATATGTTTTTTACTTAAGTCATGTTTTTTATGGATAGGATGTATTTTATTCATTTAAAGAATTATATTAAGTTCTTAAACATTATTTTTTATCATAAAATGAAAATTATTCTTGAATGATTACGATGGGGAATGAATCTCATCGCGTTCATGGAGACGGTAATCCGTACAAACGCACGAGCGACAACATCATTCTATTGATGGTGAAATCATATGTAATTGGATGGAATATCATATATAAAGAATCATTAACATGTTATATTTATTATTTACATCAATTATACTCATTATTATACCCATCCAAATAATGAAGTGTTGAATAACAAACTACACCACGACGTGGAGACGGTAAGCCGTACGTACGCACGTATGGTGACTTTTTCATTCATAGGATGGATTGAATAATGAATATGGTTGTAAAATATTTATAATAACATCATAGTTTGTAGAAGGTACTTGAGTTATTTTTTTGGTATGAAAACAAAAAATAAAGAGGAAGTGGAAGAAGAAAATAACTTTGAAAGAGGTGATGAAATTATTACCTCTTTTTCGGGTGCTTCCTTTTGATTTGATCAAAAGGGCTATTTAGGTTGAATTTAGGATCAAAGTAAGGCATATATGTTGAATTGAGGGTATTTGGGATGATATTTGAGTAGGTGTTGGCCGAAAAAAATTGCTTTGTAGCTGTGAAATTAAGATAAGGGGAAGTACCCTTTTATAAGAGAGGTGAGGGTCACTTTAGGAAAAGCTTGAAATATTATTTTACTATACAATCATATCCGGTTTATAATGGCTCCAAAAGAATTTATTTCAAGGATAAGGTGGGTATAGGTCAAAAAAATCTCAACCAATAGGTTTTAGATAGGTTTAGGTCACCATATAAACCTTATCTTTTAGATTTAACTCTTAGTTAAATAGTTTAACTTTTACCATATATTCTTGTATTATTATAATAAATGGTTAATAAACTTACTATAAAAATCCAAGATAACCCCAAGTGGTTCATTATTGATATATATAACCTTATATAAGTCCTTTGTATGAACCATAGATTTTTAGGAATATTATATTAATTAATAATATAGTATTTGTTTTAAAAACTCATTTATGTCAATTTTGACACTATTTAGTATTTAGTTTTTTTGAAAGTCATAAAAACTTTATCACTTCGAAAAAAATTTATTTAATCAACCCTAAAATTTAATATTAACCTATAAAATTATTTAAATTCATCAAAATTTTCAATTTACATTTATTTTGATATTTATAATATCAATTATTTTAATATTTCATTAATAAGGTAATTACTACATCATCATTGTTTCATAAACAAATTTAATTATTTAATGTCTAAAAATTATAAATAAAATACCATTATTTAGGAAATAGTTTTATCTTTATATTTAATATTTATAGTCTAATTTAGATTATGTATAACCCTATATTAAAAATGTTCTAGTTATGAAAATTTGAATTTAACACTTTTAATTCTTCTTTAAATAAAATAATTATAAATGTTCTAATCTAATCCAAGTGGATCAACGAAGATAATATTTTATTCCTAAGGTTTATTTTGGTAAAATAAACTTATCCAATAGAATTAGGACAAGTGTTTTGGTAATTCAAATATCATTTTTACCTTTAATTACCCTATTTACTTTTAACTGTGGTACATAAAAGTCAAAAGTTACTATTCACCAAAAATTATTTTCATCTTATTGAACCAAATTTTACTTACTGATTTCAATTGTGTCTCTTGATTTTTTTAAATTCAGTTCATAGAAGCGGTGAAATTACGTTTTATGAAAATTTTCAAATGTGCCTAGAAGGTGGGTAAAAGACGGTAAAAAGTTCAATAAAATTTTATACATATAATCTTATTATAAAATGAATTAAATGAATTACATTGGACTAATATAGGTATTATGTATCTATTTTGACTTGAAAATAAATTTAAATTAAAAAAAATTATTTAAATAAAAAATTCTGTATTAAACAATAACGTAGTGTTTTTCAATATTCATCAAAAAATAAAAATTTTCAGAAAAATACAAACAATTCACCCTAAGATAATTTTGATATTCCAAATCCAAAAATGTAGTCCATTTTGAAAAATAAAATTTATAAAATTTCAAAAAGTGGGTATTATTATTCATAACGACTTGTTTGATTGGTCGTGGTGTGCTAAAACTCCAAGTTGCATACAACACAAGCTATTGCATTATTCAAAGAGAAATGTACCATGCTCCTTAAAATAATTTTGTCCTCGAAATTTCTAGATTATTACTGCATAAAAAGATTCAGGTGGTTCTTCATTATAAGTTCCCCAGGTTCCCACGTCGCCTCTTCCATTTTATGGTTTCTCCAAATAACTTTTACCTGGCGAGTCATCCGGTTTCTCAACACTTGTTCTCTGGTATCAAGAATCTTAATAGGCTCTTCACAATAAGACGGATTGGGTTCCAGTTCTATTTCTTCATAGGTGAGTACATGCGTTGGGTTAGGCATGTATTTTCTCAATAGTGATATGTGGAACACATCATGAACTTTTGATAGACTTGGTGGCATTGCCAAATGGTAAGCTATAACTCCAATTCGTTCCAGAATTTTGAAAGGTCCGATGTACCTGGGACTTAATTTACCCTTCTTACCAAATCTTATAACACCCTTCCATAGAGATACCTTCAAGAAAACATGATCTCCTACTTGAAATTCCCAATCCTTCCTTCTGTTATCGACATAGCTCTTTTGCCTACTTTGTGCTGCTTTGATGTGGGTTTGGATAATCTTCAACTTTTCCATTATTTCCTCAACAAGTTCTGGGCCTACGAGTTTTATTTCACCAACATCATCCCAAAAAGTTGGTGTGTGACATCTCATTCCATATAACTCTTCATATGTTCCCATTTTAATACTTTAATGGAAGCTATTGTTATAGTAAAATTCTACTAGAGGTAAATACTGATCCCACATACCTTGAAAGTCAAGTGAGAAAGATCTCAACATATCTTCTAAGGTTTTAATAGTATGTTCTGACTATCTGTTAGTTTGAGGGTGGTAGGTAGTGCTCAAACAAAGTTCATTATCTAGGGATTTCTGAAGAATTTTCCAGAATCTTGATGTAAAATGGGGATCACTATCGGAAACAATCGATAAGGGCACACCATGAAGTCTTACAACTTCATTAATATATAGCCTTACTAAACGTTCAAGTGGTAAATATTCTCTTATAGTAAGAAAATGTGATGACTTGGTAAGATGATCAACAATGACCCATATTTCATCATTCATTCTTGGAGTCTTTGGTATCCCCATGAAAAATTCCATTGTAATATCATCCCATTTCCACTCCGGTATGGGAAGAGGTTGCATGAATACTTCAGGACGTTGTCTTCCAGTATTCATCTATTGGAAAACCATACATCCTGACACATAATAAACAACTTCCCTTTTCATTTTTTCCCACAAAAAACAATCCTTCAAATCTCTATACATCTTAGTGCTACCAGGGTGTATAGAGAAATTGGAGCTATGAGCATCATCCAACAATTCCCTTTTTAGATATGGTATATCGAGAACACAAATCCTTTTCCCAAATTTCAAAATTCCATCTTCATATATGAAGTCGATCAATCTCCCATCATTCACAGCTTTAATTTTCTTTTGAAACTCCTCCTCATCAGTCTGAGAACTTTTTATCCTTTCTTATAAAGATGGTTTGACAACCATTTGAAAAAGTATCGATGTTTCACCTTCCATGATTATTCCCATATCCATCTTTACTAGATTCATGAATATAGGATCCCTTTCAACTCTCATCTTGTTCATAACTCCATGATTCTTTCTTCTCAAAGCATCTTCCACCTTATTTTCCTTCCCCAGGTGGTAGTGTATTGTTCAATCATAATCCTTGAGTAGTTCAAGCCATTTCCTTTGCCTCATATTGAGTTCTTTCTGTGAGAAAATATACTTCAAACTCCTATGATCGGTATATATCTCACATTTTCACCATAGAGATAGTGTCTCCATATCTTCAAAGAAAATATTACAGATGCTAACTCAAGATAATGAGTAGGATAGTTTTGTTCATGAATTTTTAGCTACCGTGATGCATAGGTAATAACTCTATCATTCTGCATAAGGACACAACCAATTCCTTTCTCCGATGCATCACTATAAATAAAAAATCCATCATTCCCTGATGGTAGAGTCAATATAGGAGCATTGACTAATATTCTCTTCATATATTCAAAACATTCTTCACACTCTTTTGTCTAAACAAATTTAACACCTTTACGTATGAGATTGGTTAATGGGTTAGCCGATCATGAAAAATTATGGACAAAACACCGATAATAACCTGCTAAAACAATAAAACTACATACCTCAGTTATACTCATCAGTGTTGGCCATTCTTAGATTGATTTTTTCTTAGAAGGATCAACATAGATTCTATCCTTAGAGACAATATGGCCAAGAAAAGAAATTTTCTGAATCCAGAATTCACACTGGCTAAACTTCCCATATAATTCATTTATTCTAAGGGTTTTTAGAATAGTGTGCAAGTGATTTTCATGATATTCATAGCTTTTTGAGTAGACCAAGATATCATCAATAAATATCACTACAATTTCATCAAGATATTTCTTGAAAACTCTATTCATTAGATCCATGAAAACAGAGGGTTCATTAGTTAGTCCAAAAGGCATTACTGTAAACTCGTAATGATCGTACCTGGTTCGAAATGCTGTTTTCAGAATGTATTCCTTCCTCACACACAACTGATGATATCCATATCGAAGTTCAATCTTTGAAAAATATTTAGATCCATGAATTTGGTCAAATAAATCATCAATGCGAGGTAGGGGATACTTTTTCTTTATTATTATAGCATTGATCTCCCTGTAGTCAATGCACAACCTCATAGATCCATCTTTCTTCTTTACAAAAAGAATAGAGGATCCCCTTGGAGAAACAACAGGGAGAATAAATATTTTATTACTCAATTCCTCTAGTTGTTTATTTAGTTCCAATAATTCCACAATGTCTATTCTATAAGGGGTCTTTGATATGGGCCTTGAACTAGGAATTAAATTAATGGAACACTCAGTTTCTCGTTCTAGTGGATATCCAGGTATCTACTATAGAAACACATCAACATATTCTTGCATAATAGGTACGTCCACTATTTAAACATTCTTTTCCTCACCCAAATTTATTTCATTCTCTTCCTCCCCAATAATTAAATATAGTAGTGCTACTGGGGGTGGATCTAGATAAGAATTAGGTGGTGACGTTTCTTCTCTAAAGATAAGCTACTACTTATCATCATCGAAAATTGTAACCTCTTTATTATTACAATAAATTTTTGCATCATGGTCCTAAATCCAATCCACACTGAAGATTATATCAAATTAAATCATGGGTATGATGATGGTCCTAACTTTGACTGATTCACAAAACTTTGTTGCAATGATACTTCCCTTATGATTTTTGACTGGTAACTTCCTTGTTAAATCAAATTGAAAATATCTAATTTTCTTAGAAATCTGGGAAGATATAAAACAATGCGATGATCTAGAATCAAATAAATCATTGTCTCAATTTGAGGAAAACATTAAATTATCTTCCACCACATCATTCAGAGCTTCAACCTCAGCAGTAGTGATCACATAACCTTGGCCTTTCTCCCTTGGCATTTTCTGAGGTAAGTTTCTCTGATGCTTAGGACATTCATTTGAATAATGACCCATTTCTCTACAATTATAACATTCAACATTGAAAACCTCTTTCTTTCCCTTGCAATCATGATCTTGGTGTCATTTTTCACCACACTTGTAATAAACTCCCATTCTCTTCCGACAAGTACCAGGGTGTTTCTTCCCACATTTACTACAATATGGAAATTAAACTTTTCCCTTATTCCCCTTATTTCCATTTCCAGAGTGTTCAACAGATCTCTTCTTCTACTACTTTTCTTTAAAGTTGTAAGACTTAGATAATTTTTTTCTGTCTTGATATCACATGAGACTATATCTTCGTATGACGAGAATAATTGTGATAATAATGCTCGACGAAGAAGTGGTTTTAACCCATTAAATAATCGATCAATCTTACTCCTTGGGTTACATATATATTCTGTAGCAAGCCTTGATAACCTTATAAAGTTACCCTCATACTTTGCGATATTCTCATCCTTCTTTTTCCTCAGACTAAGAAATTTCCTTTCCATATCCACTCAATGGTCACAAGGAAAGTATTTTTATAAGAAAATATCTTTAAACTCCCTCCATTCCATATTTGATACTTATTAATTCTCATTTGTGTTTTGAACTAATGACCACTATTGATCTGCATCTCCTGTGAGGCGAGAAACTTCCATGAAACTTTTTCCCTTTCAATACTCCCCAAATCATGAAATATTTTCTCTAAAGAACTTATAAATTTCTCAGATACAAATGGATTTGTAGTCTCTTTGAATGTTGGTGGTTATTATCTCATGAAGCGGTCTAACATTGATCCACCTCATTGTAGATTAGGGTTCTCCATACGGGTAAGGTTATTATTCATAACCCGAGTGATTTTTCCTAGTATTGTTATAAGCTATTCAACACCAGTTGCATCACTAGATCCACTATAATTATCTTGAGTAGGAGGTAAATCCCTACATGTATTACATGCATTGATACAATTTCCATTCCTTCCACTAGGTTCCATTTCTAAACAATGTCATACACTAGATTAGTTTATGAATCATAATAAATAATTCCAAAATACTAAAATACCTAATATAAATTTAACAATTTATGCATATAATCCCTAATCATAAAAAAATGTTTTCTTTGAAAATGTATTTACTCATAAATCCTTCATAATGGTTTTTAAAGAAAATTTGAATTATCCTAATCATATCCCCTCGGAGTTTCGTAACCAAGAGTGCAGTAAGGCCCATTGTCATGCACCGGTTCCCATTCAAGTCTAGCTGAAAGCAGTGTTTTCGGGTTTTATCCCTAGGTACATCTGTGCCAGAGGTTCCTCTACCTACTCGTATCCAGATAGGGATTTATTTCTTGGGAAAACTACATAATATATACATTACCAAAATTTTAGGATGTTCTTCTACACTAATCCTCAAAGTCCATCTTAGGGTAGGGTTCCCTAATCAGAGTTTTTCTAAATATAGTTTCCAAGGTTTGTACTAAACTTCCTATAATACCAACTGTAATTCCCTAAACCTAGTTACCCAGATTCAGTGCATTATTACATAACATTGGCATGATCACAAGGGATCAAATCCTGAAAGACCGATTAGTTTTGTAGCCCTGGAAGTACTAGATACAAACATAAGTTTTACCTTACATTATGAAATGAAAAAAACAACAACGTGTCTTCTTTTAAAACATTAATCTCCATTATACTATCCCTATAGGTCAATCATAATATACTTCTTCTCATTCTGGAAAAAATAAAACATAGAAAGGGATGAGCTTAGGTGCTAATTAAGGATAAAAATATAGCAGAAACTTTCATAAATAAGCATAATCATTTAAGGCAATGTATAAGAATAAAACACAAGCCTTTTAAACTTAAACTTCAGAATAATATGGAAAAGATAAATCAAATAATTCCATTTACTTATTCACATGTATATTTTACTAGTCGAATAATCTCATGTAATATCAATAGCCAATTTCATAACGATGGAATGCATAATGCCGAACATCATAACCACATAGTCAAGGCCTCTTTCCAAAACTATAAATAATATTTTGTCAAGGCATTGTGCCAAGACACTAGTTTGTCTCATGAGACCTACCGATGCATCAAGGATCTATATCAGGCTCCACCTTTCACTTATTAAGTCTAATGCATTCCTCATATGAAAAGGTTAAAACATAACACAAACATTCGTATTAAAACTAGAATAAAAAATGTTAATAATTTAACCATAAACCATGAATGGTATAAAAATAACACATCCAAATTCAAACATATCACAAAACCTTCAATACAATTTGGAAGATTGTATCATAATAAATCAACTTCAAACAAGTGTAAAATCCATCAAAGGATGTTGACATAGATGGAATCAAAATTGTTTGAGATAAATATATCTTTCTATTTTGAAATAATTTAAAATTCATGTAATTATAAAAGAAAACATTTATTTTTAAAATATTATTATAATCTTGTAAGGGAATATTTGAATGTGTTATAATAGAGAAAAATAGCCGCACCCACCGTATAAGTTAAAAAAACATTCTTTCTTTAATTTTGTTGAAAAGGTCATAAAGGACCTTGTTTGGAAAACGAAGAAAAGATTAATTTATAAAGATTTTATAAAATGTAAAAAAGGGTATAAATGAATTTAAAAATTAGTCTAGGAAATAGTAAAAATGTTTTGAAATACATTTTTAAGAAACACGGATGTGGATGATAAAGAGGTCCTAGTAGATACTCACGTATAAACAACCTCAGATAATGAAGAGATTGTAGAGTTAACCTTTACCTTGTAATTTTACTTGATCGAGGGTACGATAAAATACTGTATAATAGTTAAATAATTTTTATTAAATTATACAAGAACCAAATACATAAATATGATATCATATATGATCTTCTAATATTTCTTTGTTAACAATATTTTAGTAGTATCATTGTTTCAGGTGTCAACAAATTCTTTTTCCTTTATACGTTTTGTTACGTAAGTCATGTTTTTTATGGATATGATGTATATGATTCATATACAGAATTATATTAATTTCTTAAACATTATTTTTATTCATAAAATGAAAATTATTCTTGAATTATTACGATGGGGAATGAATCTCATCGCGTTCGTGGAGACGGTAATCTGTACGTACGCACGAGCAAAAACATCATTCTATTGATGGTGAAATCGTATGTAATTGGATAGTATATCATATATACAGAGTCATTAACATGTTATATTTATTATTTATATCAATTATACTCATTATTATACCCATACAAATAATGAAGTGTTGAATAACAAACTACACCACGACGTGGAGACAGTAAGCCGTACGTACACACGTATGGTGAATATGTCATTAATAGGATGGATAGAATAATAAATATGGTTATACCATATTTATAATAACATAAAAGTATGTATATGGTACTATAGTTATTATTTTGGTATGGAAACAAAAAATAAAGAGTAAGTGGAAGAAGAAAAGAACTTTGAAAGAGGTGATGAAATTATTACCTCTTCTTCGGGTGCTTCCTTTTGATTTGATCAAAAGGGATCCTTAGGTTGTATTTTTGATCAATGTAAGGAATCTAGGTTGAATTGAGAGTAGTTGGGAGGATATTTGAGTAGGGTTTGGTCGAGACAAATGGCTTTGGAGGTGTGAAATTAAGAGAAGGGGAAGTACCCTTTTATAAGAGAGGTGAAGGTCACTTTAGGAAAAGCTTGAAATATTATTTTATTATACAATCATATTCAGTTTAGAATGGATCCAAAAAGATTTATTTCAAGGAAAAGGTGGGTATGGGTCTAAAAACTCTCAAAAAATATGTTTTAGACATGTTTAAGTCACCATATTAACCTTACCCTTTAGATTTAACTCTTAGTTAAATAGTTTAACTTTTACCATGCATTCTTGTATTATTATAATAAATGGTTAATAAACTTACTATAAAAAGCCAAGATAACTCCAAGTGGTTAATTATTAATATTTATAACCTTATATAAGTCCTTTGTATGAACCTTATATTTTTAGGAATATTATATCAATTAATAATATAGTATTTGTTTTAAAAACTCTTTTATGTCAATTTTGACACTATTTAGTATTTGGGTTTTTTGAAAGTCATAAAAACTTTATGACTTCAATTTTTTTTAATCAACCCTAACATGTCATATTAACCTAGGAAATTAGTTGAATTTATCAAAATTATCAATTTACATTTATTTAGATATTTATAATATCATTTTTTTAATCTTTCATTAATAAGGTAATTACTACATCATCATGGGTTCATAAATAAATTTAAATATTTAATGTCTAAAAATTATAAATAAAATACCATTATGTAGGAAATATTTTTATCTTTATAATGAATATTTATAGTTGAATTTATATTATGTATAACCCTATATTAAAAATGTTTTAGTTATGAAAATTTGAATCTAACACTTTTAACTCTTAAATAGAATAATTATAAATTTCCTAATCTAATACAAGTGGATCAAAGAAGATCATATTTTATTAATAAGGTTGATTTTGGTAGAAATACACTTATCCAATAGAATTAGGAAATGTGTTGGGGTAATTATAATATCATTTTTAACTTTAATTATCCTATTTACTTTTAACCGTGGTAAATAAAAGTCAAAAGTTACTATTCACCAAAATTATGTTCATCTTATTGAACTAAATTTTACTTACTGATTTTAACCGTATCTCTCAGATTTTTTAAATTCAATTCACATAAGTGGTAAAATTATGTTTTATGAAAATTTGTAAATGTTCCTAGAAGGTGGGTAAAAGACGCTAAAAAGTTTAATAAAATTTTATATATCTAATATTATTATAAAACGACTTCAATGAATTAAATTGGAATAATATAGGTATTATGTATCTATTTTGATTTTAAAATAAATTTAAATTAATAATAATTATTTAAATAAAAATTCGGTATTAAACAACAACGCAATGTTTTTCACTATTCATCAAAAAATGAATGTTTTCAGAAAAATACAAAAAATTAACCCTAAGATAATTTTGATATTCCAAATCCAAAAATGAAGTCCATTTTGAAAAATAAAATTTATAAAATTTCAAAAAGTGGGTATTACTATTCATAATGTCTAGTTTGATTGGTCGTGGTGTGATAAAACTCCAAGTTGTGTACATCGCAAGATATTGCATTATTCAAAGAGAAACGTACCGTGGAAGCTTGGGGTGTTACATAACCACTCATAACAAAATAGATAGTTTTTTCTAAATAAACTCTTTTTTTAGGTAATATATGGTTTTATTTAAAAATTATTTTTCTTAATTTTATAATTTTAATTTGTTAAAATTTACTTAATTTTTTAAAATGTACTTAATTTTTGATATTATCATATCAAATTTATTTTAGGGTTAATTTTTTATATTTGTTTGAAATGACTAATTTTTTAATGAATAGTTAAAAATATAGTTTTTATAAATTCCTTGAATTTTATGTAATCATCATGATGTAAGATTGACCTAAAATTTTATAAATCATTTGGATAAACCAAATATGAATTTAAATAGTAGTATAAATATTTTGAAAACATAATTTGAATTTGGAAACCCATGCATGACTTTTTGAAGTCAAAGTTATATTTTATTTGAATTAAAATTAATTTTTTATTCTTTTATTTTGATAAGGTGGTTTATGGATTAAAATTGATTTTGGAATAGTTTAAATGTTTAATAACGTTTATTGTTTTGATAATAAACCAATTAATGTTTTTGAATCATCACTCCTTGAAAGTATCAAGACTAAATGATAAAATAATCAATATTTTGACCCTAAAACACATATATCATCAAGTATAAATACCCATATCTTTTCCCTTGAAAAATTTCTTCCCATTAACTTAAAATAGATCAAGAACTACCCAAATATATATCCAAAATCCTTATAAACTTCATATAGTTTCTTTTCTCTCCAAATAACCAACCTATAATGCTTATGGTGTAAGCCAAATAAAGTTTTCTAAAGAAGAGGTATAAATCCTAATTAAGTTCTTTCATGTTTATTTCTTCTCCTAACCCCTTAAAATCTATCATAATAATTATTACATAATAAAATTAGTATGTACAATATAATTAAATGTTATTATGTTTATGTTAAAACCCTTTTCCATGTCCTTTTCCATTCTATGGGAAATGAAAATATCGCTCATGCGTACGTACGGACTACAACCTTCACAAAGTGATATGTTTCTTTTTTCCATCATCACCTCACATGGATGATTAAAATGATTTATAATATGAATTGATATTATATTTATGACACAATTATGATCATATAAAGATAATATATTACTTACCTTCTAAACCTTCCATCTTTTGGAAAATGATAATGTTGATCGTGCATGCATGTGAACCACCACCTCCACGAAACGTTTTTGATTTGTTTTTATGTCTGACTTGTGGTGATGATTATAAAATTATATTTAATGTATAAAAATGATAATTATGTCATTATTAATACTCTTTATATTATGAAACCATGAAACCTTTGACCATGGTCAACTTACTGAAGTTGTTTTTGGATTATGAACCGAACATCCTTAAAACGTTTAGCATGAACTTAAAAAATCTATCAAATATATAAGATGTCAAGAACCAACCTATTATTTCCATACATCGGATGACCAATATATCCTAGGAAATACCTGGGGGTGTTCCCGATAACCCTGGGATAACAACAAGCATTATAGTCATTATGAACAATCGCTAGGGATGATTTCTCCCATAAGAAAAATTAAGTTAGAAAATAAGTGACAATAGATTTCTATTGAAAATCCACCATCAACCATCAATAGGTCAGACATACATTCCAAAAAATAATTATTATAAATAAAAAATAGATATAAAAATATATAAACCAATCCCTTGGATCACCCTCTAAGCTCCCTCACCTAGCCAACATATCATCACTTACCCCCAAGCTCCCTCAACATGTTGCAGCTCCAGAATCACCCATTCTCCATATGAATAATGAAATCCACCAATAACCATAAATAAAAGTAGTAAAGAACTCATTTTAAGGGCTAAACACCAAAAATTCTATGAAAATAGAGGCAGGTCCTACAAAACCATGTAAAAGGAACACTTGGTCGAATGCAATAAATAAAATAGGAATCAACCTCAATTACCATTGGTCACCAACTGACCCTTATGCTGAATGTACCATAAGAATGAACAATAATTGAAAAAGAGTCCGAAATTGAAATGAATATAGGTTTGAGTATGAAAATTCTTAGTAGGAGACCACCCACCTTACCATATGCCTAACTTTTAATATAAGATCTTTTTTATGTTGTTTGAAATAAATTAATAAAATATATATTTTTCATAGTTAATTATATTTAAAATCAATATCACTTCAATATGATTTCATAAACTATTCTCTTTATATTTAATTAAATAAAAAATATCTCTTTAAAACATTTATTTAGAAACCACAGATTCCATATAAAATAATCCATTTTCAATAGAAAAGTCCATTTTAAAACATTTTCTAAAAGTTATTTAGAAAACCCAACACACGCTATATAAATAAAGAGGACAATAAATAAAAAAACCATGATAGAGATAAAGTAAAGAAGTAAAATAATCCAAATTCAAATTTCAAACATGTCAATTTACCAAGGGATATTGAATAAAGTTAGATAAATGCCCAAATTTAAATAACCAATAAAATAAAAAGTGTCATGGGTTGTACCATACTATTACCGATGCTAGGTAACCTTAAACATACTTCACTATAATCTTGAAAAACATAGTATCATGTCATTATCCAATGGAGGTATAACATAGTTCACTAGTACAACTAGTGGAAATAGAGATCATCTCATCTAAGTTATAAGACCCTAGAACTAGGGTCCACATGACCAAAGTAAACAAGTGTGAGAAAATAAGAAATAATCAAAGTCAATAAAAAGAATAATAAAAAATCTCACCCTCGCCTCTAAATCCCTCTCAAGAAAACAAGATCATTCACCTAACCATTGTATCACACCAAGTATAAATAATTCCCCTCGAGACATAAACCAAGTTAATCACAAAAAAACAGGGATCAAGAGGGTCTCTCACACATGCACTACATTTTAAATCACTCAAAATTATATAAGTTCCTTTATTAAAAATAGATTGGGATTAAAATAAATTTTATAATAGTTTTAAATATTATTTTAAACCATTATTGAATCCCATACTTTAAAACAAATTTACAAACTTGTTTTAAAAACAAATTCTTAAATCCATTTGAAAACCCTTTAAAAAGATCAATTCACTTTTTATAAAACCCCTTTAAAAATATTAAATTCAACTGTTTTATTTATCCCACAACCCCCAAAAAGTTAAAACTCTTTTAAATTTATCATTTTATTAAAAATAAACATTTAAATAATTTATAAAAACTTGTAATTTCAAGTACCACTTTAAATACCAAGTAAAAATATTAAGAAAAATAATTTAAAAGACCAATTTTTTTAATAACTTCAATATAAATTTTAGAGGTCCATTCAGGAATCACAATAAAGATTAGGGTTTGTGGATTAAAAAAAATATTTTAATCATTAATCAAAATTAAGAAACCCCTCGCACTCTAAGAAAATTGAGATAAAACTCAATTTACTTTTAATAAATTCAATATAAAAAATAAATATTATTATTAAAAAATTTAAAGATAAATTTAAAATCAAGCCAAACATGGTTAAAAAAATTAAAGGCTAATAAATGGGGAAAACATAACTCAGATTAATGGTTAATGGTCTGAAGCTTGAATCTGAGTTGAAGGGGACCTGAAACAGAAAGCAAAAATCCTAATAATAAATAAGAAACCAAAAATAAGGTCAAAATGGACCCCCTAGGTATGAATAAGAGGGGTGTAGTGATGGGAAAATAAGGAAACAAGAAAATAATTTAAGGAGAGGGAAGAGTTATTTCCCTGGAGATTCGACCCTAACTTAGGAAGAAAGCATGATGAATCACTAAAGTAAGGGAGCATTGAAGAAGGTGGAAGTGTGTGCTAGGTATATCGTCTAGGTAGAGGGTCTCATGATTGGGGGGGGGGGGAGAGGGGGTATAAGGGAGAAAAAAAAGAAAAAAAAAAGAAAACATATAAAATAAAAATAAAAAATAAAAAATATAGAAACCCACCCGAGTTTCCGAACCATACAATTACTGTGTGACATTCACTACCTAGACCAAAGGGAACAACATGGCTACTCCTAGGACCCACACTATTAGATAAACATGCACTGAACATGCCCAATGGAACTTACAAGTGATAGTGTTAAACATACTATTTTTGTAAGGTTTTTTAAATAGTGATGGATAACCGTGTGATGCTTAAAAATATTTAAAATTTTAAAATTAAAATTCCAAAAACCACTAAAAAAATAACTCAAATTAAATTAAATTAAAAGGATAAATTCACATGTGAGTGTAAAAAATCTCCCCACCGTGCCACTTTTTCCCCAAGAAAGTATTTTCTCAAAGTAGAAGACGTCAAAACACGATAAATTAGTCCACTCAACTCACAAGGTGGGAAAATGGGAAAAGATAAAGAGATATCAAACTAAAAGAGTGTCACTTTACACAATACCTAATCCAAACTACCCATCCCAAATCCTAAAAATAAAGAGATTAATCTCCCAAAAACCACAATATGTCCCCAAGGACAACACAACCTCAATGAACTACCAAAATCTATAGGATGAGTCCTAGAGAAAACATAGATCCACCAAAAACTGAACAAGACACAAACCTCAAGACAAAATGCTACTAAGAACCTCAATTACACCAAAATCTGAAGAATCATTAATCCATAAAAAGACCCAACATACACTAAGAAATTAAAATAAGGATCCCCAAAAGGAAAATCAACCCATAAGAAGTATCATAGAAAATACTTATAGGCCTTAGAATAGGGTCACCATGCTCTATATTATTTGACTAGGACCTCAAACACATAGGTAATATCTTATAAAAACAAAAAAAAAAGATATATCACCCCCTAGGTTATCACCAAAATAGATACTGGTCCTAGATACATGAGAATAGATTCCTAAGATCTTCCCAAATTCAATCAAAAAAGGGACCAACCTCTAAAAGGTTGTGCCACAATCATGAATCACAAGTATATCAAGAATCCAGAAACACACCCAACCAAAAAGAGGAAGAAACTCCAATCCATAAGGCATGTGAGAAACCACCATTCCACAAGCATCACCAAAGATTCACCCAACACATAAAATAGATCAAAACACCTAAAAACATCTCACCAAATCTCAATTGACCAAAGAAAGAAACACCAACCCAATGATTTACCCTAAAAGTGAGAGATCCACTGATACCCAAGGCTCAAACAGATATACATCCACCAAATAAAGGTACTAAGATAGGTTCTGAGAGAAAAAAGGTTCTTGAGCCCACCACTCTATTTAGAGTCGAAATAGAGACCAGAACAGAAGAAATCTCCCCTAAACGAAAAAGAACTTATCTAGAGGGTTATCCAAAGGGACAAACTTTCTACTATTTTCCTTAACTATTATCAAAGGCATAAATTAAATAACATGAGACATGAAAAAATGATCAATTTATGTCTTATAATGCACACTCAATAGTCCCTTAATGAAGAAAAAAATACGAAAATAATAAACGTACAAAAATAAAACACACTATTCACAAACTATAAAACTCCATTTTCTTTGAAAATCACAAAATACCAATAACTTTTTTATTAACATTTAAATTACCTTTAAAATAAAATGGTTTCATTTTAAAAAATTTCCATGAAAATCCACTTTATTTAATTTTTTTTTCGAAAAACCCATAATAAAATAAACAACTATTTAAAAAATATTTTATGAAACAAGAAATACCTTAAAAACCCCTTAAAATCAATTTTGGAACCAATTTTTATTCCTAGAAATAAGTAATCCCATTTTTACCCAAGATTAAAATTATAAAATTTTCAATTACTCCTAAAACATAAAATAAAATACCACATAAAAACCATTCAAATAACATAAAAAATCCAAAAAAACCTTTAATTACATTTCCACAAGTGCTAATTCACCTTAGGAGAAATTTATGAATTAAAAGAGGTCAAAAACAACTCTAAAATGAAATAAACAAATACTTGCAGGTTTAGCAGAGTCCCTAGAACCATACACATAGGATCCATATTGTTGTCCAGACCATGGGGGTTGTTGTATAGATCTAAATATTCATCCACCATCACCCTACGCTCAAGATAACCACTAAATTACTTGAAAATAACTAGGAATTCAAATATAATTTCCATAATAAACACATAAATCCAATAAAAATCAAAATCAAAATCCAATACTCAAGCCAGAACTTCCCTAGAAACTCGAGGTTCCAAATAGAAGAAAGTTCACGACACTCTCCCCCATACACGCCTCTCAATTTTTTACAACATAAGTCCACAATATCCTTACTGCCCAAATAAAAAAGGGTTATTTGAGGTCTATACACTCAAAATAACCTAATATCGAATACCATTTTTCATGAATTGGCTTGAGTCATCCATCCATAAAATGCCCGATCCAGCCTATGACATACCTGGGGGCATCCCAATCACCTCAGGCTAACGAAAAACATCATAGGAATCAAAAAAAATCATTGGGGATAATTTATCCTATAAGAAAAATTAAATTTTAAAATAAGAGACGATATATTTCTACCGAAAATACACATGAATCATCCATGGGTTGGACAAACATGTTAAAAATGAATCACCAAAAATAAAACAAACATTAGATATAAACATATATAAACCAATCCATCACATCACCCTCCAACCACCCTCACCTTCCAGCATACCTCCGCCCACCTCCATGCTCCCTCAACATCTTAAAGATCTAGAATCACCCAATATCTGCCTAAATAATGCAATAAAAATATAACCGTAACTAAAAGTAGTAAATAAGTAATTTAAAGGGCCACGATCTAGTCATTGTATGAAAATAAAGGTAGGTCCTACAAGATAACATAAGTCCACACGTAGTTGAATGCAATAAATAAAATATGAACTAACCTTAATCCCCACTGGTCACTAATTTATCTTGATGACAAATGTACCCCAAGAGAGAATATGAGATGGATAAGAACCTAAAATTGAAATGAATATAGGCGTGAGCATGAAAACACTAAGTAGTCCACCACCCACCTTTCCACATATCTAAATTTTAATAAAAACCCATTTTAAGTTGTTTTAAAATAAATTAATACAATATTGGTTTTTATACTTAATTATATTTAAAACCAATATATATTCAAAATAGTTTTATAAATTTTCCTATTTTTTTAACTAAATGAAAATAATAACTTTAAAAAATTTATTTATAAATAGCACATGCTATGTGAAATAATAATTTTTTAATTTAAAATTCCTTTTAAAAACACATTTTAAAAGTAATTTAGAAAAAAAACACATGGTACATAAATAAAAAGGCTAATAAAGGCACTATATTAAATATAAATCAAAGAAATAAAATAAACCAAATTCAGGTTCTACACATGTCATTCAACTAGGGGATATAGTTGAAGGTCCTATAAATCCTTTAAGTCAAACAACTATCCGAAGGAAAAGTTTCATGTGCTCCACCATATGATTACCATGGTTAGGTAACCTAGAACATACTTCACTAGCATCTAGAGGAAAAGTTAGTAACACATCACTATTTAGTGGAGGGATAACATACTTCAATAGTATAACTAGAGGAAAGTGTGATCATATCATCCAAGTCAACTTACCCTAGAAACAGGATTCCCAAGACCAAAGTAAAGTAAGGATGAGAAAATAAACAATAAGAAAATTCAATAGAAAGATTAACCAACAATATAACCCTCCCCTATATCTCTCTCTTAGGGAAAAAACTCGTTCACATAACCATCGTACCACACCAAGTATAAATAATTCCACTCGGCCCAAAAACCAAATCAGTTATAAACTAATGGGGCTCAAGAGGGTCTTTCATGCACACATACCATTTTAAGTTCCAAATGGGTATTTATTAAAAATGTATCGGGATACCAATCCATTTTATAATAGTTCATAAGCTTATTTCAAACCATTCTTTAAACCCTTACTTTAAAAATCATTTCCAAACATGTCTCAAAAACAAATTCTAAAATATATTTGAAAACCCTTTAAAAATATATATTCACTTTTTATAAAACAAAATTAAAAATATTAAACACCATTCATGTATTTATCCCATGACCCAAACAGGGCCAAAACTCTTTTATATTTCTAATTTTTAAAAAAATAAACTTTTAAATAATTTATCAAAACTTGGAATTTCAAGTACCACTTGAAACTCTAAGTAAAATATTTGGAAAAATAATTTTCAATCCAAAAATAATTTTAATATCTTAAATATAGATTTTAATGGACTATTCAGGCATCAAAATAAATATTGGGGTTCATTGATTAAAAAAACACATTTAAATAGTTTTTTTTAAATTGAAAACCCCTACCTCTATGTAAATTGGGCTAAAACTCAATTTAATCCTGAGAAATTCAATATAAATAATTAATAATTTTATTAAACAATTAAAACATAAATTAAAAATCAATCCAAACATGGTTCAAGAAATTAATACATTTGTAAAAACTACCTCAAAATAATGATGTGAGGTCCAAATATTGAATCTAGGTTAAAGGGGACCGAAAAAAAAGAATTAAAAACCCTAAAAATGAATAATAAACAAAAAATCAGGTAAAAAATTATACCCAAGGTTCAATCAAGAGGGGTATGATTATGGGAATATAAGTAAACAAGAAAATAATGGAAGGAGTAGGGAGATAGATTCTTGCCTTAGATATTCATCCCTAAATCAAGGATAAAACATGAAAAAACACTGAAGGAATGGAGTGTCTAAGGATATGGATTCATATGTTAGGGGTCTTGACTAGGAGGAGTGTTTCATGACGTAGGGTATGAAGAATAGAGAACAAAAAGAAAGGAAAAATGAATAAGGAAAAATAAAAGAAAAAGAAAAATAAAAGCTTAAAAAATTAGGCAACTAACACAGTTTCCCATGTGACTTTCCAAATAATTCATAACTATGAAAAACTCATTGCCTAGACCAAATAGTCTAACACAGTTACTCCTAGGGCCCTGAACATTTGACTAACCATGCGTTGACCATGTCAAACAACAATTCCAAGTGGCAGTGCCAAACACACGGTTGGCACAATGTTTTCCAAACTATGTTGGATAAATGTGTGATGCTTAAAAAGAATTAAAATCTTAAAATTAAAACTCTAAAAATTACCAAAACTAAAAATAACTCAAATTAAATTAAATTATATTAAACTAAACTAAATTAAAAGGTTACAGTCATTCATGGGTGTGACATAAGACATGATAATGAATGAAATAAAAGACATTATGATACAATAATAAACCTAAAAAATGTTCTTAAATAAGTAAATAATTAATATAATTTTATTATATATGAGTTAAATAATGTACGTGGTGAGTTAGCCTCAAGTTAAGAGATTTTTTTTAAAACCTTGTTTGAAATGTTTCAAAGTTTTCTTTCAAATATTTTTCCTTCACATCCATATTTATTAAATTTTTTAAAGAATGTTATTATTATAATAAAATTATTATTTAAACTCATTTTTAATTATATTTTACATTCCCTACATTAGTTTTTAAATGTATTTCTTAAACAATTTCTATAGGGTTATTTTTGAAAAAGTGTGAAATGAATATTTTTTAACGTATGCGACATGAATTTTTTTTTGGATGTCACAAATTTTATTATTTAAGAATCATACTCTATAAGTTTTTATGGTTTTTCAAAACAAATATTATTTATAATTATTTTGTAAAATTTTTAATTTTAATATTTTTCAATGAAAAAGTATTTTTATCCTTATTTTTACAAGAATCCCAAAAGTATTTCTATATATGTGTTAAAAAAAATATTTTATGAGATTTTATGATGAAAATAAAATCTTATATGTTTTTTATGTACATTGTTTATGATGATAGGTTAGCCCAATATATCTCTTATTGACCTGTTAGACTGATATGTCTCTCCAATGTATTGGGTGATGATTTTGTTCTCTAGAGATTAATGTTAGAATTAAAAGAGTATGTTATTACATTTGCAAGGGATTTGTAAGATTTATTATAAGGGTTTTATGAATATGATATACCAAGGAACATGTATGAATTTTATATGATTGAAAAATATTTTTTAATTAAATATTTTGATTTCATATGGTAAACAAATGAGCTTATATTTTAAGAAAGTTTCTGACCCTTTTAAGGGTAGAAGTTATGTTTTTTCAGTAAAGTTTTTTCATGGGTTCTCATATTTCCCAAGAAACTCTAATAATTATGATTCTCTCCTTTATTATTACTTATTAAATATTTTATGAAAAACTTTGTGAAATAAATTTAATTTCATGAGTAAGTAACAAATATTTGATCTCAAAGTTTATTATGTAAAAAGAGCATGTATTTTTTTATGGATTTTATAGTTTGTCAAATAGATTAATGATTTTATTTCATTATATATCTCTTACTGATCTTATTGTGATAATCCCAAGTTCTAAAATGTTTTTCACAAGTCCTAGGTATGAGTAGGAACTATAAAAAAGTTTATGTTTCGGTTATGGTGGCTCATTTTTAAATGAAGAAGAAGCGACTTCAATGAAATAAAAGTTTAAATTTAAGAATTATGTTTTTGTGGGAAAAAATGGAATTTGAGTGGAAGTGTGCACTTTGTAATGTATGGGTTTGATATGCAAGAGTTTTACCTAATTCTCTAAAACACTAAACATAAAAGACCATAAGAATGTATGAAAGTGGAATCTTTTCCATTAAACTCATAATTATGGGCTGTTAGAGGAACATGTCTTATAGTTGGTATCAAAGTAAGGGTTTATATATATTTAGAGGTTATTATGTTGTTATAAGTATTATATAAAATTAAATGTTATTATTTTAAGAATAATTAAGATTATTTTTGAGGATTTTATTTTGAAGGATAATCAGTGTAGGTATAATGGATTTGAAGGTTAAATTATTTCTATGGGTATTGTCTTTACTCAAAAGGACCGTTTTTATTTTAACATGTAATAACCATTTCATGTTTTAATGATGTTATTTTCAATATATTAAGGATAATTTATCAATATAGAAGGTAAATTATCTCACACAACCATCTTATCCCTCCCATATGATTTAATCATCACCGTCATTATAAAATCTTATTCAAATGATTTTGAAATATTTTTGAATATCAAAATCACGTGTAAGGAACTATTTGATCTATCCAACACATTTTAATTTATAAAAAATTTATAGATATCATGATATCTCTTTTATTTTATTTCAAAATCTCAACTCATCCATCTAATTATATAAGGAAAATACCATCAAGGAGTTTACCATTTATTTTATGGAGATATGAACTTCATGTTGAAAGATAAAGGAAATATCAAAAGCATAAAACATGACCATAAAATTTTTATTTAAGGTATGAATTATTTTCACTTATCTATCAAAAATAAATTTTATTCTAGTTCACTCAATTATGATGACTTTATGGTCACTTGTCCTCCCATATGAATTTATAGTTCACACACCATATTGAATCAACTTCCTTTCAGGAATTTATGCACTCTATTATATGAATATATTTTTATAAGAACCATTTACCATTCCCTAAGATTATATATTACACCTCTTTTCCCCCCAATATTCACCTTTCTTTCTAATTATTCATAAGGTTTATTTGTATATATTTCAATTAATTGAGACATGGGTTTCTTTTCCGATGTGGGTTTTCTTAAAAAACATCAAATGTCCTTAAAGGTATTTCCTTCCACTTTTGTATTTATTTTTTAATACTCCACCCCACATTTAAATCCTTTCAAGGTATCATTTTTGTGAATTAAAAAATAATAATATGGTTTTAATTTCCTCTTTTACCTGCTGAAATTGATTTTAAAAATGTTTTAGATTACTTCTGAAAATCATAGACCCCATTTTTATTGGAATCAAGATAAAATTTTGAGGACATGATTTCTTTAAAAATGGGGAATGTAACAACCCAAGATTTTTCTAATTAATATTTTTATAAATTTTCCTTTTTTGAATATAAATTTAAATACTAAATGAATTTATTTATTTATAAATTAAGCATTTATACACATATTTATTACACAAGAAGTTTACTTTTAATGCTTCTCTTCAAAATATATTTCTTATGTATAATAAGATTTTATTTATTAAAATGTTTCTTTATATAAAAATGGAATCCCATAGGCCGAATGACAACCTATTGCATCTAGAAAGGTTATAGGACTCAAACCCACAACTGAAGGGTGACAAGAGCGCCACACCTATCGCTAGACCACGTGTTGTCCTACTTCCATCCTCTATAATTTTTAGATATATAGTTATATTTGGTAGTAGCATTAATTTATAGACCTATTTTTATATCATCATTATAATTAAGTCATTATAATCCAATTATTTACATAATATGATATATATATTTTTAAAATCAAAAAGTTGTAACATATTGAAAGTAATGTCATATAACATCACATGTGAATCATATTATAAATGGTTACTAAAATAATAATTTATTTTGATTTTTTATTTAAATTATAGAAAATTTAATTTCTAAATGGATTTTATTATATTTTATGTATATATTAATCAAAACATATTTTTAAAACATTAAGTAGCATATTTTATTTTAATAAAATATAATTTTGAAATAATTATTATTTTTATTTGAGAATGTGATTCCTATTTTGTATAGTGTATTATTATCACAAAATGGTTACAAATATTTGATAATGTAGTTTCTATAAATGAAAAATGGTCGTCAATATATAATTTTTATCACAATATATAAAATTTGTTTTACTTAAACTATTTTCTCAATTATGTAATTAAAAACTAAATTCCAGTTAATTAAAAGAAGATTTTCATAAAATTTATTGATAAGATAAATTAATATTTAAATATTTTATACATTTCTTAAAGTTTTATTTATTATTTATTCAATAATGCACTGGGGTTTTGGTTTGTTTTCATATGAATTAGGAATTTTGGACCCAAAGGAAGAAATGATAAAAAGTGGAAAAAACAAGATTTACACATCATGTATAACATACAAGATTTGTAGTCCTCATTCAAATCATGCTTGTAGAGTTCTAGACCAACCTATAAAGACTTTACATGATGCGAAGATCATGCATGATGTGTACATACTTTACATGTTGTGAGAATTTCAAAATCACAATCCCACTAAAATTGAATCACATATATGACATGCAGAGTTTACATGACATGAAAAATTTGAGGTTCCACCCAGTCCAAGATACAGGTTGATTTTCCAGAGGAAATTGCAGATCTAAAATTCACAACTTTTATCCTCTTTACAAAAAATGAATATGTTGGTACAAAGTCACTTAAATCCAGTACAAAAATTGAAGGCTTTAAAAGTCAAGTACTTTTCGATCCTATACATTTTCCAATGCCTCTGATGCTCTCTAGAGTTAAGAGACCTATTCCTTATCTCATTTTTATTCTTCCATTTTCATATTTTTTCCTTCTAACTCAATTTTAATTCATTAATTTATTTTTTATCGAATCCTTCTGAGTTTTTAACCATTCTACATCCATTCTAGATCCATTGTGATTATATTTCCTCTTCGATTCTCGTTCTTAATACCGTTCAACATTATTCATAAATACTTGATTTTCCCTCATTTTCTCTTCATTCCCTAAAAGTGTTTGATTGGATTTACATTGATTTTTATTGTTTAATCTTGATTATTTTTTGTTCTAAATTGTGGATTGCTTATTTTTGAATAATTTCATGATTATTCTTAGCATGTTTCATATTACCAAGCTTTTGATCAATACCAGTATTCATGGATAATCCATTTAGGGATAGGGGGTTAAGAGTAGGGGTGTTTTTGAGCCTAATTAATCCATAATTTAAACCTTGGTAACCCTAAAACTAGTAATTACTTTAAAAAAATCATCACACTCTCTTGCACAACCTTGACCATGAGAGGTACAATTGAATGAACCTGAACTAATTGGAGTTGAGAAGTTTATGACCATTAGTCTTTGATGATTTCTTAATAGAATCTAAGAGTAATGAATCTAGGTTGTTATATATACCCAGAAAAAGGGATAGTTACAACATAGGTAGATCCAATTAGTTTGAACAAAACCAATTGGTGACCCTTGCACTTCTTCATAGTCCCATGGGACTATTCCAAGATAGATTTAGGATTATATTTTTCTTAGAACCCTAAAATTGACCCTAAACCCTTCTTAGTTATTTGAATTAAATAAAAACTACCTAGTTATAGAGAAAATAATTCATAAATATTTATCATGAGGAATCCTTTCAAAGGGATTTTTTGAATGGTTTCTTGCATACCAGTGATCCTTGTGAGTTCAACCTCCCACTATCGCTTTACTACTCCCTAGTATTAAGTGTAGTTTGGGATTATAAATTTTTTACTTTGATCAATGACCATGTGTATTAAATGATGCTTTTAGTAATATCAAATTTTGGCACCGTTGCTGGGTATTACTATTTCCTAGTCACAATAGCCTTCAAATTCAACCTTGATCACCTCACCCCTTTCCCCTTTCTTTATTATCCTTCCCCTTTTCCTTTTATAATTTTTCTACTAACGGACTAGAACATGCATCCACCTTCTTTAAGATAATGCATGCATCATGGAACTTTGACTCTTTTAAGGATCATGGATTCATAATAACCACTTCCTTTCAATCTAAATATTGAAAGATCAATTTCTACATGCCTCTACTTCACAATGGCTAATCGCAAAAATATTGCACAACACAAACAGAAAAATATGCAATATACATTAGCTAAACTTTATTCTGAGTGACCAATGCTACAAATTTCCTTACATAAGTGATTATAAGACCAAAATTTTTCACCCTCCAATTTAGGTTCTCACTTTTGAGATCAAACCTGGATTA
The DNA here is from genome assembly GCA_963277665.1 of Viscum album. Classification (NCBI taxonomy): domain Eukaryota; kingdom Viridiplantae; phylum Streptophyta; class Magnoliopsida; order Santalales; family Viscaceae; genus Viscum; species Viscum album. Next base: position 8,991,666 of record OY728145.1, read on the forward strand.
ATTCACATAATACAGAACATTGGAAAATTTAGTGGTCATCAAAGTGAAGACCCCCATGAACACATTTCCAGTTTTTTGAGGTTTGAGATACCTTTTTCAACCATGGAATATCATTTAATGAGATTAGAATATATTTATTTCTGTTATCCTTACGTGACAGATCCAAGGATTGGATAAAAAGTTAATATCCTATGTCCATCATAACTTGGGATGATCTTTCCAAAATGTTCCTGGACAAGTACTTCCCTATGATATAGACTTTGAAACTCCAGAACGACATTAAAAAATTCTCCCAGTAGAATGGATAATAATCTTATGAGGCATGTTATACATTTGAGGATCTCACCAGAAAGTTCCCACATCATAGACTTTATTTGTAGCTTCAGCTTCAGACATTCTACTAGGGACTCCAACCAGCTACAAGAATGGTAGTAGATGTCGCTTCTAATGGTAGGATCATGCTTAAGATTACCAACATGGGATGATCCATTATATATGAAGTCTCCCATAATTAAAGTATATGGAAAAGTGATAGAGTATCACCTAGGTGTGGAATCCATCTGGTGGAGGAGAGTACCCACCTCACAACCCATGTTGAGGCCTTAACTAAGAATCTAGAGTCTTTACAACTTCCTGCATCATCCACCCTTCTTCTATGACAAAGATATAATCATGTAAGATGTGTGGATGTCCGAACCTATACCATGAATATAGGGAAGTTATAGAGTAACCTCAATTCCAATATTGTAATTATGTTAATTAAAATCAATAAAATCATCAATACCAGCCACCCTAGAAATATTAATAGAAAAAAATATAAGCAGAGAATGGTTCAACATCCACAACAACAAAACTAAGGTTATTTTAAAAAAAGGATTGGAAAGTTTCCACCAAGGAATAAAGGACCACCTGGGTACCCACCACACGGTCCATCTCCTCGACCGTAACAATAATTACAATAACCTATTCCAAGACCTCAGTAGTTTCCACCAGCTCATCAGTAATTGTATCAACAATATCTACTAATATCACCACAATAAGTCCAACCTATCTAATTAAATGTTGAAATACTACTCACTAACCTCATGAATAAGCCTTACCAAAGGATGAAAATTCAAGAAACAGAAATGAAAAACCACATTACTTTCCTACACAACCTGGAACATTAAATGGGGAAGATCTCTAGGACTTTATAGCTATATTTTTTTATAATTGGAAAGATTTATACTTTCAATAGTCACGTAAAGATGAGAAAAATAATATTAAAAATCTGATAAATATGGATAGGAAAAAAATATAAAAGTATAACCATTTGAAAAAGATTTAATAATAGAACAACCTAAAATGGAATAAGATTATTTAGGGACACCTACATACAATCCAACCATTCAATTTCCTGAAAGGATAAATCACAATAGGAAAGAGGCACAATATAAAAAATTCCTGGAAATGTTTAAAGAACTACACATCAATATCCCATTTGGAGAGGCTATTTCTCAAATACCTTTTTATGTAAGATTATTTAAATAAATATTCTCAAGAAAAATAAAGATGGAGGAATTGGGATTCATCTACTTAAATAAATAATTCTTAGTAGTTGTCCAGTGGAAGTTTCCTAAAAAATAAATTTCCCCATAAGTTTCTCAATTACTTGCACCACAAGGATATATAATTTTGAGAGATCATTGTGTGATTTAGGAAGAATTATAAATCTCATGCCTATGAGTTTCTTTAAAAAGACGGGGCTCAACAAACTAAAAACAAAAAGAGTGGAACTCCAACTTAATGAATGCTTAGTCAATAATCCTCAATTATTTTTTGAGTAAGTCTTAGTAAAAGTTGAAAAATTCATTTTCCCTATAGATCCCCTCATCCCAGACATGGAATAAGACATTGATATTCCCCTTATTTTTGGAAGTCCATTTCTCACCAATGAGAAGAAAATGATTGATGATAACCAAGGGATATTGATATTGAGAGTTGGTAAAGAAAAGGCTGGGTTTGATTTAGTGAAGTACACTAATAAAAGAGATGATTCATTGAATTGTCAAGATATCTCTCTTACTGATAAGAAATATTATCATGTAACTAGTAAAAACAAAAATAAGAAACTACCTCCTATTGAAAAGGGATCCAGTGCTCACAAGAATAAAAATTGAACTGCACCTTTGGTGGGGAAGGATATCCCACCTTTCATCCCCTCTATTTTTAAGAATAGTTATAAAAAGGATGTATCCTCACAGTTGAAGTTCTCTTCAACTAAACATGTATATCTCTATGTAATGTTGATTGTTTGGTGGTTGTATACCCTTTCTATTTATGAGATGTATTTATCTCATTGATTATTGTAGATTTAGCTCTTTTGAGATGTATCTCCCCTAGGAGAATGTTTAGGATCTAGTTGTGGTTGTTGTGTGGTTTCATGTTGCTTCTTTTTGAAGCGGTTGAGCTCTTGTGGTGGAAAGATATTTGAGAGGTATCTCACTGGATGGTTGTTTGGACCTTTTTAATATTTCCTTTCTAGGTTGGTTCTGAATTCTCAAGGGTGAGAATAGTTTGATAGGTATATTATGTAATGGTATGGACCTCTTCGGTCTATTATTTTTTTAAAATCTGGTGTTTGAGGTGTTCTAGGAGGTCAAGGTGACTCATTTCAACACTTTGACAAAATTTCCAGTTTTGTGAATAGTGTTTCCAGAATGGTATCTCATTCCAATGGTAGCTCATTCAAACAGTGAATCATTATCTCATTCTAATGGTAGCTCGTTCCAACAGTAGCATGTTCCAACAGTGACTCTTCCAACAATGACTCATCCAATAATGAATCATCCAACGGTGACTTGTCCAACGATGACTCATCCAACAATGAATCGTCCAACAACAATTCATCCAATGGTGACTTGTCCAAAGGTGTCTCATCCAATAGTGACTCATCCAATGGTGACTCATCCAATAGTGACTCAACGGTGACTCATCTAATGATGAATCATGAACAATGTTTCTAGCTTCCTATAGTTTCACCCCATTGATGTTATCTTTTATTTAAAATGCATTCAAAGCCTTGGTTTAAAGGATTTAAGGCTGATTCAAATCCCATAAATCCTATCTAAATTTTCCTAAGGTTCTGAGTTCATTTCTCAGTCAAAACACATAATATTTACTAGATTCTCCTTTAATGGAAAATCTAAATTGTATCTGAAATCGCTTACTCCATTTAGATTTTAAAAAGGTCTGAGATATTTTAAGCTCTTTTTCTTCCTTATTGTTTTCCTTGGTATGGGATGCCCAGAGTTATTCTTCCCATAGGAGTCTTGTGATCGAACTGCAATCTTTGGATCGTGTTCCCTTATAGTTTCCTACTGCATTCACACACCCTATTTTAGTGAAACTAGGAAGTGTCGATCAGTCTTCGATATAAGGTATGTTCTACCTCAATTTTTATGGGTTCCTCGATCTATTTTCCTCTTATTTATCCTTTCCATGTGATGGTATATGATCTCCATGTTTCTAATGGAACTTTCTCGGTTGTTGGTTGGTGCGGTGGTATGGTGGTGTCGTGGCATCCTCAGGTGGATGCAGTCATTACATGAGTGGAGATCATGATCTGTTGTGTTTACCATTCTCGTGCAAAAAATGCAGAAGTCCTTTTGAGGTAGGGGATTCGATGATTATCTATATATTTACATGAAACCATAGATATAGCATGAATTAGCCTATGGGATCACAAAAAATTGACATAATAAATATTTGAACCAGATTAAATAATTCATTTCAATTTCTTAGCGATGTTATTGCCTCTTTTTTTTCTAGATAGTTTTTTATCTAGGTTTTTTTTAGAATGTTGTTCTTAATGGAAATTGGTAAAGAACGTAAAGCTATAATTAATTGATAATTAATTGGATAACTATTTAAAGAGGCATGGTAATGAATATGGTTTTTATTGTTGTAATTTTATGACAATAAAATTGGTGCAAGTATGCATGATTAATTGTATTGGTTAATGAACCTGAAGCATGTTGATTCTTGTTGATAAAAGAACTAAAGACATGTAAAATTAATTGTTTAATTAATTAGTTATAGCTTGTGATTACTTGTTTCTTAGGTTTCCTGTAGTTGGTACCTGTGAATAATGAATCATTTAATTCAAGATGGAATAAAGAATCAGTTGTGTGATAAATGTAATGCCTTACAAGGTATGAGTTACCCGCCTACTTGTAAAGGGAAAGTTCCTTATGCTTTGGAGCTATGAGAGATTGTTGTGTGTGAAGGGTAAATTCCTTTTTTAGGACTAAGAGCCCAGTTTCTATGTTTTTTTTGTTTCCTACTTCTTGTGATGTGATATGATCCTAGGAAGGACGATCTTGGAGGGATGTTGTGGTATGTGGGGTAAAGAGGCCTAGTTTTTGTGGCTATAGTTGATGCCTAGAGTGGAGAGATGCATTGATTTATGCATGTGAGTGTCAAGGAGGATAGAGGAGATGATTTAATGGGTTGAGGATGGGCTTACCTATTGATATTAAAGTTTAATTCTTGTTGAATATATTGTTTGTTTACCTAATTTACTCTCCCCACTACTTGATGTAGATTGTCTTTCTTACCCTCCTTCTAAAAGAGGTGAAGATGCGCGGGGTATGACACGTGATTTCAATGTATTGATTTTTGAGGATGTATGGGTCTATGATCCTTATATAGGTGGAAAAGACTCAATGGGTAGTTCATCTACTCACCATGTTGATCTCCCTGCATTTGGAAGATTTGAATGTTTTCCTAGAATACCTAGAAATATGGAAATATGGAATGTGATATTGTTGATATTAAATGAATAAATTTTTCACCCATGAGGTTGAAGATAACTAGGATGAAATGCCGAGGTAGTATTTCTGAGAAACCATGGACTCGTTTTGGTTATACCTACGGGGCATGGATCTTGGTTGGAATGATAATGAAATGTAATGTGGAATTGGTAATGGTTAATTAATGGTTAAATAATTAATTAACATAAAGAGAAACTTATAAAAATAGGTAAAGTAACTTAATATATATATTTAAATGGTTGTGTGATTATAGGAAATATAGTCTTAGAAGTGGTATCTGGGAGTTCGAGTGACGTTAGATGCAGTTGAGTCTAAGACTAGGTTACACCCATAATATTTTTTTCTATATTGTATCATGTAATTTTTGTGTTTCTATATGATACTTCACACTATCAGTTAGGGAAAATGATATCCTGGGGATTCTGAGCCCTAGGGGTGTGTTTTCCCCAACATTCCGGTGGGAGTATGGACGAATGACTACCCCCTTTGGCCCCACCCTCTTCTCTTGGTAGTTACTTATGATGGTATGGATGATGGTGAGTTTTCTCCATATATGTGTGTAGAGGGATGTAATGTCTTGTTGTTATTTCACACACATATTTTTTGTATATAGTTTCCTAAGAACTACTATAGGTATGACATGTATAGGTTGTGATGGCTTGAGGATCCTTACTCAGTGTATGGGCTATGATGGCTTGAGGTATAATACCTGACATATGATAAACATTATAAGAGCTGTGGTGGCTCCTAAAAAATTCCTGGTTACTTTTGGTTATGTGGACGTGGTGTTTTTTTTGCACAAGTTTCATATTTTGGTGCTTCACACAAGTGTCTTCAGGATATCCTTTTTGAAGAGCGATGCTCAGGACGTGTGACGTTGGGGAAAAGGGGAAAACCAATGGGGAATTGGAAGCAGAGTACCCTTGAAATTATTTATTATATAATATGATCTTGTATGCGATACTTGGGGAGAGTATCCATGGTGATTCTGGGAACATAGTATACCTATTTAGGCGATGAGTTAGTTTCACTTGTTGTTCATTGTGCTTAAGCACAATTTCTTTACTTTTGAAAGAGAGTCTAAGAGGAGGATCCTACTGAGTATACTATTATACCCACCCTTCATATATATCAACTATTTTTCAGGTTAGTTGGATCAGATTGGAGATATTTTTGGTTACTACAAGCTTGGGGTTTTGTAGGAGTTGTTTGGGCTTCATGGTCGCTGATATTTTTTACTTTATTTTGGTACTTATGGTTTTCCATTTTAGTTGTAGCAATTCTCACATGAAATTATATATGTGAAATTGGGTTTCTTTTAATAGTATTATGAGCAGTATTTGGTTGGTGTATATCTTATCTCTCTCTTCCGCATGTTTTCTCTTAGATGGTAATGCCTCCAATCTATGTGTTTGCTAAGCCCTTGGTGTTAGTCGCCAAACCAGGGCCTACTGGAGGTGGGAATCGATGGTCATTATATCTATTCTCATACTGCTATCCCAGGAGGGGTACACATTTTGGGTGGGGGTTGTGACACAGTCTCTCCAAAATACCAAACTAGAAGGCTTCATGTATAATCCAAATGAGGTTTTCCAAAGAATAGGTATAACTATTAACCAAGTTCTTTCATATTTATTTCTTATTTTAACTCCTAAAAAACTATCATATCCATGATGATATAAAAAAATAAATATATCTAATATACTAAAATTTATTTTTTTTATGGTACAAACGTTTTCCATCCCATGAGATATGAGAACATCGCTCATGCGTACGTGTGGACTACCACCTTCACAAAGGGACAAGTTTTATTTTTCATAACTGCCTCACATGAATGATTAAAATGATAGATAAAATGAATATATATTATATTCATGACATATTTATGATCCAATAAAGAAAATATATTATTTACCTTACAACCCTTCCATCTGTTGGAAGATGATAACATCATTCATGCATACGTGTAAACCCCCACCTCCACAAATCAATGTGATTGATTTTTCATTTCTTCCTTTTAAGGATGATCATAAAATTGTATTTAATATATAAACATGATAATTATGTCATTATTAAAATTATTCATATGATGTAACCATGGAATCGTTTACCATGTTCAACCAACCAAAGTTATTTTGGTATTATGAACCGAACCTCCTCAAAACAACCGATGTGAATTTAACTAATTTAGTAATTATATAAGACAAGGTAATAAATGAAATAAAAGAGATTATGATAAGGGAATAAACCTAAAAATGTTATTAAATAAGAAAATAATTAGTATAATTTTATTATATATGAGTTAAAAATGTGTGTGGTGAGTCAAGATCGAGCTAAGGGGTTTTCTTTAAAAACCTTGGTGTAAATGTTTCAAAATTTTCTTCTGACTCTTTATCTTCCATATACATGTTTCATAAAATTTTTCAAGAATTGTATTGTTATAATAAAATGATTTTTTAAATTAATTTTAAAATATCTTTTTCATTCCTTATAATGGTTTAAAAATATATCATATTAATGTTTTCTATACGAGTTATTTTAAAAAAAAGTGTGGAAGTAATATTTTTTAATGTATGTGTAATGAATGGAATTTCATGACCATTATTCTTTAATAAAACCCCAATAAATGTTTTAATGGATTTTTTTAAAAAAATTGTTAGCCTAATTAAGTTAAATACCCTGAGGGGGGGGGGGTGAGTTAGGGTATGACATATTAAAACTCCTGCCCCTTTGGATCTTGTTTCATTGTAAAAAAACACTCTTCTATCTCTTTACCATAGAATATATAAATATAATTTAAATCATGAATGAGAGAGATTAATTTTACTTGGTTCATGCTCACTGGGCTATGTCCAAGGAGCATATAATGACAATGTGCTAATGTACCAAATCTACTAAATATCATTACCAAATTACAAGGTTCGGGCTAGACCACTTTTTATACCTAGGCTCACTACCTTTACAATGTTTAGGGTTAGCTCACTACTTTCCCAAGGATCACTACCTATATCTATTTCTTTGGATCACTGCCAGTGGAAAGGACCAACTTATTCCTCTTACTTTTCTCACTGCTCTAAAATGGATCCACACACATTTTATGGACATGTAGTTCCCTTCATTTTGATGAATGACAACATCCCTAATTTTAGAAAGATGTTCTGTTGAAGTCCTGTTTTCAACCATAGATGAAATAAAATTTTTTGAAAACTTTTTTCTTAAAGAAATTACTTTTGAGAACCATTTCAATGCCTTTTCACACTTCCTTGAATCCTCCAGGAACTGTGTTGTACCTCTTGGTGCAATTGATTCATAGAAAACATTCCCTTCACGGACTTCCCCTACTTCACGGATGACTTATCCCCCACAAACCATTGATGCTCCATAGGCTGGAATCACTTCCGAAAACCACATCTTCTTCTGCAGAATGTATCTTCTTCCACGAACTGCCTTCTCTTACATGGAAAACCTATTCCTCCTCAAAAACTTTTCCTTTGCAAGCTGTAGAGCCCCACAAAAACATTTCATGAACTATTCCCTCGAACTACTTCACCCTTCGTGGAATTATCCCTCATGAAATGTTTTGGACTTCAAAAAATTCTTCCCAAAGAAATGATATTTCTAATGTAATTTTATCTACTTAATAATTTTATTATCAATCATTATATATAAAAAATAGATCCACAAAACCCGTTAATCCGAATTACCCAAAACTATGATGTGGTAAAGCCTTCATCATGTACTATTATGCAGTATGCATAGTGACTTAATCCTTTGTAGTGGATGATATATTCCATGAACAAAAACCCTTTGTGGTAGACCAAATCCCCACATCATTCTACAAATTACATGACTCCTAATAACTATTTTCTTCCCACAAAATATGAGCCTCCTATGAACTATTTTCCCTACGTGGTCCATATAGTGCTGGTATGTGGAAAACTATTCCTTTTCCTATTTCTAGTGTTTTTCCAAATACTCCATTTATAATCTGAAAACTATGATTCACTGTACAGAAAATCATTTTGTGGAAAAATTCCTTTTCCAAAAAACAAACTCCCGATTTTGAGGCCCAAAAATTTGGAAAACACTAGGAAATTGCGCCACCTTCAATATCCACTTCGGTAATCACCAACTATACTCATTTATGGTCATCTGGTTTCCTCAAAAAACAAAATCACATCCAAAAACATCGATATGATTATTTGAGGGATTTTTTTTCCGAAAATCTCCCCTTTGGGTTTGTTGACAACTCTTCACATTTTGATATCACATTAAATCTCCTTCTGTCTTCTACCAACATTCTATTCTTACAATTTAGATAATGATAAAGGATTTACTCTACACATACTCTAAGACCACATGAGCCATGATCAACGTGAGAAAAAAGAGTAGCATATAAATTTCATCAATGAATCACTTCCTTCCAAAATCTCTCAACTACTTTCTTTATGAACTCAATATTTTGTGATATATGTCATTTGATCGATCAAATTTAGCATCATCAGATTTAATACTCCCCCTATCTCACTACTACACCTATCAGATTCTCCCCATGTATTGAATAAGAAATTTTATCCCTTTTAATTTCCACAACTTATCCCCCTTTGTTAATGAACCCGAAGGTTACTTCATTGTGGTCTGCAACATGGAAAAGAACAAAGATCAACACATTAGGTAAAACACACCATGACTTTGGTAGAGGGGTTCCACATCCACAATTTTTCAAGTATAGGGAGTAGACTGAACTCTAAGAGACAATTGACTTCATTCAAATGCTTCTTTGGGTAAGGACTTTATCAGAATGTCTGTAACCTATTGTTCTGTAGGAACATACTCTAACTTCACAAGCCCTTTCTCCACCTTCCCCTTGATAAAATGATACTTTATTTCAATGTGATTTATACTTGAGTAACGGAATGTATTTTTTATTAGAATTAGAGAACTTGAATTATCTCAATGGATTCCAATCAAAGACTTCACTTCAACTCCCATATCATCAAGTTATTTCTTCATCCACAATAATTGCATGCACACTTGAGTAGACACAATATACTCTACTTTTACAATGCTCAATGAAATGAAATCTTGTTTCTTGATTAGAAAATAAATACACAATCTACCAAGATATAATTCACCACCTGAAATTGGTTTTTGATCATCTACTGAACCGACCTAATACGCATCAATATAGCCCAATAACTCTTACCGAGATTTTTGATTATACAGAAAACTAAAATCCACCATGACCATGATATACCAAAGTATTCTTTTCACTATAATAAAGTTGGTTTCCTTGGTATTACTTTGATATATTTCTACTTGAAATGTGGAAAATACAATATCTAGTCGTGTTTTTGTTAAGTACAATAGGCTTTCAATGATCTGCCTATATTTTGTGACATTAACTACTTTGCCTTTATCATCTCGTGATAGTTTCATTTAGGTAGCCATCATAGTTTTCATATCCTTGGAATTATCCATTCCAAATATTATGAAAACCTCCTTGTCATATTTATATTGAGAAATGAATGTTCAATCATTTCCTTATGTCAACTATAAACCAAGAAAAAACATCAATTCACCAATCATTGACATTTCAAATTCACTTTTCATGAATTTGGAAAGATATCGACAATGTGCTTCATCTAATCCTCTGAAGATTATGTCATCAACATATACCAACACCACCATTGTTTTATTACTATCATTGTTGACATAGAGATTGTAATTGGCTCCTCTATGAGGAAAAATAATCTTTTTCAGAAATTGATCTAGTCTTGAATACCATGCTCTTGGTGCTTGATTAAACTCATATAGCACCTTATTTTTCTAAAAAAATATATTCTCATATTCATGAATGAGAAAAACATCTAGATGCTTAATATAAACTTCTTATTCTAGAACCTCATTAAGAAATGATGACTTAACATCCATCTGGAAAACATTAAATTTCTTTTCACTCTTATGGCCAAGAATAACTTGATTATCTATAACCATGAAACTAGTGAAAATGTTTCATCAACATAGATATCCTCTATCTGGGGGTACCCTTTGCACACTAGTTGTTCTTTGTTTCAAATCACTATGCCATCTTCATTCATCTTTTCACGAAAGACCCATTTAGTCTCAATGAAATTCTTATCCATCATCTTCGAAACAATATCCTATATCTGATTCTTCTCAATTTGGTTAAGCTCTTCATTCATAGCCTAAACCCAATTCTCATCTCCATCTACTTCATAAAAAAATTTAGGTTCTATATGAGATAAGTATGATGCTTGTTGTAGAGTCTTCATCCTTATTGTATGCATAAGCGATGTATGATCCCCAATTATGTTTTTTCTATCAATATCATCTCTTCTCTTCAATATTTGTGAAAATAATGGTTCATGCTCATGCATTTCATTATTTGAATCTTCTTCTGAATTAGGCTCTAGAAGTGGAATATCCCCTGATCTGCTTATCTCTTCATCACTATACTCCTAAGACTGACAATGTATATGGTGAAGATTCTTCTCATTCTATACTATAGTTACATCATGACTTTTAATAACCTTTCCCATATATTTATTGAAGCATTTATATGATTTTATTTTCTTTGAGTAGCCAAGAAATATCCCATCATCTCCATGGGATTTAAACTTCCTGTGTTTCTCCTTATTGGGAATGGAATACTTATGAAGACTCAAAAGTTCTTAAATGTTGGATTCTTTCATACCATATCTCATATGGAGTCTTCTCTTATTTTGAAAAAAATAAATCTCTATTTTATGTATAGACTAATGCCATCACTGATTCTTTCCAAAAAATTTCAATAAGGTCTTTCTCAATAAGCATTGTTCTAGACATGTTGTTGATAATTGGATTTATTCTCACAACTAATCCATTATTATATGGATTTATTACTACTAAAACTTGGTTCTATATTCCATATTTCTCTAGATAATACTCCACTTGGATATTTGTGAACTATGTCCCATTATTTGTTCAGATCTTCCAGATTGTTTGACCCAACATCTTATCAACTTCCCTTCGATAAGTTTTTATGAAACTGAACACCTCAGATTTGCGAGTGATAATGGAAACTCATGACATTATAATAAAATCATCAATGAAGAGAAAAAAATATCTCCCCCCATTAATAATTCTTAGTGAAATTTGTCCTCACACATCAATATGAACCGTCTCAAGAAATTATGTTGACCTTTTTTATTTTGCATTATATGTCTTTCGAATGATCTTCCCTTATTCGAAAGCATCACATATGGGTATGATCACATAATAACATAGGGGGGGTATCAAAGAGCATCATATTTCGTAGTATTTAGAAGGATGTTTTCATCAAGTGGTCAAAATGTTTATGACACAACTTTTTTTCCTCTTCCTTGGAAAGAAAGCACATATCTTCTTCTCCAATCACAAGATAGATATTTCCTTTTGTATGATTTCACTATAAAATATAGGTGCTACATTTTTTACTTGATGACACATAATTTATTTGAAAATCTTATGGCATGTCTTGAGTCACATAGTTGACTAAAAATAAGAATGTTGTGACTGAGAACATAAAAAACTAAGACATCAACCTGTCTCACGTCTCTTTCCCCAAACATGGATTTTGTTGAGCCAATAATCTTCAGGCCTTCATCATTACCAAATCTCACAATACCTTCCTTATCTTACCTAATTATGATCTCCAGATACTTATTTCCTATCATATTAGAAGTGCATCCACTATTAATAATCCATATTCCAGTGCGATCTGATACTTTAAAATCAATATATGTAACCAATACCTACTCAAATCTTTTCTTTTTGATATATATTTATGACTTCATACCCGGTATGGAATTATGATATTTATCTTCCTAAGTGTATGATGTAAAAACTTCATATTTCAATGTTGTAAACTGATTTTGAATTTTAAGCTCATTACATGATACATTTAATTTCTACTTACAACTTTATTCATTCTTCTACGAAACATTCTTCTGCATTGTTGATGATCAATATCATGAAATGTGATAGAATCCTCTACACTCGAAATAGTGACCATCAAATGATGTTTTGGAATATTTATTTCTATATGGATACCTCTGTTGGTCTTGTTCTCTTTAATATCTATTGGCTATGGAACATAAATTTTGTTAGTGTCCCATATTTTCACAACAATAACAGCTCGTGCGAGGTGCATTCATGTGTGTCAATATTGCACTACTAATTCTTCCTTGGGTTCTCTGAACCTTATAGTTCTGATTCATACCCAAATCAATCTTCAATCTCGTATAAAGTTCTTGTGTTCTGACTTCAACAAAAACTGCTTTCTATTTTTGATCAAGCCACATACCAGCCTTATCATTTGAATTTGACCATTGCTCTTATTCTAATGGACCTCTATACTCCACTTCCATCATTTTAGTTTTCTGAATGATTTTCTTTCCTAATGTCATATTGAGATTCAAGATTTTTTCATGATCCTTAACACTTATTCACAAGCTGACGACTTCCTCTTCAATTTCTTTGATACATTTGATTTGATCTTTTCCAGTGTTAGTCAAACTATCTATTTCTATGTACTATTATTAGATTTTGAGCATGTATTCAATAATATTTTTCGAGCTCCCTAACATTGATGACTTCAGTTTTTCAATTTCTTTATTCAGATCAGACTTATGTTCTTCCTTCTACTGCATATAATGTTTGGAATCATGAACCACTTTGTTGTATTTCTTAATTTTGTCTCTCCAAACATATATTTACGCAAGATATAATTCTAGTTTGACTTGAAGTTCAACTATTAATTAAACTTATTCATCATCATTTTTGCTTTCTTACCTTGTTTGGGAATTTATAACAACTTCCTCCATAGAATCTGCTTCATGATCCTTACAGTCCTCCAACTCTTCTTCCTCAGAATCTTCTAAATTTTCATATTCTTTTGAAAGTATATTATTCTTTTTCAATAAATTTATCTTAATGTTTTTCTTGCCTTTCACACAGGCTGAAGAATTATTAATGGTAATTTGAACTTCATCCTCATCATCATGTTAAATATTCTTAGGGAATTTCACTACAATATGTCCAAAGCATGAAATTAGAAGTTTTATTTTGAACTTTCTTTTTCCTCTTAGAATATTTGAGGAAATGAATTAAATGAATTCATATGTCTCTTATTATTCCTCACCATATTCAATAGTGAGCTTATTTATGGCCTTGTATATCACTTATTTGGAATTCCCTTTTTCCACATCATCATTATCATCATTTCTCATCGCATATGAAACAAGAGTACTTTGAAACCTATCTAATGTCAACTCCTTTGGATATTTATCTTCCAATAAAGAAATATTTGGATTAAACTAAGGAGGAAGTTTTATCAATACATGCTTAAAAATCATTATATCTTCAATAATTTATCTGATACCATGAATTTATTCCACAAGAACATTCACCTGATCAAAGAATGTATCAATAGACTCATTAGGGTGCATTTTGAGATCCTCATACTTGTTCCATAGAACCTGAAGATTTCCTTTTCTGATTTTTGAGTCACCCTCATAAATATTTAAATAATTTTCCCACATATAATGTGTTGAATTACATGAAATCACTTTTATATATATTTCATTGGAAAGGGATCCCCTAAAGAATTTATTCCTTTAGCATTAGTATTCAATTATCAATGTTATACTTTTAATAAAACATTACTATCTATATTGTTAAAATTACCTTGTATTCTAGATATAAATACATCCATACCCAATGATTTGAAGAAGTGTTTCATCCGATTCTTCCATAGTTGAAAATTAATTCCATTAAATATCAAAATCCCTTTGTGATTAACAACTTCTATTTCTTAAACTGAGAGAGAACCACTAGATTTCAAACTTTAGGATATGTTACCAATTGTTAGACCAATTAGGTTAAATACCCTTGGGGGGGGGGGGGTGAATTCGAGTATAAAAGATTAAAACTCCTACCCCTTCAGATCTTGTTTCATTGTTAAACAAAACACTTGTCTCTCTCTTTCCCGTAGAAATATATAAACAAAATTTAAATCATGTACGTGGGAAATTTTACTTGGTTCAACCTTGTTAGTATACATCAAAATATCATAAAATGATGATATGGTGATGTAAAAATTCCACTAAATATCACTGATAAATTACAATGTTCGGTCTAGATCACTGCTATACATAGGCTCACTTCCTTTACAATGTTTAGGGCCATCTCACTGCTTTCTCAAGGGTCACTCCCTATGTCTCTTTATATGGATGAATACCGGTATAAAGGATCACGTTCTTCCTCTTCCTTTACTCACTTCTCTAGAAGGGATTCACACTCACTTCATGGACATGTAAGTCCCTTCATTTTCATGAATGGATGCATCCTCAATTATAGGTAGATTCTCTATTGAAGTCCCTTTTAACCTGTAGATGAAATCCTATTTTCCATGAACTGTTATCTTGTAGAAATTACTTTCTAAAACTATTTTAGTGCCTTTTTAAACTTCCTTGAATCCTCTTATAATTGAATTACACTGCATGGTGTGAGTGCTTCGTGGATAACCTTCCCTTCATGGATTTCCCCTGCTTTACAGATGACTTATCCCTAGTGAACCATTGATGCTCCATGGACCTCTATCTCTTCCACAGACTATCTATTATTCTGTGGACTACATATTCTTCCACTTACCACCTTCTATTTCATGGGAAATCTATTCTTCTACAGACCCTTTTCCTTTGTGAGATGAAGATCCCCACAAAACCCTTTCACGAATTGTTACCACAAACTACTTCACCCTTCATAGAATTCTCCCTCATAAACTACTTCAGACTTCACTGAATTATTCCTAGAGAGATTATATTTTCTAATATAATTCACACTACAAAATAATATGATTATCAGCCCTCATATAGAAAAATAGATCAACAAAACCCACTAATCTTAATTACCCAAAACATTGATGTGGTACAACCTTCACCACCTACTGCTATGTGGTCCACATAACTCCTTAATCCTTTGTGGAGGCCAATATCTTATGTGAATGAAAACCATTTATGTAAGCCCAAATCATTGCCTTATTATGTAAAAGACATGCCTCTGGTGAACAGTTTACCTCCTGAAAACTGTAAGCCTCCCGTGAACTATTTTTCCTATGCAGTTTGCATAGCTCTTCTATACAAAAATCCATTCCCTTTCCAATTTCCTTATTTGTTCTACATACACCCTTTGAGGTCCGAAAACTGTGCTTCGCAGTCCACAAAATCCTTTTTCGAAAAAAAATTCCTTTTCCAAAAACCAAACTCCCAATTTTGAGGCCTAATAATTTTAAAAATAATAAGAAACTATGCCACCTTAAACATGTACTTTTTCAATCATCAACCGTACTTATTCATGATCCTATTGATTTTTCAACAAACATAATCACATCAAAAAAACAATGAGAGGATGCCTTGAGGAATTTTTCCCAACAAAAATATTATTTCCCATTCTTCAAGGAAATTTTCATTTTAAGTGTTTTCAAAGAAAAAGTATTTTTATCCTTATTTTATGTAAAACTTGAAAAAGGTTATGGACATGTATTAAGAAGAATATTTAATGATATTTTATGATGTAAATGTTATATTATATATTTTTTATGTATGTTATGGTCCTTGGATATATTTTTTGATGACAGGTGAACCAGATGTAGCCCATAATGAAAGATGAGCCTGATACAACTCTCCAATGCATTGGGTAATGATTATGTTATTTAGATATTTATGTTGGAATTAACTAAGTAGGTTATTATATTTTAAAGGGATATTATAAGGGTTTTATAAATATTATTTCTTAAGTCACCTACATGAATTTTATATTCCTGTAAATGAGTTTTTATGTATTTTTTATTTGACAAGGAAAGTAAATGAGCTTATGTTTTAAGAAAATTTATATCCCTTTTATGGATGAAAGGTATGTTTTTCAAGAAAATATTTTTCATGGGTTCTCATGTTTCCTAAGAAACCCCCATGATAATGATTTTTCTTTTATTATTACTTAGGAAATTTTTTATGATAAAATTTGGGTAATAAAGTTGATATCATGAGTAAATAAAAAAATATTTGAGCTCAATGTTACTTTTGTGAAAAAGATAAAATTTATTATTGATTTCATAATTTTTCAAATGGACTAAAAGGTTTATTTCCTTTGATGTCCATTAAATATTTTATTGAGATCATCCTAAGTTATAAAATATTTCTCACAGGGCCTAAGGATGAGTGGAGACTATATAAATGTCCATATTTTCATCGTGGTGGATTGTTTCTAAATGAAGAAAAAGAGACTTGAATGAAATAGAAGTTTAAATTTAAGAATCATGTATTTGTGGGAAAAAATATAATTTGAGTGGAAGTTTCAAATTTTTAATGCATGGGTTTGATATGTAAGACTTTGTCTTAATTCTCTAAAATTATAAACGTAAAAATCATTAGAATGTAAGAAATTGAAATCATTACTATTAAACTCATAACTATGGGTTATCAAAGGAACTAGTCCTCATAGTAAAATACCAGAACATAGAAATAATATTCCTAGTTAATTTAGTCTCAATTTTTTTGAGAATATTGGATAAATTTTTCTTGAACTCATTCACATTTTTTGAACATTTCCATCAATGATAATACAATGAATTCCTTAACTAGAATAATCCTTGTAAGAATTATTTAGTATTTGAAAGAATATTTAATCACATTAAATATTATTGATATAACCAATCATATTGTGTATATGATACTATAATTCCTTAGTTTAATTAACATATAGTTCATTTTAAAACCTAAATGATCCATTATATACTTCTATAAGCATATTAATTTTCTTGTTTAATAAATTCAACACTTAGTTACTTAGGAAGAAATTGTTCTAACACGTAGAATATTTTTATTTCTCAAGAAAGTTTCTTAAGATACCAATCCTAGGAGTTTCTTACTTTAATCATCCAATTTTAAGGATTAACTTCATTGATTAGTTTGATTATATTGATGAATTTATCTATAATATAAATTTTTATTATATTATCATGTCTTATATATTTACATTAAGGAATTTTAATGATATTTGTCATATTAAAATTGATGACACCATACATCATACTCAGTTATTGAGCCAAAATCCATATTTCACAATGCAATGAGTCAATTATAGCGTTTATCTCACTACTTAGTAATTTAGGTAGAGAATCATAACAATATTTTTTTTGATTCTTGGATAGTCAAGAAGATAACTATTTTTCCAAATCCATAATATGAAAATACTCAAATTTATTCCTCTGGCATCATAATAGTTAATATTCCCCAGCCATTGTAACCCAAAGATAATTCCAAAAACAATTTAGCACTAAATTATCTAGGGGAACTCATTTAATCTTGAAACTAACTTCTAATAAAATTTATATTCACTTATTACTTTCTTAGCATACACAAGATTGTCAATGGGAACCCAGTTAATCATGAAACTATTGGTCTGAATAAACATAAAGACATAAGAGTGGGGTGAATTGTTCCCTTTTAAAACAACTTGTATAATTGAAAATTTATCCTCTTTTGTGACTTGGAATGGGATACAATTATCATTTCTTCAATAAAATTAAGTATTATAATAATAATTTAAATAAAAAAATTATAGTGGTTCAGGGCATAAAGATCCCATTTTCTACTCCACCAACTCTCTCTCCATGAGATTGGTGGTTTTTTTCTAAATGGTTCCTTTTAATGGGGACCTCAACAACTGAGTGAAGGTAGTTGAAACCTTAAAACAAGGATTTTACAGGGCCTTATGGTTATTTTTTAAGGAACAATGATAGATACAACTTAGTGTGAAAAGGATACACTCCAACAGAAAATACAAGTTGATTGTTTAATAACATGTTCAACTCACATTTGACACTATAACTGATATAAAAATGGATCTTGAAAGGAATATTAGATAAATTTCCCTATAAAATCCTCTTTAAGAAACTCTATTTTTATATAGAAAATATTTGGAAATAAAAACATGAATAAATTAACTCCTTAGCAGCAAGACGAATATATAACACCATATTTGAAACATGCATATCTCAAAAGTGTAGTACTTGAAAAGAATTTGAAAAAATAAAGAATATTAATCAACATATATAAATAGAATCACTGGAAAAAATAAAAATATCAGATTATCCCAATGAAATAATAAATATATCCAACTTTCATAACTTCAGTGAAACACATATATATTCAAATATATTTGACTCTCATATTTTCTATGTATTCATGCTCTCTTTATATAACTTATATGTACACCATCATATCCAAAGATAAAATCCACTGAGAATAAATAATAAATTTTATTTAATTATGGTCAATAAAATCCATAACTATTTCTAGATAAATCACGATCTCTATGTGTGAAATCTTCAAAAGTATAATACACAACATACTGTTGATTCCAAAGGTTGGGTTAACTAACCATATACTAGATACTCACACATAGGGTTATTTATAAAAGTTAGGTTTACATTCCTAATGTTTAATCCAAATGTAAGGTATACAAAGTAACATTCCTTATCTAAAGTTACATTCCCAAACCTAACGTTCTCCTTTAATATAGGGATATGAATAAGGAATCCATACTTATTTAAAACATAAAGAATAATTAGAAAATAAAAACTTCAGCCGAATTACGTACAAAATTATAGAGAAAATAAAATAAAATTTCCAATAAAGAAAATCCTAAAATTCACTTGAAGAAACTTTATTAGTAAAAAAATGAGGGTGTTTGTGAGCATCAAAATCGATGAGAAATGAAATTAAATAATCCTAAATTTCACTTAATGTAACTTTATTTGTATGCTTCATAATATCCCCCTTTTTATGATCATAAAAACTATATGAATATAAAAACAAAAATAATTAGGTTTTAAATAATAATAAAATAAACAGAGATTAATTAAATCAAATCTTAGAATGTTGTGTTGATCAAAATTCCTCCCTCTTTTTTTGAAATCAAGAGGAAAGTATAGAAATATATTAAAATTTTTTAATATATAACAAAACTGTTAGTGAAAGATATGTTAATCTAAAACAATATCATGAAAATGAATAATCTTAGAAACATAACACAACTATAAACTGTAAATAGAGAATAAAGATAACATATAACAAAATGTAAAAAAAATATTTTTTGCATTAATCATACCAGATCACAAGAAATTTTGGTTCTAGAGTTTCAATAAGATAAGGTGTAGGATAAGGACAGGGTTTTGGCTCATTAGAATAAGGATATATGGTTAGGGAATCATACACAGTCTGATGAACTTCTATCAACTCCATCATCAATAGATCAAAATTACTATTCATTGGGCCTATCGATTCCTTCATAAAAAATCTCAAATCTTGGAACATATTCAGTGACTATATCATACCAACTTTAAAAAAATTATGAATAATATTAGAATAATGAACATATTTTCCCATCAAATCACCTAGTCAGTCAACTAAAAACTAAATAGCAAGATCTATTGAGGCTAACCTACCAGTTAGCTATTTCTTATTTTCAACCAAGGTGTGTTGTGGAACACTGTCACATTAAAGGATTTAAATTATTTCATCTATGGTATATATATCAATAGAAATAATCTCAAACATTCTCAACACATCTATATTTATTTGACCTCTATAAGTGTAATATCTTTCCTAACTGGAACTCATTTCTATAGATTAAAAATGTATAATTTTTTTTTCAAATATTAAAAATTTTATTTGGATGAACTTTCACTTCTAATTTTTCCAATATTATTAGTAATTTACCTTTTAAAATAATAAAAATTCACTTTTAGATTGAACTTTCTTTTAATCTTTGATACTAATTCTAATGAGATTATAATTTTTTCTGGAAATAGAAGAATAACTTAATTCATAAAGATATTTTCTAGAAATATATAGTTATTGTAATGTTTATACTTCATACTTAAATTTATTAAACATTGAAACCATACCTAGATAAAACGAGTTAGTATTATCCTCAAAATTCAACTCATTATCAGTATCTGATGAAACTTTCTCCATCATCACAAAAGGCTCTGAAACCTCAACCATTTGAATTAATTGAACTTTCATATCTTTATTTGAATGATAAGAAAGTTCACCAAGATTTTTTTTCCTCACTAGACTCTTCAATTGTCCTTTCCAAGGATTGTTCTATATTATAAACTTACTGATCTCTAATCATCTTAGTTGTTGCATCAATTTTAGGAGTAATGACATGATATTTAGAGTGATTTTACTCAACCAACTATTCTTCTTAATGAGAAACATGATAATCTATTTCTTAATAAAAAAATAGTTGTGTCCTAATCCCTTTCATCACAAGAAATTTTTTGATCAACTTATTTAACTACATTAGCCATAACCTACTCTATAGACTCTTCAATCATTCTAGGCCTCTGAACTAGCACGACCCCATTGTCTCTTTCAATATAAGGATCCTAAAAGGTTCTAGAGAAACAAATAACTACCCATATCCTAGTTGGGATATTCCCATCCACAACTTTCATTTTCCGAGTACTTATTGGAATGTTGACATTACCAATTGAAGAGACTTCCATACCTCTAGCCAAATGAGGAACTCCAACTCTTTCAAAATGAAATTTTCCAACTTATTTTTTCACCAGGACTCATAGAACTAACCAACATCAAGCTCTTTTTCTCCCCCTGAGAATGATCTATAGACTATTATTTCAACTTAGTACCAATGAACATTAACATACCCATGGTTGTGATCTAGAAAAATCCAAATTTTCTGACCATTCCAAAATATAGGATGTTTCCATGATAATATATAAATCTAGTATAAATGTCACCAATCAAGCCTCTCTTGAATAAAAAAAGATAAACCAACCTTCTATAGGGGTAAAAGGATATTATTGCATCCTTATTCCAATAGTGATGCATATACCTCAGCATATACCTACAAAAATTCAATTTTATATCACTTAACATGAAAAAAATTACATACATATTCAGGAAGAGTATTTTCTCTAACTTATCCATCATCAATACTAAAAAATTTTGAATGATCTTGAATAATATTTTAGGGTTCTCCTCTCAATCATTCAAGAAAATATTCTTAATGTGTGAGGCTCCAAATAAAAAAGACACAATGTCCTCTAACTTGTAAACATTATCCCCAATAAATCTTAAACTGAAGTTAAACAATCATTCATTAGAGAATTTAAAAATATGATCTATATCTACCATAGAAATAAAGAATTCTTTGTTGTTTACCTTTGATGAGATAACATCTTCTGTATCTACAAAACTAAATTGCACATGATCATACAATTATTTTACCTTGTTTTTAAAAACTTATTTTGTATTCACTCCATCAAACATATACACTGGTACATGAAAAATCAATGCTTGTTTTAAATAAATATTCATCTAAAATTTACATTAGAAGTATACTAGTTTCCCTTATATAACTATTCTTTTAGAACTCGAAGGCCTCTGTCTCTTTGAGCTACTCAAGCTGTCTTCATTTGTTCTCTTTTCCTTTTCCATGCTGAGAATCAAAAGGTTTTAGGGTTTGAAAATTAGGGTTTTAGAGTGATTGATATATCAAACATTCCAAAGGGAAAAATATTGAAGGTAGGAGAGACCAGAACTGTAATCTGATAGTTTCAAGTAATATTTCAGTTTCTTGATCCAAATTTATAGTGTAATCATTTGAGGTATTTAAAATAAATAAAACCATTTTACACAAATAAAATATGAAAATAAAAATTTTAAACCAAAAAATTAATAAAAAAAATAATTCACATAAATAAATATGAATTTTAAAAAAACTTATAAAAATAATAATAAACTTAATAGATATTAAGAAGATAATTAAAATCCTTAATTAAAAATAAATAAGCCTAACCCCTTAATATAATCAAAAAGTGCAGTGGGAATTTGTTTAGTGGAAATATCAGTAAATTTATACATAGTATTAAAAAAGTCTAAAGATATATATCCCCATTTTAGATATGATATCTTTGAAAATGATGCATAAAATCAATATATTTATTTCTAGAGTGACTCATAGGATTTTTCAAAATATTAATAACACTAGTATTATAATATAAAATGGGAATATGATTATATTTATATAAAAATTATAGAAGTGTGTGTTTCATACACAAAACTTGTGCATAAGAACTTCCAGTAGATATATATTATACCTTAGCTTTTGAAAATGTAATTGAATTTTTCTTTTTACTAGACCATGAAACCAACAACTTCCCTAAAAAGTGACAAGTAATTAAGGTGCGTTTTCTATCTCATCCACACCCTCCAAAGTCAGAATCTAATTATCAAATTAAATTAAAACCAGACATTTTTAGATAAATTAAATATAGAAAAATGTTCCTTTTAAATTTCAAAACATTTATTTAATAGTTTTAAGATGAGATTTCTTTAGGTTTGAATGAAACCTTATAAAAAGGTAAACAAAAAACATAATTTCTAGTCTATTATCAGTAAGATATAAAATAATACTAATCATTCCTCTACATAACTTCTTTTCCACTAATTTTCTAGCTTCATCCAGGTTAATTTTTATATTTTTACACATGGGAGTTTCATAAGTCTTACTATTTTCAAGTGATTTTTTCAATAAATAAACAATATATTTGATTTGATTCAAAAAAATTTCAATTTGTTTTTGATAAATTTGAAAACTTAGAAATAAATTTAGTTCTCCCATTATACTCATTTCAAGTTCCTTTTCCCAAAGTTTTGAAAAATTGTTACAAATATTTTGATTTGTTAACCCAAAAATAACACCATTTATATAGATTTGAACTAATAAAATATTATAAGAAGAGTTTTTCTTGAAAATATTATTATCTTACAACCCAACTAAAAAATAAAATATTAAATTAAAATAACCTAATCTTTCATACCAAGCCTTTAGTGCTTGTTTAAGGCCATAAAAAGATTTAATATGTTTAAAAATAAAATTTGGTAGATGATATTTTTCCAAACCAAGAGGTTATTCAACATAGAATTCCTCAACTATATAACCATTTAAAAATGTATTTTTGATATCCATATAGTATAATTTAAAATTAATATGATATTCATAATTCAACATGATTCTAATGAATTCTATCCAGGATACTGTACTAATGGTTTACTCACAATATATTCCTTCTTCCTAGTTATAACCTTTAATAACTAGCTCAGTGTTATTACTCGTAATTATACCTTGATCATATTTATTATTCCAAAAGAACCATTTGGTTTCCATTACTTGATAATTTTAAGGCCTATTAAATAATTCCCAAACTTCATTTCTGATAAAATAATTTAGTTATTCTGGTATAGCTATCATAATAATTTCATCTTCTAAGTATTATTTTAGAATATTAGGTTAAAACTAAGACATGAAGATACAAAACACAAATAGGTTTCCTACACTACCTCTAGTCCTAACTTCATCATCTAGATCTCCTATAGTAGTCTCTAAAGGATAATATTTTAAGGTTCTATGTTTTCTAGGTTAGAAAATTATAGGTTCCATAGTTTCATGTTCTTATAAACTGGATTGATTCTATTCATATTCTAATTTATCTTTAATTTTTTTTAAAATAGTCAAACCATAAGTTATTCAAAGAATCAGTGAATTCATCTATTCAAATTTTATTATGATCAATAGGATCACTTTCATCAAACTTCACATGAACATATTCTTCAATTATCCTTTAATTATTATTAAAAACTCTAAAATATTTAGAAGTATTAAAATGTCTAATAAAGATTCCTTCATCAGCCTTTGGATCAAACTTACCTAGTTTTTCATTAGTATTCAAGATATATACCTTTCATTCAAAACCTTTAAAGTATCCTATTTTAGGTTTTCTATTATTTCAAAACTCAGAGGGTGTCTATCTGAGAGAAGGCCTAATTAAAAATCTACACATGATATGTAAATATGATTTAAGGCATTCTTCCCAAAATATATAGGAATCATATAATATAATTATTTTCATTTCATGAATAATTATATTTATTCTTTTTACAATTCCATTTTGTTGAGGTGTTCTTGGAGTAGAGAAGGTATGTTTAATACCAAAGTTTGAGAAAAATAATTAAATTCATAATTCTCAAACTCTACTCCATGATCAATTATCATTAAAATTACTTTTAAATCATTATTTTTTTTAACATTTTTTCCAAAAATCACAAAAAATAAGAAAAAAATTCAATTACATTTTTAGAAATAAACCCAGGTAAATCTGAAAAAATTATCAACTAAAACAAAAATAAAGAATCTGAAATCCAAGATATCTAATATAGATGGTCCAAAAAATCCATGTGGATAATTTCTAAATGTTTATAAGGATATACATTATTAATTGATTAAAAATATGACTTATAATTATTTCTTATTTGGCATGCATCACAAAGTCTATTCTGATTAAAATTAAGAATGGGATGATCTGAAACTAAATTATTCTTAAAGAACATAGATGTGGAAAATAAATTACAATTTCCAAGTCTCATATGTAATATCCATGATTCATTTATTTTAGTATCTAAAAAATTCACTTTCTATTGCAACATGGAACTAATGTCCAAAATATAAATTTTTTCAGTTTTGGGTGCTTTAAACTTAAGCAGTTTATCTTTAGAAATAGAGTAAGCATTGTTAGGAAATTCAACTTAAAATCCATCATCGTAGATTTGAGAAATTATTATCAAATTATGATTCTACCCTTGAATATAGGTAACTTGACTGATCAGAATTGTCTTTGGATCTCCAAATGATAAAATTCTAGTGAACTTTATTTTAAAATTGTCTCTAAAGGTCACCAAAAATCCATATACTTCTGATAGTGCATGAAATTTTGGAAAGTCTCCACTCATGTGTCTTGATTAGAAACTTTCTATGCACCATATTTATTTTTTCACTTTTATATTTTTAGCTAAAAAAATATCAAATAAAATCCTATTTTAGTACCCAAATTCTCTTGGGTCCTACAATATAGGCAAGTAAAGATTTGAGAAACAGATCTATCTAATTTTTCCATAGTTTACAGAATAATCTCAACCAAATTTCTAATAATAATATATTTCTTTACACCATTAATCTAAGGATTAATCATGAAAAAATTGTTAGCATAATGAACTTTAATTCAAAAAAAATTAACCCTATATATGTTGTGGTTCTTTGAGATCGACAAAAAATAGTTTATATATAACTTAGATTTTTCACAATTACTATCAATGAAAAATTCTTTTTTATGTGAACATTTTTATGAGGATTTAATTTAAAGATTCGTTTCCCTTAGTTAATATTCTAGAATCACATTTAAAGGATTTTACTTCACCCAACAACTCTTAAATTCTGGTTTCACATATAGTGTAACTTAAAGAAGATTTAGTTAATTTTTCTTTCAAATAAAGGTGATGTTTTAGCATCACATCATTTTTAATTAATAAAACATTGAATATTCTTTAATAATTTATGATTTTTTAACAAGGATTATTTTTTTCCTCAAGTATAGAATAATATTGAACTAATTTAGCATTTCATCTACTTTAAGAATCAGAAGCAGAAGAGTGGTATGATTGTAACTCATCTTACTTTTCCATAAACTACATGATTTATTTTTTTTATTCGATTGCTCATTTTCAAAATCAGAACTTGAAGTGATGTTGGTGTCCTCATAAACACTCCTTCTAGTCTTCATAGTGTTTTTTCTTAATGCTCATAATCATATTTTATTTGATACCTCATCTCTTTTTTTCCATTGTTTCTTTCCCATATTTCAATTATAAATAGTCTAGTGTGATATTACCCATTTGTTTACATTCATAGTGCCAGAATTATTTTAGTCCATGACCATTATTTTTGGAATCATTTAAAGACTTATTAAAGCCTCTTTTATTATTATAGAACTTATTTAATCTTTAATCTAGGTGAGGAAATTACTCTCTAGAATTAAAATATCTAGAATCATTTGAGGATATAACATCCTCATTAATATTAATTTCACCTTTTAGAGAAATAAAATTGAGATAAGGACTCTATATCTTGATAATTATGTGATATTTTTCTTCAGACTTCATTTCAGTCTCATTCATCATTAAGGCACCAATCGATTCCTTCATTATTAATCTTTTAACAGGTTTCAATTATTTGATAGTAGTAGACATTAATTTATAATTTAAGGGTAAAAAAAATTTTAACCACTTCTATTATTTTGGAACTAGTGTTCCCATTTATGAAACACCATTGAATATTTTGGTCAATCTTCCATTAATTTGAGTAGTACTTTCTCCATCATATCCAAGTATACAATTTTAGTTTAACAATGTTGTACCTTAGTTGCTCAATATTTTTATCCACTTCATAAGTAATAGCTACAGTACACCACATTTTATAGGTAGTATCATATTTAGAAACATGATTAATCTCATTAGGATCAAGGTCTCATATGATAGAATTTGTATGTTTTTAAATAAACTTTACTTTGTAGTCTTTTTGAAGAAACTTTGAGTTTCTATAGAAATTAACAAGTACAACAACAAACTAACTTCTTAATAGTAGGATGAATACACAACAAAAAATTTGAAACATGTATGTATCCAAAGTATATTCCTGAAAAATAATTTGATGAAATATGAAATATTAATCAAAAAACAGAAATAGTAGTATCAATTGAAATAATAATCTCATATTTCCTTGATGAAGTAATAAAGATATCTAGTTTTCATAACTTCATATAAATATAGAGTTATTCAAATAGATTTGATTCTCAGATTAACTATAAATTAATTATCTATCTATGGAGATTCTATATACACTATCATAGCTAAAGATAAAATCCATTTATAATAAATAAGTAATTTGATGTGATTTTGGTCAACATATTTGGAAATATCACTATATAAATCATGATATTTAAAACATACAATGCTCATGAAATTTGAATTTAAACACCCAAATTTTTTTTAACTTCCCTTATTACATTTTTAATGGACTTTGAGTTTGTCTTCATATATATTTTAATGAGGTATTTATTTCGATTAAAATGTTGCTAAAATCACAAAAAATTTATAGAAATAAAAATCCAAAAATGACTACTTCAACATAGGGATTTATTTTCCCATAGAATATTCATAAGTATGGTATGCAGCATATTATTGATCCCAAACATTGGATTAAATAACCATACATTAGATACTCAAATGTAGGGTTCTTCCAAAAAGTTAGGTTTCTAATCTTAATGTTTAATCCAAACATTAGGTAGAGAAAGTATCAATTCTTATCAAAAGTTAAGTTTGAAAATCTAATGTTCTCTATAAACATAATTATATGAACAATGAATCTAGACTTCAATAAAACATCAAAAATACATATAAAATAAAAACATCATCCAAATTATTTCCAAAATTATAGATAAAATAAAATAAACATTCCAATAATCATAATTATGAAATTCACATAAAGTAAGTTTATATGTAAAATAAGTGAGGGTGTTTGTGAGCATCAAAACCAATGAGAAATTAGATGAAATTTCTAGATCAACATTCATATTCCCAACCAAAACTATCCAGTTGGATTATTGAGGTCTTTACTAGTGCTTCTTTGGAAGGAATATCACACTTAGTATTTAAGGGTTTTTTTAGTCAATAAGGTTTACTTATGACTTTTATATTCCTTCATGTTTTGAAAATCACAAACACTCTTCCTTAAGGAAAATTTCATTTTCCTATATTTTATCTTCATAAGGAAAATTTTTCTTCCCCAAGGAAATTTATCATTACCATGTTTTAATTGTTCATATTATAAGTATAAAATTCAGTTTCATATCCAACACCTCTGAATCATATATATACTTAGATATAAAGCATTCTATTTTCAGGATCCAAATTTAGGTTCCGAGTTCTCTGAATTCAGACTCCGAACTCTTATGAGTTCTAACTCCGAGTTCTCTGAATTCAGACTCCGAACATTTATGAGTTCATACTTTGGGTTCTCAGAATTTAGACTCTGAACTCTTATGAGTTCAGACTCCGAGTTCCCTGAATTCAGACTCCTAACTCTTATGAGTTCAGACTTTGAATTATTCTGAATTCAGACTCCAAGTTCTTTTAAACTCAAACTCTGAATTTTCTTGAAATTCAGACTCTGAATTCTATAGAATTTAGGTTCTGAATTCTTTTGAAGATAGAATCTGAATATTCATATATTATAAAAACCAAATGGTTTTTAGTTAGACTCCGAACATTCATTTTTCCTTAGACTCCGAAAAATTAATTTGGTTAAGCATCATATTTTTGCTTACTCTTGTTATGGTTATAAAAAGATGTCATGATTTCTGTTTCTAACCAACCGTTGTTTGAGTGACACATGTACAGGTCCCTCTGAAATTTAAGGTAAAATATGACCGTTGGAGGAGGGAGCCAACCGTTGAAGATGTGCCTATAAATAGGAGCTCATTTGAATGAGCTCAACACTGTTCTATGACTCTAGAGATTACATGCTGCTAAAGTGATTTTAATAGAGTGACTTTCAGCCTTTGTGTGTAATTAAAATATTGTCTAGAATTGCTTCGTGCGACTTTGAATGTTGCTGAGTAAATTTGAGGGTTTCTGGGGATAGGAAGACAGAGGTGCCGACTACCTTGAAGTTGAGGGCTTACGGGGATAGCAAGACAGACTCCGATCTTCGTATCGAGGGCTTACCCTGGTGTGGGTGAGACATAATTTCTTGAAAGTATAAATCAAGGGACCTTTATCCAAGGTTGTTAAATACCCTTCTCTTTGGGTTAAAAGATTTATTACTTGTTACTTGTATTGTTTCAAGTTTTCCGCTACATTTTTATTGTTGAGGAAAGTATAACTATATTATAATTTCTTATACTTGTATTATGATTAGTAAGATTCTATACACTTTATGGTAGAATATTTATCTTTGTAAACTTTTTTTAAGTTTCATTTTCGGAATTACTTTTCCGGAATCAAGGTAGTTCGTAGAAATAATAGGTCTTGTGAATTTACCTTGTTTAACTTTGTTAAACATTACCATCTTTAAAAGTTCCAAAGGAATTTTTTAAAGTATACAATTCACCCCCTCTTGTATTTTGAGCATCTACATCATTATTAGGATACTAAAATTAGTATCATTTCGATCCTACAATTGGTATTAGAGTATGTCTCTGAAATACTTATATTCACATATAAGTTTTCTTGCTCAAGTTTTCATTGTTCTATATTTTCCTTTCTTAGGATATTCTTATCCTTGTTTACAAACTTTATTACTAACAAGTTTGTGTGGAGAGTTTTTCTTATAAGATGACAGAAATTAATGTTGGTTCCATAGATAACCTAAATCATACTAGACCACCTATTTTTTATGGGAATGATTATGAATATTGGGGAGATTGTATGAAGACATTCATTATTAATACTGGAGTAGATAATTTTGTTATTCTTACTGGAGGATATAGA
The DNA here is from genome assembly GCA_963277665.1 of Viscum album. Lineage (NCBI taxonomy): Eukaryota > Viridiplantae > Streptophyta > Magnoliopsida > Santalales > Viscaceae > Viscum > Viscum album. The sequence goes on from OY728145.1 coordinate 9,022,000, forward strand.
ATCCACGACAAGGAAGTTAGTACTTTAACCAACCAAGAAAAGCATAAATATCAACTGACTTGTAAGGTACACAATACATTGCTTGGTTCTATGAATATAAATATATATAGCCAAATTTCATCTTGTGAAGCAGCAAATTATATTTGAAAGAATCTTAAAGTTACACACTTTGGAACTTACAAAGTTATTGAAACTATAAGAGCCATGCTAAGAGCTGAATATCATAGTTTCAACTTTCCTTATGGAGAACCCATATATAAGGTGCAACAGAGATTCATGACTATTGTTAATAGTTTACAATATATGGGTGAGAAAGGATTATATGATGAAGCTCTTGTGGAAAAAATCATAGACATCATGCCCAATGAGTGATAATCTAAGAGAACTGCTATTGATGAGAATAGAAAGGTTACTCAGATTTATCTTGATGAACTTTTTGGAACTCTTCTTCAACATGAGACTAGAATAAAGAGAGATACTAATAATATTAAGAAAAATAATGGGAATGGAAGTGTTGCTTTTATAACAAATTCAAATCATATGAAAGCCAAGACTCCTGAGAGAGTTACAAGATCTAAATCTAAAAAGGTTGTTATTAAATCCAAATCTAGTGGAAGTAAATCTTTAGAAAATGAGTTATCCAATCTTGCTCAAAGGATGAAAAAGATTGTTGGGAAGAATAAATTTTAATCCAGATACAAGAAGAAAGAAAGGAAAGATAAGAAATATTCAGAAGTCACATGTTATGAATGCAAAAGAGCTCGACATATAAGACCAGATTGTCCTATTCTTAAGATAAAGGAAAGAAAGGAAAAGAATTCTGAGAGAAACAGAAAAAATTACCACAAAGATAATACTAAGAAAGTCTTGAAAGCTAATGACACTTGGAATTCCAGTGGTGGAGACTCTTCAGATGAATCATCAGATTACGAATTACCAGATAGAAGAATCTTGGTTTAATATCCAGAATACCTATTGAAAATCATTATCTAATGGATAAGGTACAAAATGATGAATCCATGACCAATGTATCTTTGAATTCTAATTATAGTAATGATAAATATTATAAATCTTCTGATGAAGAATATTCTTTTGTTGAAGATAATAATTTACCTTCCTATGAAGAAGTTTCTAGGTTTTCTAAGCTTCTTGATAATGAGAATTCAAAACTCAAGAAAAAGATTGATAAGGAAAATTCTAGGAATACTATTCTTACTAAGTAAATATCATATCTTTCTAAAGATATTGATAATAAAACCCTTTATTTTGAAAGTATTTCAAAAAATCATGAGGAAGTAAATTCTGAGAAGGATAAACTTTCTAAGGATCTAGAAAATGAAATTTATAAGAAAAATGTTTTCGAGCCTAACTCTAGTTATAAAACTAATGTTTTGGAAGACAAGAACTTAGTTATTAGACTAAATTCAGAAATATTTTCCTTGAGGAAGTGTTTGTAAAACATTACCTTAGTTAAGGAAAATTTTTATAATATGTATTCTCAAATCAGACCTCTTAGGAATAATTTTGGTTTTGGTTATACAAGTTCAAAACCGATTTTTAGTAATAATTATTTTGTTCCTCAATGTGCTCTATTCTACACTAAGTGTCAGTGTGGTGGAAACTGGACAAAAAGTTGTTCCTTAAACAAAACCTAGTCTTTAGGATTTCATAAAGTTTATTTTTCAAAGAAAATGTGGGTGTCTAAAATTTTTCTTTCTGAAATTTCCGGATCCAAGAAAGTTTGGGTTCCAAAAGTCTAAAACTCTTATTTTTAGAAAAATAAAGATGATACCAATAGAAATACATGGTACATGGATAGTGGATGTTCCTGGTATATGACTGGTAACAAAAATTTCTTTGAAAATATTATCATTACGAAAGGAGGAAAAGTAACTTTTGGAGATAATGCTAAGGGAGAAATTATTGGTATAGGTAACATTGTTCTTCTTGAAAAAACATTGATTTAAAATGTTTTATTTGTTAAAGGTCTCAATAAAAACCTCATTAGCATAATTCAATTACGTGATGAGGGTTACCTTGTGAACTTTAGGAATGACAAGTGCTTAGTACACAATTCAAAGGAAGAGTTTATTTTTTCTTCCCATATGCAAGAGAATGTATACAAACTAAACATAGAAGACCCCAGGAGCCAAGAATTACCTTTCCTTAGTGCAATGGAAGATCATTCTTGGTTATGGCATAGAAGGCTAGGACACTGTAACTTTAGGAACCTATGAAAACTCTCTAAGAAAAGACTAGTTGGGATCTACCAGAGCTTAGATTTGATTATTCAAAAGTTTGTGATCCTTGTGAATATGGAAAGCAAAATAAATCAAGTTTTAAATCAATTGGTGTAGTCCCAACCACTAATGAATTATAGTTAGTGAATATGGATATTTTAGGTCCAACACAAACTGGAAGCATTGGAGGAAAATATTATGTATTTGTCTTAGTTGATGATTACACTAGATTTACGTGGGTCTATTTTCTAGCAAAGAAATCTGAAGATTTTTCTTATTTCAAAAGTTTTAGAACCAAATTTAAAAATGAGAAAAACCTTCATTTGATTACTATTCATAGTGATCATGGAGGAGAATTTCAAAATTTATATTTTGAAACTTTTTGTAGTAGAAAATGCATTACTCATAACTTCTCAGCACCCAGGATACCTCAACAGAATGTTGTTGTTGAAAGAAGAAATATAATTCTTCAAGAGATAAAAAGAACCATGTTGAGTGAGTATTTTTTATCCAAACATTTCCGGGTTGAAGCTATAAGTACTACTTATTATACTATAAATCGAGTTTTGATTATACCTTTTCTAAATAAAACCCCTTATGAGTTATGGAATGGAAGAAAACCTAGACTTTTATAATTCAAGGTTTTTGGTTGTAAGGTATTCATTCTGAATACTAAAGATAATCTATACAAATTCACACTAAAATATGATGAAGAAATTTTCTTAGGCTACTCCAAAACTTCTAAGGCTTATAGAGTTTTCAATAAAAATACTTGTACTATTGAAGAAATAGTACATGTCAAATTTGATGAAAATGATCCTTTTTTTAAACAACCTCAACCTACATCTTTAGACGTGTTTTTAAAAACTGATTATCAACCTTTGTTAGAAGATCCTTTTGATAAGTAAAATGTCCAAGAAGATAATTATGAAACATTTACCCTAGAAGATTTCCTACCCTATGTTGATGAACATGTTTTACAAAACCCAAATCAGTTGTTTCTTAAAATCATCCCTGTGATAGTATCCTTGGTGATGTAAATCCACCTATAAGGACAAGAAGTTCCTTAAGAAATGAAGTAGAATATCTATCATTTATTTCCCAATTAGAACAAAAAATAACTGACGAAGATTTAGGTGATGATGATTGGTTAAAATCTAAACAAGACGAACTAAATGAACTCGAAAGGAATAAAGTTTGGACCGTGGTTGAAAGACCTAAGGAAACTTCTATTATTGGAGTAAAATGGGTTTCCAGAAATAAGTGTGATAAAAATGGAATCATTGTAAGAAATAAATCTAGATTGGTTGCTAAAGGCTATAATCAACAAGAAGGAATAGACTATGAAGAAACCTATGCTTCAGTAGATAGACTTGAATCTATTCGTATTTTAATTGCATTTGCAGTATTCTTCAATTTCAAACTTTTTCAAATGGATGTTAAATCTTCTTTCCTTAATGGTTATGTTCAAGAGGAAGTTTTTTTGAACAAACTTCTAGTTTTGAAGATACAAAACATCCTGAACATGTTTTCAAACTTACCAAAGCTTTGTATGGACTTAAAAAAGCCCCTCGAGCTTGGTATGACAGACTTACAAGATTTTTTCTTCAAAATAACTATGTAAAGGGAAATGCTGATCTAACCCTTTTTATAAATAAAGACAATAAAAATATTTTGATTGTTCAAATTTATGTTGATGACATTATATTTGGTTCAACTCAGCAATATTTAACTGATTCCTTTGCAGATCTAATTAAATATGAGTTTGAAATGAGTATGATGAGTGAGTTAACATTTTTCTTTGGTTTTCAAATTTCTCAAAAAGTAGAAGGAATCTATATATCCCAACATAATTATATTAAATATCTTCTTAAAAAGTATGGATATGACAACACTAAGAGTATAAGTACTCCCATTGGTACCTCAAATTCACTTGATCTAGATGAAGCTAGGAAACCAGTAGATCAAGCATCTTTTAGAAGTATGATAGGAAGTCTAATTTACTTGATATCTAGTCATCTAGAATTAATGTTTTTGGTATGATTATGTGCAAGATATCAATCCAATCCTAAGGAATATCATTTAAAGGCAGTGAAAAGATTTTTTCACTACTTAATGGGAACCATAGATCTTGGACTCTTTTATACTTTTGGAAATGATTTTGTTTTGAAAAGTTTTTCAGATGATGACTTTGGTGGTTGTAGAATGGATATAAAAAGTGCATCCAGAACTTTTCATTTCTTAGGAGATTGATTAGTTTCTTGGTCATGAAAAAAACAACACTCAATAGAACTTTCCAATACTAAAGTTGAGTATGTAGCAGCTGGAAGTTGTTGTACTCAAGTGTTGTGGATGCAACACACACTCACAGACTATGGTATGAGTTTTACCAAAACACAAATTTTGTGTGATAATAACAGTGCTATTGCCCTAAGTAAAAACCCCACACATCACTCTCATGAAAAACACATAGATATTAGGAATCACTTTCTTAGGGATCACACACAAAAAGGATATATCATTCTTCAATTTATGGGAACTCAAGATCATCCTGCTGATATTTTCACAAAATCTTTTCCATCCGATAGATTTGAATAAATTAAACAGAAGTTAGGAATAATAACTGTAAGGTAATCTTCCTTGTTAACTTCTTGTTTAAACCTATCTCCTTACAGTAATAAATTACTTTTCATAGAGGGAGTACATTTGTTTGTTAGATTTCAATTTTTTTTGTAGTGTAAAATTTTTCATAGTCTAAATTTTTTTGCAGTCTAGACATATTTCATTTTTTTTCCTTCTTAAATTTTCAAAATAAAGATTTTCTAAATTTTTTTAATGAATATTTTCTAAATTTTTGTAATGAAGATTTTCTAAAGTTTCTTAATGAAGAATTTTTAAATTTTCATAATGAAGATTTTATAAATTTTATTAATGAAGATTTTATAAATTTTTGTAATAAAGATTTTCTAAATTTTTGTAATGAAGATTTGCTAAGTTTTTCATAATTAAGATTTTCTAAAATTTTTGTAGTCAGTTTTTCAAAAAATTTTGCAATCGAATTTTCGGAATCTAAAGTTCTTCAAGAAGAATTTTTCCTCACTACAAATAATCTTCCTAGAAATCCAAAAGGTATGATTCTTTCTTGAGTTTTCATAATCATATTTTACATGTAATTATTTTTCATTTTGTTTTTTAAATTATTTTTTCAGATTCTATTTTCCTTAAATCCAAATGTTTTCCTTTAAAACCTCAAAAGATCGGATTCTACCAAAATTTCCTCATGACTATCATGTTAATCGTCAGATCTTATCAAGAAGTTTTTCAGCCATTGGATCAATCAGGGAAGTTGAATCGTAGCCTAAATTATATATATAAAGGACCCCCAATGGTTGTCCCATAGAAAAACTCAAGCCTTCGCGTGCTGAAGCTCTGCCCTTCTACTTAATCATGTTCCGAACTTCTAAGAACCTGCTCAAATCCGAATGTATGTCGAAGAATCTTCTCAGAAAGACACGTTAACTGTCAAGCCAATCTTGGAGTGGCAGGTTTATAGAGAAAGGTTGGTGCATCCAAACTTTTTCTCCATGTATGATTATATCATATCAAAGAACATCAAGCTCAATGGATGGGACAGTGTTTGCGTATCGAAACCATGAGATCAATATTTAGTATATCCGCATTTTCTAGTTGAATTTATGAAACAATAAGTTTTTTCAAGGAAGAAGGAAGAGACAAGTTCTCCTTCAAGAGCTATGGGAAGACTTATTCTCTTTCATACACCAAGGCTGCTAGCTTGGTTGGTATTCCATATGAAGGAGAAGCTGAGTTTTATTCTCATAAGCTTCCTGATAATCAAGGAAGTTTCAATAAGGTTAAAGCTATGGCTTGTCTTGAACTTTCTGAAGTAAAGACTCCAAAGATTGCTCATCTATCTACAAATTTCCGGATTATCAAATTATGGGTTCAAGGATTCATCATACCAAGAAAATGTGACAAGGATACATTGAAGAAGAGTGACATGTATATTTTGGATTTTCTGGTGAACTTGAGAAAGATCAACTTGGTTAATCATATTCTGATTACGATCGAGAATATAAAGAATGGAAATATGAAGGCTCAGATCATTATGTATCCAACCATTCTTTGAAATCTGATTGTTCTATGCTTAGAGTCTTTCCAAATTCTCTGCAGTTCAAATCCAAGGAATTGAAAAGTCATGATGGTTAGTGATGATACCTTGAAAAAGATGAAAGTCAGTTTTTCTAAGGAATCTGGAGAATTTTATGACTTGCCAGAAGAAGAAGCTAAAGCCATACCGAAGAAACAGGAGGTGGATGAACCGTCTAAAATGGATGGAAGGAAGAGGAAGTTGAAGGAAGTAGAAGAGGAAGGAAAAACCCCAGAGCCTAAAGAAATCCAATCTGAACCTCCAAAACCTAAGAAGAAAAAAGATTATCTGGATGAGGTAATGGATAAATGGAGGGAAGACAAGAAGAACAAGAAAGAAGGGGAGCATAGCTTTGGTTTGGATCCTGCTGAAGAAAAAGATTTAAAATAATAGACTGCTTATGAGCTTGAAAAGAAAACAAAAGAAAAGAAAAAAAAAAGAATAATATTACTGAAGCAGAGATTGTGCAATCCCTTCTGAAGGCTGTATAGAAAGCTTCTGAAAACATTCCGGTACCAAACTCTTTTTTGATAGAAGCTTTACCAGAGACCCTTGGAAAGAAATTCATAAATCCGGAAAAAGTCAAAGAAAAAAATTAGAAGAAGTAGAAGAAGTTGAAGAAGAAGAAGAAAGAAGTGGTGACACTGTAGAGTTGATTAAGCAAGTAGAAGATTTCCATGAGAAAGAAAGTCCATCCGACAAGCTCTAAATCTGAAATTCTGAAGCAGAATCTTCAAAGCTTGCTACCCCTAGGAAAGATGAGAAAGGTAAAAATAACAATTTTGAAGAATAAATGAATAATCTATCTGAATAAGGAAATTCTAATCATGATTTTATTCCAACTGAAGATAATGAGGCAGGAGCTCAGAGGGAAGAGGTTGATGAAGATAGAATTGTTCAACTATCTGATAGTGAACATATATCCCCTAACCAAGATGAATCTATTCCGAAGTTTGATAAATGAAAACAGGTGGTTGTTGATACACCTATTAAAGTTGTTTCGAAGAATAAGGGAGTTGGTGGATCATCAAATAGGAAAGTTGCTAAGTTATAGAAAGAGCCCTCACCAAGAAAAATCTCTAATTCGGAATCATCATCCATTAGACATGATTTTGTTGTTCAGTCTCTGAAGAATCTTATTGATACTATTCCTATATTTCTAAGCATTTATTAGAGATTCTAGATTCTTAAACACACCCTAAATCAAAAATCAGATTCGGTATCCATGGTGATGGATAAGTGTGTCAAGATAGAGGCAGACTTAAAATCGTTTTTCATAAACTACGAAGCCCAAAAAAGATCTTGCAAGAATATTACCAGCTAGTCAAAGAAAACCTTTAAAAGAGATGAAGATTCTTGACGAATTACAAGAAAGTTTCAAGGATGATTTTGACACCGAAGATAGTAAGATCAAGGATCTCACAAATAGTTTTGAGAAAAAGCTAACTTTGGAACAAAATTCTAGGATTCAAGAAGTGAAATATCTGAATGGAAAGTTGTATTCAGTTGCCCAGAGTTGGAAGAGAGAAAGATATCTCAGGATAGAGATAGAAGAAAAGCTTGCTAGGTAGGAAGAAATCTTGAAGGGTCAGGCAGAATCTCTCGAGGCTTAGGAAGATAAGATAAAAGCCTTAGAGAATAAAGTAGAGGATCATGATCAGATTATTAAGCGAGGAGAGGAAGATCATAAAGAGCTCAAAAATCTGAAAACAATAATGAAGAAGCTGATGCCCAATGAGAAGGAAGGATAAATTTGTTCAATTACAATCTTTTGTTATATTCCTTGTATTTTTTTTGTCAATCATAATGATTTTTTGGGTTACTTGTCTTTTGGATGTTAAGTACTAATTTTTCAGGTACCATAATTTCTTTTCCATTCCCTTTAATCCTTTTTTAAAATCACAAAGGGGGAGAAAGGAATTTCAAAAAGAATATTATGCCCAAGTCAGGGGGAGTTTTCATTATAAGGATTTCCTTATTCAAGATAATGAAAAATCTAATTCAGGAAATCAGAATACGATCCTTAGTGGTTCTAAGGCCTAAGGGGGAGTTAGTCGTATTCATCATTGCCCATGTGTTAAGGGAGACAAGTTTTATTTTCAAAGTCTAGAAAAATATTTTCTAAGTCCTTATATTCTTTTTCATAAGGATGTTTGTTCTTTTCAAAAAGGGGGAGATTATTGAGTCAATAAGGTTTCCTTATGACTTTTCCATTACATTGTTGGGACCACTTTGTGTATAAGGTTGTATTTGTGGTCAATAGTTGTCAATGAAGATTAAAATGAAGGAGATCAAGAAGTACTCCAATGAAATGGAGTAATGGAAATTTAGACGATTGTTGTACTGATCACTAGTTCAAAGAATGTGTGTCAAAGGTGACACATTGTTTACAATAGTAAAGAATGGAGAGGCCTAATCCATCTGAGGATGATTAAAGAAGAATGGGTATTTGATGAATTCCATGTAATTCTCCATGATTGTATGAGAACCATTCAAGAGAATTATTGAAGAATAGGATCGTATGAATTGCATGAAGTAGAGAATGATGGTTGAAGAAGACAATGTGGAAGGGATTGGAATTCTGAGATGGCCATGCACTTCACATTGTCTCAACATATGATGATGCTAACGCTATTCTATAAAAGGTTATATATCACGATATTGGAGTTTGTGATGAAAGCAGAAGAGTTGTTGGATAAGGAAAATCACAAAAAAGAAGCATGAAGGTTACGGTCGAAGCATATATTGAAGGTGACGCTATTTCCCAGTGTTTGCCAAATGTTTGGGCCTCAAAATTGGAAAATGAAGACATGGATTGTATGCAAAAGGAGGTGTGCACAAAGAGGAAGTGGTGCGCGAAAAATAAGGGCTGTGCGCGAAATACTTGAGTTGGGTGCAAAAAATAGCGTGGTGCGCGAAATAGTGGAGCGAAGTTTTTCAAGCAAACAGTGTTTCAGAATCATAACGTTGAAAAATGGTAAAGGCATGGGCTACATGAAAAACCAGAGTTGTGCGCGGAAAAATTGGAAGGTGCGTGGAAAAATGTTCTGCGCAGAATAGATGGGTGAATTTTTCGTGCAAGCAGTGTATCAAATCAGAAATACAGAAAATTGGCAAAGGAAAGAGGCGCATGAAAAATCGGATATGTTCGCGCCATGTACAAGGAAAATCAAACTGGTGCACGTAAAGTTGGTTGTGCGCAAAATGTGGGTTTGAATTTTTACGCGCAAGAGAGGATTCATGTTCAAAATGATGAAAAATGTAGAAGTAATGAGAGGCGCGAAAAACCAAGGCGGTGTGCGAGAATAAAAGGAAGGTGCGCGTAATTCAAAGAACTGAGAGGAAGTTTTCACGCAAGAAGGGGTTTTATGCACAGGATCAAAAATGCCTATAAATATGAGGTGAACCCCTCTCATTATGAGAGGCTCGACAGTTAGAAAAATCCTAAGCTCTGATGCGCGGAAAAATTAAGGTATAGAGTGGTGCGTGAAAAGAATAAGGGTTGCGCGAAAAAGGAGGTATTGCGCGAAAAAGGGAAGTTTTGCGTGGAAAAAGAAGAGTTGCGCGAAAATCCTTTTACGCGCCAAAAAGTATTTTTATGCGCAAGGTTTGAGTTTTACGCGCAAGCCACCAGGAAGGGTGCACGAAGAATTTGGGGGTCCCGCAGGCCTTTGATAGGTGCTTAACACTCTCAAATCAGCTTTGTGAAGATGGAAGAACAGTGAACCATTTGGTTCTTTGAAGAGAAGTGGTTCTACACACACATGACTGGTGTTTAACACCCTCGTTGTGCTTTGCAAAGAAAAGAATAACGGTTCGTGCAACTAAACTCAGATCTGCACAGAAAGAGGGTAATATATCAATACACTTAGGTGTTATTATTGGGAATCAAAGGAAGAGAAGAAGAAGATATAATGCATTCAGTTATTTCACTGAAGTAGAAGGTTGAATACAAAAGGGCATCAACTTAGGACTCTGATGCAAGCAAAGTCTCATGCTGAATAGGAGACAAAGACTTCAATAAAAATCTATTGAAGAGACCTTCACATCTATAAACTGAGTTGGACTTCACCAATGACAGTGAGCCAGGGGGAGTCAACGGGAGTGACCTGAGGGACGCAGTGAGCTATCCCTGAACCTTTTGTAAAGGCAGTGAGCCTGGGACAAAGTGACTATTCCCGAACTATTGTAATACAAAACTAGTGAATATTAGTAGAATTTGGTACGAATGGAAACTTGTCGGCGTATGCTCCTTGTACGTAGCCCTTAGTGGTGACCCAAGTAAAATTGTTGTGTTATCTCTTTGCATGTGAATGTTTCATTGCTGATCATATCCATCATACAGGTTTAAGTAGTTCCTACCAATGTGGGAACAAGATCCACAAGTTTAAGAAGAAAAAGTTGACACCATGATTCACCCATCCCCTCTCAGGGTGTCCCGGGGTCCTACATCCATCATGTTTTGAAAATCACAAACACTCTTCCTTAAGGAAAACTTCATTTTCCTATGTTTTATCTTCATAAGGAAAATTTTCCTTCCCTAAGGAAATTTATCCTTACCATGTTTTCATTGTTCATATTCTAAGTATAAAATTCTATTTCATATCCAAAACCTCGGAATTATATATATACTTATATATAAAGCGTTCTGTTTTCAGGATCCGAATTTAGGTTCCGAGTTCTCTGAATTTAGACTCCAAACTCTTATGAGTTCTAACTCTGAGTTCTCTGAATTTAGACTCTGAACTTTTATGAGTTTAGACTCCGGGTTCTCTGAATTCAGACTCCAAAATCTTATGAGTTCAGACTCCGAGTTCCCTGAATTCAGACTCCGAACTCTTATGAGTTCAGACTCCAAATTCTTATGAATTCAGACTCTGAATTCTACTAAATTCAGACTCTGAATTTTCTTGAAATTCAGACTCCAAATTCTATAGAATTCAGGTTCCAAATTCTTTTGAAGACAAAATCTGAATATTCATATATTATAAACACTGAATGGTTTTTAGTTAGACTCTGGAATTTATTTTTTTCCTTAGACTCTGAAAAATGAATTTGGTTAAGCATCATATTTTTGATTACTCTTTTTATGGTTATAAAATGATGTCGTGCCTTCTGTTTCTAACCAACTATTGTTTGAGTGACACGTGTATAGGTCCCTCCAAAATTCAAGGAAAAATATAACTGTTGGAGGAGGGAGCCGACCGTTGAAGATGTTCCTATAAATAAGAGATTATTTGAATGATCTCAACACTATTCTATGACTCTAGAGATTACATGCCGATGAAGCGATTTCTAGAGAGATACTTTTATGCTTTGTGCATACTGAACATCTTGTTCAGCATTGCTTCATGCGACTCCGAATGTTTCTGAGTACATTCAAGGGCTTCTGGGGATAGTAAGACAGAGGTGCCGACTACCTTGAAGTTGAGGGTTTGCAGGAATAGCAAGACAGACTCCGATCTTCATATCGAGGGCTTACCATGGTGTGGGTGAGACATACTTTCTTGAAAGTATAAATCATGGGACCTTTATCCAAGGTTGTTGGATACCCTTCACTTTGGGTTAAAACATTTACTACTTATTACTTGTATTGTTTCAAGTTTTCCACTCCATTTTGATTGTTGAGGAAAGTATTACTATCTTATACTTTCTTATACTTGTACTCCGATTAGTAAGATTCTATATGATTTAAGGTAGAATCTTTATCTTTGTTAACTTTTTTTAAGTTTCATTTCCGAAATTACTTTTCCGGAATCAAGCAAGTACGTAGAACTAAGAGGTCCTGTGAATTTACCTTATTTAACTTTGTTAAACATTACCATCTTTAAAAGTTCCAAAGGAAGTTTTTAAAGTATACAATTCACCCCCTCTTGTATTTTGAGCATCTACATCATTATTACGATACTACAATCAGTATCATTTCGATCCTACAGTTTTTCCTTTTAAAGTCTCACTAATTTAATATACATAATATGCATGCTAAATTAATAATTATTATATCTCATGTAATAAATATCTTCTCATGTTTTATTCCCATTTGTGTATACATGATTTTAACAATTTAGTTTTTAAAATTCCAATTCCAACCACCAAATTAACATGTTCACACCACATTAACGTGTTACTCTTTTCACAAACCATAATATATGTTACTCTACCAAAACAGAAGTCAAACATATTTATAAATATCTGAACTCATCATATGCATAAGGTACATGAACTCTTTAGTTAAAGGAATTGATAAACATGAGATTGATAATCTACACATGAGTAAGCCTAAAGAAAAAGATAGCCAATGTCATTCACCTTTCAAGAACAAGTCATAAGCCTTTGGGTCTGGTAGGTGGTCCGACCCCAAGTCCCTCTCCTGGGGGAAAGTTTACTCAAGAGATAATCCAATTCAGATTATTTTCTATTACATATTATGCAAAAACTATGCTTAATAACTAAATTCAAGTTAATAACCTCAATTGAAAACTAGGGACAAGAAAGATAAAAACTAAATTTTATGGAGTCGTACCTAGCATGAAGTGAAATGATCTATCTTCTATAAGTAGTTTAATAGTTAAACTAAATCACACACATTCATAATATAAACAATTTTATAACTATGAATAAAATAAAGAATAATATTTAAATAAATGAACAATTCAAATAGTTAAACATGAGATAACCAATTATGAATAATTCATAAATAAAAGCTAACTATAAACATTTTTATAAATTTTCTAACATTATGGACATTGAATAATATTGAATATACACTCTTTTATACTAAATATAATATGATCTCTTTAATATTATTTATTATATGGAATATTAATTTGCTATTTAAACCTTTGATCAATTTAATAATTAAAACATTTTTGATGCAGTTTAATTAATATCCTTAAATAATATCAACATTTATATTGAAAAACTTTAAACTGATTATTATGAAAAATTCATAATAATAATTATAAACACATTTTATATTTTGAACTTATTTACAAAATTTATAAACTCTTTTATAATTCATTTTTATAATCTTTAAATAAACACATTATTTAATGATTACAAAAAAGTCATAATTTTATGTATAAATGTTTTAATACCCTTCATTATAATTTATTACATTTATAAATCATAACAATGTGAAAATAATTTTCTTAATATTAAATATTTAATATTAAAGAAATATTTTTAAAAAATGTTACAAAATCATTTAATCTAACAACCATAAACATTTTATAGCTAATTAATTTATAAAACACCCATTTATAAATTTTATAAACATTCCAAAAAATATTTTTATTATTTATAAAAATTTTTAAATAATGTAATTCAATTCAAAATTAATTTTTCTTTATAAATAAAAAATTTATTTATTTATCAAAACGTTTTTGATAATTACACAATATAACTTTCCTTTTAATCTGAGCTAATTCAAATTAATCATTTATAAATAATTCATAATTATAAATATAAACCTATTTATATTTTGGACATAATTTATAATTAATATAACTTTATAAATAAACCCTTATGATTTTAAAATAAACATTCTATTTTTAGATCATAAGGCATACCAAATAATTTTGTGAAAGGTATTTCAAATATTAATATTTAATATTTTTAATATTTTGTTAATAAATATTTCATAAAAATTTATATAATTAATTATAACTAATTTTATAATTAATTAATTTACAGACCTTTTATAAATTAAAAATTCCCAAAATACCATTTTTTATAAATTATAAGAATTTTATAAATCATAAGAAAAATTCCTAAACATATATTTTTTTTGAAAATTTCTATTTACCCTTAAGAAAATTCCCTATTCTGTGTAAAAGGTATCCTACCACTACACTTACACAAACAATTTTCATTAGGGTAATCTCCCTCAACCCTTATACAAACACTTTGTGTAGGGTTATACATATTTTAGCTTTATGCGAACCACCTATGTAAGGGTAAATATTTGATTACCTTTACATAAAGATATCTTGTAATGGTATATATTTCTACAAAATGATTCACAGTTTAAAAAATCAGTGATTTAAACATGATAGTAAATCAAATAAACTTTTATTCTGATCAAGTTAATAGATTAAATCAATCACTTTGATGAATTAAATAATTTATTTTAGATTTTTATCATATAAAAAATATTGACTAAATTAAAACCAGTAATGTAGCATATATCATGTTTTTTCATAAATTAAGATAAATACTTGTCGATCCGATGAGGATGTTTTCTATGATACCACTGTTGGGGTTTATAGGATCATAATACGATCTTTTGGTAGTGAAAAATACCAAAATTGGTAGGAAATGTCCTCAAATAAAAGAAACAAACATCATATATAAAATTACACAAAAATAGAGCATACTTGGTTCTTGTTTGTAGAAACTTTCTTCTTCCTTGATGCGGGGAGTATTTCTATGGAATAATAATGAAAAATAGACAAAGATCTCCTATATACAAGGGGGGAACACCAGCCATTGGATTCCAAAATAAAATTAAGGACTCCCATACACTTTAATAGGTCATAATATCTTCACTCAGGATGATTATAGTACCCCAAGATTTTTCTAAAATATCTTTCTTGAATAAATTTAATCTTTTTGATATTTTGTGTTACACAAAACACAATGTTTAACTTGTGTTACAAAAAATGAGTTAATGTTTTGTTACATGCAATATAAATTTCATCTTGCATTACATGTAACATTGAGTTTATCTTAAATCACATGTAACACTAAGTTTATCCTGTGTTATACGCAACACTGAGTTTAAACAAAATGTGACATGCTATTGAAATATTGTTATTTAATATGATAATTATCACCTAGCCATTAGAATGGAAGGTATGAATAGAATTATAAAAATTATCAAAATATATGGATTAAACATGTATATATAATCAATTACATAAATACAAATTAATTATAACTAAAAGTAAAAACCATTTGAAAATAAAGGGAATCTTTTTATGAGAAACTATTTTTATGCACCCAAACATGTTTTATCTCAATAAATTAAATAAATGAATTTTGGTGAATTATTTTAATAGATATTTTATATGATATATTCAATAAATTTTTTAACATTTATACTACGTGTTTTTTATATATGATATAAGAATAAATCCAATTTTATGCTTAAAAGCTGTAATTTTCTAAAAAGTAGTTTTGTCACATTTTGCACACTTATTTTAAAATTATTTTTTTCCAATTTCATAAAATTTATTTATAAAAATGAAATTAATTTTTTAAATCATCCATTAAAATTATCTTAGGGTTATTTTTTGAGAATCTTCTAAGAAGATAAATTTTTCAATGAATAGTGAAAAATACTTGTTTTTATTAAGAATTGTCATTTCTTTTAAAGAATTTAAAAAATAAAAAATTATTTTAAGATGGTTTAAAATGTAAAATTAGTTCAATTATATATCTATTAACTCAATTTATGAAATTTTAATCAAATTAATATTAAATATAAAAACTTTTAAAACTTTTAATATTTTTTGTTTGGAAAATCGTTTTCTTGTCACATTTGGGTGATTAATTTAAAATTAAAATTTGAAACTTATGTGAATGTTAGTTGGAATAATTGATTACATATTCAGAATTAGAATAATTTATATTATCTGATAAGGTCAAATTAAAATTTTACCACAGTTAATAGTAAAATAGTAAAATTATTTACCACAGTTAAGGTAAAAATGAGTTTATCAAGGGGTTAAACGAAAAAGATAATAGTAAAAAATGAACCATAAAATTTTCAAAACCACTTTTATGGATCTATTTAGACTATATATATTATTGGTTTTATAATTAACTATTTTGGAGCCTTGTGGCATGTGGAAAATGTGAGTACACCTTTTCCTTTTCAAAAATTACAATTGTGACACTCACCCCACTTATAAAAGGACACCCCTACCCTCTCATATTAACACTTAAAAAACCCTTTGGTTTGGAAGAACACTACCCAAATAATTTCATTAATTCACTAATATCATCCTATAAGCCTTAGTTTGGTCAGAAATCCAACCTAAAAATCCTTTTGGTTCAAACCAAAAGAAGTTGCCCAAAGAAGATGTAACATCCATAAACGAGCATTTTATTTTATTTCCTCATTAAATTATTATAAAAACATTATTATATAATTGAATCAGTATATTAATTTTTTATATGTTATTATGTTAATGGGATAACCTAAATCCTTCTTCTATTCCATCAAATGAGCTACAAAATCATTATTCATGTGTACGACACACTACCGCCTCACGAACCCATGTTATTAGTTTTCCATCACCACCTATCATGTATGGATATAATGATGGATTTATTATTTATATAGTATATTTATGATATTATTATTCTTCTATAATCATTATATCACATGTACCTTCTTACCTTCAATTCCATGGGGATATAATTACATTGTTTGTGTGTACGGTGGACTACCGCCTCGTGAAGCGATGTGATTTGTTCACGACTTATATGGAAGATAATAAGAGTGTATTTAATGAAAATATGTGATATATATAAAATTATAATGATTTTATAATTATAATATATTATTTTACTTTTTTTTCACTCTTTCATTTGATAAAATGTAAACATCGTTCATGTGTACGTATAACCTACCGTCTCTATGAATGATGTAATTCATTTTCTATCACTAAATTTTATATATTTCTATAAATAAATATATAATAAATATATATGATATTTATATCATGGTTAAAATTTAGTATATTATGTAACCATGATTGTAATAGGACAAAAAATAACAAATTAAAACATACACACAAAACAGAACAATTATTGCCTGAAACGTGACTTTATCATGAAATTGTTAATAAACATGTAATAAAATGTCATATGTAAATCATATATGATATGATATATATAATTTTGGTTCTGTAATATATATATATAATAAACTTATATTTATTATATAATAGGTTTTAACATGTATGAAGGAAGTCGAGACTTATGGTAATAGAATCTTGTCTCTTTTTTTTCCTTATACGAGACACATTCCATATTCACCACATATTTCATTTATGTGGTTTATATACTACCAATGAATGTATTTTATGATGAATCATCTAAAAATTATTTAAATTTACATGTCCATTTTATTATCTTTCTTTCATGGGTTGTAGGTACAAAATCTACCGAAGTGGTAAGGATTTTATGATACAATCTCATCATTTACTAGGATTGTTTATGTTTAAGCTTTCAATGATAAAATATTATGATCTATCTCTCAAGAAACTCAAGAAATTTATTATCCTCTAGTTATGTAATGATATTACATGTTTTCCCTTTATTTACATCTATTTAAGTATTCAAGATCTCAAAATAATGTATTTAATGAAAACTGGATTTATTTCTCTCTTCGACTGAAAATCCTTTTTCTTCCAAAATATTTTTTTCTAAAAATGTTTTCAAAAATGTTTTTAAATACTAAAAACGATTTATTAAAAACATTTTTACCCATGTTTTACCATTTTATAAAATGTTTTGAAAAGAATATTCATATAATTTTCCAAATAATATACATTCTTATTTTACAAAAAACATAAAAAAATATTTGTTTTAACATGAACAACATGAAAAATATTTTATTCTGTCAGGAAAGAATTATTATTTTAAATATTCATTTATAATTTTTAAAATTTATTTTCAAATAAATGTATTTATAAATGTTTTTATGATTTTTTTGGTTTAAAAAGTGATTTTAAAATTGGAAATGATTGTTTCCTCAAGAAATGTTTTAAATGATTTTTAAAGTTTATTTTACAAGTTTCAAAGGTTATTTTTGAAGAAAATGATTTTGACATGTTTTTATATTTTAATTTTTTTTCAAAGTGGAAATTATATATTACTTAGGAAATGTTCCAAGTGATCTTTCAAAAAAAAAATTCATCTAAGATGACATTTTTTGATGTTACTTATTCTTTACAAGGGTTATGACTAAATGATACCATACTTATTCTTTCTCTGGATGGTTAATATTTATGTTGATTAAATTTTTATAAAGCCCATTCATTTTTCATGGGTTATGATTTGGTGAATTGATGAAATTTTTATGAAACCTTTTTTCATTACATGGGTTATGATGTAATGACATGATGAACATTTTATGATGTTGTGGCACACATAAGTATGTTTTTCATTATGAGATGGGCGGGACCTATATCTCTATCTGATGTATTGGATAAATATTTATATCTCATGAGATAATAATGAGAACCATGTCGATGAGTTTGATCCACAATGAGAAATAGGATCTTCCTAATCCACTATGGGAAATAAGTGATAAGTCCCGATTCACTATGTTGATGGTATTGGTAGTTATCCTTGGAATATAAAACAGGTTTTCTATATTTATGATGGTAACACTCTTTTATAAAATGATATTATGATTAATGATTTATTAATGATGATTTATCACTCTTATGGTTCATGTTATCTGAAATTATAAAGTTTCATGCCATGAATCATGTTTATGATCTTTGACTGGTTAGGTATGAACATCCTAAGTTATGTTCGTGATTACACACCCTTATTCTTATCTTATGATTTCATATGATCATCGATTTATATCTTATATGTTTACCCTTATTGATCATATAAGCTCACCCTTTCTTATATTACCTTCCCAAGTTATTAAGAAAGGTTTAGGTAGGGTATGCCTAAGAGGAGTATTATGTGAGAAGATATTTGTGGGAGATATTCAAGATCATTCATGAAATAAGAAGAATATATTTCTATTATCTAAATACAATAAAATATTATGGTCTTCAGGCATGTGTTTTTGAAATTAATTGAATAATCATATAAAAAGATGTGATATTTATATATAAAATCTCGGGGTTCTATAATTGGAATCAAAGAAAATTTTTAGTTAATATTTTGAGATTAGGATTATAAAAAATATAATGATATACCAAGGGAAATTACTAAGTATATGTCTAGGGATATATCTAAGGGTATATCTAAGGATAAGTATAAGGATAATTATAAGTATAGGAAAGTATCTTGAAATTTTAGTTAAGGATAGAGCAAGGGGTTTCTTAGAAATTATATCGTTGTCTAGATAATAAAAGTGTATGTGGATTGAGAATAGAGGTACCTAGGGGTAGTAAATCTAAAAGGGTGCATTGATATAGACTCAATTATCACCTAGTTCATGACAACAGTCTATGCGGAACACCTAGTTTGACACTCCTAGGGGATATGCTTTGGAAATTAACAAACTATTTATGAACCATCATGAAGGATTTAAATATTGATTATTAATGACCTAGTTTAAACCTAAGGTGTAATAGATTGAAAAGAAGGTGTCATGATTTAGACATCCTAAAAATGATTTTTTTATGATTTTGTGGATTTCTAATATGATTAGTGTTTCTCAATCCATTCTTTATGGTTTTAGTCAATGGATAGAACTTGAAGGAACTGTGTTAATGCTGAGTGAGATGGATAATTCAATGATTGTCCTCATGAGAAACAAAAAATAATGGGATCTTAAAGAAAAAATATTTTTTCAATGCTTATACAAAACCCTCAAGCTATGAATCATGCTAAAATTACAAATGATAAAAGTAGGTAATAATGTTATATTGAGTCCTTCACAAGGAAAAATCCACATTATTTTAGTGGTTCGACTGATACACTTTTTGCTGAGAAATGGATTAGTACCAATAAAAATATATATTCCATTATTTAGTGTTTATAGTATGAGAAAGTTATTTTGGATTTTTATCATTTGGAAGGCGATGAAGATCAGTTGTAGACTCTTATTAAGAACATAAGGGAATAAGAAGAAATTGAATCTATGGGATGAGAATATTTTAAGGGGAAGATTCTCTATAAGTACTTCCCTTGTATTGTATGAACAAAGATGTAGAAATAATTCCTTGAGATTAAGAAAAAGTATGATGATTCTATTGGTACCTATGATACTGACTTTACAAGTCTTTCAAGATACACTTCTGGTTTAATAATCATCCCTGAAAGAAAAATCGATTGATTATTTGGTCGCCAAAATCCAAGTATTTGAAAGGCCTTATCTATAAGAGTCTTTAGTATTTATGAATAATTCATTCGATGTGAACTGAAGGTAGAAATGGAAAGTGGATATTACCACCATTTCTTTGTTTTTTATAATAAAAGGAATATTGAATCTCATGAAAACTCAAATGTTGGAAATAAATTACATCCATCTGTATGCCAAAGATGTGGGAAGAAGCATCAATGGAATTTATTGAATAGAATTGGGAGGAATTTAAAATGTGTAAAGGAAAGTCATAAAGATCTTGAATATTGAAATTTTATTAATGGACCGGTTAATTCAATAGAGGAGAAAAGGATTCCAACTAATGAACCACCCACACTCTAGTGGGTCAAGTGTATGGTTCTTTGGAATTATGCGAATCAATTACCCAATCCAAGACATAATGTGAGTGATAATACACAATAACCTTTGAAGAAACATTATGAAGGGAAATATCATAAAATCACAATGGATGAGGTGAATCATGACAATTGGGGCATACTTATCCTACCCTCCTTAGTTGGGAATTTGATGTTTTATTTTTAATGAATGATCCCTATGAAAAAATTATTGTTCGTACTTTAGTGAAATTTCATGAGATTATACCCCTCTATATGAATTCTGGAATAATGATTTCACATTTGATATTCTATCAGTACAAATATGATCCCAAGCTTATAATGAATTTTTTTTGTATAATATAAGAGATTATATAAGGAATAAAGGGTGAATTAACTTTTCGAAGTTTATATGTATCCATGTAAGATTAAATTAAGAGTTATGGATACCATCATGGGTTTATGAGTTTGAGGTTGATAATAAGTTCAAAGTCATTGACACCCATTTTCAGGTTTTATATGATGGGAGTTTATCAATATTAAGGATATTTTAAGATACATTTATGGAAATAAAACCCTTTGGTTTTGTATATGTTTTAGTGAAAACATTTTTGAAGGAGTAATGAGTTTACAATTTTTGGACATATGATTAAAGGTTATGGTGAACTTCCGAGTTTATCTTATCATTGATGTTGTGGTAATTATGGGATGTAGTCAATAAAATTAGGAATTCAACACACTTCATTTCTATCTAAGAATATTTCTTTCTGGACGTTCTATCCATAATATAAATTAAGGAAGTGGTAAAGTTCCTTGGAGTACCACATTCAATTATATCTAATTGGGATCCAAATTTTACCTAAAAGTATAGGAGAAGTATTTAGAAAGATATTTTTATTGAGTTGAGTTTCATCACTGCACATCATCATCAGACACATGGTCAGTCTAAGAGAATAATTAAAACCCTAGAGGATATGCTAAGATCTTATTATATGGATTTGAAAGGTGGTTGGGATCAAAACCTTAATCTAATTGTGTATTCTTACCAAAATAAATTTTACTTGAGCATTCATATGGCTAATTATGAATCCCTTTATGGAAATAAGTATATAACTCCAATGTACTGGAATGAAGTTACAAAAAAAAATCTACCGGGACCTGAGTAAAATGATGAAATGACACAGAAGGTTAGATCCATTCAGAAACACATAAGGACAACACAAAGTTGATAAAAATGTTATGATGATAATTATTGATTTGATCTAGAATTTGAATCTATTGAGAAGGCCTTTTAATGAATTTCTGTTCCAAAGAAAGATTGGAAAACTAAACCCTTGGAATATAAGTCCCTTTGAAATAGTTTATTTTATCAGGACAATAACTTATCTTTTGGTGCTTCAACTGAACCTCTCTCTAGTTCACGATGTATTCCATGTACCTCTATTGATGAAGAAAATACCTAATCCTTCACATGTGCTAGAATTAGAGGTTATACTACTTAATCATGATCTTTAAGGAATGATTGGTTGAAATTTTGGATCATACATAAAAAGTGCTACGAAATAAGACCACTCACCTGGTCAAGATTTTGTGAAAAAACCATCAGCTTAAGGAAGCTATGTGTGAACCTTTGTATATAATGAGGTAGAATTATCACTACGGAAAAAATGTGTTATTGCGACTGGTCATTTGCGACAGGAATATATCCCGTCCAAATGGTCCGACTGAAGATACATTTGCGACGAGAATGCATTCTCGTCGCAAATAATTAGTTATTTGCGACGGTGAGAGATGCCCCACCGCAATTGTTTTGGCGCGGCTTTCGCGCCAGAACGCGAGAATGATATTTGCGATGGGACTTATCCTCCCCGTTGCAAATACCAGGTGGCGGTAAATAATATTTTCGACGGGCTTGCGACCCGTCGCCAAAAGTTCTGGCAGCATGGGTATTTACGACGGGTCCTGTCACAAATTCCCTTTTAACCGCAGGCTACAATTAATGCGGCGAAGGTATTTGCGACGGGACCCGTCGCAAATACCCTTTTAACCGGAGGCTGCAATTAATGCGGGAAGGATATTTGCGATGGGACGTATCCTCCCCATCGCAAATACCAGGTGGCGGTAAATAATATTTGCGACGGGCTGGCTACCCGTCGCAAAAAGTTCTGACGACATGGGTATTTGCGACGGGACCCGTCGCAAATACTTCTAATTGCGACGGTACATCCGTCACAAATACTACCGTCGTAAATAATCTAACCTATACATACCCCCATTCGTTTTTTTCCAGAGCATCCAATTACTCTCTAATTTCTCTCTACAATCTTCAGTTTTAATAGTTTTAATTTTTTTTTCGAGTGGAATTCGAAGTCGTCAAAAAGTTCAGTATAAAATTTAAGGTATCTTTCTTTTATTTTTTTTAATATTCATTTCATTTTTTATATTAATTTTAATTTTTTTAATTAGTTTTTATTTAGATAAATTTAAATTAATTTATTATTTATATTTAGTTTTATTAATAAAATGATTTTGTTAGTAATAATTAGGAATAATTAGTAGATAAATAATATAATTTGGTATAATTAGATTCTTTATCAATCAAGTAATCATTGTCTAGATACGAACAAGTAGAGGTGGTTCTGGCACAGATGTACCTAGGGGTGAAAGTCTCGACAAGGAATTCCGGGCCTGACCCGTGGTATCCTTGTACATGACAACGGGTCTTACTGCACTCTTGGTTCGACACTCCCAGCTGATATTTGTTTGGTAATAATCTAATTTAATTAGAAATTAACTAATAATTAAAATAATTAATAAATAATTTAAATAATTAGCTAATAATTAGCTAGTAATTAGAATAATTACCAGATAATTATAATAATTACCAGATAATTAGAATAATTACCAGATAATTGGAATAATTACCAGATAATTAGAATAATTACCAGATAATTAGAATAATTACAAGATAATTAGAATAATTACTAGATAATTAGAATAATTACCAGATAATTAGAATAATTACCAGATAATTAGAATAATTACCAGATAATTAGAAATATTACCAGATAATTAGAAATATTACCAGATAATTAGATATTTTACCAGATAATTAGAATTATTAACAGATAATTAGAATAATTACCAGATAATTAGAATAATTACCAGATAATTAGAATAATTACCAGATAATTAGAATAATTACGAGATAATTAGAATAATTAACAGATAATTAGAATAATTACCAGATAATTAGAATAATTACCAGATAATTAGAATAATTACCAGATAATTAGAATAATTACCAGATAATTAGAATAATTACCAGATAATTACAATAATTACCAGATAATTAGAAATATTACCAGATAATTAGAAATATTACCAGATAATTAGAATAATTACCAGATAATTAGAAATATTACCAGATAATTAGAAATATTACCAGATAATTAGAAATATTACCAGATAATTAGAATAATTACCTGATAATTAGAATAATTACCAGATAATTAGAAATATTACCAGATAATTAGAAATATTACCAGATAATTAGAAATATTACCAGATAATTAGAAATATTACCATATAATTATAAACATTTTCACATTTTGTCTCCACATGTAATATTTGCATTCATTTTTAAAATTATCAACCTCCTCACTAATAGAGAGGTGAAAGTGAATGTAAATATTACATGTGGAGACAAAATGTCATGTTTCATCACGTAATTAGAATAATTACCAGATAATTAGAAATATTTTCACATTCTGTCTCCACATGTAATATTTGCAATCATTTTCAAAATTATCAACCTCCTCACCAACAGAGAGGTGAAAGTGAATGTAAATATTACATGTGGAGATAGAATGTCAAGTTTCAACACTGAAAATAGAATTGTAACATAATATAAAAAAATTATATTATTTTAATATTAATAATAATAAAATACTAATAATATGATAGTTATCAAATAATTAAAACAATTAGTAAATAATTAAAACAATTAGAAAATAATCAAAACAATTAGCAAGCATGTTAAGAATAGTCTGTTGCGAATATTGATAATTTTAATAATTTATAATTTTTTTATTATTTTAATAATATTAATATTATTTTTTATAAATATTAATCACATAATTAATAACATTATTATAGTACGTTACTAATTATATTATCAATTATGTTACTAATTAGTAATAATTTCATTGAAAATTATGTCGCTCGTAAGTAGTGGTAATTATTATAGTTTTCTCTTTTAGAGATTGTTTTTCTTCTATCAAATTATTCAAAACCAGTAATGATTTTATATTTTATAGAAAAATATGGAACAAAGAAGTCGACAATAGTCATTATTAGATGACCGCGTATGAATAAATCAATGTAGAAATCCAAACGGTTCTGGTTTAAATCCAGTATATATTAAGGGTGTGGAGACTTTCTTAGCATTTGCGGCATCAAATTCAGAATTTTTTTCAGAAGGCACAATAAAATGTCCTTGTAAAAAATGTGCACTAAGAACATTTGACACGTTTGACAAAGTTGGGGGACATCTCTTGCGTTTTGGTTTTCAATAGGATTATGTTTTTTGGTATCAACACGGTGAACGCAGTTCCAGAGAAGGTGATACTAACTTGATTCCGGATCCATCTCGGTTTCAAAATTTAGTACATGATGTTGCAGGTCCATCTATTTAACAAATAGAAACTCAGGATGATATTGATTCAAATCCTGAGTTTGCACCGTATGAATTTTATGAGTTGTTGAGGTCTGCTGAGGATGCATTATATCCTGGTTGCAAGATAAGAAAATTAGAAGCAGTTGATAAATTTATGGCTATAAAATCAGATAATGGAATGTAAAACACTTGTTTTGATCAGATATTTACTTTGATTAAAACACTGTTACCCGAAGGAAATGTTTTTCCTACAAATTACTATGAGAGTAAGAGGCTGGTTCAGAATTTGGGACTTAATTGTCATAAGATTCATGCATGTTCAAATGATTTCATTTTATATTCTGGGGAAAATGAGACATTGGATAGATATCCCACATGTGGGAAACCAAGGTATAAAGAAGCACAACATGGGAAGTCTGGCTTGATTCCTGTAAAACAGTTGAGATATTTTCTGCTTACATCAATACTTCAGCGTTTAATCATGTCTAAGAATACATCAACAATGATGTCATGACACAAAACGAATATTTCAACTGATAAAATCTTGAATCATCCAGCCGATGGTGATTCATGGAAACATTTTGATAGAGTACATCCGTCATTTTCTTTATAATCCCGAAATGTGCGACTGGGTCTTTCTACTGATGGTTTCTGTCCGTTCGGATCTTATGGTAGTCAGTACTCATGTTGGCCTGTTTTTTTGACTCCGTACAATTTACCTCCATGGATGTTGATGAAAGAACCCTATATCTTTTTGACCTTACTAATCCCAGGACATCCGAAGAAGAATATTGATGTTTATTTGAAGCCATTTATTGATGAATTAAATTTATTGTGGAGTACCAGTGTTAGTACATATGATGTTGCTGTGAAACAAGATTTCATACTAAGAGCAGTATTGATGTGGACAATTAGTGAATTCCCGGCTTATGGAATGTTATCTGGATGAAGTACACATGGTTCGAAATCATTCCCTTACTGTATGGGAGAGAACAAAGCATTTATGATTGTCCATGGAAAAAAACCTTGCTATTTTGACTGTCATCACATATTTCTTCCAGCTGATCATCCTTTTCGCAGAAACATATCTCATTTTAGAAAAGGCACAATTGAAAGGGATGGACCTCCAAAAATGCTATCAGGTACGGAGTTAAAATCAGTTGTATTTTTATTACCTCCCATTACATTTGGTCCCACAATAAACCAATAGAAAATTTATGGTTTTGGGAACGAGCACAATTGGATAAAACGTAGCATATTTTGGGATTTTCTATATTGGTATGATTTTCTAGTCTGCCACATATTGGATGTCATGCATATTGAGAAGAACTTTTTTGATAATTTGTTTCATATAGTTTTGGATACACCAGGAAAGAGCAAAGACAATGTAAATGCACAATTAGATCTTGCCCAAATTTGTAGGCGTCCAGAACTCGAATTGTTTGAGAATGTTAGAATAGAAAGGTTAATGAAACCAAAAGTAGTTTATACACTGTCCAAAGAAAGTCACTTATTATTTTGTCAGTGGATTGCGGATTTGATACTTCCAGATGGCTATGCTTCCAATTTGGGTAGTTGTGTAAAGAATAGTCATATTACAGGATTAAAAAGTCATTATTGTCATTTTTTAATGGAAAGACTTTTGTCTATTGGATTAAGAGGTTTGTTGAATTCTGTGATTTGGGATTTCATAACAGACATATCATATTTTTTTCAGGACATTTGTGCGGTGAAAATATATTACGATGTTCTAAACAAACTTGAAGAAGTTGTTGTAATTTTATATAAACTGGAAAAAATATTTCCGCCATATTTCTTTGACTCAATGGAATATTTGATATTACATTTTCCATATGAAGCAAAATGTGGAGGTCCAGTGTAGTTTCAATGGATGTATCTATTCGAAAGATGCATGCATAAATTGAAAAAGAAAGTACGTAACAAAGCATCTGTTGAAGGATCTATTGCTGAAGTTTATTTACAAGAAGAAATATCTTTTTTTCTGCTCCCACTATTTTGAATCTGAGTATCCATCAAAACACAACCACATGGGATGGAACGAGATGAATGTTGATGAAAGCGACAATCAATTATCTGTTTTTAACCAGCTAGAGTTTGGTTTCAGTGGAGTTCATGAACGATGGCTTTTGGATGATGAACATCACAGAACTCATACGTATGTTCTGCTCAACTGTGAAGAGATGACATCATTTGTACTGTAAGTGTTTTTATCACTTATTCTATCATTTATGTTACAATAAATAACTTTGTTTTTCATAGGTTATATGATAATCATATCAAGAAACAACTTCCACAAATTACAGCAGCTGCTCTCGAAGAACGCCGATAGAAAAGTTTTTCTCAGTGGTTTCAAAAACTGGTAACATAAATTCTTAATGTTTTAACATCTCATTAAATTTATAGTTTAGTATATTGATAATTATTTCACAAATTTTCAGGTGTCTCGATATGCTGATAAAATTGAAAAATGGTTGTGTATATTGAGTAACCCACCATCCAAAATGGTTAAATCTTATAATGAATATGTGGTGAATGGTTTTCAATTTCATACACATGCATATGGGGAATCAAAAAAGACAATGAATAAGGGAGTTTTCTTGAGAGGATCTCATCATAGAGAAAATGAAGTTGACTTTTATGGCATTCTTGATGAAATTATTGAACTCTGTTATCTAGGACAACATTACATAACGATGTTCAAATGTCGGTGGTTGGATACTGAGAGAGGCGTGCATGTTCATCCGACTCATGGAATCATCAATATTAAATATAAAAGTGTTCTTGCAGTAAATGAACCATTCTTACTGGCTCAACATGCACATCAAGTTTATTACACAAAGTACTGTTCTACGTCAAGAGACTTGACTGATTGGTGGAGCATAATAAAAATCAAAATTCGAGACAATCAATTTAGGCAGAGTGAATATGCTATCACTGAAGTACAAGGAATTGAAGTTTTTCAAGAGAGTACTCAAAATCAATCTTTTTTACAAAGAGACATGAGTATCGATGATGAAACCCTACAATTAAGAGTCGGTGATGACGATGATGTTAATGATGTCACAAATTAATGTGAAATGGTAAGAGATGATGAAACTGGAAGTCAAATGGATATCGATCATATTGAGGAGGAATATGAAGATGACATCGTCAGATATTAAGATGATGATGAATGTGAACATTGATACAATTAAATGATAGTTATATATAATTATAACTAATATTTATGTATATATAATAATAATTTTCAATTTTTTGCTAACAATATTTATTTTCTGTTTCAGATGGATTCATACATAATTCGTGAGTTGTTGGAGGCTGATCTAGATTTCGATGAGGGTGATTTAGTGGCATCTAACCCTCATCCTGCAGGCGCTTCAGGAGGTACGCGGAGGGGGTGTGGTCTTGCCCGACTGATGATTCCTAACCCCATCCCCAAGTGACGTCTACGTCTTGGGTTTGATGCACACACACGGAGGTATGATAACCTGTGAATTTTACTATGATTTCATTAATCTATTTACATAATAAATGTTTTATTGTTTTTACAGTTTTACACATATAGTAGTCGGACATGGCAACACTATCTTGCACAACTATTTTTCTCAGCCATGGACCACATGAGAGCAGGTTCCTGTTGATGTGCTGCAAGCCATGTTAGACCATTGGTTGGTACATACGTAAATAAATAATTTTTATTTTGAAAGTTATTTCATTTATAACTTGATATTTTGAATTATTTGTAGGGTTTATGTTATCCAATCGAAGATACCATGTGTGACCCCATCCACGAGGTATGGAAGGTGGCCATGCGTGATCGCTTTCATCAGTTTTTGCACAACTTAAGAAGGGTTACAATGAAGAAAGAAGGAGTGTCAGTGTTTGATGATTCCTGTAGAGCGCATCGACCAGAGTACATTTCATCCCACGTATGGGATGGATTATGTTCACATTGTTCGAGTAGTGGCTTTCAGAGGAGATCATCAAGGGGGAGACAGAATCGAGGGAGACAGGAGGTGACTCATCGAGATGGGAGTCGTACATTCAGTACTCATAGACAGCATCTGGTATGTACATTTTTTATAAATATTTTATATAACTTTAAATATTAACAATTTATTTTATATTCTTATAGGTTGTCAAGCAGCCTAATATTACGGAGTACGACGTATATCAGAGGATGTATACAAATCCATCTACTGGGGAGATTAGAGGTGATCGCCAGCGACAGATTGTGGTCAGTATTATTTGTTTTTCAATTTGAAAATTAACTGCATATAATATATTCATAATTTTAATTTTAAATTGCAATTACAGGAGTCATATGAGGCCGCAGCGTCACAGACTCAGGCTGAGAGTCAGGCCGAGACAGCTGATCAGGCCAGTGGCCATCAGTTTGATGAGGCGGCCTGGATGCAGGCCACCCGGTATGGATTCAAGAAGGGCCGAGTAGTTGGTATCGGCATTCGACTGACTCCCGGAGATTATTATGGCACTTCTGCGATGTCGGCGTCCAGCTCGAGAAGAGCTCGTGCATCATCTTCCGCTTCACAGTATGAGGATCAGTTGCGATTTCAAACTGAGGTGATAAAGGGTATCCGTAAGGAGCAGGAGGAGATGCGTCTGCAGCAGCAGCAGTATGAGGAGGAGCATCGACGACAGCAGCAGGTGTACGAGGAGCAGATGAGTCTGTGGTAGCAGCAGCAACATGAGCAGATGGAGTACATGCGCAGACTTACTCGTGCATTAGGGATGAAGTTTCCTCCACTAGCTCCTGCAGATCCTCCCCACCCCCTTCCCCTCCTCCTTTAGATTAGTGATTTTTTTGATGTTATAAAGTTTGTGAATTCAAAATTTATAATATTTTCTATTCAGAGTTTCTGTCACTCTTATATATTGCATTATTTAATTTCTATTTATTTTTAATAGTTTATTATTTATTTTATTAATAATAATATTATACTTAGTATTTTAATTATTTGTTTATATTTTTTTTTGAAAATTTTGATAATTTTCATATTTTTATTTTCTAATTATTTTAATAATATTATATTCAATAGTTTTAATACATAAAAAGTTTCAAATATTTTAAGTAAAATTATAATTTTTTAATTATTTATAATAATATGAATTCTTTATATTATTATTATTGTTATATAATATTATAATATTAATATGATTAATAATATTATTCATATTTTATAATAGCTAATATTTTTATATATATTAATATTTTCAAATATTTTAATTAAATTATAATATTTTTAATATGAATAATAATAATAATAATAATTAATTTTTTTTATTTTTTTTATTTTTTAATTATTTATAATAGTATGAATTATTTATATTATTATTATATAATATTATAATATTAATGTGATTAATAATATTATTCATATTTTATAATATTTAATATTTTTATATATATTAAAATTTTCAAATATTTTAATTTAATTATAATATTTTTTAATATAAATTATAATAATAATAATATTTTTATTTTTATTTTTTATAGTTATTTGCGATGGGCTGAAGACCCCGTCGCAAAAGGTAATTACGACGGGCCCATTGCAAATACTTTTTAATATATTTTTTTGAATATTTTTTTTATACTTATTTGCGACAGTATGAGTAACCCGATGCAAATAAAATTTGTGACGGTCCCATCGCAAATGTTTATTTAAAGATTTTGTTAAATACATCGACTAGTATTAGCGACGAGAATTTTTCCCATCGCTAATAATATTTTTAGATATGGTTTCGTCGCAAATAGATTTAGTTGCGACACCATTTTCCACAACGAGCCATTTGCGACGGACCCCTGTCGCAAATGACCTTTTGCAACGGGATCCCGTCGCAAATGACCCGTCGCAAATAAGCCTATTTCCAGTAGTGTATCCTCATTTTTTACTACTAAAGTGATTAATTTCAAGAACAAAATTCATTTTATGGGGGGTAGAATGTAACACCATGAGATTTAGTAAACTATATATTTTTCAAATAAATTTAATCTTTTCAATATTTTACAATACAAAAAACACCATTTTTAGATTGAATTACATGCAATACTGAGTTTATATTGAGTTACACACAACAATGAGTTTATCAATAATTACACATGACCCTAATTTTATATTGTGATACACGCAATCTTGAGTTTATCTTTTGTTACATTCAACATCAGTTTAAATGAAACATGACATACTATTAAAATATTTTTATCCAATATGATTGTTATCACATAGTCATTGAAATGGTGTGTATTAATAAGATTAACTAAACCATGAAAATATATAGTTTACACATGTATATATAATAATTTTTTTAGTGAACAATTAATTAAAAAAGAAAATAAAAACCATTTGAAAATAAATGGAATCTTTTTCTGAAAAAATATTTTTATGCTAAAAAACATGTTTTATCTCAATAAATTAAATAAATAAATTTTGTTGAATAATTTTAATTAAATTTATATATTATGTATGAAATAAAATATTTAACATTTATCTTATGTTTTTTTTAGACAAGAGATAAGAATAAATCTAATTTTACGTTTAAAAATTGTATTTTTCTAAAAAGAAGGTTTGTCACCTTTTTCACACTTATTTTAAAATTATTTTTTTATAATTTTAGAATATGTATCT
Organism: Viscum album; assembly: GCA_963277665.1. Taxonomy (NCBI): domain Eukaryota; kingdom Viridiplantae; phylum Streptophyta; class Magnoliopsida; order Santalales; family Viscaceae; genus Viscum; species Viscum album. Next base: position 9,054,157 of record OY728145.1, read on the forward strand.
GAAAAAATGAAATTAATTTTTGAAATCATAATTTAAAAATTTTATTAGGGTTAATTTTTGATAATTTTCTAAGAAGTTAATTTTTTTAATGAATACTGAGAAATACTAGCTTTTATTAAGAATTTTCATTTCTTTAAAATAATTTTAAAACTTAAAAATTATTTTAAGATGATTTTAAAGTTAAAATTTGTTAAATTATATATCTATTAATCTAATTTATGTAATTTTAATCAATTTCATATTGAATTTTTATATAAAAACTTTTTAAACTTTTGAACATTTTCTCTTTGGAAAACTGCTTTCTCATCATGGATCTGAGATTAATTTTAAATTTTAATTTTCCACTTTTTTGAATGAAATTTGGGAAACATATATTCAATATTTTAAATAATAATAATATATATTATCTAATAATCTTAAATTAATTTTTTTACCATAATGAATATTAAAAATAGTAGAAATCATTTACTATAATTAAGGTAAAAATGAGTTTTCTGGGGGTTAAAGTAAAATGATTAGGGTTAAAAATGACCAAAAACATTTCCAACACAAATTTTATGGAAATATTTTAACCTTATTTATTCTATTTTATAGAATATACTATTTTAGAGTCTTTTAACATGTGTAAAACATGGTTACACCTTTATCTTTTCAAAAATTACAAGTGTGTCACTCACCTCACTTATAAAAGGCCGTTTAATATCCTCTTCAATTTAAACTTCCAAAATTATTATTTTTCAAACAAAACCTAAACAAATCACTTTATTAATACACTCATATCATCCTAGAAGACTTATTTTGGTTATAAAACCAACATAATAATCCTTTTGGGGCAAACCAAAAGATGTTGTTCGAAGAAGAGGTCACATCCCTAACTTTGTATTTTATTTTATTTCTTCCTACAACTAATTAAATTATTATTAATCCTTTATTATATAATAAACTTAGTATATTAAACATACATATATTTTATTATGTTAATTTAATAACCAAAATAATTCTCCTCTTTTATCAAATGAGTTATAAAATCTTCATTCATGTGTCTGGAGGATTACCACCTCACGAACCGATATTATTCATTTTCCATCACCACTTATCGTGAAAGGATATAATGATGGATTTATTGTGTATATATATATATATATGATATTTATAATATCATTATTCTTATGGAATGATGATATCTCATGATCCTTCGTATCCTTCATTCTATAGGAATACAATAATTTCGTTTGTGTGTACGACCGACTATCGCCTCACAAAGTGATGCGATTTATTCATGATTTACATGGATGATAATAAGGATGGATTTAAATATAATATGTGACATATATGTAATAAAAATTATTCTGTAATTTTAAAATATTATTTACCTTTTTTTCTTTCTTTCTCCCTGGAAAATGGATTTAACGTTCATCCGTATGTATGACCTACTGTCTCCATGAATGATGTATTTCATTTTATATATCTAATATTAATGGATAAATTTAAATACATATATACTGAATATATATTATATTTATATCATGGATAACATTATTTAGATTGTGGGTTCATTATCAAAGTAAGAGGACCAAAAATAACAAATCAAAACATTCATGAAAAAAAAAACAGTTATTGACTGAAATGTGACTTTAATATGGAATTGTTAATAAATGGGTAATAAAAGGTCATAATTGAATCATATATGGTATTATATATATAGGTATGTTTCTATAATATATTTATAATAAAATTATATTTATTATACATGAGTTTCAAATGTGTATGAAAGAATTTGAGACTTATAGTAAGGGATTCCCATCTCACTTTTTTACTTATGTGAGACACATGATATATTCACCACCTATTTAATGTATGTGATATATATAATTCACATGAATATATTTTATGATTAATTAAATATTTTTTTAATTACATATCCATTTAATGATCTTTCTTTCATGGGGTTTATGATTTAAAATTTACCAAAGTGGTAAGGGTTTTATGATACAATTTCATCGTTTATAGGGATTGTTTGTGTTTATGCTTATAATGATGAATTATTATGATCAATATCTCAATAAACTCATGAAATTTCTTAGAATAAATATATTTAATTAGAATACATGTTTCCCTTCATTTTCCTCTCTTTATATACTCATGAGTTTAAAAGAATGTTTTTTAAAGAAACCTGACTTTAATTATCTCTTCGGACAAACATACATTTTCTTCCAAAATCATGTTTTCTAATTTTTTTTTCAAAAATGTTTTTAAATACTAAAAATTATATATTAAATACATTTTTACCCATTTTTTACCATTTTACATAATTTTTTTCAAATAATATTCATGTCGTATTCCAAACAATGCCTGTTTAGATTTTACTAAAACTATGAGAGGAATATTTATTTTAATTTATATGACATGAACAAAACTTTCTACCATCATGACCAAATGATTTTTTAAAGGTTCATTTATACGTTTCAAAGTCTATTTTCAAATAAAATTATTTCCATTTTTTTTGAATTTTTAGTTTTAAAAAGTGAATTTGAAAATAAAAAGGTTATTTTCCTCAAGAAATATTTTAATTTATTTTTAAAGCTTGCTTTATAAGTTTCTAATGTTATTTTTAAAGAAAATTATTTTGGAATGATTTTTTTTTTATTTTTTTTTCAAAGTGTAAAGGATATATTACTCAAGAAATGTTCCAAGTGATCTTTCAAAACTATTTTCCATCTAATATTACATCCTTTGATGTTACTTATAATTTATTAGGAATAAGATTGAATGAAACCATCCTTATTATTTCTCCATATGGTTAATGTTTATATGGATGAAATTCTTATGAAACCCATTTATTTTTCATGAGTTATTGTATAGTGAATTAATGAAATGTTTATGAAACCCATTTTCTTTACCCGAGTTATAATATGATGATATGATGAATGTTTTATGATGTTGTGGAAGATATAAGTATGGTTTTAATTATGATAAAGGTGAGACCTATATCACCCTCCAATGAATTGGTTAAATATTTATATCTCATAAGATAACAATGGGATAAAAGTATATGGGCTTGATCCACTTGGGGAAACAGGTGCATCCTGATCCATTATGGGAAACAAGTGCTTCCTTATCTATAATGAGAAACATTTGATAAGTTTTGATCCACTATGTTGATGGTTTTAGTAGTCAAACTTGACATATTAAATTGTTTCCCTATATTTTTTATGGTACCAAACCTTTATGAAATGATATTATGGTTAATTATTTATTTATGATGATTTATAAATCTTATGGTCCATGTTTTCTGAAATGATAAAACTTTATGCCATGTCTCATATTTATGATCTGTAATAGTTTGGGTATGAAGTTCATAAGTTATGTTAATGATCACATACCCTTATTCGTATCTTATAATTTAATTCGATCATAGATTGATATATCCTATGTTAACCCTTACTGAGCATCTGATCTCACCCTTTCTTAAGTTTCCTTCCCTCGATTATGAATAATGGTTTATGTTAGGTATGCTTAAGAGGAGTACTATGTGAGAAGATCTTTGTGGGAGACGTTGGAGATATTTCATGAAATAAGAAGATTGTGTTTCTAGTCTCTAAATACACTAAACTATTATGGTCCTCGGGCATGTGTTTATGAATTAAATTTAATATATATATGAAAATATATGATATTTATGTATAAAATCCATATTCTCTAAGTGATAAAAAATCTACAATAATTAATAGAAACTTAGGAGGAATAAATATAATTGGTTTAGAATAACATAAGGAATCTCATCACATTTTATATATAACAACCTATATATAATCATCACAAAAAATTACATGGTTTATGGAATATATTTCATCACTTACAACCCAAAGACCTTTTTAGGTTTATAGTTTTAGATAATTAGGAACTCCATTGATTATAAATTGGATATTTATAGATTGTGTTCATTTTTCTCATAAAACTTTTTCTTTATAAATATCTCTTTATTTGATCAAGGTAACTAATATAATTGGAACTATGGATTTATTAGCAATAATACTCATCCTTAAGCCCCATGAAATACATTTGAAAATGTGGTATGAGAAAAAATCGCAGTAGAGGTTATAAACGAAAATAAACCCATTATTCAATTTATAAACCTGAAAAATCCAAAAGAAAGTTTCCCTTTTTTATAATAACAATTTTAACTCAAATACCTATTTATTTTTTTCAATAAAAAACATAATTTCTCAATAGATTTCATAAAACTTTTCATATTGAATCATAAAGTAAAAAATATAATCATAATGTTTTCTTGAATAATTCCTAAAATCATGAATATCTTTCCTTGAAATCAATATTTTCATTTTTTTAAAAAGGTCATCAAATTTATTTAAAAACATAAACTCATTTTCTCACCATTTTAAATCAAAATATTTTCTTTAAAAACTGTTTCAATCATATAATATAGGTACCTTGGGATATTATCCTTAAAATTATTCTTACATGAACCCTTAAAATATAATCAACTAACCAGATAATTCTCATATCTCTTAAGAGTAACCTATTAGTAGTAAACTCTATCACTTTACCAATGCATTAGTGAGCTATAATAGGACCACCCATTATCATAGTTATATTAGAATAAATCATCATTTAGATAAAATCTCTAAGAACCATATCATGAATAAAAATATATAGCTTCTAATTTAACCATAAAACTATTTTAAATTGGAATTGAATCCTATAATGAAGAACACTTTCAGTTATCCTATTAAAATGATAAATAATTTCAATTTACTTTGAAAGAATTTTTAAACCTAAAAATCCTAAAAAAATTAATAAAAAAATTTTCATTGGAAATAACTGAGAAAACTTTTGAAGGAAATATCAAAGAAAAGAATGGTCATGTTGGTGGGAAAATATATTTATTTTATAATTCTTAAAACAAATATTCTTTTCACACTTTGGTAAAATAAGTTAGAAATCACTCATATAGAAACCATTTAAAATATATCTTTATCAACCTTTGAAGCATAATATGAATATTCAGGAAAACATTTAAAAGGTCCTTAGAATGGAATAAAAAGAGTTGTAATGAAAACTTAAAAATATTATTTTAAAATAAAGACCCTTACCTCGAGTCCACACTCATTTTTTTGTATGTATACCCAACTATTATTTGATAAACCTCCTTTAGATTACACCTTAACCCTTATAGGATGATATTTTAGTGATACTAGAACCTATGGGATAAGTAGAGGATGGTTGGGAAGGTTTTTGGGAAGGGTTTCATCAAGCTAAATAGATCAAGAGGCGAGAAAAAGGTAGGAGAGGAGGTGCCCTTTTATAACTGAGGTGGGTTAAAATCTTGTAAATAAATGAAATATTAATATATAATTTTTGTCTAACTCATATAAAATGTTTATAAAGTTCCATAGATTTAAATATAAGGAGTTTAAGGTTTAAATAAAATCAACCAATAAAATATGGAAATGTTTAAGTGGGTGTTTCATAAACATTCATAGTAGTTATACCATCACTAAAAATTAAAAATATATTACCATAATAAATATAATTTTTTCATATTCAAATTAAAAATTTATAACCATTCATAAACATCTTTGAGATATTAAAAGAAAGAGAGTGACATTATGTAAATATCATTTACTTAAAATAATATATAAGTTATAATCAAATTCAATTAGCACAAAAATTCCATATGTTAAAATATAGGATGATTGTGGTTGAAATAAACTCATCCAATGAAATAAATTCAAGTGTTGTATTGTTTTTTAACCCTTATCCCATTGTTTTAACCCCGTTTAAATCATTTTTCCTTTACTGAGGTGATAAAATTTTATCATGATTACTATTAATTATATATAAAAATTAAATTGAACTTATTTCATAATTTGAATATGTTGATTCCAAATATAGAATACATTTTTTACAATTTAATTTCTATAAGTGGTAGAAGTTACTTTTATTATAATTTTGAAAAATGTAACAAAAAACTATTTTAATAAAAATACTCATTTTAAACATAAAAATGGTTTTATACCAAAATAACATATAATTTAAATTACCTTTGTATTATTTGAATTATTTTGAATAAAATTAATCTTATATAACTTTAAAACAAATAAAAAACCAAATGTAATAGTGAAATTACTTTTATTAAAAGATATGAAATAACAGTTTTTGTAAAATCAGTATTTTCACTATTTACCTAAAATTAAAAAATTTTATAAATATACTAAATAATTATATTAATATTATATTGACATGATAATTTCAAAAATTATGTCCATTTTATCAAATAAAATTTCTAAAAGTGTCATAAATTAATCACAATATCTGCATAAAAAATGAAGTAAAAAGTATTTTTGAAGAAAATGTATTTTTGAATTAGAAAATTAATTTATATGAATTTATTATCTAGTAACCAAAATTATATGAATTTTAATATATTAGTTCATATGTTTAAATATCACATATTTTAATGATAATATTTTATAAGTGATTAATTTATTGTGATAAAAAACACAATACCTTAAAAAAATTTATTTGAAAAATATAATTTTAATCATATAATTTCATTTATTTTTGTAAAAATTTTATTAGTATTATACCCAATGAATATATAAAACTAACGGTCATATAAGTCCAATGACTATATACTATTGGGTATAAAGATTCTGATCCAATAATCTCTCATTAAGTTCTCATTGATTTTGATGCTCACAAATACCCCCATCTGTTTTACTAATGGAGTTAATTTTATTGGATTTAAGGTTTATATTTATTTTATTTTTATGTTAAATTTTCTAGAATTCTAGAAGTTTGAGTTTTTTAATAATATTTTGTTTGGGTGAAAGATTATTCTGTGAGGTATTTTGGATTTTTCAAAGAAGTCTGGAATGAATGTTTAAAAAGTGAGGTTGAAACCTAACATTGGTATCTGAAACTACTTTTGGAACCCCATGTTTAAGATAAAAATTATGATTATAAAACTAACTTTTGATAAGTAATATCTCATTTGAGTACCTAAAATCATTTATAAGTGCAATATTATGTTTGGGAACCTTACTTTTGGTAAGGAACCTCACATTTGAGTATGTAATGTTTGGTATGTACTTGACATAAGTAATATAATGTTAGTATCATACTTAAAATTATATAAATCTATGTTAGGAATCAACTAAATTTTGGAAAACATACTTAGAGAGTTATCCTCATGCATAGCAACCCCACATTTAATCAATCATCTATAGGATTTAAATTTCAAATTATTCAAATATTTCTTGCTTGTTTTTGTTGCATTAAATATCTAGATAAATCATTTCAAAAACCATTTTAAAATATATTCATAAACAAATTAATTTTTTCCCATTTCTAAGGTAAGTTATGATTTTATGTGGCTGATTGAAATTTAAATTTCAAACATGATGATAATTTTGAAGATCACAATTTATCTGGTGTTTTTTTTCAGATCTATTTTACTTGGTTTAAATTTGGGTGATTATTTATTATCAATGGACACTATTTTGAAAAAATTAGGATACTAATGATCAGATAAACATTTTAATATCTCAATGAATCACTATGGAAAATAAATATCTCATTCACTGAAATTATTTGGGAATTTTCTGTTTATAGAGGAATGTTTTTTGTCTACTACAGCCAGTGTTGTTCTTATCTGTGACTTATCTTCCAAAATTAATTCAATATTTTTAGGGATAAAATTTAGAGTCATACATTTTATAATATATTATTATGTGTTTGTCCTACTACTATGGAGTTGATTTTATGTTGTTGTGTTATCTATAAATTCTCTATAACAAATCATAGATTCTCCCTAAGGACAATGATTTTAATTTATTCATCTATTACTATAAATATATATTCATCTATTAGTTAAATCATTTGTATCTAAATAATTTTAAGGATAATTTCTACAAGAAAATACAATCCATTATATTTTTGAAGAATCAAGTGACTGATTGTTTTGAGGGATATTGAATTTCTAGTTTTAAAGCCTCATAAAAGATTTTATAATAGGTTGCAGTTACTTACACCCAAATTTCAAGATCCCTTGTAAAATGATATACTAGTGAAAATCAACAATCTTATATAGTGAGTGTTGGTGGAATGGACTAGGGGATCTTTGTTCCCTGAACCACTATAAAAATTTCCATGTATTTTTCTCTTATCTTCTACTTCATAATCAATTTAAAGAAAAGGAAACAAAATCACTTTCCATGTTATAAAGGGGGTCAATTTTAAATTACTCAAGTGTTTTTAAATTGAAAAAATTCACCCCTCTTGGTTTTTATCCATTTTTATGACCTAAAAATTGATATCAAATGATTACTTTATTGGATATTTCCATTATCACTATAAATCTTTAGTTAAAGATTAAAATAAATAATAATGTCAATGGATAATTTAAAAGAAGAAATGTCTATAACCAGAGCTCTATATTTTAATAGTGAAAATTATAGATGTTGGGAAGATCAAATGGTTATATATTTGAAGAATATTTATTTTAAAGTTTATCTTAAGGTTGTAAAGCCATATGAAATTCCTAAGGATGAACCAAAAAAGTGAATACTAAAAAATAAACTGAATATGATCTCAATTCAAGAGCCATGAATGAAATCATTTGAGCACTTTGACCTGATGAATTCAACCATGTCTCTTAATATACTACAACTTATGAAATATAAAAAACATGTTGTTACATATGAAGGAACTGATAATGTTAGATAGTTGAGGTACAATATTTAAAAACTAAATTTTGATACTTTTATAATGTATGATGGTGAAAGTATCCCCCAAATTAATGGATGGATGATAGACACAACCAATGGTGTTGCTTCTCTTGAAACTCCTATGCGTGAGATAGATTAATACTTTAATGTTCTTATAGTTTTACCACCTAAGTGGAATATAATATCATCTAACATAATAAAATTAACCACTGTAAAAAATTTCACACTGAAGTAATTGATTAATACTCTTATGATGTATGAATATAAGATGCAAGATGAGGCTGAAAATAATAGAATGATTAAAAAGGAAAATAAATCTCTTAAATTTCTATTTGAAAAGTGAAAATAATTCAAAATAGGTTGTTATATTCATTGACTATTCAATTTTTTCAAATTATGAGGAGTAAATTTCTCACCTAGATATAAGATTTAACAAGTTTTATAAAAGTAATAAATGCTTCAAGAATTTATTCAATTATTATAAGAATAATGGTTGAAATATAAAACAAGTAAGATGTTGTGAATATAAGAAGTTTGGGTCTATCAAATCTGATTTCCAAAAACTAAAGGAAAGTATAAAAATAGATAAGATGGAAAATAAGAACCAAATAATTATGGATTATAAATGAAAAGAAAATAAATACATGTAGGTTACATGGAGTTTATCTAAAGACTCAAGAAAATATTTATGTTATGAATCAGAATAAGTGCAATCAAATAAAAAAGAAAATATGCGATTTATACCTAAAGAATATGAGGCAAAATATTACTACTCTTCTATTTCTGATTCTGATTCTGAAAACTACTCAAACTATAAACTAGTTGAATATTGTTCTATACTAGAATAAAAACATGAATCTCCTAAGAAAAAAATAAATCTATAAATAATATTTATAATTTCACATAATTGATAAAGATACCTTATTAAAATAACACCTATAATTAAAATTGGTATTAATAAAATTTTCTTCATGTAGTAATGATCATGAAAATAAAATTAAAGAGTTACTTTCTGAAGTATAATTCTTAAAAGTGTTGCTAGTGTGTTTTCTAAGGTAGAAGAGTCTTGGAATAATATTATTAGAGACAATATTCATAATAAAAAAATTATATGTTATTATTAGTAATGGTGAAAATACTAATCTATATAGAAATTATTTTGTTCCTAGTTCAAAGAATCATAACATCTAAAGACTTACCTATTTTTATTATGGAATTAGAGATAATTATGCTAATAATTATTGTTTAATGAATCATCATTTTAGTAGTGTTTATAAATATTATTTTTTCCAAGACTTATCTAAAGTTATTTCTCATAAGGTTACATAGATCTAGTTTCATAGATATTTTCTCACTAACATTTTAAGAACCAAGATCATTTGGGTACCAAAAAAAGTTTTTTTTTGATATTTTTGTAGGTGAAAAGTGTATAACCCATAGTTTTAGGCAATGAACCCTTTATTTATTCATTTTAATTATATAAAGTAACTAGGTTATGTTTAGGAAGGTTTAGAGGAGTTTTGAATGTTTTTTGGGTCTTTTTTATAGGTTCAAAGTTTGAGAATGGTTAGTATAAACCATGAAACACATCCAGGAAACCATGAAAAGTAAAACAGAGGCTATTGGGTAGGAACATGGTTAGGCACACAGTTTGGATAAACCGTGAAACCAAATAGGAGAAATTTTTCTTTTGAAGATATTGTTTCTGACGCTTTTATCGGGGCGTGCGTCCGTCTATCGAGGACACGCTGCATGCTGCCTCACATTCTCACTTTTCAAAGGCAGGTAGCATCTGTTGCTTATTCAGGGATGTTTTCTCCTTGATCGAAACGAGATGATGGGATGTCAGTTTCTCCTTCCGTGGATTCATCCTCAGAACTTGTCACCTAGTTAGGGTCTCCCTTATAGATTAAGTCGTGGTTCCTGAATCTCATTCTTGGTGCCATATATTTGTGGATGTTGGTTAATTACACTACATCCATCAGAACATTCCATGGGGTCTTGACATGGTATTAACCTTTTGTTGGAGTAGATGACAACATCAGGCATGTCAGGGCATATCTGGATGCATGGAGATTTCTGATCCTATATTATTCCTCATAAGAGGGAATCTCAAGGGTGAAAACCCCGAGGAATCACACGTCATTCATGGGGTATCTTATGTTGCAGGAATGTTTCTAATGTTTTCCTTAGATTACCATGTTTAACACGGGGGTATGAAATGAGTTTAACGTCTTGCAGAGACAGAATGAGGGTGATCAGAATGTCCCATAGAGACAGATCAGATTGGTACATTCTTAGGAGGGATCGCCAGGATTGTTTACCAGGTGTATGGATCATAAATCTCAATAAGAGAAGACTAAGGGTTGGTGTGTTCCATAAAGGGAAGATGTCACACCATGAAGGATGCTCTATACACCACTGAGGGAAGATCAGTAAGTGTATACTCTAGAATGGGGGAACGCCAAGGTTTTCCATTGGCTGGGATTGAACCTCAGGGAGGTTTCTTACGTACCATGTGCAGACAAAAGAGATCAAAACCCACATAGTTTGAAGAGGTTATGAATCTGGGTGTACACAAAGGACAACGATCCAATGATGTGATAGGGCTTACGCGTGGTTAGAATCCCAAGTACAGCTAGGATCAGTGAGGATGTGGATAAATTATCCCACCGGGATGTGGTGGCCTGGGTGAGAATCAGGATGGATGATGGAGAGATGAATGATGTGGAGGGGGAATGAGATGGAACCTTTATGAAGGTGATGATGGTTTTGGGCCTGAACCTCAGAGAGGCTTCCTATTTATCCCGGGGGCAGAGAATTAAAGTCTGTGTAGTTCGGTGGGGGTTCCAATGGATTACTGCAGGTTGGGGTTACAACAGATTATCGATGGATGGGGTTGACAACAACTTACTACTGAATGGGGGATCACAACGACTTACCGCTGAATAGGGGACCGTTTAGTGTCATGGGAGACAAAAAGGGAATATAGTTTAACATCATGGAGGATGGGGGTGAACCGATGTGAAGTGGTCGGGACCAATGGGTGTTGGGATTGAACCTTAGGGAGGCCTCCTACGTACCTTGCCTTGGTAAGGATCAAAGTCCACATAGTTCGTGATGGTGTTAGTGAACTGAAGTGAAGAGAGTCAGGACCAATGGTTGTTGGGATTGAACCTTAGGTAGGATTCCTAAATACCTTTCCTTGGTAGAGATCAAAGTCTGCATAGTCCGGGATGAGTTGGTGAACCTACGTGAAGATTTTATGGACCAATATATGGTGGGATTGAACCTCAGGGAGGCTTCCTACAAACCTTTTATTGGAAAGGATTAAAGTCCACATAGTTTGGGATGATTTGGTGAATTGATGTGAAGGGAGTTGGGACCAATGGTTGTTGGGATTGAACCTCAGGGAGGCTTCCTACGTACCTTGCCTTGGTAAGGATGAAAGTCCGCGCAGTTCAGGATGGTTTTGGTGAACTAATATGAAGGGAGTAAGGACAAATAGGTGTTGGTATTTAACCTCAGAGAGTCTTCCAACATACCTTTCCTTGGCAATGATCAAAGTCCACGTAGTTCGGGATGGTGTTGGTGAACCGACGTGAAGGGAGTTGGGACCAATAGGTGTTGGGCTTGAACCTCAGGGAGGCTTCCTATATACCTTGCCTTGGAAAGGATAAAACTCTGCGTAGTTCAGGATGGTTTTGGTGAACCAACGTGAAGGGATTCAGGACCAATAGGTGTTGGGATTGAACCTCAGGTAGGCTTTCTAAGTACCTTACCTTGGAAAGGATCAAAGTCCATATAGTTTCAGATGGGTTTAGTGAACCGACGTGAAGGGGGTTGGGGCCAATAGGTGTTGGTATTGAACCTCAGGGAGGCTTCCTACGTACCTTGCTTTGTCAAGGATCAAAGTCCACATAGTTCTAGATGGGTTTGGTTAATCGACGTGAAGGGGGTTGGAACCAATGGTTGTTGGGCGTGAGCCTCAGGGAGGCTTCCTACATAACTTGCCTTGGCAAGGATCGAAGTCCACGTAGTTCGGGATGGTGTTTGGGGCTTACACTCTAGGCTACCCATGGGAGGATTTCAGGGTCACTGTTTACTCTAAGCTCACATGAGTCGTGCTCAGTGTGAGAAACAAGAGGCAACAATAGACATGACAATCATGGATAAAAGGTGCGTCCATGAAGGGTGGTGAATGGGGATTATGCAAGTAATATTCCCAGGTGCCACTATGGAGTGGAAATGGTGAATGAGGCTTATGCAAGGAAGCTACCCATATGCCACTATGGAGCGACAATTTTTCATGGGGCTTGCACAAGGAAGCTGCCTGTGTGCCACTATAGAGAGGCAATTGTGCATTGGGCTTACGTAAGGAAGCTTCCACTGTGCCACTATAGAGAGGAAATTGTGCATGGAGATTAGGTAATGAAGAGGCCCAAGTTTCTTCCTCATGTCTGGTCATGATGGCATCTCAACTCACTGGTGGGTAGAGGTATATAATTGAGGTCTACACTTATGCACTAGGGTACAAGCGGGATAACACCAAGGGAATTGGAATCAGTCCGAAAAAAGGGAAATATAAAGTGTGAATCACATGCCCAACATTCAAAATGCAATGAGGGTGGCGTGGAGATGGAGGATAACTTTTGACCGTGTTCAAAACACATCATCCATATCACGTTATCCTAAAATGGGAACAAACAAATAGGGGTTGAGTGTTGAATGTGTTCAAAACACAGGACCTGACTCGAAGTGTCGTCCAAAGTCTTCGGGGGTGTTGGCCCAGAACGGTAGGCAAGATGATGTGGCATGGGACAAGGCCATTAGGGGGTCCCTTCAGACATGAAAGATGATGAAGATTCAAATGAAGGACATACAAAGAGTGGGGTGGAGTGATGGAATTATCAAATGGATTCAAACGCTCATGAAATTACACCACTTTAATCATAGCATGAGGCATCTTATGCTTATCACATAAGGTATCTCTTATTTGGAACAAGAGGCATCATATTATTGAATGATAGTTCATACTACAGTTTATAGTCATGTAGAGAGGACTATTGGCATATTATGCTTGGCGCACAAGACATATCTTTCTTAGAGTAAGAGGCATCTTATATTTTTCACATGGGGTGTACTATAGTTTATAGTCATATAGAGAGGAATGTTGGAATCTTGTTCTTGGAATATAAGGCATCTCTTATTTAGAACAATAGGCATACTATTATTGAATGATAGGGAATTATATAGTTTAGAGTCATGTAGTGAGGACTATTGGAATCTTATGCTTGGAGCATAAGGAATCTCTTGTTTGGGTCAAGAGGCATCCTATTATTGAATGATAGGGAATGATACAGTTTAGAGTCATGCACTGAGGACTACTGGCATCTTATGATTGGATAATAAGGAATCTCTTTTTTGGAGCAAGAGGCATCCTATGTTTGGAAAAAAGGGTGTACTACAGTTTATAATCATATAGATAGGACTATTATGCATCTTATGCTTGGAGCATATTGCATATCTTGTTTAGAATAAGAGGCATCCTATGTTTGTCACATAGGGATTACAACAGTTTATAGTAATGTAGAGAGGATTGTTAGGCATAAGGCACATAGTAATGGTTGGTGTTGGGACTTATGCAAGAGCGGCCCTTTCTAGTGGATCCCGACATAGGAGTTAGGTAATAGGGTTTTGATGAGTTGCTTGAGGAATGGTTTGAGTCAAGGTACTCAAGGATTTTATGATGAGAATCTCAACTCATGACATGGGAAACAAACCAAGAGGAATATGTCGGCTCAAGGTGTTTTATGGTGTGTAGAGGATTATCTCAAATCATCTTATTCCATTAGTGGAAGGTGGGTGCGCATAAGGGAGCAAAGGAAATTCTTGACATCCCGGTCTGAAAAGTTTGTGGTGCGACTATCCATGTTTCATGCGTGTTAGTGGAAGAAGCGAAGGGACTTGCCTTGAGGGTCTGGACCACAACCCGACAGTGATCCTGAGTGGGGGGCGGGGGTGAAACTCCCACGGTATGGAGCGGTGGGTACGAAGGTAGGATCTTCGCAAAGGATTGGTCTTCGTGAAGTATCTTCATGGAGGAAAGGTGCTCGCGGAGCATGGGGTCTCACGAAGAAGCTTTGCGAAGGAATGATTCTCGCAGAGTGCGAACTCATGAAGCACATGCTCTCAGGGAGAAATGCCACTCGTAGAGCAAAGGGGCTTGTGGAGCAAAGGGGCTCGCAGAGCAAAGAAGATCATGAAGCAAAGCAGCTCGAGGAGCGAAGCGTCTCGCGGAGCAAAGCCTATTGCAGAGCAAAGCCTCTCGCAAAGCCCTTTGCGAAGGGCATCACATCACAATGCCCTAGAGCTCCACGAAATGGGAGATCGGCCGCCCAAGGGGTGGCATGACCATCATTATGAAGGGGGGTGATCTGGGTATTTATAGGCGATGGAGATCAGTGGAGTACGCTGTGAAGCACAAATGCACGTCGTGAATCACAAATGCGCGCTGCAAAGAAAATCACACTTCGAAACTGGAGAGAGTTCTCTCAAGTTTCTCGTAATCATGGATCCAACCATCATCGAGCTTCGCGGTGCTCACTGAGGCTCCAGTAAAGTTCCCTCAAGTTCATCGTAATAGCAGAGTCGACCATCATTGATCTTCGCGGTGATCGCGGAGGCTCCAGTGACGTTCCTCTACTCAGCGATCACGGAGGGAGCTTCACAAATGGACTCCGCGAACCTGTTTTCCACCCTAACTTTAAATGTCCATAACTCCTAATTCGTAACTCCGTTCGGGCTCTACGACCTTTCAAATCGAACCTTGAGATACATGCTACGATCTTGGATCATTTAGGGAATCATTTGAAATATTTTGCAGATGATTTTTTCAGTTCCAATAGATATAGGTATTCTTCAAGGTTGTTTCATGATTTTTATAACCATGCAGTCCAACTGTTTAAGGTGATTCTTAAGATATTGACTAGTAGAAAATTAGAACATGGTTTCTTAACTATGCACCCTAATTGTGCACAGTTAAAATTTAGATATGAAAATTATATATCAAACTCATTTTATCCCATTAACCCATTATTTTTCAATTAATCTAACCATAACTCGAATTCCACTCTTTCCAAAGAATATGGTGACATTTACCTTCAACCAGGGAGTGATACGTTGACGAATATAGGTGTGTTTAAGGTTATATAACATGATAAGTTTCCATTATTGGTGGGTTTCCTTAGTTTTCTTCTTCTTCCCTCTATGGGATTCATGGATATAATCCATTGGGGATATATACATGGTGTGTGATTACAATAATTATGAGATATAAATGTGTTGATTATAGGGAACAAGATATAAGGATTTTTTTGATTTTCAATCTAGTTTTGTTGAAGTTTTGTGTTGTTCTTCATTTTCACTTTTTTTTGTGAGGAAGGTGGATTCAATATTAACTCCTCTTATTATAACTTGATGGATTTATTTCAAATTAAAATAATTTCTTGAATTGATTTGTGAAATTATTGTGAAATTCTTGTTCGAAACGTTCTTTAGTGATGGTTTGTGGAAATGTGGAAATTGGTTGTTTTGTGGAAAGTGTAATTGGTTTAATGATTTTAAAATGATTATTTAAAATAGAGGTTTGTTTTTTTTGCATAAAAATTGGTTGGAAATGTTTTTTCAATAAAAGGTTATTTTTATTTAAATGGTAGGCATAATTGCTTTGGAATGGTTTGGGAATTAATGGTTTGGGAATTAATGGTTTTGGAATTGATGGTTGGGAATGAATTGAATGGGATGGATAATGATCATGAAGTACCACCATAATAGGGAAAGAGTGTGAACATTAAGTTCCACCATTAATGGTAACACCAAGCTTGAGTGTGTGTCTGTGGTTGTATAAAAGGAAATGGGATATTGTAAATGTGATTTGAGAAATGGATTGAATATATTGTTTGGTGGATTTACATGGAAATGGATTTGGTTTGGAAAACTGTTTTTGAATGGAAATTGTTTTATATGTTGATACAAACTATTTTAAATTATTTTATATAAATTATTTTATAAATATTTTCTAACATGTTCCATGATAGTGGTGTGAGTAGGGAAAGTCATTTGGGGAAAACCTAATGAGTTTCATTACTCACCCCCGATTTTTCACTTAGTTTCATTTACCAATTTTTTATATTGGGACATAGGAAAAGGAAAAGTATCTCATTTATTTAGTGATTAATCATGATACTTTGAGCATGGATTGTGGAGTTTGATCTTGGACTAGGTTGGGAGCTGTGGAGTTGGTGTATTTGGATTATTTGAGTTTTGTTGGATTTTTCTTCCACTTTATACTCTGATATGGGGATTACTTGTATTTTTTGTATTATTGTTTGTTGTTATTACTTGAGTTCTATATATTATTCACATGCATCATGTAGGGGTTGTTTGGTTATTTTATGCATGGTTTGTTTTTTTATTTTTAAATGGAAAATCATCCACCAATTTTATTAAATCCCTTGGAATTTATTGCTAGCCTTTGGTGTCTTGAGGATGTCACCTAAGTCCAAGTAATATCACACCACCTTCCCAAGAAAATAGTTAGGGGCATGATGTTACACATGGTATTAGATTTTTCAGTACTTGACTTGCAAATGGTATCAATCATGGCTGGTTCATCTTTTATTTTGAAAAAATGGTAGTGTTTTTTTCGGTCAAGTAGTTGTATAATCATTCTTGAATAGTCCTCGAGTTAGGATGGTAGTAAGGAGTAGGATCATCATAACTGGAAATATAGAGCATAAATAGGCTTAAATAACCTATTTATGATGAACCTTAGATTACCAGGGATTTGGGTACATAAGTGTTTTGAGACCCTTAAAAGAGTTGTTATCTCGTTTTAATGGGTTTATCCAATGAGAAGAGCATGATATGCATTGATAGAAATGGCTCCACACTAGGATTTCATATTTCATTTTGAGTAATGAATTATGATTTGGTGAAAATATTTGAATTTTGAAAAATGTTGAAATTATTTTCAAATGTGAGATTTTGAAAAGTCATTGTAGTGGTATTTTGAAAATAGTCTAATTTTCAAAAGAATGATGGAAATTTTCAAAATGATTGGAAGAGGAAAATGTGGAATTTTGTAAAGCATTGTTATGATATGTGAATGTGGTATAATTTAAAATTACTAAGACTTCAGTTGATAGAGAGTGAGACTAAATGATGTTTGTTTTAGGTTATAGAAAATGGCACCGATTAGGCATAGAATAAACTAACTAGATGTGGGTACTAATAATGTGGTTTCACCTAAGCCATAGGTGAACTGAAAATTGGTTTAGAGTATTTTCAAATATTTTTAGGCTATGGATAGATAGAACATGAGAGATGAACCAAGTTTAGTGGACCATTCTGTTCAGTTCTAGAAGTAGAATCCACCCATCTTTCAGGGTGATTCAGAACCAAAGAAAGATGAGATATGGATAAATGGGATGAATCAAATATTTTATTTCTTAGGAACACTAGATAAGTTGAAAGTCATGTTGGAAATGTACATGATGGATGATCTTTCACAATAGTGGCGGGATTTTTCAGTACAGGATAAATTAGACCAAGGCCTTTAATGGGAGGATTTTGAATAAATGTTCAACAAAAAATTCTATCCTCATATTTCCATGATTTCTAGAAAGATTTTTTTAGCTTAAAGCAATATAATCTCTCAGTGATAGAGTATGTAGATAGATTCATGAATTTAGTCCTCTTTACACCCAAATTTGCTGCAATTGAATCCTTGGAGAAACATATTTTTGAATTAGGGTTGAGGAAAAATATCCACTCAAATATTGGTGTGATTTGTATAGTTAATTATAGATATATTTTCAATAGAGAAATGGTGGAAGAAATGCAAATATCAAGAACTATGGGTGGAGGAATCATGTTGATACCTACGAGAAATGGTGTCTACTATAATGATGTGAATAAGCTGAAGAGGGACACCTATTTCCAAGGTCATGGAAGGACTCAGAATTAGATAACTAGATTGATGAATCTTCCTCCAAAACTAATGAGAAATCCTAGATGTTTTCAGTTTTTTTCTTTAGACCATATGAATAAATATTGTACAAAACCACTTAGAGAATGCCACAACTTCAACCAGATGTTGGTTCTTCAATGTTATTTTCATAGTGATCCATGTTTGGGTGTTTGAGACACAAATTATTTTCACAAACATAATATAATTCAATGATACAAGGGAAGAATAATACCTCTCATTAGAATAGCTGAGGAAGACATGGGAATTCTAGGTAAATAATGACTCATCAGCAAGGGAAATCTAAATAGGGAAATGAAGACCAAAGTGTAGCGATTGAGCAATTATATGGATATAAGAAAGTGATCATGG
The DNA here is from genome assembly GCA_963277665.1 of Viscum album. NCBI lineage: Eukaryota > Viridiplantae > Streptophyta > Magnoliopsida > Santalales > Viscaceae > Viscum > Viscum album. The sequence continues at coordinate 9,073,312 of OY728145.1, forward strand.
CTGATCAATATAGACCATTGAATATAAGAGGTAAGATACTTTTGAATTATACCCTTATAAAATATTTTTTTGACATGGGTTCCTCCCATTCATTTATTGCTTCTCATACTGCTGATCTTATGGGTTTTCATGTTGAGATGATGCTTCTATTTTGAAACTTAAAACTCCTCTTAGCCATAGAGAATATCGAGCCTTTATGGGAAAATAATGTTCTATAAAAATTGATGGAGTTGAGATGATATGGGATTTATATGTTCTTGAGATGGACGTATATGACATAATCCGAGGTATGGATTGTTTGATAATGTTCAATGCTGAAATCTATTGTTACAATTAAAAGGTTAGTTTTATGACTGATAATGGCATCTAGCATCTCTTTAGAGGATACTGGAATGTAAAGGTAGGTGAAATATGATTGTTTTCAACAGCATTTGGAATGATCTCATACTAGTTAGAAGAATGTTTTTTCATCGATGCATGAGATTGAGAATAGCGGTTTTCCAAAAGTGGTTGATAATTTTATATATGTTTTTCTTGATAATTTCTCAGTGTTTCTACCCAAAATAGAAGTGGAATTATGATTGATCTCTTACTAGGGAAGAGTCCAATTTCCCTTCCGTCTTATTATATGGTACCAACAGAACTGAGGGAATTGAAAGTACAGTTAGAAGAGATGGAAAGTAAAGGGTTCATTCATCCTAGTATATCTTTTGGGGAAGAAACAATCTTATTTGTAAAAAATGAGGATGGAATTGTTCGATTTTGTATAGATTGAATTACGATTAACCAATTTAGGATAAATAATCAATATCTACTTTCATGAATTGATGATCCATTGGATCAATTAAGGGGAGCCTAGTGGTTCTCTAAAATTGACTTCAAATCAGGATATCACCAATTACGAGTTCAAAAAGAGGATATTCCAATGAAAACTTTTATAAATAGATATGAACATTACAAGTATGTGGTTATTACTTTTAGTCTTACAAATTCACTAATTGTCTTTATAGAATTGATGAATCAAATATTTCACAGGTATTTAGATTCTTTTGAGGTGGTGTTTATGAATAACATATTGGTGTATTCAAGTACAACGACTGGGCATGAGTAACAATTGATGATAGTGGTGGGTATCTTGTGGGATCATTATTTTTATGAAAAAATTCTAAAGTATTCTTTTGGAATACAAGATTTACAATTCTTTGTCTATGTAATTTCTAAAAGAGTTTTTTTGTGGATCCAGAAAATATAAAGGTTGTGATCTCTTGGAAACCATCGAAGAATATCTATGAGATATGCAGTATCCTTAGTTTGGATAGTTATTAATGATTCTTTATTCATGAATTTTCAAGAATATATTCAAAAATTAAATATTCGATATGAAAAAATATTTCATTCTAATAGAATTAGTAATGTAAGAAGTATTTTCAAGAGATTAAACTTTTCTTTACATCAACATCGATTTTTATTTCTTAACAATCACAAAAACAGTATGTGGTGTATTGTGATTATTTAAGATATGGTTTATGGTGTTTTATCATGTAGGGAGATCACATTGTTTCTTATAGATCACAAACGTTATATTTTCATGAGAATAATTACCCAACACATGATTTGGAAATATCTATTGTTTTCCATACTTTGAAGACTTGGATTTATTACCTCTACGGTGAGAAATTCATGGTGTTTATAGATCATAAGAGCTTGAAACATATTTTATCCTAAAGGTATTTAAATATGAGACAAATAAGATGGATGGAGTATCTATAAATGTCTGACTTTGACTTGATGTATACATTGGGTAAAGTAAATTCATTAATGGATTCATTAAGCATAAATTCATATGGTTAGTTGGTAAAACATGCTTCATATTAGTGGAAGTTGATGTCAGTGATTTCCGACATGCACTTGGATTTTGATGTCCAAGTTATTGTTGAGGTTTTATTTTTTATTTCTTTTGTTTCTAATTTAGTTGATACAATTAAACAGGTACAAACATCTAATACATAATGAGTTGCAATGAGGTCAAAACTCAATGGTGGGGAGACCATTGAGGGTTGAAATCTTGATGGGATCTTAGTGTTATGTTTTAAAAATTATATAGTATTCCCTATGGTTTTTAAGAACAACTCTTTCATGATTACTACCATTAAAGATGCTATGTTCATCCTGAAATATAAAAAATGTATAAGGAACTGAATTAAATTTTTTAGTGGGTCGGCATGAAAAGAAAGGTAGATGTGTTTGTTATGATATTACTCACCTTTTTTCATGTTAAGGTAGAGAACTAGTGACCAAAAGGTATATTATATTCTTTACCTATTACTATTTGGAAATGGGAGCATATAATTATGGATTTTTTCAATATATCTCCCAAGGAAGGTTTAAAAATAGAAGGCCATATGGGTGATAGTGGATCAACTCATAAAGTCAAACCATTTCATTCCTATTAAAAAATATCTTACAGTAGAGGAATTCTAAAAAATATATATAAAAGAAGTGGTGAAGATAAATTGCGTACAAGTTTCAATAGTATCAGACAGATATTCAAGGTTTATATCTTTTTTTGAGAAATCCTTAAAAAAAGCCCTTCGAAATTAATAGACTATGAGAACATTGTATCATCCTCAAATGGATTGACTATCCAAAAGGATGATAAAAATATTATAAGAAATTTTTAGGGCTTGTGTAATGGATTTTTGTGGCTCATGGTAGGGGAACATAATGTTAGTGGAGTTATCGTATAATAATAATTATCAAGAGTCTATACATATGTATCCCATTGAAGAATTGCATGGGAATCCTTTTTGATCTCAAATGTTTTGGGTGGAAACATGTGAGACTTCACTGGTTGGAAAAATTATTTTCCAAGAGACAATGGAGAAGATTAATTTAATTAGAAAGAGGATGAATATGGTTCAGATTCATCAAAAATCATATGTGGATAATCATCAATGGTTGTTTTCATTCGAGGTGAGTGATCCTGTGTTCTTGAGAATATTTCCAAGGATTAGGAATCATTGTTTTGGAGAGTAGGGAAAGTTATCTCCATGATACATAGAACCTTTTGAGATAATAGAATGGGTTGGTGAGGTGGAATATCAGTTATCTTTTCAAAAAGTTTAGTTCAGTGCATAACGTATTTCATGTATCTTAGTTGAAAATGTATTATCCTGATCTTGACCATGTGATTTTATGGGATCACATTGACCTAGAGAAGGATGATATGTAGGTTCATGCGCTAGTACACATTTCAGATAGGTAATAGAAATTATTATGCATGAAAATAATCGTTTTAGTGAGGGTTTCATGGTAACATGTTCAGATTTAGGAATAAACTTGGGAACGAGAAAAGGAAATGGCCGAGTGGTGGCCTGAACTCTATCAAGAAAACGGTGGTTTTATAATTTCTAGAGATGTAAATACCAATGGTGGGGAGAATTTAACACACCTAGTTTTAGTTAATTAACCTTTTATTTATGTATTTTAAGTATATAATGTAGTTAGGTTACGTTTGGGAAGGTCTTGAAGAGTTTTGGAATGTTTTGGGATCTTTTATAGAGGTTAACGGTTTGAGCACAATTTTTGGAAACTGTGAAAGAGATCTAGAAAACCGTGAAAAGTGAAACAGAGGATAGTGTATGGTTTGTACTAACTATTCAACCACTTAGTAGAAACTGTGCTTTTGGGGATAGAGAGATTCTACACATTTGGCGCATGATTTGTATAACTGTGTGAGCCAAACGTGCAAGGTGATTCTTGATAAAGTGAATAATGCATGGGTTTCCTAACCATACACCCTAACCATTCATGGTTAAAAGTTAGATTAGAATATTATGGATATAACTCGGCTTAGACCCTTAACCCCCCATTTTCACTTAATCTGAACCTAAATCAAATTTCACTATTCCCAAATATTGTGGAGATATTTCCCTTGACCCAAGGGAAATCTATTGGTGAATCTTGGTGTGTTGAAGGTGATATTACTTAGTAAGTTCTCGTTCTTGGTGGTTTTCCATAGTTTTATTCTTCTTCCCTCGCTTGGATTCATGGATCTTACCAGTTTTGGATAGATACATGGTGTGTGATTCCAATCATGATGAGATTTGTCTATGTTGATGATAGGTAATAAGATATAAGGTGTGTTTTTTGATTCTAAATTTGGATTTATTGATGTTTTTTCCATTATTCATTTTCACCTAAATTTTCAAGGTAGGTGGATTCAATATCAACTCCTCTTATTATAACTTTAAGGCTTGATTTGATATTAAATAAATTTCTTTAATTGAATTGTGATTTTTTTTCAAACCTTGTTGGAAACATTATTTAGTGATTATTTTTGGAAATGTGGAAATTGGTTGTTTTTGGTGGAAAGTGCCATTTGTTTCATAATTTTAAAATGGTTTTATTGTTTTGTTACATGGAAATTGGTCATAAAAGTGTTTTCAATAAACGTTTTTTTATTAAAATGGTTGTAATAGTTTCTTTCATGAGTAGGGATGTTATTTGTGGAAAACCTATCGAGTTTCGTTACTCATCCCCTACTTGGGAAATTTGGTGTGTTTTTGTATTTTATATATTGGGACACAGCTAAAGTAAAAGTATCTCATTCATTTAGTGATGCATTATGAAACATTAATCACGGATTGTGGAGATTGATCTTGGAGAAGTTTTTGAGATATGGAGTTGTTGTATTTGGAGTCCTTGAGTATTTTTTTTTGGTTTTGTGTTCCAATTTTTTCTTTGACGTGGTGATTGATTGTATTTTGGTATTGTTTTAAGTTAGTATTACTTGATTTATATAAATTTTGTCTCATGCATCATGTAGTGGTTTTTTGGTTATTGTGAACATGGTTTGGTTGTTTTAGTCTCAAAGGGAAAATCTTCCCCTAATTGTGTTGAAGTCCTTGACATTTATTGCTAGCCTTTGGTGTCTTAGGGATTTCACCTAAGGCCAAGTAGTATCCCACCACCTTCCTAATCCAATTCTGAGGGGTGGGATGTTACAGAAAGTCATAGGGATATAAATTCAATATGGTATATTAATTGTGGATGTTTGAGACACATGAGTGAATAATTATCCAATTTCCAAGAACTATCAAAAGTTTATGGAAGTTTGGTTGCCTTTGGTGACAATGTTAAAGGTAAGATCATTGGAGTTAGACTAGTTGGATATCCAAAATCTATCATGATGAACAAGCTTATCTATGATCAAGGGTTGAAGCATAATATTATAAGTATTTCTGAACTATGTGATGATTACTTTAGCATTTATTTTTTAATAATACTTTTTTTTATTTAAGGATAAACTACTTAAGTTTAGAGCACCAAGATTTGAAAATGATTACACTTTAGATCTTAGTTCTTTGTGTGAATATAAATTGAAGTTTTTAAGTACTAAAATAAGTGAATAATATTTATGGAATGTGAGACTTGGTCATTATAATATATTTTCTTAATATAAATTATCTAAGAATAAATTATTTTCTAATCTACTCATTCTTAAGTTTGACTAGAAACGAATTTCGGATGCATGCCTAATAGGTAAGTATTATAAGTCAACTTTCAAATAAATTATCAATGTTTCTACATATAAACCTTTATAAATTATCCAAATGGATTTGGTATGATCCTCTATATTAATAATATTTTATAACAAATTCTTTATATTTTTCTTAGCTAATGATTTTTTCTAGATTTATTTGGATTTGATTTTGGATGGTTAAAAGCAAATCCTTTTTGTTTTTTTTGAGTTTTTTTAAGTTTTTTGAAAATGAAAATTATTTAAAAATATTTTAATTAATTAGTGATCATGATGGAAAATTTTACAATCAAGAATATAATTATTTTTTCTGAAACCTGGGTTTTAGAAATATCTTTTCTGATCCCAAAACACTTCGAAAAATGGAATTGTTAAAATAATAAATAGAACTATTCAATAAATGTTAAGAAATATGTTGAATGAATTTAGTTTACCTACCTATTATTGGGAAAATGTTTCTAATGTAGCCTTACATATTATGAATAGAGTATTAATAAGACCTCTTTTTAAAAAGACACCTTATGATTTATGGAATAATATAAGACCTAAAATTTGATACCTTAAAGTTTTTGGATGCAAGGTGTATATCTTGAATACTAAGGAAAACCATGGTAAGTTTGATATGAAGGATGATGAAGGAATATTTCTTGGGTATTCTACTATTTCTAAATATTATTGAGTTTTAAATAATAAGGCAAGGATAGTTGAAGAATCTATTCATGTGAAGTTTTGTAAAATTGATCCATTTGATCACAACTTAATCCAAATAGATAAAGATATTGATTGTTTAAAAAACTTGAAGCTTGAATCTTCTATTGATATGTTTGAAAGTAAAATATAACATGATCATGAATAATACTATTTTGAAAACATGAAATTGAGGAACTTGAAAGTGTTTTACCCATACAATCTATAATTTCAAAGGATTATACTTTGAGACTATTATAGGTGATCTATATGAAGGATTTCAGACTATTTAGAATGTTGAAAACCTAATTGATTTTTATACCTTTATATCCCATTTTAAACCTAATTTTGTAGATGAAACCTTAGATGATGAGTGTTGGATGTTGGCTATTTAATAAGTACTAAATTAGTTTAAGAGAAAAATATTTTTGAATGAGTTAATATACCCTCATACCATCATATATTAATAACTAAATAGGGTTTTAGGAATAATAAAGACAATAAAGGTTTAATTACTATGAGTAAGGCTAGTCTAGTTTATAATAATTATAATCAGGAGGAAGGAATATACTATAAAGAAACCTTTTCCCTATTAATATTCTTGAAGAAATTAGGATCATTTTATCCTATACATCTTATATAAATTTTAAATTATACTATATGTATGTAAAACATGAATTTCTAAATGGTTATTTAATGGAGGAAGTTTATATGGAAACCCCCCAGGTTTAAAATTCCTCACTTTACACATTATTTTTTCAAACATACTAAATCTATATATGATATTAAAATTGCACTAAGGGTTTGGTATGAGAGGTGATGTTATTTTATTTTAGTAAATGGGTTTTTTTTCAGCTTTGGAAGATCCTACTCTTTTAAAGAAAATATCTTCTTCTGATATTTTATTTTTTCAAAATTTTTGTGGATGATTTTATTTTTGGTTTAAATAATCAAAATATTTGTAATGATTTTTTTAAAATTTATACAAAAAGAGTTTTAAATGAGTATTATGGGATAATTAAATTCATTTCTTGGTTTTAAAATTTAATAAAAGGGTTTTGAGATGTTTTAAATCAAAGTAAATATATTATTTATTTATTAAAAACTTTTGTTTTGAAAATATTAAGACATATAAAAATCCCATGTGAACTAATGTAAAACTTTATTTAGATGAAGACAATACACCATTTGAAAAAAAATATACATAGGTATGATTTTTATTTTATTGCGTCTTACTGTTAATAAACCAGATACAATGTTTTTTATTTCCTTTTGTGCAATTTTTCAATAAAATCCAAAAGTGTCTCACTTAATTGATGTTAAATTGATTTTTATATATTTAAAAGGAAATATTTATCAATGTTTTCTTTATCCAAAAAACCACAATTTTGAGTTAATTCATATTTAGATTCTAATTTTAGAGGCTATAGATTAGATAGAAAAGTTACACCAGGAACTTGTAACTTTTTAGGGAAATACTAGGTTTCATGGTATAGTAATAAGTAAAATTTAGTTACATTGTCAACTAGTGAATCATAATACATATATATTGGTAGTTTTTATGCACAAGTGTTGTGGATAAAACACACACTTTTGAAATCCAGACTTAATTTTCATCATGTTATTATTTTATGCAATAATTCTAGTGCTATAAATATTTTAAAAAATCTAGTGAGTCATTATAGAAGTAATCATATTGATATTCAACATCAATTTCTAAGGGATTATATTCAGAAAGGGGATATTTATTTGGAATTTATTAATACTAAAAATCAGCTTACTGATATTTTTACTAAATAACTCCCCTTTACTAGTTTTGATATGATTAATGGGGATTTATAATTATTTAATTTTAAGTAAAACTATTATATTTTTTTAATATCAATTTATTTTAGTGTTTTATTTATATTTTAAATAATTTTTTATAAATATTTTTTAACTTTTTTTCATTTTATATCATATTTGTTTCATATTTTATTTTTAAAATCTATCTTTCCATTAAAAAAATGATTTCATTGAATTATTGGATCGATAAACTGATCTGTCGCCATTCCAAACCCAAGAATCTATTCTATTTAAATCTCTCAAACTTTAAATCTCTAAAAACCTAGTTTTTACAAACCCTAAACCTTACACTAGTTCTTGTGATGGTGAATATGAAGTAGTTGGATGGGGCTATTCCTACTAATGTAAAGAGAAAAAGATCTTATAGTTTAGATCCAAAAGTTATATAGGGAAATGGCATGGACTTAGAATGGTTATTTGAAACAAATTTAATGATCAATAAGGAATTAAGATTTCAAGGATTGAAATTAATATTTAATATAGGTAATTCCAAGTATGCATCCAAAAATATAGGTAAAAGAATTTCATGAAAACACTAAGTATAACTTTGGTGAAAGTGAAGATGTCATCTTTTCAAAATTGAATGAAAAATATTTTTTGATCTCATCATTGGAAATGAATCAGTTTATTCAATAACCTCATGAAGATAATTTCAGTTTTATCTTTATATCAATTAGATATGGAGTTCACAAGTATATAGAAATTATGTATTTTTCTTTTGGGATAACTCAAGTTAAGAATATATTGGTCAAGTATCTGGAATCTAACAAGAAGGTGTTCATCATGTTTATTCATAAAATGGTATTTCCAAGGATTGGTGAGTATGAGAAAATACTTTTTGGGACTTGAATATCATGTTCCTCATATATAATGACATCAAGTTGAATATATGTCAGTACATGTTAAGGTACATGAACCATTGTTTTAAAAAGTATGCTTGAATGTTTTTTTATCTCTATGATATATTAGTTTCAGTTATTCTTTAAAAGGGTGGATGATTGTTGACATTAGGATAGGTCCAATATTCTATCAGAATAATATTATTTCTACCAGAACATTAAGTAAATTCAGTTTCTTCTAGAGTGTGATAAGAGTAAAGTTAATACCAGTTGGTTCTAGATAGGATGATCCATCTAGTTCTCATGCTAAGGGGGATCAAATGACTTTAAAGTCAACTAGATCTACAAGGATTGATGTAGAGGAGATTAGAAAATCTCGAGTAGAAGGATAAACTGATATGGATGATATAGTGCAAGTGGATAAAGGTTTAGTGGATTATTCTATTGGTAATAAAAATATACCTATCAGTAATTCAATATGTTAGGTGTTGGAAGAAAATATTCCCACTAGAGTTTGGGAATTATTCAGTTTCCTAGAGCTAATCAAGAACCCTTTACTAATGACAATAGTCGTGCTATACTTTTTTAGAGGACTTAGAGAAGAGAGGTCTCCACACCAAAAGAGAAAGTTTTTGACTCTATTGTATGAGAATTTTTAAAATCAGAACCTATATTAAAATAAATAAATGATAAAGTTACATAAGAAATAAAAAAAATTGTAGATGAAGCTCCTCATTATCTAGGATCTCAAATAAAATAATTAATTGTTCATGATGACGAATAACAAGTAAAAAATTCTCATTATGATAAGAAAGTGAGTACTCTTGTTGATAATATGAATTAATTTTTTGAGAATAAATTAGTTTATTTATTTCATAAATCTTTGGGTAGTACTATATAAGAAATTGATGAGGTCACATAAGTTCTTGGAGACATATCCTCTCTAGAAAATGAAGATGTGGAGGTTTAATACATTTATTTGGTTGAAGTTATATATCCATATGTGATACTTGAAAATGAAATATTAGTTTATGATGATTTAAATTTTGAGGCTCGTACTCATTTTTTTCAATAGATATGGTTTCTAAGTTCAAAACATTAAGAGAACAAGTTGTTAAGATAGAAGTAGAAATTGAGAGTTATCAAAGGTCTTTTGAGGAATTAAAATGTGTGTCTAATTTAAAAATAAATTATGAATCTCTCAAGACTCATAATTAGAGTTTAAAATAAAATTTAATCTCTAAGAAATATCTTTATTCTTTTATAAGGTATATATTCAATTAGGTCGAAAAGATTAAAGTATAAATAGTTTCAAAATATTGTTTTATTGGCTTGAATGACTTTTTAGCGAGGAAACATGAAAGTGTGAAGGGAGTAAGTTATAGTTAGGGGAGAGCATTCACATATAGTGGATCAGGTTCTAAATATGTGTTGATAAGGGTAGAGATTTTATCTATTGATCTTTCAGCTAGGGATGAAAGGATTAAGAGTTTACAATGTGATATAGTACACCTATAGACTTTCCTAAGAATTTAAAAGGACTTGGTTGAAAGTTTTACCTCTAATGAAATGGGAGTTAGTTTTTTAATAAACTAATTAGGAGAAATTATGGATAGATATTTTCATTATTTTGATACTATTCACAATTTTCTAAAGGTCAATCTGGTATAAGTTCTGAAGAGGAATCAAGAATCAAGGTAGCTGATAAAGGAGTGAGAAGGACTAATGAATCATAATTTTAAGGGTTTGATGGTGATGATAAAGGCCATGCACTAGACTCTTGAAGATTCCTTAACCTCTGAATCATCTTCCATTGAAGAAACTATATCCATTCCTTCTTCTCACCCCACACCTTAATCTATTTATCCTTGTACCAATATTGATTGTAATCTAGGATGATTCATAAAAATAAGTTCTTTTATTATTTTTTTCTTTATTTATTTTCTATGTACTATTTTTTTTATTTTTATAAACCTATCTATTTTTAGTATAACCTTACTTCGGATTATTTTAAATTCACTTACATTTTAGTTCTAAATTAAATGCATTTTAATCTATTTTTATACTTTATTTTTTATTTTACAACAGGGGATAAATCTAGATAAACACAACATTATAAATCTTCTGATATTTGATTAATTATTCTATGTCTATTTTTTTTGTTTAATAATTTAATCCTATAACTCTCTTTGTGTTTATGTTTATATGGGGTTTTTATCATAAAAAAGTTGGAGATTTTTGTGTATACCGATATTGACCCAATAGTTTCTCATTAAGTTCTCATTGTTTTTATGCTAAAAAATACCCTCATATATTTTACTAATAGAGTTACATTGATTAGATTTTAGGTTTATATTTATTTTGATTTTTATTTTAGCTTTACCATAATTATAGAAGTTTTAATTTCTTAATAATATTTTATTTGGGTGAAATATTATTTTGTAAAGTATTTTGGTTATTTTAAATAAGATTGAAATCAATGTTCAAAAAGTGATTTTGTAACCTAACATTGGTATCCAACCCTACTTTTGGAACCCCATGTTTAAGGTAAATTATATGATCAAGAACCAAAATTTATATAAGGACTGTATCAATTGAGCATGTAATAACACATTAGTAACCACACATTTAATCTGAACATTATGTTCATATACCTAAATTTTGGTAAGGAACTTCATGTTCATGTATGTAATGTTTGGTATAAACCTAATATAAGTAACCTAACATTTATATTATACTAAAAATTATATAATTAAACATTTGGAATCATCCAAAAACTATAAACCTTACTTTTAGAGTTATCATTACGCAGAGAAACACTATATTGGATCAATCATCTACATGATTTAAATTTTAAATTATTCGGAGATCTATACATAGTTTTTACTAAAGAAAATACCACGATAAATAATTTCCAATACTTTTTCATAATAAATTCATCAATGAATTAATTTATTTATATTTATAGGGGATTTTATGATTTTTTATGGAAGATAACATTCAAATTTCAAATAGACTAAGAATTGTAAAGATCACGATTTATCTAGTTATTTTTACAGATCTTTTTTACCATGCTTAAATCAGTGTTTTTTTATTCTTAATAGATTATTTTCAGAAATATAGAGGATATTGATGATTTGATAGAATATGTTTTTAACTTGTTGAAGCATCGGGAAAAATAAATAGCTCTTGCTCTGAAATTACATTGGAATTTTATATTTATAGAAGAAGTTGTTTTTTCAGGTATAACTGTTACTGTTCTTATCTATGAATTATATTTTATAGTTGAAAATTTTCAAGACTACACTTTGGATACATACATGTTATTATATGATAATGTGTGTTCGTCCAAGTATGAAGGAGTTTATTTTCTACTAGTGTGTTATATAGAAATTCTCTACAACTCATGGATTATTCTCAAGGATAGTGATTTAATGTTATTAATTTATTCTTATGAAGATATATTCAATTGTTATTTTCATTATTTTCATCTAAATTATTTCAAAGATAATTTCTATAACCAAACATAACCACTTTTGTTTTTGAACACTCATGTGATTGAGTGTTTTAAAGGTTGTTGATTTTCTTATTTTAAAGTAATGTAAAATATTTTGTAACAAGTTATAGTTGCTTATACTAAACTATCAAGATCCCATGGAAAATGATCTGCTAGTGAAAATCACTACGCTCACGGAGATAATGTATGTGGAGTGGACTAGGGGATCTTTTGGCCATGAACCAATATAAAAATTTATGTGTCTATTTCTCTTATTTTTTCTGCATAATATATTCAAATAAAATGGATCAGTATTTCTTTACAAGTTACAAAGGGGGATCGATTTTAAATTATTAAAGTGTTTGTAAAAGGACATAACTCAACCCCTCTTGTGTATTATTCATCTTTATGATCAAAAATTTAATCCCAATGATTATATGAGTCAAATGAATACATAATCCCAATGGCTATATAATCCCAATGACTATATATGCCCCAAAACCATATTACCTTCCTATATAATCCTAAATAAATCTATAAAATCATTAATTATCTATCATCATTCCAAGAATAGTTCTAATAATTATATTTTATTTGTAGTTGTGATAAAGGTTATGATATTCATGGTGTTAGGTCCGAATGATGAATACATATGACCTTGAGGGGGGGGGGGGGGGGTAAATAAACCATTATAAAATTTCAAAGAGATAGATTAATTAATAAAGTAAATTAATAGAGTTAATATGTAGTGGAAAAATAAATGAATGAAAAATTGATTTTTTATAGTAGTTGGGTATAAGGTGGACCTACTCTACTCTTATACTTCTCTTATCCATGAGAGATGCATTATACACTATACGTATTTTTGAAGTAGAATCATAACCCGATTATAACCTATTTTTTCTAGCGGAAGCATAACAAAGACACATGACTTTTGTATAGGGAGTCAAACCCCAATTATAACATTGAATTTAAACTATGAGAGTCACAACTTGAATGGTATCCACTTTAGAATTCGAGAGTCACAAAGAAAATAAAGAAAGAAATATATTGAATAGAAAACCATAAACAAAAAGTTTGAGAAAAAGTGAGAGGAATAGGAAGTAGTGTTACAGACACAAGAAATCAGGATGAAATAGCTAAAAATAAACAAGAGAAGAACATGTAATGATACTTGAGTAATAGATCAGTTCATCTTGTCAAGGTAGTAGTATTTTATGAATATGTAGTTCAACACTTGGGAGATTATCCAAAAAATTAAAGGCTTGTTTTCACAGGATCACAAACTTTCACAACTCTTAAAAATATGAAATTTCACTTTAAAGAATTATTGTAACTACAAATTATTATGTGTGTAATAGTTTATATCAAAGAAATTATTGATTCGATTAAAATTTCAAAACTCAAAACAACCAAGAAGTTCATTAGAAAATTAAAATTAAAAATAATAATATTTATACCACGATTATCACAAAAATTATCAAGGAAAGACAAGAAGAAAATAGTTCTAAAAAGGATTATTGATTGAAATTAAAAAAACTTAAACAATTAAAAAAAATTTCAAAATCATTTGAATATATTAAAAATAAATCCATAATAATATGTCAACGAGATCTCCCAAATATTTCATAAAAATTTCCTTTTAAAATTAAAAAATCTGAAAACATGAAATTTAAATGCATGTAGATTCATAGAATTTCATATATAAATATCATTGCATTAAAAGCTATAAAAAAGTTATTATAACATTGTGTTACATAATCATGAATTTAGAAACATTAAAATAAAAAAAACCAAAATTAATAAATTCAATATTTTAAGTTTCATATTTTAAATATATGCATAAAAATAGAACTATAGGGGCCCAAACTTTTCATACATAAATGTCATATATTTTAGATAAATATTTAATACATTTCAGGAAAAAATTCCTGAGGACTATAATTTTTTATTTTATTTGGATACTAGAAACAAAATCTTCTTATTTCATGAATAATACTCAACATCTCTCATAAAGATCTTCTCACATAGTACTTCTATTAGGAATACCCTACCAAAACCTTTATTCTTAACCTAGGGAAGGAAGCATAAGAAAGGGTGTGATCAGATTCTCAGTATGGGTAAACATAGAAGACATCAATCTATGATCTTATAAAATAATAATATAATAACAAGGGTATGTGATCTTGAAAATAAATTACAAAGTTCATACCTAACCAATTATAGAACATAAACACAAGTCATGACATAAAACATTATGATTTCAGAAAACATAGCCCATAAGAGTGAGAAATCATCATAAATCAATCATGAACCATAATATCACATCATAAAAGTGTGTCCCCATTATAAATATATAAAAAATTTTCATAAGTCAAGGTTAAATATGAATACTATCAATATAGTGGATTAGGAATCATCACCTATTTCATATTGTGGATTAGGACACACATGTTTCCTATAGTAGACCAAGAATCACCTTTTTACAATAGTGGATCAATCCCATAAACTTGTTTACCATTGTTATCTCATGAGATATAGATCTTTAACCAATGAATTGGATTGATATTTAAGTATAACCTATATCATATTGAAAACCATACTTATGTGTGACAAAATATCATAAAACATTCATCATATCATAACATCATAACCTGTGTAAAGAAAATTGGTTTTATAAACATTACATCAATTCACCACAGTATAGCCCATGAAAAATAAATTAGTTTCATAGAAATTTCATAAAAATTAACCATATAGAGAAATAATAAGGATATTATCATTCAATATTATTTGCAATAAATCATATGCAATATCAATGATTGCCATCCAAGTTGGAAAATTATTTTTAAATATCACTTGGAACATTTCTTGAGAAAAATAACCTTTCCACTTTGAAAAACACTTTTCAAAACGTAAAACATTTTTTAAATTATCTTTTATTGGAAACTTATAAAGTAAGATTTAAAACCATTTAAAACATCTCTTGGGTAAAATAAAATTTCCACTTTTAAAAATAATCTTTAAAACATAAAACATCTTCAAAATCGTTTTCTTTGAAAATAACCTTGGAAACTTATAAAATAATATTTTAAAAATCACTTAAAACATTTATTGAGAAAAGTATCCTTTCCTATTTAAAAAACAAATTTTAAAACATAAAATATTTTCAAAATCACTTTATTTTAAAATAAACTTTGAAACTTATAAATTATTATTCAATGAAAATAATGATCATGATGATAGGGAAATTCTGTTCATGCTGCACATGTTAAAAAATATTCCTTTCACATTTTAGGTAAAATCCAAACGAGAATTGTTTTGGAAAAGTAAATCAACATGAATTTTAAAAATCTATTAAAAATAAAAAAGGGGTAAAATTGACTTAAAAAAACCTAGAGTAACGTTAAAACATTCCTGAATTTTTTATAGATAACATGTACTTGAAAAAAAAAATTTTCGATCAAAGAGAGAAATAAAGAAGATTTTTATTAATTTGTTTTTGAAATATAGATTACATAAAAAGAGTAAAATAAAGGTAAAAAATGCATTCTCATTACATAAATGTTGTAGAATAAAATTCTTTAGTTTCTTGAGATATGGGTGATATTATTTCATCATAAAAATAATAAACATAAACAATCCTGATAAATAATGAGATTATATCATAATACCCTTAACACTTTGGTAACTTTAAACCATAATCCCCATGAAGGAATAAAATTCAATGAAACTTAAAATACCATGATAATAAAAAAATCCATGGTATTACATGTAAAATGGTGTTTACACACACCTTATAAAGGAATATAGGTTCATAATACAACATATGTCTCAAAGAAGGAAAATTGAGACAAAAATCCCTTATTACATTAGTAACTTTTGAACCCTAAACCATATGAAACATAGATAATAAAATTTATATATAAATAAAAATAATTTTAATGATAATAATCATAAAATAAATTCATGGGTAGTATATACACCATATAAAATAAATAAGTGGAGAATATGGAAGGTGTCTCACAGAAGTAAAAATGAGACAGAAGACCCTTACCTTATGACTCGAATTCCTTTGTACATGTTTGAATATTTTTCATAATAAATATAAGTTTATTATAAATCTATTAAAGAATCATACTTATGTATATAATACCTTATATGATTTACTTATGAAATTTTACTATCCTTTTATTATCAATTCAATATTACAATCATGTTATGGGTAATAACTGCTTTTTTTCACGCATGTTTTGATTTATTATTTTATTTCCTATTACTTTATTTAGGATTAAATAACCTTTATAATATTAAATTTGATATAAATATCATATATATTCAATATATATTTATTTATAGTAATCAATAAAATCTATATATAGAAAATGAAATACACCATTTATGGAGACTGTAGGTCTTGCGTATGCATGAACGTTGCTTCCATTTTCTTGAAGGATTGAATGAAATAAGGATAAATTATATATTACCATAATATAATATTTTTCATTTCATATATATCACATATTTTTATTTAAATATGTTCTTATTAATTTCTATATAACTAGTATGTGAAGAATGAATCACATCGCTTTATGAGGTGGTAGTCCACCATACACACGAAAATTGTTATTGTATCCCCCATAGAATGAGAATTAAGAAGTTATATGTGATATAATTATTACATAGTTATAATTATATTAAAAATATAATATATATTCATTTAATCTATCCTTATTACCATAAAAGTAAAATTGAATGGAAAAACACATCACATCGGTTCATGAGGTGGTAGTCTGCCATACACATGAGAGATATGTTTTTCCAAAGGTCTGGGAGGTACGAAGATATTTGTGGTATTATAATTAAAGAGGTATAATAATTTCATAAATATCATATATAAACACTAAATCCATCATTATACCCATCCGTTATAGGTAGTGATTGAAAACGAATGACAGTGACTCGTGAGGTAGTAGTCCACTATACAAATGAATAATGATTTCATAACCTATTTGATGGTAGTGGAAATGGATATATGTTATTAATATAAAATAATAAAATATCAGTATATGGTATATAATAGTGTTATTATTTTATCATATTTGGAAAATAATTTAAGGAGTTATAAGAATATGTAAAATAAAAATGCATAGTTAAAAGCTTTATCTTGTCTTCAAAAAACCTCTTTAGGTTTAACTTAAAGCCTTTCTATATTTCAATTATCACCAAAAAATAGAATTTATGATGTTTTGAGTGAATTAATATGGAAATTTGGGTAGGTATATACTGAAATAAAGTGTTTTGGAAGTGTGAATAAGAAAGGTGTGGGTGCGACCTTTTATAAGTGTGGTGAGATGCACACTTGTAATTTTTGAAAAGAAAAATATTTACCCACATTGTTCAAACACCCAAAGGCTGAAAAATGATACATTATCAAACCTTATTTTTTATAAATTCAAAATATGGTCATATAATTAGTTTTAACAAGTTTCTAGGTCATTTTACCCCATATCCTTTAGGTTAACCCCAGTAAACCCATTTTAACCTTAGCCGTGATAATTATTTTTTAAAATTTTTATTATTAATTATGGTAAAAAATTATGTTAATTTTTTTGGATAATATAAATTATTATGATTAAAAAATTTAATCTATTTCTATAAATTACATTAAAAGAATGGATAAATTTAATTTAAAATTAAACCCATAAACGTGATGAAAAAACAGTTTTCCAAAGAGAAAAGTTTCAAAAGTTTAAAAATTTTTATATCAAAATTCAATATGAAATTGAATCCAATGATAAAAATTAGATTAATAGATATATAACTGAACTAATATTACTTTTACCATCTTTAAACAATTTTTATGTTTTTAAATGATTTAAAAGAAATTAAAATTCTTAATGAAGACTAGTATTTTCACTATTCATCAAAAAATTTATCTTCTTAGAAAATTATAGAAACTTTATCATAAAATAATTTTGAAATTATTATTTAAAAATATAATTTCTTTTTTTAAAATAATTTTTCTAAAATTAAAAAATAATTAATTTAAATATAAGTGTTCAAAATGAAATTAAATTATTTTTTTAAAAAAATACAGTATTTAAGAAAACAATCATATTTATTCTTATCTATTGTATAAAAAACATAATATTAATGTTAAAATATTTTATTGAATAAATATTATACAAATATTATTGAAATATATCACCAAACATGATTTATATAATTTATGGATATATAATGCATTTTTTTGCATAAAAATACCAGAAATGTCAGGAGCTAGTGGAAGCCGGTCCTAATAAAATTAAATAAAAAAAGGAAACAAGTCAAGAATACAAGGGGTTATTACATAAACGAGTGTGCATTACACCACACCTATCTTCCTCCACCAGTGGGGCACAGTAGTCCGGGGCTGTGGAAGACCACATCTCTCTAGGATCATTGAGCACCCGCTTTTCCAGTGCATCTGCCACCTGATTAGCCTCCCGGTAGACATGTGAAACGTCCACCCGCATCTGAGCAATATCACTAAGGAAACCAACCCACTGAGGTAGCAAACACCAAGGTACCTGGCATGTCTTGGTACTCAAGGCATGAACCACGATATGAGAGTCAGACTCAATCCATATATAATTCCAATTAAATTGGACAGCGTACCTGATGGAATAGATCATTGCCCAAATCTCAGCTTCAAATGCAATGCCAAATCCAATAGCGTGGTGGAAGCATCCTTTTATAAACCCACGATAGGTGCAGAACACTCCCCCACAACCCGACGAGCCTGGTGTACCCAACTCGGCCCCATCAACATTTAACTTGAGGCAAGGCCCAATGGGTGGGATCCATCAGATATACTTTAGCATCTGAGGCTTGCATGGTCAACCCGAAACACCAAGCATTCTTAGAATTTGAAGATCTGAAACTGTGTTAGACATGACGCCATCCTGAACAAGGTAAGCAACATAAACATCTTTGTGAACATTCACATAAAAATAGTTTCTTTAGAAAATTATTCCCTTTATTTTCAGATGGATTTTTATTTTAATTTATAATTAATTGGTAACAATATAATTAAGATTATATATAGGTGTTAACTATATATTTTCATAATTAGTTAATCATATTCATACCCATAATTCCAATGTATATTAAATACATATCATAGTAAATAATAATATTTTAATATCATGTCATGTTTTGTTTAAACTCACTATTGTGTGTAAAATAAGATAAACATGGTGTTTCTTATAAAGAATTCTATCAAAAAATTAATTATTAAAAAATTTCACAAACTCTTGGGGTGTTAAAATCTAAAATCTTAAATAAATTTTATCCTCATAAATTGAACTTGTGTTTGGAAATCAAGGGTTTAACATTTGAAAATCATTTTTTGGAAACCCACATCGTAAAAAGTGTTAATAAATATTCCTATTGAAAAAAGAAAAATAGATGTGTGATGTTCAGCTATAATAAAACATAATTAGGTTTACATGTTGGAGAACATTGGTGACAAGTGAAAACATAGACATGGAAAAGAAAACCAACACCCATATACTAATAAAAAAAGATAGAAAACATGGTTAGTAGAAAGTTAATGACTACAAATCCATAAATATGTGATAATTGAAAAGGCCATTCAATCATAAAAATAATGGTAAATATATGAAATTCCATTTCAATATCATTTTATTAAAGTTGAAGAATTTTCATGAGAGTATTTACTTACTTGATTTCATTACATCGCCGAAGCACAATATCATCCTTTAGTTATGCTTCGATCAATTTTCTACATCAACTTTTACTATAAGAGATATTTTTTATTTCATTAAGCACAAATGGATAATAAGATCTATAAAATAATGATAATACATTCCTTACATCTCTAGTTATTATCAATAACAAAATGGTTGGCATAGGTTATCTAATATGCATAAATATTCATATGGTGGAATAATTCATTAATCTCTAAAGCCTCTTCTAATGTTTAACATAAACATCCCATAAACGATTAACCTTATGAACCTTCCAAAATTCAAAGTTTATAAATAAGGTCACTAAATTCTCCAAAATAAACTTAACACCATTCCCTCAAATATCATTAAGTAGCTCTTAATAGACACATGCCAAATATGTGAATACCTTGGTCATATATTCTCTTCAATCATGGTAATAACCAAAATTAATAAAAGCCCTTAATAAAAACATGCATTATTTATTCCTTAAATAAAACAAAAAATTATTGAATATATTCCTTAAATCCAAAAATGTTGTAAAATCAATCAATGATAACATAAACCACTTTTTCAAAAAATCATTAATCAATTCCAAGGTCATAAATACTACCCAACTTACTTTATTTATATCCATCATATCTTTATCACAACATAATTATCTAAATATCAAGAAAATATTAAGGGTTATCTTCCCTTAATCATATTTGTTCTATAAAATATCACCTTTCCATCATATCAATTTTCTAGGCCATAATTAAAATTTAACATATTTTTGAAAATCCTTAATGAAAAAATTATAATGAAAAATCATTATATATTTCATAATTCATTAATTCCAATACATAAACACTTAAATAATTCTTCTTCATTCCCAAACCATTAACCAGGACTCACTACCTTATTCGTTAATACCTCTTTCTTATAATATAAAATATGAATCAAACTAAATTTAATCATCCTTATTACATTTAACAAAAAAAATATTTTTTTAATATCCATACCTTTCATATGTCATTCAGGGTCTCTACATCATTAGAAATATAACCATTACTCGTACCACCTTGTTAATTAACTTCATGATCTTTTCCCTTAGGACATCAATTTGTGTAATTCCCCATATTTCCATATTTATAAAATTTAACCATTAAGGATGCATTAGGAAAACAATTATTCTCATCCATTTCATTAATTGAATATTTCATTTTTACTCATTAATCACTTACAATGTTCCCTTATTATCTATAAATAAAACATATTATCATTCCTTTGAGACTTTCTATAGAGTGATTCTTCCCCTATTCTCAATATATAGAAAACTATATATTATTTCCTCCATGGTCTACACCACCCAAAATCTCAATGAACTTTATCCTTCTATTCTTTGGTGAGTCCGAGAGTTGGTTAAGATGAAATTCCATAATAACATATCATGATAAATGATTAGGCATAATAAAAATATCCTTTACTCCATCCACAATTCAATTTAGTTACTTATCAAACCAACTCATATCAAATTCAACATTAACCTAGTTCTTTCTAGTTCCCTCCATTGATAAAAACCAAAAATCATAGTGTTAGAAACAATATTCATAGTAGAGAACCACATGATAATATAAAATCACTTATAAGATGTCTAAATCATGAAAAATTCTTTTCAATATATGATATATTGGGATTAACTTAGGCCATCCATGATCATTATTCAAATCATTCATGATGGTTCATAAAGAGTTTGTTAATTTCCAAATCATATCCCTAAGGAATGTAAAACCTGGTGTACAGAAAGGCCAATTGTCATTCAACAGGTGATGATCAAGTTTAGATCAATGCACCATTTTCAAAGTTATTACCACTAGGTATCTCTATGCCAAAGCTATATCCACTTATAGTATCCATTAAATTATGTAATTTCATGGAAAAAAACTTTATCTATACTTTACTATAATTATAGGATATTTTCCTACACATAAAATTACCCATAGAGATATACCTAGAAATATCCCCATACATATCTTTAGGCATATCCTTAGAGATCCTGCTAATGTTTTTCTAATCCTAATCTCCAAGTATTAACTAAACCTTTCCCTTTATAATAACTATAAAGACTCATAGTTATCACACATAAATTTAAAATCTTTTTCGATAAATATTCAATACATTTCATAAAAACATGCACAAGGACTGTAACAATTTAGTGTCTTTGGAGACTAGTGACACAATCTTATTATTTCATGAAATATCTTCAACATCTCCCATAAATATCTTCTCACATTATACTACTCTTAGGAATACCTTACTGAAACCTTAATTTATAACATGGGGAATGAAAAAAAATAAATGGTGAGATCTAATGATTAGTAAGGGTAAACATAGTAGATATCAATCTATGATCATATGAAATAATAAGATAAGAATATGGTTTTGTGATCATGAACATAACTTATAATTTTCATACCCAACTTATCATAGATCATAAACACGAGTTATGACACAAAACGTCATCATTTCAGAAAACATGGACCATAAGAGTGATTAATCAACATAAATTAATCATGAACCATAATCCTAGGTAATAAAATTTTGGTACCATCCAAAATATAGAAAAATATTTCTTATTTAAAGGTTAACTACCAAGACCATCAACATATTGGATCATGAATCATCACCTTTTTCCCCTTGTGGATTAGGCGACACCTATTTCCAAACATTTGTAAAGGTAAAGGACATGCTAACTTAAGGTTAAACTAGTTTTTCTTTTGTTTGTGTGTAGGTACATATGATTTTACATGAATTGCGTAAGGGTATATTAGAGACCTGAAAATGAAAAATAAATTTTCTAATTTATATATATAATTAATTCCAAACATGTGTAAAGGTAAATGAAATGTTGCGTTAAGGTAAAGAGGAAATATTAAATCTTACATAAAAGTAAACTAACATTTATAAAACTTTCATAAGAGTAAATATAAATTCATGTAAGGGTGACATGCAATTTCCAAAGGCTACGTATAGGTATTATAAAATTTTTATAGCCAGTGTACAGGTATAAAAACACCATTCTGTAAGGGTAGATGAATATTTCATCAACTTGTATAATGTTATGGAGAAAGACACATAAAGGTAAAGAGTAAATTCTAAGTGCTATATATGGGTAATAAAAATGTATTATAAAGGTAAAAATAGGTTTTCAAAACACGTTTAAGAGAAAATACATGTTAATACATGTCACGTAAGGGTAAAAAAAATTTATTTAAGAAAAGTGTAAGGGTACTTCCATGCTCATGTAATGGTATAAAAACATAGAAAAATTAAAAAATATATTTTTTCATATAAAATAAAACTATAAAATAATATGAATAATAATAATTAATAATTTTTTTTTTCAAAAATTACAAAATTAATTTTTTTATCAAAATATACTCATTTGAATTTTCTTAAAAAAATTAATTAAATAAAATACAGGAATATTGATAAAAAATTATTTAAACACTTGAAAATCCCCCATTAATAAATTAATATTAAGTAAATTCTAAAAATAATAGTAAAAAACTAGATTAAATATCCATCACACCACATTAGAATTTTAATTTCTCAAATCTTGAAAAATCTAATGGGGTAATAAAAATACCAGTAAGGTGGTCTTGGGATGGGACAAAAACAATCTATAATAAAATGAAATTTCATATCAATATGATTAGTTAGAGAATAATATAAGGGTTTTATTTAAATTGAAATCATATGATAATTATCAAAGAAATTGGAATCTTTTAAAAATTAAAACCACATTTTGAAATTTTTTTTTAATGCATAATGATTGGGAACCACCAGAAACAAAAAATATATATTCACTTTCATCAGTAGATAAATAAATAATTTTTTTTCTTAAACTATATGAAACTAAAATTTTAATAATAAAATGATACATACTAACGATACTTTTTTTATCATCTTCTCATTCTATTAAATTATAATTAGAATAAATAGTAAATTCAAAAAATTTCTGTCTTGAATAAATTAATTCATAACTAATAGTTCCTTCAACCTAATAGATTTTAAATGATATTATATATTATTATATTAAAATATCTGACATAAAAAACATTGAACATGACTCTAAATGTTTTATAATATATAAATTTATCATAAGTATCTAAATCTAATTTACAATTAGTACTTATAGGGGTTTTAAAAGGTTTTTAACTAAATCTTTAATATATATATATTGATTCAATATTAATTCATTATTTATATTATTAATATGAAGACATAAAAATAACTTAATTTCACTCATTAAACTCATATCGGATCCACTAGCCATCAAATTTTAAAATTCTTTACAAATAAATTCACTTGAAGATCAAAACACAATGTCATCAATATAAAATTTCCCAATTAAAATATCATTTGAAATTATTTTAATAAATAAATTATGATCCAAGTTAACTTTATTAAAATAAATGTTCAATAAAAAAAGTTATACTATCAAACCAAGCATGAGGTGCTTTCTTAAGACCATGAAAATCCTTTGATAACTTAAAAATAGGATTTGGAATTTTTTTATTTTCAAAAATATGTTTTTGAGAATCATAAACTTCTTTAGAAATAAAACCATTCCAAAAATCAATTTTAACATCTATTTGAAAAAGCATAAAACCTTGAAAAGCTATAAAACACAATAAAATTATTTTAGATTCAGTTATAGAAATAGGAATAAAAAATTCATCAAAGTCAATATCTTCTTGATAATAATAACTTTAGCTACAAGCCTAGATTTATTCTTAATAATTTGACTAGATTCATCCATTTTATTTCTAAAAATCTATTCAGTCCTAATAGCATTCTTATCTATATAGGGTTTAACTAAATTGTAAACATTATTTCTAGAAAACTAATTAATTTCCTCTAACATAAAAATAATCTAATTAAAATCATTCAAAGAATCAAAAAAATATTTAGGCGGAAATTCGGAAACAAAATATGAATTGTTATCAAAATTTAATATAGAACTTCTAGTTTTAAAACCATAATCAACACTACTAATAAAATTATCAACAAGGTAGTATTTATAAACCTACTAAATCTTAGGAACAAAATTTAGAGTAATCCCCCTAAACAATTACATCATCTTGAGGGATTTCTTCACCAATATTAAAATCATAAATATCATCTTGAAATTAATTTCAAACAAAACCCATTTTTAAAATATATTCAAAAAATTATCATGAATAGAATATTCTACAACTATAGTTCTTTTATTATAAACAAAAAAATCTTTAATTTTATTAGAATATCTAGGAAACATACTTCACCACTTTAGGAATAAATTTTTTTCTAATTTATATTTTGTATTTAAAATCAAAACTTTACACCAAATAACATTAAAATAACTGACATTTGGTTTTTTACCTTTAAAAAATCCATAAGGTTTTTTAAAAAAAATAGATTAATTAAAACTCTATTTAGAATATAAAAAAATCTATATTAATAGATTCAACACAAAATTTTTTAGATAAACTATATTAATTTAACATATTTCTATCCATCCCAATAATAGATATATTTCTTGGTTCTACAACACCATTTTTCTATGGTGTTTTAAGATAAGAAAAATCATGAAAATCACTATTTTCTTCATAAATTATTTTTAAAATCAGAATTCAAAAACTTACCTCCATTATCAATTAGAATATAACCAATTAAATAACTTTTTTTATTTTACATTATCTTACAAAAATAAATATATCTAGACAAATATTCACTTTTATGAGACCTAAAGTAAATTCAGGTAAATCTACTAAAATCATCCATAATCACAAAAACACATTTCTTACCTCATAAAATAACTACATGAATATGAAAAAATAAATCCAAATTAATAAGTTCTAACTTAATTAAGAGATATAAATCTAATATTACATGTTTACCCTTAAAAAAAAATCACTAGTAAAACTATTACTAATTTTTAAATTGGTTAGCAGTAGCACATGTCCTTTATTTGATGAATTTTGTAAGAGATTAATTTGGAATGTACATGACTCTAATTACATATGATATAATCTATTTATATAACATTAATACACTTTATATTCTAGTGAGTTAATCTTGAAAAATAAAAAAGAATAAATATTCTCTTTCCAATTAACATAAAAAAATTTCTTTTTTGAAAACTAATTATTTATTATATTTAAATTTAACACCCATTACATCATTATATAAATTTGAAATACTATTTAAGTTATGTTTAAAACCTTAAAAGTATAAAATTATATAAATTAAAACAGTATTATAAATTCCTACTTCACCAAATCTCTTAACCTTCACTTTTAAGTTATCCCCAAATGTCACAAAGCCCCCATCACATTGATTATATGAAAAAAACCTAAATGTATCTTCTATAATATTTCTAGAGAATTTTTTGTACATGTACCATGTTTCTTTAACACTCTTAATTCATGTTTTCTAAAATTATTAATTAAGTAGAAAATTATTTTGTTACCCATGCTAACTTGGGTCCAATCAGGTTAATATAATAATTATTTGGTACCCATACCGATTTTAAATAAATATTGTAAGGTACTCTAGAAGATAAATTATTTGAAATAAAAGTTTTAGTATAAAAAATATAATATGGAAACCTTAATGAACACTAATTATAAATATTCCCTTTCATACAACATTTAAAGTGTGTAATTGTATAAACCTTTCTATTAGAACTTTTAATAAAATAAGTTATAAAAATTTTAGGAATATGATGATTGTAACCTAAACCAATTTTATTATTATTTGATTTCATAATGGACACGATCTTATCATATTTTTTGTTACCATGAACAAAAATAGATAATGTTTATTTATCATTCTCCTTTTGAATATTATCCAAATAATCATAAACCTTTCTTTTTTAACATGAAGAAAAATTTATCAATTTGTTCTTTAAATTTTTCATTTTCTTTTAGAATATTATCCTATTCATTAGATTGAAATTCATTTAAAAAAATGAGTTTCTTAAATTTTAATTTTTATTAAATTACTTAGTTTTTTTATAATATTTTTATTCTTTTATTTTAAATTTTTACATTACTCAATATCCATTAAAACATCTTTTTGAATATTTTCATTCTCTTAATATAGATCATTAGATATATGACCATTAGAATAAAAATTATAATCAGAACGTGAATATGAATTATTAGTAACCTCATTTATATTTTCCTATATTAAACATAGGCTAGATGAATCTATTTCATTTCCATATTCATCACTAGAATATGATTCATCTATATAGCTCCATCAAACATATGCACATAACACCTTTTGTTATTTATTATACTTTCTAACATATTTTAATTTTAGAAAATCCAATTTGATGTATCCCTTTTTCTTACATCAATAATAGGTTAGTTCTGAAACACTATTATACTTATTTGTGGTACATTTCTTTACTTTTTTTCATCCTTTTTATATTTTCAAGGTTGCCTCTTGAAATTTCTCCTTTTATACATCAAATTCTAAATGCATTTTATCATATTAAAAATTTATCATTAGTATTTTCCCCATGACATAGATTCTAAAGATCTAGAATAAACATTTATATGTGATTTAAATCCAAAACCTTTCTTCTTTAGAGTCTCTTCTCCCACAATATTCTATAACTCAAGTTTAAATTGAATAAGTGATCCAATCAGTTTATCGAATGTGAATTTTTTGAAATTATTACCCTGATCAATCACAACAACTTTTTTATTACATCTTTTGGGTAGATCTCATTGGAATATATCAATAAGTACAGGGTTCTCCAATGTTTCTCTATGAAAATTCATTCCATTCACAGTGCTTGTTAATCGGTGGAACATTTTACTGACAATTTCATCTTCACCTATCTTGAAATATAAGTAATTTTATTGAAGTATTCCATGTTTGGTTCTAATCATCCTATCTGATCCAAGGTGAGTAATTTATATAATCTTACAGATCTTATGAGATATCTTACATATAAACACATTAATGAACACACTTATATTAATAGAACAATACAAAATATTTATTACTTTTAACTTCAATACATATTTCGTATAATCATTTACTCTTAGAGTATCTAGGAAATCTTTGGTAGTTTTTATTTTTTTACATGATTGACTAGTGTTCTTGGAATAAATGCTTGAGGTATGAATCTATTATAGATTTCTAGTATCCATAATCATTGGAAACAAAGTGAGGTGGCTTCCGACGAATACATGCATCATTTATGTTAATTTATACCATATTATAGTGATCTTTTTTCCTTAGACTATATGGTATAACATAAAAAAGTTAGAAGAATAAAATATACAAAAACATAACTCTATATATAATAGGAGTAGATGATATCAAGTGAATGATATTAGGAAACGAAATTGTAGATATAACCTATAGTTAGCAAAGTTTAATGTTTGATAACAAGTGTTAGGTTATAGGTTAGATCAAGTAACCGATTTATATTCACAAGTCCAATTTATGATACTAGTTGTTAGGTCAAAATGGTGATGATAGATGGTTTAGTGGGGGTGTGGTGGGGGGGGGGGGGTGAATAGACCATTTTTTAAAGAGATTGATTAATTATCAAAGTAAGTTAATATAAATAACTTGTAGTAAAAAAATAAAGGAATGAACATAAGGAATTATTATTTTAGTTTGGTTTAAGGTGGTACTACTCTACTCTTATTCCTATATTCTCTTTGAGAGATATTTTCACTATGAAAATTTTTGAATGGGAATCATAATCCAATTGGAACCAAATTTTTATAGTGGAAGTATAAATAAGTCACTCAACTTTTGTATAGGGAGTCACATCCAATAGTGTAAAAACATATTTCCAAATCAGTTTTTTTTACATTTTAACGTTATTTTTTAATGAAATTTTATATAGGAGATGTTATTAATAATAATTTCATCATTAGTTTTATTAAAAATGATGTATAAACATTACATAAAAGTGAATTTAAGGGGTCTTTAAAAGTATCTTTTTATAAACTGATATTCAGTGTTATTATAAAACCTAGATGGAAAGACCACATGGATTTTTAAATATCGGTTTTTTGGTAAAACCAATATTGAAATTCATATTATTTTTAACATGGAAAAATTCACTTAATTATTTCAATTTCATTTTTTACAAAAAACTCGATGTTGAAAGTGACTTTAAACATTGGTTTTATTTGAAGACCAACATTGAAAGTCCACCTAGAAAATTTCTTAATCCTTTTAACATCAGTTTCTACCAAAAAATGATGTTGAAATTCCAATAAATTTTATTCCACATAGGTTTATATAAAAAATGACATGGTTTTTAAAAAAAAAATACAATAACATACATGACCAAAAAATATATAAAAACCTGTAAAACATAACAGAATATACATCAGAGAGATAACCAATAAAATAAAATCTAATTTAAAAAATTAATTCCTAAAAAGTTATCTATATAATATTTTTTAAACTATAATAATAAAACATACCTGATAATTTATAATTTAATCATATTTGGTTGTCCTAGAAGCATTACTTGGAGATCATTAGGATGGTATATCTTTCCAATGAATAATAAATAATAGTATATATGCTGGAAAAATATAAAGTTAATCCCCCAAGAATCACTATAGGGAACATATGAGAGGAAAATTAATCAAAGAGATAGAATTTTATGTTTTTAAGAAATTAATAAAACTAAAATAGATTAAAAATTTAGATCACATAAAACACCACACACAGTTTTTATACATTGTTAGATAAGTCACGATTTAAACCATGTTACATGCTCTATAACTATTAAATATGCTTAAATAAACTTGTTTATGACCAATTTTCATAATCTTAATTATAACATTTTCTGAGACATGATAAACACTAAAATTTTCCTATTTTGGGTAAAGTTGATCTTTTGAAAACAAGTTTTCAATAGTTATACTAATTATATATCTTATATCATTCAAAAAATTTATAAATCCCATTGATATTCAATAACTGAATATTCTACTTTCATAATCCATAGGGAAAATTAGTTAAATCCAAACCCAATATACTTATTTAGGTATATTACTTAAGGTTAAAAATTGATTTTTTGGTTTAGAATCCATATGTCACTCAAAATAACAGATATCCACCAAATATCATAATATAACTTAAAATAATCAATTTAATGATAATTTAATAAACCAAACAAGTTCTAATATGAAATTATAAAACACACACCAAAAATCCAATTAGAATAGTCTAAAACTCAACCATCCTAACAAAACATTTTAAGTAAAAATACCTATTAATAAGGAACATCATTACAACAAGACCAAGAACGATTAATATTCCTTTTATAAAAAAATAAATCCAATAATATTAATACAAAATTTAAATTGAGAATCCTAAATAAAAATACATCCCAGTTTACTCAATTTAAATTTCATAATTATTAAAACTGAAAGAAAAATCATTTCAAGATATCATTAATCCAATGAAGTATATTTTAAAATTTAAAGGCTATCTTTTAACTTTAAACTTAAATTAATCATCTAATTAAGTATTAAATCATATTTTTTTTATTTAAAACCAATTATATTTTGAGTACAACATAATTGAAAACCATAAAATACTTTTTATATTATAAGATTTTAAAAAATTTATCATATCAAATACAACATCCAAACACCCATGGTGCTCATAAATTAGTTTAAAAACACTATTTAACTCACTTATATATATATATATGTTATTAAATTTTTTTCACATATATAACAAAAAACAAAAAGTTAACCCAACCAAATAGAACTTTATAATTAAAAATATGTTTTATTTATCTTTATAAATTCATTATTGACTCAACCAATTCAACACAAAAGTAAAGAAACTTTTAAAACACAAACCATTTCATTAAAACATCTAATTAAATGATATCAATAACATGTTATAACAACAAATAAATTTTTAATACTTTTTATTTGGAATATTTAATATTAAACGAAAAAATTAAAAAAAATCAACACCCATTAAGAAACTTATTACCAATTAAAATTAAATAAAACAACATGATATTTACAAAAATAATTATATTCCAGTGATTTTATAATTAAAAAATAAAAAACCTATTTTTATATAACAAAACCAATTTAACTATAACCAAACAGGACTATATATTATGAAAACTATTTCATAAATTATTATAAAATCACATCTATTTGTATACTAGAATTTTCATCTTTTTTAAATGTATTTTTAAAATGTAGTACCTAAGAATAAGTGTTTTATCTTAAAATTCATAAATTTTAGCAAGAAAAACATATATATAATTTTACATGTTTTTTCTATTTAATAAAAATTAGACAACTAATAGTACCATTTCATAAATTTACTCAATATCAATGTTATAAGTAATTTACTAATAAAAGTTTTGAAAATGAATTTAAGAAAAATTTCAGGTTCTAACACAAAAGAATATATCATAAAAAAACTCTTTCATATCCTTAATGGAATGACCAAATTTTTTTAAATTTAAAACAACTGGTTTAACTCAAAGAAAACTAAATGCAAACAATCATCACTAAAATAAAACTTTCAATAATTTGGCGTATATAACAGATCCGACTAAAATAATAATTTATATAAGTCTACCTTCCAAAATACTTATTTTACAAGAACAAATATACTGGTTTTACTTAAATAAAAAAGTCTTTAAAAAGAGTACAAAAATATTAATAAAAAGGAAAAAATTAATCCAAAAAAAATTTAAAATGTTTGGTTTCCAATTATATGAATCCTAATAGAAACAATATTGAGGATTAATACCTAAAAAATCAACTATATACTAGTAGAATATTCTTTATTCTTATATCCCTATATATCAAAGAGAAAAAAGAAACCAAATTGAGTATTGAAACTAAAAAAAAATAATATGAGATGAAAATAGATAAACTTAATACTACACCACCTTAGGATTCTACGTAACATGAAAAAAATATTTTTAACATTTTAAATGAAATAAATGAAAGTACATATAACATTATAAATCAAAAGAGTAGAATAATTAGTGAATTTTGATTGTAGAATAAGGTAATATAAGGGAATAAGTCATACCAAGATGAAGAAGAAGAAGGAATATAAATAGTGATATGACGAGTTTGAATATCTAAACCACAAACTTCCAGTTTGAAGTAATAATAAGAACCTTAAAGTCACTAAATATTAAAAATCCACCAATCAATATAAAATTTAAAAGTTGGCACTATACATTTGGAATTTATGGTGGTGGTTCTAGTTGGAAAATATAATATCACAAATATGGGTATGTTATTCATTGGTATACAACTTGAACTCATTGAAAATCTACAATAACAATGAATTTTATAAGATTAAAAATATAATATTTTGATATAAAACTAAAATAATTAATATAACTTCCCTTATCAAATTCATCAATCGCCCTAGTTGTGATTATCTCAAACATGAAACTTAAAAAAATAACTACATTTCAAACTTCATTTTTTACGATGACACTACGATTAAGAAACTTTAACTTGAAAATAAAAACCAACACAAACATAGATATATATGTAAGACTAAACATATATTGTTTAATATAAATAATATTTACCAATAACTTCATGTAGTTTATTTTATTTGGATTATATATCGATAATTGATCTTTGTTAAACCTTTTCTATAAACATTATTTTAACATATCAATTACCAAAACACATATAAATAATAATTAATAATGAATAAATTATAAAAAGGAATAAAACATTCTTTTTTAACAATTTGAAAAAGTATTTACATACTCTAAATAAAACACTAACTTAATGAAAATATAAAACCTTTAAAATCAAACACAATAAATCACTAGAATTAGAAAGAAATTTTTATCAATAATCATTTACTTAAATTTAATTAATAGTAAAAAACCTGATAATTTAAATCATAATCATATATAACAAATATTTTGCAAACAAACTGTTAATATGGGTATGTTTTTCTTTCGTATATGACTCAGTATCATTGAAAATAATAACTAACAATTAATATTATAATATTAAAAAATAGTATACTATGATATAAAACATAAAATAATTAATGTATATAACATTATAAAAATATTCATTGACCCATTTGTGAGTATATCATGCATGAATCTTAAAACATAATAACCAAAGTACACCCTACCTTTTTGGAAATGACATCAGGATTATAAATCATTAACTTGAAAATAAAAACCAATAGATAAAAATATCCACAAAAGGATGAAAAGTTATTACCCATGATTTTATCCTTTGACCAAAACCAAAAATGGTATACATAATATAATATAATATCCAATAAAAACAACCCATTATCAGAAGAAATACTACATTAATCTCTAAATCCTCATTAATAACATCCAAGGTTTAACTTTAAACATTACATAAATAACTAACCTTAATGATCTTTAAAATACTCCTAAAAAATAAAACCTAAGAAAAATTAGATATATTTGATCACATAATCTTTTGATATCTACTTAATATTTATCTCTAAACAATATTAACCACTCATAAAGTCACATTCTAAAAATGTATATTCTATAATCATGTAATATTCAAAATATTCCATTATTTTACATAATAAAACCAATATAATTCCATAAATTAACTTGATATTTATTCCTCAAATTCCATTTATCTTAATCACTTAATGTTCCCAAAGTGATGAACTTTTTCAAAAATATATTTAATCAAATAATGAAAAAATCACTTTAAAAACCCATGGTTATCTATGTGACAATACTTATGTTCCCGAAATATATTAATACTTTATCCTAATTATCCATATTTACCTAAATATCAATGATCATATTAACCCTAAAGGTTATCAGTACCCCAAAAAACATAAAATAAGTCTTCCTCATATATCATTTTCACTATAACACATGTTAAAATTAAAGGTTACATACCTCAAACATATATTAAAAATAAATAAATTCATCCCAAAGTACTACCATCATAAAAATATTTAAAAGATTATTAATACCTTCAAACTTATGATCATCCATAAATTTATGAATCATTCAACTTCCTTCATAAACTTTTAACAAATCATTATTATCTTATTGCTTAATAATTTATTCCTTTATATATTATTCATGGGTTATTCATATTTGATTTTAATATCATAAGACAATGATAAACACTTATTCATATGATATTGATGATTCCATTCATTATATTTCCTCCTTGGGAATCAATTTTCATAATTCCAAAACCCCCCATATTTAAAACACTTAATTAATAACTTAAGAAGAAAATTATTCCCCTCTACTTATTTATCCAAACTATTTATTTTCCCATGATAATTTATTTCCTTATGTATGTATTTACCACAAAAAAACATTTCCCTATTATTTGATATATTCACCTAGATGATTTTTACTACATTCTTAACATGTAGAAAGTTGAACTTTCTTTACTCTATGGCTATTATAATAAATTTTTTTCCTGAAACTCAATTTTTTCTCTTATTAAGTGCATTAATAAACACACCTAGGTTCATATTTTTAATCATATTTTGAGAGAGATGTTTGTTTATATGTAAATGATTCCTTAATACATTTCTTATCTCATTTGGTTCCTTGTTCGAGAAATAACTACAGTATCCTCCACACCCATAGTTTACTTGGTTCCTCCTTTTTACAGCCATTTAACTATAACAAAAAATGATTAGTGTGAGTATATATTCTCACAATAAAACTTTTTATGAAAATGATAAATACTAATATAACCTTAACCATGTAATATTATATTCAACACTTTTGATTCAGAAAATAATAAGTTTAATTCAAAATAACACATTAACTATTATGATAAGAGAGTTTATCAAAATTATGATCCAAAACCATTATATTAACCCTTGAAGTTTTATCCTCAAACAACATTCTAACCTCTAAAGTTATCTAAAACCTTTCTATGATACCAACTATAAAAACACATACATAATCATCAAATTAATTACATTATTTATGGTGTATATTTCATCACATAATTTCCAAATAAATTTTTAGGTTTAGAGTTTAAAAAAATTAGGTAATGTTTTTACATTAAAAAGTGAATATTACCACATAGTGTCCATTATTTTGAAAAAATAAGTTCTTCATAAAAACATACATTCTTTATTCAAGGTATCTCCCATAATTGAAACAATAACTTTATTAAAGTTCTTATTCATCCATAAGGCCTATGGGAAACCTTTGAAAACATGGGATGAGAAAAAATATATCACCAAGGGTTATAAAATTAAAGAAATATATTAGTCTATTTTTAAACCTGAAAAATCCATAAGAAATTTTTTCCTTTTTCATAATAAAAATTTGAGCTCAAATATCCATTTACTTTTCCATAAAAAATTAGTTTCTTAATATCTCTTATAATTGTTTTATACCCAATCATTAAGGAAAAATCATAAATTTATGGTTTTCATAGAAAACATGAAATATCATGAATAACATTCCTTAAAAAACAATCCATTCATGCTCTTTTTAAAGTTATTAAACTTTACTTAAAAATATAAAACCATTTTCTTACCATTTGAAAGAAAATACCTCTTTTAAAAACAATTTCAAGCATATCATGTAGGTATCTAGGGACATTATCCCTATATCCACCCATTTAATAGCCCTTATAATGGAATCACCTAACTAAATAACTCCCAAATCCCTTAGGATTAACCTATCATTGGTTAACTGTTTCACTTCACCTAATACATTGGTGAGCTATAATGGCCTTACAAATCATTAAAACTATATCTGCCTTACCCATCATCAGATCTATATCAAACTCACCCTTCATTCATAAAAACTTTTAAAGAACCATTAAATTAATAAAAAATATACCTTTTAACCATAAATATATTTTTAATTTGGATTGAATCACATAAGAAAAAACACTTTTAGTTATCCAATAAAAATGAGAAAGAAATTTCATTTCTTTAGAAAAAATTCTAGAAACTAAAAATTCCTAGAATACTGAGAAAAGTATTTTCATTGAAAATAACCAAGGAAAATTATAAAGGAACTTTCAAAGAAAATATTGGAAATCATAGTGGGGAAATACGTTAATTTGATAATCATTAAAATAAATATTATTTTAAAACTTTGACATAGAAAGTAAAAAATGACTCATAAGGAAACATCGAAAAGATTCTCTTTAAATCCTTTGTAAATATAGTCCAAAAATAGTTTAAAATGACACTTATCAACCTTTTATGCATAAATAATAGCATTCTTGAAAATATTTAAAAGAAAATTTACATAGAATAAAAAGAGTTTGAAGGAAAATGTTAATTTTATTTTTAAAAAAGTGTTCTTGTCCTCGAGTCCCAACTTGTTTGGTTCATAATTACACGCTTATATTCTTTAAAGAACCTCAATTTACTACACCTTAATTATTATAGGCTAGTATTTTTTTGTGACTAGAACCTATAGGGATTATAGAGTAAAATTGAGAAGGGATTTAAGAAAGGGTTTCTTGATCTAAATTAAAGGTTCTGGGCACAACAGAAGCATGAGATGAGTTGTTACCATCTTTGGTTTTTGTCATGATCGATGATCAATCCAAGATCTACATGATGATAAACATCGTGATCAATAGAATTTGATCAACAAAACAAGACACGAGTAATCACACCATAACCAGAGGGAGGATCATTACATATTATTTATAATCAATTTAATTAATTAAGAATTACCT
Organism: Viscum album; assembly: GCA_963277665.1. Lineage (NCBI taxonomy): Eukaryota > Viridiplantae > Streptophyta > Magnoliopsida > Santalales > Viscaceae > Viscum > Viscum album. The sequence continues at coordinate 9,110,196 of OY728145.1, forward strand.
TGATGGAATTATTTCTTCATTGATGGATCTGGTGATGGATTTTTTGTGCACCATCATTGAATTGTAGGAATAAAGTGTAGATTCACTCAACTGGTGATCCAAATAAGTTCCATGAATCTCTAGACATTTCCAAAGGAATGTCTGGGTGCTAGCATGCTAGATTCTTATGCTTGTCTTGTATCCCTTTGATATCTTAGAGAACTACTTACAAAGAGTTCTCCTTGATCTGGTGGAGGTTGATTACTCTCCATTTTGGGTGCGTTCCTGGAGAAGGGAGCTCTTTAGGTTTTGAGAGGATTCTCCAATTCCACTATGCACAAAACAATGAATTGATTCTATTGAAAAAATAACATAATTGAGTTTATATATCACCAAGGTTAAAATAAAAATATTGCACATTTTCCCTTAATTATTTATTTAATCCTATAAAAACTCCATATTAAATAATAAGAATAAAAATAATAACAATAATATTTATCTACATGTTCTTAACTTTTTTACTTCAAATTAAATATTTTTACTTAAATAATATTCAATATTTATTATTTCTCACAGGACCATTAAACTTGGTTAACCATCCCACCACAATATTTATTGGGCCTTGAATAATGACTATTTATTTATTAAATAAATATCACTGCATTATTCTGAAATAAATAAATAAATATTTATTAAATATTAAACTCACTCTATATTCTATTGAATAACTAGTTAAGAAATGTTTGATATCAAGTATATATGAATAATTATTAAACCAATTCCAGGAATAATATATATACAACTTGTTAAATAATAAATAATAATATATTATTGAACTGAGATTTTGGATACACTTACTTTGTCACCCTCTGGTCCTCTTTCTTAATGTAATTAGGAGAAACAATATAATATCCATTGTTAGCATCTAGAAACACGCCAAAACACCCATAGAGAAATAATTTAAGGCTGTAATGACATGATACCTCATACGAATTCTTACTGTTTAATATAATCCCTTTATCATGATATCTTTAATCAGGCAGGTTGAACACTAGTGCCATCAACCTATGTGCTTGATTTCTCTTTATTTGACTTATTAGAAATTTAAATTTCCCATTGAACACAATGGATATAGATTTTTTAAGGCTATATCATTTCCAGCAAAGGGCATCAGATATTAAATTCTATTAAATAATAAAATGGATAAATCCTTTCCCGCATTATTCATTAATGAAATATTACTTGTGATGCACCCAATTTATCCTAACACACTGTGAACATCTTGTAAGAGTTGGTGTCCTAGAACCAACTGGTTTTACTTTAATTACATGTATATTTAATGTATTATTAGATATTGTTCATTTTTATTCATGACTATGATGTAATAATTTCATAGAGTATTTGTTGCATTGATAAGGTCATGGAAATTCCCCACTATGATGAGAACCTTGAAATGCTATAACAATATTCTTAAATATAGTTCCGTGGTTGGATGAAATACTACAATGGGACACATAGCATGCTGACTTTCAGGTTCAAGTACTCATAAGTAGATGAGACTTACTCTCATGAAGTTCTCACTTGGTAATCTCCAAGATAGAAGATTATGAGAACATACCCTCTAGTAGGAATTCTGCATGTTTTGGTGTCATCCTATATTTCTATATTTGAGAATTTTTAATGATCCTTAGAATTTAATATTATCATTAATATGTGTCATGAATTGCGTACTTTGATTTACTAACGATAACTGTCACACAAATAGTTGGTGGGAAGTAGGGTACGTTGGGTGCATCCTGAGTGACATTTTATTAATGGATAAGTCGATGAAAGATTTTTTCCCTTCCATTTATGGAAGTTTATATCTTAGACCTTTGATTGAAATAGAACCGTCACGCAAAATTCCATGGCCATAGTGTAATGATGAGTTTATTTTAGGTAGTCAAAGAATGACGTATCAAGAATAAAATTTTATGACACTATCATGAAACCTTCTTGATGAGATATTATGACAAAGGGATTATATTACACAATAAGCATTAATATATTGATTTCATTGTTGCAACTTTATGTTCCTTATCTTGGGTGACTTGACCCATTTCTAGACAATAATCTTAGACTTTAGGCAATCCCACCTAATTCCAATGATAAATCATCCTAAAGGGTCACACACTAAGTGTTTTGGGTGGTCTCAGTTGAATTTATTTGAATTTAATTAATGAAATAAATATTATTATCAAGACCATGGAATAATTTTATTCATGTTAAAATGATCGTATAAATTAAATAACATATATTTATTTATTTTATTGAACATATAATAAATATTTATTTACTAGTTTGAAAATAAAATAATTATTTAAGAGAATAAATTATTTATTTATTTATTTGGGTGTTCAATAAATGGAAGTGGAGTTCAAGAAGACCAATACCGATCTGGTAGTAAAATAATTATTTGAAAGATGGTAAATAATTATTTAACTAGTTGGAACAAGTTAAAATAATAATGACACTACTATTATTTTGTGACGTGGAATTTTATTTATAATTCCATTTTGTACAAGTTGGCGCACCATAAATAATGACACTATATTATTATTATGAGCATGGGTTTTCTCTATGTTCATGAATGTATTTAATTGCTATTATGTAATTAAATATTTTAACTGAAGTTCCATGAATATAAATAGACAAGTATGCCTATTGTGCTAGAATACACAAAACATTGCAAGTTTGGTGAATTGAGAATTGTTGAGCCAAACAATTTCTCTCTCAAATCCTCCACTCCCCCTCTCAAGAATGAGAGACGTTCTTCAAGGCTGAAGAACAGGCGATCGAGAACGACTAGGACAAGACACTCGCTTCACTGAGCTAGCACCTGGAGAACGGGCAGTGTTGATCAGAGGCCATCAGAGCACGTGTGGATCACCGCTAGAGGGATTATAGTTTGTATCCTTACAAGCACAGTGGGATAACCTGGAAGGATCATTCCAGACGATAACATCATCAATGAATAAAATATCAAAGATCTAGGTATTTTTTTATGAAATTAATTAAATTAATTATAAACATGATGTGAAAGATCCTCTACAAATGTTTCAAGCCTCTTCATTCTTTATCTAAATATTTAATTATATTCCATGGGGACTGAAGTTCATCATTTTATTGATCCTATAATAATCATTGATCTTGGTAAAAATTAAATTTGGGTGTCGGCCCAACTGCGCTTCCGCTGCACCCGGAACCTTTAAATCTATTGTCACTGTTTTCATCAATATATCAAAGTATGTAACTCATAATGCTCATTAATAATAAAATTAAAGTATAAGGATCAACTCACCTATAGATAGGAATATAGAATGACACATATAAATGTGAATTTCCTACTAGCGGGTCTCATTCTCATCATATCCTCCAAGATTTTTCCAAGGGTGTACAACATGAGAAGATTCCTCAAAGTCCTATGAGTATCCACCCCAGATAGCTTGTATCATTTGTGTCCCTTAGATGATATTAGCTGGCTATAGAAAATATATTCAAGAATAATGTTTCAACACTTATGGCTTCTCATCATATCGAGGATCTTCTATGACATTTTAGTGTGACAATTACTCTTAGGAAATTATCACATACAATGTAACCTATAAGAATATTCATAATTTGATAAGTAGTTTATTAATATTCCCAAAACTATGAATACAAGTTATCATAAAGTAAAAAATAATTTAGTTTTAGGGAACCAACTCCAACATAAATGACTCAAGAGGTGCAAGGGAGATGGGAAAGAAGTTTCCCTTTTATAAATAAGGTGGGTGAATATCTTGAAAATATTTAAAATATTAATATATAATATGTTTTTTCTAATAGAAGTGTGAATGATTGGTTACTGTACCCCACTTATGGTATTCACATTGGAGGATCAGATCCTTGACTACCTTCATGTCAGTTGGAATGGTCCGTGCTTTGAGAGGATGAGCTATCATCCCTACTCAATAGTGAGGGATGGTACAAGACTACACAATGATGATATGTGTCTATCTTGATAGATTTGAGGTGGTTCATAGGATTTTAAATGAATTAATTATTATTATGATGTATCTATCTTTAATTTTTCCACTTGATGGAGGGATGGGAACTGGATATACCAATAATTACCCACCACTCAATGGAAGGGGCTGAAGATGTTTCTCTAAAGTATGTTGGGGATGTCGGCCAAGGGAGATAGTTTTGATCTACTAGATGGTGGGGATAGAAAACTACTAGAGCTAGAATAAAACACCAGTGAGGCACCGACTGCTGATGTGAAACACAAGACAATATCTCATGGATTGGGCTGTGCTGGTGGACATGAACGCAGAGATGATAGTCACATAGTCACAAACTTGAGAGAAGGTAGTGATTGAGGCTTCTAGTAGAGGGAGTGGGATATCTAGGCACACATAAAAATTATGGCCTATGGGCCGCGAACTTAGGGTCAAATAGAGGGTCTTCAGCCAATGTTTAGGATTTTGGTCCTTGGGTACTATGAACCAATAATCAAGGGTCCTTGGGACAATTAATTAGGATCCCTTTCATATAGACTTTGGGCTAGAAAAATTTAATAAAATAGGTCCAAGGGTGTTTTCCAATCCTAGCTGGGAGCGGTAACCCCTAGGGTTCTTGGGCGTGTGAGTTAGTTTTGGTGTTCCAATCACCTAAAATAGTAATAAAATATATAATATGAATCTAACTCATTCCAAAGGGATCCAAATTTCCATGGGGTTGAAGGTAAGGAGACTAAGGTCAAAATAAATTCAAAAAATAAAATATAGGCATTTTATGTGGCATTTTGAAATTTATATCTTAGCTTAACACTCTCATTAACCATTTAAACCTTAAATATGGTTAGAATTATTTTGAATATTTATGAGTCATGAAATAAATTTTAACAATTCCAATGGTATATACAAGGTCCATTCATGAAATCCTTAACAATTTCCCATTTGTTTGAGTGAAGATAGGGGTTTTATGGTTTTTAATGATTTAAAAATATTTTTTAAAATGTAATAGAATTCAATGTAATTTTCAAGGATATTCACATAATTTGAATTTAAATACATCATGTAAAATGGAACTAAAATATAAACCATTTCACCATCACTTATATATTATAATTATCCAATAAATTTGTTGAACAAAAATAATAATTCAAAACACATTAATTTTAAATCTTTTTTAAAAAATTTACACTCTTTTCCACTAACTTTATAAGTGTTGAGCTAGAGTTGCATAAATGTTCAAGGTAACTTTAACATCAATAAAAATTTAAAATAAATTATTATAACAAATATAATTTATTTGTCTTTAAAATAAAAATTTATAACTATTCATAACTTATTTTTATCTCTATAAAACATATTAAAGATATTAAAATAAATAGAGTGATATTTTTTAATCATCCTTTACTTAAACTAATAACGGTGAGAATAAAACACACATGTCACAAAAATGCCATATTTTTTTTAATATATGATGATTTTGGCAAAAATACACTTTTCTATTTAAATAATGGAATGTTTTGGATTGATTTTTAGACCTTATACCATAGTTGAACTCTATTTAACCAATTTTACCATTTTACAAGGTGATAGACTTTTATCATGGTTACTATTAATTATGTCTGAAAATGAAATTAAACTTATTAAATAATTTGAATATTTTGATTCTAAATACGGAATAATTTTGTCATGATTCAATTTCTAGAAGTGTAATAATTTACTTTTATACCAAAATCATATTTCATGTTGATTACTATAAAATTATTTGAGTTATGTTTAATAAAATGAATCTTTTGTGAATTTAAAATAAATCCAAAACCAAATAGAATAATGAAATTACTTTTATTAAAAGATAAAAAATGACTGTTTTTTCAAAATCAGTATTTTTTACTATTTACCCCAAAAATCAACCTTTTTAGAAAAATATCAAATAATTACCTTAAGATTATTTTTACATGATGATTTCAAAAAGGATATCCAATTTATCTAATTAAATTTATAAATGTTTCAAAAATCAATCATAATATATGTGCACAAAATTTTTTAAAAACCATTTTTGAAGAAAATATATTTTTGAAGAATAAAATGAATTTATAAATATTATTTATCTAGTAAAAACCATTAGATGAATTATAATATATCAGTTAATACATTGAAATATAAAATATCTCCATAAAAATATTTTGAAAGTGATTAATTTATTATGAAAAAACACATCACACATTAAAAATGTGTCTTTGGAAAATATAATTTAATCATATCATGTAATTTATTTTTGTAAAACATTTACTAATATTATACTGAATAAATATATAACCCCAATGATCATATAGTTCTAATTACTACATAACCATATTGAAAAAATTTGTTCAATGGATATATAATCCCAATGGCTATATAAGTCCAATAATAGTCTACTTCATTTCATTTTATCTGTAGTTGTAAATAGGGCTATGTTATTCATGGTGGACCACAGGGATAAATAATATATGATCATGGTATATATATATTTTTTCATTTATTATAATTTTATTTTTATTACTATTTATTATTATAGAATCCTATTAATAAATTAATGTTTTTCATGAATTTTAATATTTTATCTCAGTAAAACATATCTCATTAGATTTTAGTGCAGTGTTGCATGGAATATAATATATTGGAAAAGTTTTATTTAAATAAATATAAATTATAAAATTTTGGGGTGTTATAATATAGCCAACCTATAAAATTTTCATTTAATTAAACACATCTTAAATATTCAACATATTGACATATGCTAATTTTCATGTTCATTTATTCATTGAACTCATTTTGTTGATGTCATAGCCTATGCCTGTGTTTGTTTCAAGTAATGAAAGTTATTATATTTTTCATTCACTACAAAAATTTTATGCATTGTAGGTTTTCTAACACATAAAACATACAACATAATAATATAAGATCTTATAACGATTTGAATATAAAAATGATAGATTCATACTTTCCTCAACATGAATAATATTTACATAATTTCGTCACCTTTCCTATGTAAAAAATATCACTAAAATATAATATTTAAATATTAAGTTATTATTGTACAACATGAGGAAATCGAAAATAATTATTTTAATCAGATTTGGATTTTATCATTGGTAAAACTAACCTAGATAAAAGTCACCTTTTATCAATGCTAAAATTTACTACCGATAAATCCCTAAAAATATTTTTAATCCTTTTTTGGGAATAAAACATTATTCCACACTCATGTGACCCCCACATCCCATACACTCGTGCACTAAAACCACATGAAAAATTCAGAATTAATTCAAAGTTTTTGGGATTTCTACCCCTATCCTGCACGTTCACAGTAAGTCACCTTACCACTAGCCCAAACGACTGTACTTGTTATATAATGATCTACTTATATGTTTATATATTTTTTATTATACTCTTATTTATATATACATATATATTAATATTTATTTACATATAATAGACAACATATAATTAAATTAAGATATGTTTATTAATATATTTATGTGTGTGTATTATATATATATATATATATTTAAATACAATTATATATGTGTATATATATATGTGTATATATATTTATATATATATATGATATGTTTTTTATATTTAAAAGTATATTTATTTTAAAAAATTCTATATATTTGAATGTTTAAATATTTACTTATATAATTATTAAAACATATAAGTTAATCTATGAAAATATATTTATATATTTTATATTTTTGTTTATAAATAATTTTACTATATGAAAATTATTAAAATTTCAACACTAATATCAATATAAATGTAATATATGAGAATACATTAAGACTCTTCCAAAACAATACATGAAGACCCTCCTAAAAAATTGAAATTTTATCAAATGTTCAAAAATAAGTGTACCTAGAAAAAATCAAATTTAAATGAATTTCTGACCTATTTCACTTTAAAAAAAATTAGGTAAGAGGTTTCCTTATATTAAAATCCATGTAGCTAACCCCAATATTTGATTTGATATATCAGAGAGCTCAAAGAGACACCTGGATCAAAATTTATATCAGTTTGAAGTTTAAGTTCTATTTTCGACTTCTATTAGGATCTAAATTAATTTATTAATTTTTTATCACCAAATTTTTATTAAATTAGTGGTACCTAATTAGAATTTTTTTAATTAATATTAATTATTAATTATTTTATAAACCATATTTAATTAAATATAGTATGTATTAAATGTAGATTCATATTTGGTATTATATAAATCATATTTAAGTAAATTGTTAAATTTATATCAATATAAATATATTAATATATTAAAATATTATATTTAATTATATAAATATTGGTTTTATGAAATGTTCCTTTTATAACTGTTAAAAAGTGTCGATAAAAGGACTCCCTTTATTATCACTAAAAATAAGGGCACGATTTATTAAATTATTTTAATGCTGATAAAAGTTACCCTTATTTTTAGCACTGATAAAGATTTTCCATTTATCAAGGATTTTTTATCACTGATAAAATACACACACAACAAACCCTTTATTGATGATTTTAAAAAAATCCTGATAAAATGTGTTTTTTAAATCAGGTTTTCTAATTGTGATGTTGTAGATAATAGAAAATACACATGATATAAAAGTTATATCACTTGGTATGAATGTAACATAATACAACTACAAAGTATAAGAATATATTACACAAAATAAACTAAAAAATAAAATCAATCTGGGGGATTGATTTTAAATACATCAAGACAAGATAACAAACTCCCAAATAATCTTTTATTTCTTATTATTTCAAAACATGATTGAGGGTCCAATGAATTCTAACCCCTTTATAAATGATAAAAAAGGTTAATTCCATCAAGTATAAATCATAAAGAAAGAAATTAAATATAGGATAAATACAATTAAGAAATAAGGCAAGGTAAATATAATAAACCCCCCTATATTAAACTGCAAATAATAGTAAACAACAAACTCTCATTAACTATTAAACATGAATAAACTAAAAGTGAAAAACTATCGTGCTTGATAGTAAAGATAAATATTTAAGAAATAAATAAAGTATATAATAAAATGCTTGTTAATATTTAAATAAACCACCTTAAATTGTGAAAACTTATTTAAAATAAATAATAAGTACCAACAAAGTCAAGATTGTAATGCACACCCCCTTAATCCAAGAATATCTTTCCTAAAAAGTGTATAATAGTTTATCTTTGGTGAATCCCTGACATATAACATTTAATAAAAGTGGATAAGGAGTATCTTAATAATATTTTAGGAATTAATAAAATGTATTAAATGAATTAAATATAAATATATTATCACATGTCATGTATAATGAAATTCATATATATATATATAGTGAATATACAAAAGATACTAAAAATAATACAAGACATGCTAACATAATGTTAAATGAAACAACTAATATATGTGTATTAACTATAAGGAAATACATAATTTAGGAAAACAAGGTAGCTGAGGTCCCACTATATTTAACTCTTTGCCTTTGGGAACCAAAATAGAATAGATTTTTGGAACATTGGAATTTACATAAGATGTAAAAATAATAGCATTATTGTACCGAAGAGGATTTATAGGTATTTTTTAATAATAATATGAATAATTCCTTTGTATTATACATTTAAAAAATAAAAAAAGAAGAAAAAACAACCCCTTTACTTTTTTATAACTTTCTTGTAGTGATTTCATTTGAAGTAATTATTCATAATTAATAGACTTTTTAACTTATCTCTTTATTCTATATATTGATCCAAGTCCTTTATCAACGTTTTATTCTCAATATTATGATTCTATTTTTCTTTCTAAAAAATATTTAAATCATTAAAATAATTCATAAATAATGGGAATATAAATAGATAAGATGGTGATATTAAATCCCATTCAAAACTATAAGTGTTAGATTCCTTCTAAAGCGATACTTTTCAAGACCTCGATCTTCTAACTAGGTAGGTCATGCCAAATAAGGGTTCCCCAAGATTAACTTTTCTAATACAAACAAGTAATTGGTGTCTCTAATAGTATTTATTTCTTTTTCTTGGAACTTAATTTGGGTTACACATAAGTTGGAGATCCTAATAGGATTAGGTTATTGGATAAAGAGGGTTGGTTTTATCCATATGATGGATTGTGTTAAGAGTTATCCTCTCAACTTTCCAAGAATCATATATGATATGATTGGGATGAATTCCTACCTAAATAACCATGTGAGAAGATAAATTACAAGGTGTAATAATTACTTAGTGAAATAAGGATCATGGAACTCAAATGAATATGATGAGTTTAAAAAGGGGCACCATTTTACTGGGTGTACATTTAATAAAAGTCCTTATTAAATGTATATAATACATGAAATTCATCTGACATAAGCTTATATTGTAGATAATTCAATCATAATCATAATCAAGATTGACTTTGAGATATATATTAGATAAGTAAAAATTTAATGATATTAATATACTTGATTAGTACTGAAACCTAAGAATAGTTATTAAATAACAAGGAAAATTATATATATTAGAGGAACCCCTTACTAAGTAGGTGACTAGTGAAACCATTCAATAAATGGATATAGATTCCCATGATAATCATATCAAGGATTCATAAAAATCCTATACTATCATGTCTATGATCATGTAACCCATGTTGAAAATTCAACATGAGACCATAGATTATTTCAAAATGACAGACAAACTGAAAAGGATCTATTAGAAGAAAGTTATTAATGAGAACTATAGTTTTTCAAATGTTATCTTTCAGTGAAAGATGGTATGAGGAACATCAATCTAAACTCATGTGATCAATATGACCGGGTACGACAATGAATTGTAGATTCTAGGTTCACCTATTAAATTTGATATAGTTGCACACTTCATTATGAAATCACTGTAAAAAGGGTTCCAAAATTTCATTGTAAACTATAAAATGAATGTGTTAAAAAAAGTTTACCTGATCTACTCAACATGTCTAAGATCGGTGAGTATGACATGGGAGGTCTAGAATCATGTTCCATAGTGAAAGTGCATAAGTATAAGGGTAAATTTTTTTCCAAGAGAGATAAGAATAGAGTTAATGTAGAGTACACTACCCCGACTAGACTAAAGAAAAGGAATAAAGGAAAATAATTTCATTATGGAAAAAAGGAAATCAGAGAAGGAACTATCCAGGATCAATGAAGGGTTGTAAAAATCTAAGGGAGATTCCACCATAGGTGTTAATGTTATAAAATTAAATTATTATATTATGAAGAGTATATGATAATATATCTTTGTTTTTATACATGTTATAAATATAAATAAGTTCATATGGGATGACATAGTTGAATTCGAAAGCTTATATTTAGTATCTGATTGATGGAGCAATGAGATTTTTCATTAAGGTGATGGATGGAAGGGATAACTTAAATATTATTTAGATAAATACAAAGGATGTTTTATTATCATCTCCATTAACTTTTATCTGATAATAATTTATATTTTTAAAATATTTTTTTAATCAATAATATGATATGGTTATTTAGATCGAAATTGTTATGAATGTACCAAATTATATAACATGATTTAAAAGGAGACAAGGATAAAAGCATTTTTATCCAAGATAGAGTGTTCATCCTTGAATATGAGATAATGTGATAAACTATGACATATTTAATAAATCCTTATTTATAAGAAAGTTATCTAAACATATAGAATATCATATGTGATATGTAAAAAATATTTTACTTGTTAAGTACTCTCAATAAAGTAAATAAGTATTAGTTTATAAACACAAAGGATTTTTTGGTTTTTATCATGATATAATGAAAGGAATATAGTTTTTAAGAAGCAAGTGGGAGTATGTTTGAACTCAAATTAGTTAAAAGTTAATAAATAAAAGATTATTCCAGTTAAATATCAAATGAAATGTCACTTTATATCATAAATAGTTTAAGGTATGATGCTAAAGTGAATGTCCTATAATATCCTAAAGGATTTTAGTGTATGTTTTTAAAGTAATAATGTAATTATTTACATTAATTACTAGAATATTTTAAGGAAAAAATTTGATAGAATGAGTTCTAAGGATGATAATTATGAATATAGAAAAGTTCTAAGTAGAAAAAAGATATTAAAATCGTAACATTGTATATTGTGAAGTTAAGGAGTTTGGATATGTTTTAGGAGTTGAACATTAGGAATATGATTCCTAAATCTCAGAATTATTCAAACTTGATTACTTATTAGATATTACTTACTAAAAGAGTTTAGTGGGAGGGTTTTATTAGGTGTTTATGTAGTGATGTTACTGGAATTACATAGAGTTGTAATGAGTTTAACAGGACCCCTAAAAGTTTAATAATAACAAGGCTGATTTGGAGGTCTATAATGTATGCTATGTTAGGTAGATTCTTATGTATGTTTTTTATAAAAAATTATTAAAGAGATTAAAAATATAAAATATATAATAAAAATACAAAATAAAATATCTACCATTTAATTCTTTTATGTTGGATGTGTATATGTTTATATTGATATACATTTCACGAAGTGAAATGAGAATTGACCTCTCAAAGTTTGACTTTGAGTTACCCCAAACCAACATTCATCATTGAGTATTATAGTTTGGGAAGAGATGATAATGTTAATGTGAGTATGATTCTTGTATCAGGATATTGAATATTCTCATGAGGCACAAAATGAGTTTTTTTCATTGGATGACCCATGAAGTATACTTGATAGAGTCTCATGCACTATGTATTTAGTATAACAGGGGTACATTGTTCATATTTGGAGTCCCCACTATAATACCTGAGAAAATTATAGTAAGGAATGTATATATTTTATTAAGTAATAATGACTTATAAATCAAAGGTAAAACTTTATTAAGACACATATATATAATAATGAATCCTAAATTAAAATAAATGATGAAATTACAATTTAGATGTCTACAGGATCACGTTTCCCTTATAAATATCATAACTATAACAAAAATAGTACAGACAAATTAATAATATAATCCACAAAATTGACATATTGAAATAAGTAAATATGATAATTATTATTTACGGGATTGGTTTAAATGAATTCTTAGGAAGTAATCATAAATATGGTTGTTACATGACCATTAAGAATTATGACCATTGGACATCCTGACCATCAATTATATAACCATTATAAAGTGACCTTTAGAATTAATGTATATTAAGGGAAATTATGTGATATAATTGATGTAGGAAAGAGAAACCATATTCTGAACTAGTTGCAATATCCCTTATTAAGATCACTTATAAGAGCATGAGAATGTAGAAACATCACTAGGATTCATTATTAACCAAGAAAAATAATACATTAACAATTGAGGTTAGAGCAGAATCATCTATGGGATAATTTTAAGTTTTTGGAAGTCAGTACCCTATCAATATTGACCAAACCACCCCATGAAAGGGCCACCATTACACACCTTACTGTTATGGATTATGCTGGGGTGATAAAGTGGATATGTATAGGGTTAGTTAATATTAAAGTTTAAATTATTTTAAAGTTTAAATGGTGTTTACTTTAACTCCACATTTTTATCAAATGTATTATCCCTATAAATACCATGAAGTATTGAATAATTTATTCCATGAAATTCCATTCACCAAACCTATAAATACCCACCCATATTCTCATTTATCCAACACTAAATTCAAATTTATCTATTAATATATCTCTCAAGGAGTCACAACCAAATATTACTCTTCAATCTAGAATTTTTTTGGGTACTAAGGTTTGACTCTAGGCTAATAATCTCAAGAGAGGTAAGGGTATCTCTCTCTATATCTCTCCATATTTTCAACTCAAATTTAAATTTCCATTATTTATCATTTTCAATTTCTTTTTTATTTTTCCAATATAGTTATAATATCAATGTTATTTATACCTTTATGATATCCTATACATGTGATACCCCATTTAACTCACATTATACTCCTTTGATAAGATGATGTAATAACAAAATTCTCCCAAGTGTCATAAAACTCTAATTTCCCCATGATAAAAAATACCTTTATATACCATATATTTGAATTATTATGGATGTATAATTTTTAATAAGTGGTATTGTTCTAAGTATGGATCAAGAATATGTAACTGGTGGAGCCTCTATCAGGTCCCAAGTGTAATAAACTCTATTTAGTCACAATTTTACATTTACCCACTATGCATGTTGACCTAGAAGTATTTATGTAAATAAATTGTATATCCCTAATGCATATCAAATATGTATTATTAAATATTATTTATTTTGAGGAGATTTATCCATTATTTTTTAATATCCCACCACTAAAAACACATGTATTTGATTGACTAAACACATTGATCATATTAATCTTTATAAGTACCAGATAACTATAATTCAATATTCTTCACCTAATAAGGGTACTTATTTGAACATTGTGAATCCCTATTTGTACTTTATAAGTATCAATATAATTCACCAATACATCCATATTAATTCATTGAAATGGGAAAGCTATTGAAATTCCCATATAATCCTTTGTTCCATATGGGAAAATATTATAATACAAGATTAATTGAGAAATTATTCTATGTATTTATAAGTTATTCATTCTTGAACATTATTCCATGTATATCATATCCAATTTTATTATATAATGGAATGAATTATAATTTTTTGTGATTATTGGGGCCTATAATTTTATACCCCATCAATGAACTGGTATGTCTTATGAGAAAACTAAGATATACTAATGGGAGGATCCTTACCTTTTATATGTGATGTATTTACACAAGGCCTAGATGATATGTTTATAATGTTTAGTATTATAACTTTCCATAATTCCATCATTGTGTTATTATTTAATTTTATACATGGGAATATTTTTTCATCCATGGACTATGTTATGATTATGTATTCATTGATATAACATCATTTGTTTATCTATTCCCACCATGTTATTTATTCCATTATTATGGTATGTTAGCTTCCACTATATGTTTTCCCTTACTGAGGGTCAGAGATCATTATTTTTTCCCATTTCCCTTGTTAATGAAATGTATTACTATATGTGATTATATATATGGATATAATTAAGGAATAATGATTTGTACTCAAATAATGTAATATGTCATGTTGCAATGTAATGTTTTTTATCTAGTTACTCAAGGAAAACTAGACCATGATATTGGTAATGTAATCTCATTTAATATAATTAAATTTTAATAAATAAACATCGAATTTGGGTAACCGAGGTTCAGTGAATTACAATTGGTATTTGAGTAAGGTTTTATAGAAACCCTTGGAATTGGATTTAAAAGAATGTAGGTATAGAACATGGATTTTACTACTAGAAAATTATAGATATTATTATAGAATTGTTCTGATAGGTATCCTATACATAGGATCATATTTTTGGAAAAAATGATATTATTCATGTTTTATATGTTAGTATCTTATTATATTACTAATGAAGCAATGCCATTTATTAGAAAATGTAACCTTCTAGAAGGAATGGAAACCAAGAAAATAATCTAAGAAAATATTAAGATTGTATGGATAATCATGATAATAGAGTGAATGTTAGATTAGGGAAATTATTAAAATTATAGGGAAATTAACCAAGGTTTTGATAAATAACCTTGACCACATGGAGAAACCATATAACCCTCAATAAGGATCAACCTATTTAGATCATATTATAAGAAAAATACCTCCACAATTCAGTAGACCCACTAATACAATGGTGTTCAAGAAATGGATAAAGTATCTAGAAAAGATATTTATGCCATTGGGGTGTACTGATAAGGAATTAATTTTCATGGATTTGTATTATTTAAGAAGATATTCTAATCATTGGTGGTCCTCAATTCAAAATACTAAGTAGTAAAATGATATATAAAACATGTAATGTAATTCACTTAAAGTGATTTCTCTAGAGAAAATATTTTCCTTGGGAGCAATGTGATGATATGGAAAAAAATTATTAAATTTTTGATAGAAGTAAGAATATATTGTGTACGAGTATGAGGATAATTTATCAAGGTTATAAATGCATTTTTAGATTATCTATACAAATTACAAATAAATACTGGTCAATTATTTGATGGTTTAAATTCATGATTTTAAGATCATTAGTCTCTCAAAATTATTCAATATAAAAATAATTATTGACGAGTTTTATCAAGATTGAGAATGAGTTTTCTAAATCATTTATTTATAAATGGAAACCTAATAAGAAGAGGATGATTGATCTCTATGTAGAAAGAACCATCAGAAAGCAAAATAAGGAAATATTGGAGTTCCATATACAATAAATGTGGGAAGAAACACCCATGGTCCATTTTAAGGGGATTTGAAGCATGATTTAAATGTAGATAATATGGTCATCCAGATCATGAGAAAAAAAGGAAAGATAGAGGTAATAAATGTGCAATGATTCAACTACAAGGATATGGGACATTACTATAATCAATGACCCCAGTAGCAAGGGAATCTAATTTAGAAGATTAATGTGGATAAAGGATAATATTTTGTAATAACAAAAGCCAAATTTGAAGCTCCAAATTATGTAATAGAAGGTAATTTGATTGTACACTCAATGTTAGTTAATACATTATTTGATTCTAGATCTAAAAAATATTTTATATCTTTCATATTTGAAAAGAATATTTAATCACACCCTGATGTATTAAAGAATGATTTAGGAGTTAGAACACTGAGTGGTACATTTATTACAACAAAGATATACTACATAGTTAAAATTATAATGCATGGGTTTTCACTATTTTAATTTAGAACTATTCCATAGAACCTATACCTTATATTTTTAAAACCATTAGTATAGGTCCCTTATAACAATATTTTTAGTTGAATATTTGTATATATTAGAATTGGTTTTACTATACTAATAGTTTATTAAAACTGTTAGTATAAGAATAGCCTATACCGATGAATTTTTATAACTATTAGTATAGGATCACACTTATACCAGGTCTCTCATCCTCATTTCCCTTCATAAAATTATCCTCCCACAACCAGTTTTAATCCTCTATGATTCCGTTAACTTCCCATTATATTCTACTTTGATTCATCATTTTTTATTTTTTTAGATTAAATCATCAAGGTATGTTTCTTTGATTCACATTTTCTCTTATTTTATCATCTCATTTCTACATTTTCTAACCCTAGATTGTGAATGACCTTACCCAATAAAATAATTTTTATATTTAAATATGATTTCATAAAATAAAGTGTGAAATCCATAGATACCCAGTCTGAGTGGGATCTTTATGTAAATATACTACATTATTTGTTTGGTGGAGATGACTTAGACCAAAAATGAAATGTTGGATTACATTTATAGGAAAACAAATAGACTAGTAATTCACATTCAAACCCATTTCTTATTTAATAAAAATTTATTAACGTATATTTATGAGATATATTACAAGACGAACCAAAATTTGATATACATTAGGGTACTAAAAAGTTATCATTAAAACATTATTGGAACCGAGTTTATATTCTAAAAAAAATGTAATGAAAGAGATGAAGTGTAATGGAATATGGAATTATTACTTTTGGTGTTCTTGGTGAGTTTCTCAATTTTTTCATCAATCTTAGAGAAATTGGTTTTGGTGTATTGAAGGATTTATTTGTTTATTTTGGTGAAGTTATCTAATCTACTCTTATTTATTGTGAGATTTTCTGGAATTATATAAAGGTGATATAAACATATCTATGTCCCATTATCCTTATCAGTTGATGTTTTAGTGTTCTTTCTCAAACATAAATGGTTGAATTTTCTCATGTGGATCATGTTTTAAGTGTCTATAGATTTCAAAAATTATAGCTTGATTAATTATATCTTGATTCTTTAGAGGTAACTTTATTTCATTTCTCCAACTTGAATATTGTAAATTTGAGAAATCAAAATTATTCTCATGATCCCCCTATTGTTTGACTTGAAATATTGCTTAAATTAAAGTAATAGTGCTACCACCAAATAGTGAGAATGTTTTAAATCTATTTAATTGATATTTATTTTAAATTAAATCATTTATAATTATACTTTAAGAAATTCTAGTGTACTATAATTGAACCTTATCCCCCCTAAAATATCTATCTCATTTATACAACCCAATTCATGTGAACTTAAATAAGTGAAATATTCCCATGGTATATTTCCAAGATTATTAATTCGTTTCTTCCAATTTTAATGGTGTGGGGGTTTCTATAATATCATATTTTCTAAATTGATAGTGGCCTTTCCCCAGTGTTTCACTAAAGTACGCCTTATCTTAGAATTTTGATATCAATTCATCTAAGTATTCTTGCAGTTAGTAAGTATATAAATTTTAATCTTGGTAAGAATTGGAACTATATTCATTAACCTTAATTACAATATTTGACTTTAAATCCTCCAATGTTTCAAATAAATCTTCCACTTTTTAGAATAAACATTTCCTTCTCTCTCCCTTAAAGAAATAAGGGAAACAACTCTAATAAGGATACTTATCTATCAACCCCTTAAAATAAAATGGATGGAATACTATCATGAAATACATAATAAATATGTAGGAATATTCTCATGGTACACTATATAAAGTTGGTACCAACTCCACTTTATTGTGTTTGAGTATAACTCCCTTGATTTTGGTGATACCCATATGCTTGATTACCTCCCCATCAATTAGGTCATCTAAATATCCTTTAATCCTGGTGAACTTGGATTATAAACCATAATTAATCAAGAAAAATAAATGAAATTGAACATAATGAGAGTGAAATAAATTAAATTGGAACCCAAAAAATGAAACAAAACTGAAATAAACCAATTAGAAAAAAATCAAGATGAACTAAACCAAAAAAATTAAACTAATTAAAATTAAAAAAAAATCATGAAAAATTGACTTAATCCAAACATAATCAAATAAAACCTACCTAAATTGAATGAAATCAAACCAACCTAAATCAGAATATACTAATCCAACCTAAACTTATCAAACCTAACTAAACCCAAACCAATACGAACTAAACTGAACTATACAAAAATGAATAAAAATAAATAAAATAGAATGTAAAACAAATCAATAGATTCCAAACAAATAAAACTGAATAAAAACATTAATTTATATAAGTTTAAACATAACATAATTTAATCTAATTTTAAATGTGGATAACTAAATCAAATTGAACCTGATTGAATCGAAATGAATCGATCCATGATAATAACATATGTATTTAGTTGTGAGATTATTTTATTGTCCTAATATATATTCAAAAGACCCATGGATCAAGGGAATTTTCTAGTTATTTTCTACTTTATTTATATTAAAAAAAATATCTTTTAAATATAATGGATAATATTTGAATGTATGAGATTGTTTGGATCTATACCAAGTTTCAAATAAAGTTGTATTTTTTTAGATTTGAAGGGAATGTTTTTTCGATGATATTGTATTTTTCATAAAAAAATAGTTTTGACATTAATTATGATGATTTTTGTACTATTCTTAATGGTTAGGACATTTTTTATTAATTCTAATATAACACATATTTCATAACTTGTTAAAGTCCATGAAAAATATATTTCTCATGAATAATTGATGAAGAGTTAAATAATTAGAGACATGAGGTATATTTATTTTTGAAGAGGTTTATAGAGAAAATTAAAAATAATAAAATGGTTGGTATATTTATTTTAGTGGAATTTCATATTTTTTTTTAATTAGTATTATGATTTGTCCTTATATATATATATATGACCCATTACTTATCCAACCAAGGACCCAAATAAATCACACATGTGGTACATAGGTTTACCACATGGGAGTAAGATCCAAAAGGTCAGTCTAGAGTGGAATTAAATAGGTAGAGTTCCCACATGTGTTGGCTTAGCATGTGCACAATGCACATATGAGCAAGTAGTTCCATCATTTTGGGTGTAATTTTTGAAGAGGGGTGTTGACATGGGTTAATACCAGTGAATGTTGGGAGCATACCCCATTACTTGTAACTAGCCTTATATAAATGTTTCTTTACTTATTAAGGAGAAATATGACCAATGTAAGTCCGATGTGGGAAGAGTGATGAGTGTGGTACTGTTACTCTACTTAAGAAGATATAGAAATAAGAAGATTCATTCAATCTAGCTAATCTGGGAAATCTGATCACATCCATGTCTTCATTTTCAACCTTTATCCTTTGAATGGATCTTCATGCTTAAATATTTATTTATATTGACCATCTATATCAATGAAACTGAGATAATGATGCATTATTGATCATACCAAATATTTTCATTCAATATACTTCTCACATGCAAGTGATAATTTGAAGAATGCCCTACTATATGAGGATGATATGAAGTGGTAGAGAGTGTTAGACCAAGGCATCATATAAATAGCCATGATCACATGAAGCCTCTAGTACTAGGTGATCATGTATATCTAAGGAATCCCATGAAGAATAATGATCAGAAGAATATACCATCGTAAATTTCCTCATTCACATAAATCATTAGGGATTAAGTGTTCATGTTTCCACTTCAGTGTCACATGATTTTGAAAAATATGATAGTTTTGATATTCCAAATCCTTGATATTTGCTGAGAGGTTTGAAGAATTGATTGAGGGTTAAAACACTATAAAAATCAGATAAGAAATAGTGGATCCACAACTATAAATACCATGTAAATGATGAGGGTTTTTTGTTTCTTAATGATCAATTTCTAGAAGCTTTAATTTTTTCAATAGAAAAAAAGCACTGTTATAACCCTCTCAGTCACATGAAGCTTGAGGTGTTTTCATGAATCAATCACGTGAATCTTGTGTTGTCTGTATGAATCATTAACGTGAATAAGCTATGTAACAAAGAAGTTATATCAACCAAATAATACTCATGTGAACGTTATTTCATGAAGGTACCAAGTCATAGTGTTTAAATATAACCATTACATGAAGGTAGTTAAATTGAAGAAGATATATACCACATAAATATTTTGGTTTGTCTGATAAAGAAATTATAACACTATTATTCTGAGAATATGAAGAAAAGAGAAGTACACATGATATATTTTTAATTTTTCAAATAACAAAAAAAAAACATTATAAAGAGAAGAGAAGATATTATGAATGAAATTTAAAAAATATCTTTATCAAATAGTATATTCAAGTGAAGATTTTCCATATACATGCATTGAAATAGTCATGGAATTTAAAGTAATAGTTGATCTTTATATAAGGTAGCACGGAGAAGAGAGACATAAAAACCCATAATAAAAAACACATAAAATAATGAATTATTACGTGTTAGGGTTTAAATGTTTGAGAAACCCATGAAATGATTACATGAAGTAAAATTGAGTTATGAAAAATCTAATCTTTCATTAAATAATATCAAAATATACCAAGCATGTTTATTTTTATCATCTCTTGTAAATATTCTTGAGGAAGTGAGAATGTTCAATTCATTTTGTCTTGAAAGATAAAAAATACATTCAAGAATTGTTTTAGGAGCAACCAATATTTGGAAGTGATATTTCTTATTTTATTTGAATTAATTTTTCATTAGATAGTGTGAAGCATTCATTATAGTGGGACTCTTGAATGTATATTATGACTCTATATTGTTGAATATTTTATGGTGTAACTATTTTTAATTATAGTAAATATTCTATGATCGGGGAATCTAACTAATTACAAAAAGGGGTAGGATAACATTAAAAGACAACCTTATAAAATTATTGTGTCCCTATGCAACTAATTTTTATTATATTTAGGTAAGGTTAAGTAATCATAAGAGTGGATCAGATCATAATAGGTCAATAGAGTTAAATTTCAATTTTTTTTATAAAAATCACCACTGATTCAACCCCCCATTATCAATGGTGAAACACCTCTCTGGGCTCTTCTATTAGTATCAGAATGAAAATTACCTCTATTAAGATTCACAAAGAGCTAAATATAAACAATCTAAATTCTATTAACCAAATGTATTTCATTATATTCAATGGAAATATCTATCATAGATGGAAGAATATGATGTATCTCTATCTCATATCTATTCTCCTGGAAGATAAAGATGCGGTAACATTAGGATTCCCATCTATTACCGAGGACACTCCTATGAAATTTTATGATAAGGTAAATATAGAATTTGATGAAAAATTTCGAAATTCCATTTTGATGTCTCTTTCAAAAAGGTTTTACATAATAACTATGAGGCTCAAAATTTATAAGGAAATTTGGGTTAAATTTGAAAATAGTTCTAAAGGTGATGTGAAAGTCAAGGAAGTGAAACTCAAAATTTAGAGAATAAAATTTGAAGATTCAAATATATATGAAGAAGGAAAAATTGATGACTAATTCATAAGAGTTAATGAAATTTTTAGTAATATTTGGTGTTTTGGGGAAAATATGGATGATTTAACAATTTTCAAATGGATGATGTGAAATGTTCCTAATAGGATTGATCCTAAATTTTCAACTTTAGATGATAGAGAAGATATTACTCTCGATGAATTATATATCATTATCATTTATTATGAAATGATAAAGATCCCATCTTTTAAGAAGAAGATAAAATATGAGATTTATTTTTATCCTATGAGAAAGCTTAAAATTAGAGATGATAAAATTATAGAATCAATTGAATCAGATGATGACGATAAATATAGAGATCATAATATAATCATTTCTCTCATATCAAAGATATTCAAGAAGGAAAAGTTTAAGGGAAAAGGAAAAATACCACCATGGTGTTATAATTGTAATGACATTGGAAACTTCACCATATATCATCCTAGGAAGAAGTTTTACAAACTGGATATAGATGATGAGAAAAATAAAAAAAACAAATGGAAAAAATCTCAAAGGATTTAACAAAATTTAGTGGAATAAAGAAAAATTTATTTAAAAGTAAAATAATAAGTTAAATTAAAAAATAAGAAGAATAGAAAAAACATCAAGAAAGGAGAGGAATGGGGTTATAAATTTTTTTCCCTTCATGCAAGACCAAGAAAATTGATTCATTAATAAAAACCAAGAGGATTATAATCATCATAATCCCAATCAGATTCATATTCTAATGGATTGAAACAATTAATTTGAGTCTTTATCCCTCTTGAGATAGATCTAGTTCTCATAGTAGGTTCAAAGTGCACACAGTCCTTCCTTTGTCCTTATCTTTTTCAAATGTTCATATGAGAAGCCTTTAATGTCAACCTCTTTCCCATTTTCAACAAAATATTAATAAAATCTATTATTTGGTGATTCTTCATTCTCTATTTCTGTCCATTTTCCACAAATTTTGTTTAAAATATAATGCTTATTAAATTTCTCAATTATCTAGGAATCTGCATTATGATGAAAAATAACCAAATTAGTATATTGACTCAGTGTGTCACTTTCTTCTAGATTTATTTCTAATTGGATTTTATCAGTTACCCCTCATTGAAGATGTACTAGCTCCATCTGTTCTTCTTGTTTTGAAGACCCATGAAGAACTATCTCAAGCCCTTCTTGCTTAGAGGGCATAACAAGAATTTTCATGATATAACTATTATTAGTATTGAAGATCGAGGTTCAGAGTATACTAACAGTGTTTTGGGGAATTTGGGTATAAATCAAACTCATGTTGGTATAACACATCACTACCATGAGATATGAACCAAGCGGGAGTTATTCTAAGAAAAAGAGAATAGATTATCAAAGTAAGAAATTTGTGATCGAGAACTTATCCTAGATCTAAACACAAAAATAACATGACTATTGGGATGAAGGTTTTTTTAGATATGATCATCAAGGTCATATAACAAAAATGCTTATGATTATTCTACTTGAAAAATAGCCAATATTGAAAAAGTAATGCAAATTCATAAGATAGAGTAAAACAATCACATTTTTATGAATTTTTTTAAGACTATTAGGTGAAACATGTCATGAATACATGATAGTGGATATTTCTCACACATGATAAGTGATATAGAAATTATGAAAAAAATTGAGAAGCATGAAGGAGGAGTAATGATATTTGGAAATGATTGTTCCCTAAAAATTAAATGTTTTTTCACAAAAGAGATTTAATCAAAAAATGTGAAGTCTAATGATGTATTATTTTTTAAAGGGATGAATCATAATTTATATAGTGTAAGTCAACTTTGTGATGATAGGCATTATGTGGAATTAAAGAATGATACATGTATCATAAAAAGAATAAGGGATAGAAGGATCATTACTCAGGGGAAAAGAACAAATGTCAATATATTCCAAATTGGTGATCCTACCAATTCCTATTACTTGAGTTACATAAATAAAAAAACCTACAAACTAGAAGGCTTGATCATCTTGGACAAATGAGTATGAGTAAAATTTTGAATTATTATATTGTGATAGATCTTCCCTAACCAAATAGATACAGAGATGAAATCTATGAAACCTGTCAAAAGGGAAAACTAACTCAGTGTTTAGATAAAGGAGTTAATATTCTATCTTTATGACCACTTGAGATTATTCATAGTGACTTACATGGTCCAATGAGACAAAATTATACTAGAGGTGATCTATATTTCATTACATTCATTAAATATTATACTCTTTTGGATAATTTCAGGTTTATAAAACACAAGTCAGAGGTAAATAAAATGATCAGAATGTTTAGAAGGCAATTTAAGAAGGAGATGGGTCTTTACATCATGAAATTGAGGTAGGATAATATCAAGGGGTTTATATGTGATGATTTTGAAATATATTTTTTCAAAATATTCAATCAAGCATCAGTATACCACACCATATACTCTATAGTAATATGGTGTTGTTCAAAGAGAGAATATAAGCATAGTTGGGATGGATTGGACTATGTTGGATGAACACAACTAAAATTACTTCCCAAGGGAAATATATTGACTACCATACACAAACATAATAGGTGCCTATTAAGTCCAAAGACCTTAAAGAAACCATATGAAATGTGTATAACTGTTAAATAGTTTGGAGTTTTTATAATCCTGTGAATTATAAAAATCAAGAACAATAATTAGTGAAGATTTGAAGAGAAATTTAGGGAAGGGATTTTCATGGGATAGCTATCTAATGGTAGTGTCTATAGGTGTTCTGAAAAAATGGATACACAAGCTTGTTGACTATAATAATGTAAAAATTATTGAAAACAAGTTCAAACTAGGTACAATAGTCGATTGAACTTTATAAGACTATAAAAAATAGAATGAAAATATAAAAAAATAATAATAATGAAGTTACTGAGAAGGATACAATCACTGTTGATATTGATTTTGAACAAACCAATGGTGAAGATTAAATTATTAGAAATAAGATAAAATAGTGCACCAAATTGAATAAAATGATGAAACTAAAAATTTCATTGGTAATAAACATGATCCACTATAAACTAGAAGGATATTGATATTTTAGGATAAATTTAATTTATTTCTAAAGATAAAAACTATATAGTGGTAGAAGCTGCTGAGCATGAGGGATGAATATAAATGAAAAGATTGACCATATTGAGAAGAAATCCAATTACGATATTATGTAAAGAACTAAAAATATTAATGTAATTGGAACCAAGTGTGGTTTTATAAGTAATTTGAATAAGAATGGTGAGGTATCAAGGAATAAGTCTAGGATGGTGTAAAAAGGATATTTGAAAATTTATGTTTTTTATGTTAAAGAAAATTTTTCACTAGTAGTTTAAATAGAGACTATTAGAATGTTCTTGGTAGTTTAAGGACACAAATATTAAAAAGTTTATCAAATTTATGTGAAAATGACTTTTTATATGTTTATCTTGATAAAGAATAATATATTTAACAACCTAAGTGCTACATCTTAGAAAATGATGGAAACATTGTATCTAGATTGAATAAATCATTGTATAATTTGAAATGGGACCCTAGAGGTCTAGTATTCCTGATTAGATGTTTTTTAAAAGATATGATGTTTAAAAAGGTAAAGTTGACAATAATAATTATGTGAAAGAGATGACTAAAGGTATTCTCATTATAATTTTCTATGTGGATGACATCATATATTTTGGTGAAAAGGGGTGTCTCTATGAGTAGTTTTTTGAGAAGATGAAAAAGAATTTTGAGATGTCTATTCTTTCTCATATGTCAAACTTTATTATATTTAACATTTAGAAAAAGTAAAATTATATATTTCTATCTCAATAAAAATATTCTAGATATTTATTGAAAATGTTTGGATTGGAAAATTCAAGGGAATTTTCAACTCTCATTCCAATTGGAACCAAATTATGTAAGGATGAAGCTGGAATCTATAAGATCCAAAATTTTTCAATGAGGTATGGTTCTCATAATGTTTTTTAAAAAAGTTTTTGTAATTATATTTTTGGACTAAACCTATAAACCGTGCCATTAGGATGATTAATTTGTCTTTGGAGGGAAGTTAGAAGAGGACTGGAGTTTGGATGTAGGTCAAATTCATGGTGTGTATTAAATACATGGTGTGTATTTAAAAACATGGATTTTATTAAATACATGATGGGAATTTATCTATCTTGGAAAAATCACAATGTGTATTAGTTCTTCCTTAAAAGGGTAAAACCCCATCCTTACATGATGTGTAAATCATTTACACATTTTTTAGATGTCATGTTTTTGTAAAAAGGGGAAGAACCATTTTATATTTTCTTTACCCCTCTCCCCTTATCCATTTCTCTCACATAAAGCCTTCACCATAAGATTTCTCTTGTAGCCTAACCTAGGATTTGATATAATTTATCCATTTAGACTCTATTTTCAATGCTATTTATCATGTTGGATCACCAACAGTAAGATATTTTTTATGATTCCATTATTCCTTGGTTTATCTTTCCTCCTTCAGTGTTATTTTGGTGCGAGATCATGTTCCCTAATTTTAGGGATTTTATATATTCTTATATTTTCTCCTATTTTGAGATGAAACAAGGGCTGATACTTGATGAGTTCTCCTCTATAGAAATACGGTAGTTTGTCTATGAATTTTCACTCATGAGATTGATGTTTATATTTTTCAACATTATTCCGAACATCAGTTTGACTGAGAATTTCCTTAAAATGAATCTAACTTCAGTAATTTGACCTATTCAAGAACCCAATGAATCTAGTAGATCCCAAGAAATGTTGGAGTTTGTTAACCTCAAATTCATCTACCCCTTAGGGAACACCCTTTATATGCCAATTTTACTTTTGTGGTTATATAATCAAAACACTGATTAGTGTGTTTGGTTTGACTCATAAAATGTGATATCATAAATGGTAATTCATAATTGTAGTGGTGTTGCACAATTTACACACTTATCTGACTATACAGAATTAAATGGAAAGTGAGTGGTATGACCACATCACATGTTTAAATTTAAAAATGGCCACAACCTTATTAAAGAGGAATACTAATGAACTATAAACCATACAATGGATCTTACTTAAGAATTTGAATTATTTTTATGATATAAGGGAATGGAATACCTACTGTTGTGACACCAGCCATGTAATCCCTTATACTTGTGATACCGGGAATATTGTACATTATAGTCATGATACTGGGAATGAAGTCCCTTATACTGGTGATACTAGGAATTTAATCTCTTATACTTGTGATACTGGGCATGTAGTCCCTTATAATTGTGATACTAGGAATGGCCTTCCTTATACTTGTGATACTTGGGCATGGAATCCCTTATACTTGTGATAATTGAGAATGGAATCCCGTACACCTATGATACTTGGGTATATAGACCCTTATATTCTATGATACCAAGACACTACATCCCCTACTGCCTTATGAGACTCTAGTGACTAGACATGGATGCTTGAGTTACGCATCGGGTCCTGGGTAGCACTATGTATCATAAAAATGGTTATAAAAGTCATGAAATATATAGATCATATATATAAATACCTGCATATACACTTATATATATACATGTGTGTGTGTGTGGGTGTGTTTATGGTGATATTGTTTTGAGATATTTTCCTAGAATAGGCTGAAGTATGTAGTGTCAGCCCGGTGTCCTTCCGGAACCAGAGCCGACCCTCTATAGTTTACATTACTACTTTACCATTATTATATCTATACACTACTCTTATTATATTCATAGGATGGATATTTATATACATTACTAGTGGTGGCCTACTGATTATATCTCACACACTATCTAAGTAACTAATTGGGACCTAAACACACTTCATGGATGAAGGTAGGGATAGAGGAAAGCACCTAGCTGTCGATGCTTAATTGTTTTATTGCATGGGAGCAGGGGAGTACATAACTGATCTATGGGTCATGATGCTATCTAGATATAATCTTTTGGTCTTTTTGGTCCTTATTATATACATGTATATATATGTTCTATATTACATGTTTTTATGTTACTTTTTTAGAGACATGACATTTCATCATTCTATATGTGGTGCTGGATTTTTCTATTGATGGTTGTTTATTTTACTTGGATGACTTAACTTCTATTGTTAGTTGATATAACAATTCATTTATGTATTAAATTATTACACCATTTTTATACTCTGATTATGTGGAAGTACTCTCCTCATTATACCACCATGGACCCTCACTGCTAGTTGACAACCTCTTGCATATGGGGTATCACACTAGAGGCCATATGAAAAACTTGAAATAGGCATTGCTCAGTGGATTTTGAGTCGGTATGTTACAAATCGGTATTAGATATTTCTTTTCTTGCCTTGCTGTTTTGGTATGGTATAAATAAGACCCTATCATGGTGAAATTTGGTAATCAGACTGTTCTTGAGAGTATCCAACTCATTTATATGGAAAAACCAAGTTACCAAGGATAGAAATACTGTTTCAGTTTCTTCTTATTATAGTTGATTTTATTCAACCATTTAGTTATGCAGATGATTTGTGATGTTTATTATTATTATTATTATTATGGATTCCATTTTACCCTTGGCTAGTATGGTAAGGATGTGTTATCTCATGAATTATTATAGGCATGTAGAGATTCACATTTCATGTATTATGCCATTCTATATAGGTGTATCTCATTCCTTATATTGTATTTTATTTCTATGAGTTACTTTACTATTATAAATATAATTTTACGAATGTTATTTCATGGTAATGGTAAACATAATTGGTTTCCTAAAGTTCCTACTTCAACTGAATAATGTTTTCTTGTATAGATTAATGTAGACACCTTAAGAATTGAATTATGGCATGTTGTATCATGGATGATTAGTCACATGTCCTAGAACACATTTATAGTTGTGATTACGTGGATTCCATAATTCGATTTATAAAATATATGGGAATTTATAAAATTAAAATAGTATTCAATATAATTTAACAATTTGAGAAATTTTTAAATGTAAATAAATATAAACTTAAATGAATTTAAATTCTGGGATGAAATGGTCATGGTTAAATAAAGATTCCAATTTTAATTTAAAGGGTGTTTCCTATATAACATGCAATTAGAAATATGTATGTCAGGACCCATGACTTATAGTAGAGAACTCAAAATTGAATCAACCTTAGTAGTGAAGAGTATAAAGTATCTATTTAAAATAAGTGATGTTCTGAGTTACTATTGAGTTGATTGAGAAATATAACTTTTTTTTGAAGTTTTATTTTAAAGGAAAATAATTCATAATAGTGTTTAAAACTAATTCCCACCCCCAATTAGTGGTACTTAACTGATCCCTAGGCCCTACAAGTATTATCATTTCCTGTAGTATCCATATAAAGATCCTTGTTTTTCCTTGTTACATTTATTATATAAATGAAATTTTTATTTGAAGAAGTGTTTGAGTTTCCTAAGATAATGATAAATGATGATACTCTAAATGATAAAAATATTGATATTTCATATAGGAATGGAAAAAATATGAGGAAAATATATAAAAAATGAAAAATAATGAAAAATATTAAATACCACAAACTAGAGGTAATCATAGTGGTAATTTTTTTAATAACTCTTTGTATTATTATTCTTTTAATGAATAATTATCAAGCTATGATAATTCTATATCACTTAGTGATTTTCACTATAAATGTAATGAATAAATACATAAATTTCCTAATGAATTCATATATTGTATTATTTTCACTATCAAGGAAATTCATTTTGATAAAACATTGAAATAATTCAAAGTTGAAAAATTGAATAAGTCACTAACAAAGAAGTTTAAATAGTTAATTTACCTTATAGACCTCTATGATACAATGTTATAGTCCAAATCACTTGGAAAATAAAAGTTGTTATTTTATTAAAGAATAATTACAACAATACGATTTTGGTTATATTATTTAGTATAATGTTTTTTCAAATTCTTTACATTCACATGATAAATTTCATAAAATATATATCGAGGAAGAAATGATCAGTTGGAGTTTAATGAAGGTTGGATAAAATTTCTAGAGAATTTTATCTATTAATTATAAAAAGTTCATGATGAAAAAATCATGAAGATAAAATATTATTAGGATGAAAATATAGGATTATTAGTGGTTGAAAATAACTCCCTAAACATGAAGTACATTTATCATGAAGTAAAGATAACACGTTTTGAATCCACAAAAGCAATGAATCCCAGGTTTATTGAGAAAAAAGACACTACTACAAAGATTTCAATTAAGAACCTTGTTTTTTATAAGGATTCATACTTATTGAAATAAGGCCAAGATATTATCATCTAATCAAGTGGAAACATCATCCATGAATAATGATACCCATAACCCAACAATTTCCTTACAAAAAATGTTATCACAATTAATTTTCTAGATTTAAAACCCAATTATTGGAAAATATTGATTGTGAAAAATATTAAATGACCCCTGAATCATCAATGGATTATGAAATAATATGTGGAAGGATATATTCCCCAAGAAGAGTCCAAAATAATGGTTGTTATACTAAAAAAGGTATGCAACCTCTAAAATTAGGACATGTTACACCTAAAATGAATAGAATGGGGCTCATAGGCTATCCATGATTTTTCTAGAAGTTTGGGAATAATGAAATAGAATATTTACATAACATATAAATTCATGAAAATTAAAGGCCACAAATATGGGAGAGTAGAGATTATGAAATGAGAAAATCTTCCTTGTAAAAATAGAAGAACCAAGAATATTACTCTAGTATAAAAAATAAGAAAAATATTATAAAACTATTCCCAAGAAGTCAAATAATAATGAAAAAGTGGAGGATATTATCCCAAATAAATTAATATAGAAATATACAATCAATATAAATGTTAAAGTAAGTGAATTTTTATATAAATGGTGTACAATATTTGATCATACAAAAAATGTATGATATGGATAAGTATACAACTCTATCTATTTAAGAAACAAATGGAAGTATTTGAAGCTCACTGTCCTCGAATTACTTTAGTGGAAAATTTGGTTTTACACATTCAAAGGTCTGAGGTTGGAAGGAAATAAAGGTATTCATTATGAGTAAAAAATCAATCTATGTGCCACTTCTGAGGAATCAAATAAGTCCCTCATTTTCTCCATTATTTTTGTTTAATTATGATAATATGCATGGAATTGAAGGAGATATATAGGGCTATCACTTCTAGAAATCTAGGAGTATGTTATTTAAGGAGTCTTATAACTTCTATTAAAAGGTTGAGAAGAGTTCATCCCCTAAGGGGGTTAAAAAATTGAGATACACTTGTCAAAATTTTTAAATTGTGTCAATTTATAGAACCTAATAATTATTCATAGATATATAAAATATAAATAATGTGGTACTCAATCTCACTTACAACACTTATTTTTTGTGTAATAATCCTATTGAATAAGTGGGAGTGTTTATATTATATGATACACTAGGCTATTTCATATAGAGTTAGAGTAAACCTACTAAAGGATATTTTTTAATAGAACCATGTGGAATTATCCTTCTCTCAAATTTGAAAATGGGGGAAGATAATATGAGTACCTTAGAACACATATTTTCATTGAAGACTTATAATTACAAAATATTGAATGGGGGGAATTAAAGTGACCATGTATAAGTAGAATTTATTTTCAATGTACCAATTGGTGTTTAGTGAAGGCAAGGGTAATGATTGGAGGATTTTTATAGATTTATGATAGGTAATTGAATGTCATGTTTGATAAAGAATCAAATAAATTCCATATATTTATTGATTTACTTCTAGGATTATTAGAAGATTAAATGATGATTATACATTTTAGAAAAAATTTAGATAAGTTAAAGAAAAAGTATTAGTTAATATGTGTTGATTTTTGGACTATTCGTAATGCTTAAAAACAAGTGATATTGTTTTTTATTGAATTTATATTATTTAAATTAGTTAAAAGAGTAATGGAGAATCCATAACTGTCCAATATAACTGATGGAACATATTATTTGGATGAAGGAGTTGATTATTAGAAATTATATGGACAATAAAAAATATTTTTTTATTAGCTAACTCTTTTTATAAGGGATTGCTAAAAAATTGGACAACTAAATCTAGACATAGGAACCATCTCAATAACAACCAAGAGCCTAATTAACTTATCCTATTTGACCATTATGGGAGTGTGGGTGAGGCATAACATGAACATGGTTTGGTCTATATTATGCCTAAAAAAATATTTGATAAATTTAATTTTTTTATTTAATATATAATATATAATTTTCATTAATGTCATTCACTAATTGTAACTAAAATAATTTATTTAGATAAATTTCCTTTGGGTGAAAAATACATTTCATTATTAAAAAATTTCCTTTATATTCAATAGTTTTTTATTTTTATTTATAATTAATTAGTAAACAATGAATTCAATCACATTTTCATAGGTTTTCCTATCATATTTATAACTTTTAATTTAAAAACTATGTGAAAATTTTAATTTTAAAGAAAAATATTAATAGTATTTTGTAAAACTTGGTCTTGCGTATAACACAAGATATTAAAGAAACTCTTTATTGTGTGTGAAAAAAGATGACTTAGTATTTTGTTAATTGAAAGCTATATAATAGATTAAATTGATTTAAGGTAGAAAATATACCACAATTTCTCAATAGGTTATATTACTTTCTATGATTGGTGTTTTCTATAATACATGTTATCAAATAAAATGTTATTCTTTTAGAATATTTATGGTGTTATATTCTCCCCACATTAAATAAATTTAATCCTCATAATTTAAACACGATATTGGTAATAAATTGTTTTATATTTGAAAATTTCTTTTCTGAAATCCCATATTGTGAGAAGCGTTTATTAAACATCATCTTTAAAAGAGACAATGAGAAGTACCAAGGTCATATGGAATAACATATAAATAGGCTTCCAAGTTGGATAACATCATTCGAAAGTGAATATATGGACTTTAAAGAAAAGTGTAACTAATTACATGGAGTGATTGAGGTAATTTATTACAAAGAAGTGAATGACCAATGGAAAGTTAAGGGGATCAAAACTATAAATTTGGGACGATTTAAAAGACTATCAATTCAACAAAAGTGAAGGTATTATGATAAAATTTTATTTCAAGATCATTTTCATAATATTGAGTAATTATTTTACTTCCTATGAATATAAGAAAATATAATTACTTGATATTTTTTTATAAACATAATTTTATCCTTTGGTTGTGCTTTTATAAATTCCTAATTTATCCATTATATCAAGATATGAATATCAAAAAAGGATTTTTTATGCCTGAAGCACTAAAATTAACTTTTAACAGATCATAAGATCCATAAAATAGGTATTTAAATCTATCTTTAACTATTTTACAAAACCAATATGGATAACATATTAATATTAAAAACAAATAAGTAATACGATTATTTTATCATTAATATTTATTTATCAAATTGTTTTGAAGAACCTTTTTAATGTTTTTATCAATGTTTTATATTTGTTGACAACTACCTTTTTTGTAAAAGAATGTTTTTGTTATTCAGGATTGAACAAAGTTTATTTTAATGAGTTTTCATAAGAAATATGTACATTGTTGGATCTAAAAATAATTGGAGAGAAAAAATTTATTTTTAAGAAAATTGTTTTCTAGAAATAGTTTTTTGGACTTAGGTTTTTTAATTGAACCGCTCCGAACATTGAAGTAGTAAGAAAGATGATGTAGTTGATTAGACTCATAACCAGTCTTAGATACATTATCATTATGTTAAAGATTCATTTAACTGATCATTATTTATAAATTAAGAATCTAATTATAAATGAAGTCAGAATGATTATTAAGAGGATGTTTTTATGAAAGTGAAATTAGGATTTAGAAAGTTTGCATACTTTCTAAACCTCAAATCAGACGATGGTTTTCTAGTCATGGAGTTCTCAGAAATCATGAAATAATTATCAGGATAAATGATTTTGAAGAAATAGAGGAATCATAAAGATTTAATTAGTTCCAAAAATCATTACAAAGTATTCATTATATCTATAAGTACTGATCAGAGAAGTTTTAAAAAGTTTTAATGGGTTAAAAATGATGACGTTTAAATAATTTAAAATATTTAGAGTGAAGTTTCCATCATAATTATAATTTCATAATAATAGGAATTCCATCGCAATGGTAATTCCATCCTTATAAGAATTCCCTTAGACTGTCGCTAATAAGAAAACCTAATTGGAATGAATTTGAGGAGAAAAGTCAATTGGAATACCTCTGAGATAGAAAGTTAGATCATAATCAGTTGAGAAAGAATGTCTGATCATAACGAGATGAATATGAAAGCCAGATCACAATGAGATGAGAAATAAATTAATATTTTATTGATCATTGGAAGAAAACCATATCATAATGAGATGTGAAAGAAAGTTAGATCATAATAAGAAGAGGAATAACGTCAAATCATAGGGAACTGAGGAAGTTTCATCATAATGAGCTGATGTACTTCCATTCATAATGATTTTATATGATAATAAAGATAAGGCAGTTACATCAGACTAAATACGAGGAAGTTCTATCAGACTAATGAAAGGTTAGGAATTCTGAGAATGATGATTATAGAAAAGACTCAAGTAGATTCTAGAAGGTTCATGAAGAGTTGAAACAATAAAATTTGAAGTTTAAATGTGAGTGTTTTTTTAGATTTTTTGGATTTTTTCTATGTAGGAAAAGTTTATCAGTTTCACACCGTTTTTATTTTGAGTTTCTTATAAATACAAGATTTTATTTTACTTTTCAACTTTCACGTAATAGGAAAAGGAATATATTTAAAGAATTCATGTGAGATTTATTATTTTTAGAAAGATATATCACGAGGAAGATCAAACAACTAAAATTTTGATTATAGGATTTAGAAAGATCATATTGAGGATGATTGTATTGAGGAAGATTGTATTAAGGATGATTGTATTGAGGAATATTTTATTAAGGAAGAACATACTGAGTAACTAGGTATAGTTTGAAATGTGCATTTTGAGAATGGGTTCACTGTACTGAGTCCATCAGATCCAGCTTCATCAGACTAAGATAATCAGACCCATCCAAATCAGAATGTGGACCCAGACATATCTTTTGTGGATCAGTTTGAACAAATTCTTTATTTTTGCTTTTGGATCAATTATTTTCTAAGAATTTTTTTTAAACTGATGGGATTCATTATAATATTTCCTAACAGAATATTGAAGGTGTCTAATGGGAGTTTGTAGAATTTTTATTCACTTCTTCATAGTAGTGAATTTATATAGACCCATGGGAGTTGATATGGTAAGGATATAGGTTCTCACACTGAGTACGAACCTTATAAATCTCGTGTGATTTACTTTCATTCCACTTTTTCACGCATGGATATTTACTAAAATATAATAAGGATATGAACTTTAACACAATATAGGGGTTATGTTTTTAAAAGTGTTGAAACTTATGAAACTAAAAACCAATTCAACCCTCCCCCTTCTTAGTTGTTATTCAATCATTTGGAACTCCAATTGGTATCTTAACTAGGTTACCTTGTCAAATCCTTATCATGGATACTCTAAATTCTATCAATAGTATATGATTTTCTTTTATTTTATGGAAAAAATTATTATGGATGAAAAAAAAGATTCCTTATCTCCTATATCTTGGCTAAGAAGTTGTTGATGCTGCTACAATAGGGTTCCCACCTTTTTAAAAATATGCACTGATGAATTTTTTTGATAAGATAAATATTTCATTTGAGGGAAAAGATATAAATTATAAATTTATGTCCTTATCATAAAATATTTATATGAAAGTGATGGGTCTAAAAACTTCAAAGAGTATGTGGGAAAAGCTAGGAATTATTTTTGAATGGAATACTAAAGTGAATGAAGAAAAATTAAAAATCTAGTATAGTATGTATAAAGGCTTAAGAATGAGAGGTGATGTAAGTATTGAGGAATACTTCATAAGATTCAATGAAATTTCCCAAAACATCTTATGATTCAGAGATATTTTGGAAGATTCTACAATAATGAAGAAACTTATGAGAAACTTTATAGATAAGTTTGATTATAAAATTTTATCTTTAGAAGATAAGGATGATTTATCTCTTGATAAATTTCATAACATTCTTGTTGCATATGAATTTTGTAAATCTACGATATTCATAAAGATTATGAAAGATGAAATGGATTTTGAAGCCATTAGAAAAATGAAAATACAAGATGTTGAATATTTTGATACTTATGAGTATGAATATAATCATGATGATGAGTTGAATGATAAAATCATGTCTCTTATCTCTAAAATCTATTTTAGATGAAGATGAAAGTATGGAGGGAATATACCTCACAAATTTTTTTGAGTGTGTTGGAATTGGACACTTTGTTATGAATTTCCCCAAGTGGAAAGATTGATAATATGGAGATGATTTTAATGAAAAACCTCTATGGAAGAAGTGGAACAAATGTTATACAGAATAAAAGTCACCAAAAAAATATAAATAGAAGTTCAATGGAGACAAAAAGAGTATTTTGATTAATAAAGATGAATAAAACTCAATAGAAAATAAATAATCATAGGATTAATTTTTAGAAATGTTCAAAACATTAATTATAAAAGATGAAAAAGTTGAAGAATACTCAAATAGTGAAAAAGAAGGAGGTGAAGAATATTACAGAGAGTATTAACTCAGAATAGAACTTCTTTCATGTCTTGAGAAAAAAAATCTCTCAAGAAAGAAATCAGAGTAATAAATAAAGATTAGGAATAAGTTTATTATGGAATAAAAGATATCATCAAGAATGAGGAAGAATAAATTCAAGAGATATTAAGTTACAAATTAAGAACTATAGAATATGAAAATATTATTGATGATCTCAGTAAGAAATTGGTAGCTAAGGAAGAAGAAGTAAATAATTTTCAATATAAACATATTAAGTCTAAAGTACCTTGAATAAGATTAATGAAAACATCAACAAAACTTCAAAAGTAAATGTTGAGACTTATAAAGTTTCTGAGAAATCTCAAATCAAGAATTAGGAGAAATCATCACGCACCCAAAATATTGTTTCATCTAATTTTTATAACAATTTAGGTGATAGTAAAAATGATGTGAAATATTGGGTTGATATGGGATTTGAGAACCCTATCACGTCTATAAAAGTTGAAAAATCCTTCGGTAGAAAAAATTATCCACGCCCAGAGTTTTTTAAAATAGAAATACATTATCAAAATTTATACGTTTTCTAGAGAGAATGATATTACATCAATAGAAAATAAAGATTTGATAGTTATTATTGGTGTTGTGGAATATATGGTGAGGTTTATAATTTTTGGCACAAAATATCTCTACCCAGAATAATGATTGAGCATAGTGGAATAAATAGAGAAAGAAGAATGAGTAAAATTCATAACCCACAAGAAGTTAAAAAAGAAAAAACTAAAGATGTTAAAACAATTTCAGCAAAAAATAAATTTTAATGTATAGAAGAAGTTTATGGAAGATGTGATCAGGCTGGTCATAATTCCAAAAGATATATGACACTCCTTCTCGAATAAGTGTCTTATGGTAGAAAATAAAAGGAAGATTGAAATAATAATGATATGTAAAGATATTTTGTTGTTGAGAAATCTTTAAAATCATGTAAAAAGAAAAAACCATAGATACCCGATAGTGTATATTCAACCAATATAAAATATGATTTCAAAATCTTGAAACATGTTGGAAATTATGATAAAGGTGATTTTACCTTTGGGAATGATAGTTCTTTAAAAATAAGAGGAATCAAAATGGATTACATTGAAGAAGAAAAGTTGAAATCTAAGGAAGTTTTATTTATTGATGGGGTAAAATGTAACTTACTTAGTGTAAGTCAAATTTTTGATGATGGAAAATAAGTAGTTTTATTAAAATATTCTTGTATCATTATAATTGTGAATGATAAAAAAACTATCACAAAAGGAGAAAGAACTAGTGGAAATCCTTTCTAGATTGGAGAACTTAACAACTCATGCTATCTAAGTGCTAAAGACGAGAATAATTTGTGGCATCAAATACTTGTCTATCCTTGGGAGAAAAAGTATGAACAAACTTTCTAAAGTTGATTCAATTCGAAACTTATAAGAATTTAAAAGAATAGAGTAATAAGTTTATGTAATTTTTGAGAAAGGAAAGATGACTAAAAAATGTCATAGGAGATTTGAGATTCATTATACTAAACCTATTGAACTTATTCATTCTGATTTATGTGGAATGGTGATACATAAGTAAAAAATGAGATTTATACTTTATCTGTTTTACTAACGATTTCGCCCAGATGAAAAATATCATGTTTATGAAACACAAATCATAGGCTGTGGAAATGTTTAGGTTTTTCATAAAATAAGTTGAGGAAGAAATGGGGGTTTAAATAATGAAGTTGAGAATAGATAATGGTAATGAATTCATAATAAATAATTTTCAAACTCTTCTAAGAAATCATGGTATCAAACATCAATATAGTTCTCCCTATACTCCATAATAAAATGGAGTATCATAAATAAATATTATAAGTTTCGTGGAAATGGGAATAAGTATGTTAGTATAATACAAAATTTTAATGTTTTACTAGAGATAATCTATTATTAATGATGTACATATTCAAAATAGATGCTTGTTGAGATTGGAAACTAAGATGACTTCTTATGAAATGTGGTATAATAGAAAAACTACATTGAAAAAAATAAAGGTTTTTATAATTCCCTATTAGATAAAGATTAAAAATATAGATCTTAGAAAGTTTGATGAGAAAATTAGGAAGAAAATTTTATGGGTTATTCACCCAATGGAAGATGTTATAAATTCTATAAAAAATGCTTACAAAACTTAGCAGACTCAGAAGATGTGAATGTAATTGAAAATAAAAATTACTTAACAAAGGTTGTTAAAAATGATATAGAGGATAAACCAGCGATTTCCAATGATAGTGAAAGTGAGTCAAAACATCCTTATTAAGAATTAGAAGAATTGTGTGATGAGGAATGTTCAGATAGAAAAGAAACTTCAAATTTTCCTATCAAACAAAAACATGTTGAGACTGAAAATATTCTTGGAAATTAGAATTCTATAGTTTAGATCCGAAGAAATATAATATTAGAAAACCAGACTTCCCTTATCAAAAAAGTTGATTTGGAATCAGTTTTAAAAGCTATTCAACACAAATAATGGTTGGATGCTATAAATGAAGAGTTGAATAAAATTGCAAAAAAATGAAACATGGAAACTTGTTCCATGAATAGTAAATAAAAATGTTATTTGAATAAAGTGGGTTTATAGAGAAGAAATTGAATGATCATGGATAATTTCTGAGAAACAAAACAAGAATTTTTTTGTAAAGGTTATGCACAAGTTGAAGGTGTGAATTTTGAAGAACTTTTTTCCCTAGTTGTAAGATAAAAAACTATAAGAATGTTCATATTAGTGTTTTCAAATTGAAATTAAAAAGGTTATTAAATGAATATAAAGTAAGCATTTCTCAATGGTTAATTTTAGAAGAAGTTTACATTGAACAACCTTGTGGGTTTTTACTTGATTAGGATGAAAACAAAGTTTTTAAATTGAAGAATGCTTTGTATGGTATGAAATAAGCTCTATGTTCTTGGTATTCTAAAAAATATTTTTTTGAGAATGTTTAATTAATCCAGGGGAAAATTTTATAGAAAGTTATGTGTGAAATATGTTGACTCTAAAACTCAAATTGTAATTTTTTATGTTAATTATATAATTTTTTCTAGGGATAGATATTTTTTTTGAAAAAAATTCTGAATAAATGAAAAAGAACTTTGAGATATCAATGTTGGGAGAATTAAAATTATTACTTGGTTTACATGTTTGAAAAAAGGAAAATTATATTTTACTATGTCAAGAAAAGTATTCCAAGAAAAAATTCAAAATATAGCATGGTAGAATCCAAAGAAATTTATACTCTTATTTTAATTAGTATGAAGTTGAGTAAATATGTGTTCGAAAAATGTGTGAATTATAAAGACTTTTGGAAGCTGATTAGAAGTTTACTTTACATTATATCCTCAAGGACTGATATCCTTTATGTTGTGACTTTGTGTTCCAAGTATCAAAGTAATCCGAAAAAATCACATACGTTGGTAGAAAAAATAATTTGGAGATATATTAAAGGAAAAACTTCATAAGGATTGTTATACAAAAGAAATGGTGAGTTGATTTTTCATGGTTATAATAATGCCGATTGGGATGGAGATTGTAATGATATAAAGTCAACCTTATGAGGAACATTTTTCTTCAATGGATCTTGTGTATCTTGTCATAGTAATAAAAAATTTTAGTAA
Organism: Viscum album; assembly: GCA_963277665.1. Taxonomy (NCBI): domain Eukaryota; kingdom Viridiplantae; phylum Streptophyta; class Magnoliopsida; order Santalales; family Viscaceae; genus Viscum; species Viscum album. Next base: position 9,150,968 of record OY728145.1, read on the forward strand.
CTTTGAGAACAATGGAATCAGAATATGTTTCCACTACTGAGGATTGTACTCAAATTTTCTAAATGAATTTTTAGGTGGAAGATGTGAAATTAAAAGTTTCTATACCATTAAATATACATTGTGATAATAAGAGTTCAATTTTTCATTCTAAAAATACTTTCCAACATTCAAGATTGAAACACATGGATATAATGTTTCACTTCATAAATGGGAAAGTAATGCCAGAGATGTTTTTCTTGAATATATATCAATGAAGTATCATATCACTGATATCTTCGAAAAATCTATGAAGGAAGATATATTTGTAAAATTAAGGCTAAAAATTCAGGTTCAACCTCCTCCATTGAATTTTTAAAACTCATAAAGAATACGCCCACCATGTTTTGGATTATGTTGACAAAGGGGGATAGAAAGTAACAAATTTTTTTACTTCGTAAAAAGTTTTCACTTATCTTTCTTTAATGAATATGAAGATATTATTATCATAAAATGAGGGAGAGAAAAAGAAAATCAAGGTTAAAAGATAAAAGTGAGGGTGAGTTTATCTTTACATGGTCGAAATATTTTCATACCACCGAGGGATAAAATTCCTTAAAAAATATTACTTTATCCAGTAGTGTGGTGTCAGGACACTCTCTTTAAAGAAAGGCTATATTTTGATAAAAGATTAAAATTGATTATAAAAATCAAGGTTTTGAATTTTTTTTGAGTGATGAAAAGGTTTTTAATGATTTTTCTCAATAAATCCAAAGGGGGAGATTGAAGATCCTTTATGATATTTTTAACAAAGTTTTGTTTTTGGTGAAAATTAACATTTTTTTGTAAAAGAATGTTTTTTTATTTAGGATCATACATAGTCCATCGTAATGAGTCTTTATAAGAAATATATAATTTGTTGTATTCAAAAAAAGGGAGATAAAAGTTTTATCTTTAATAAAGTTATTTTCCCAACATAGGTTTCTAGACATAGGTTTCCCGACATTGGTTTTTGAACTGAGAAGCACCGGACGTAGAAGAAGTTATAAAGATGAAGTTATTGGTAAAACACATAATTTGTCTTAGATTAATTTGCCTGAAGTTAAATATTCATAAAACTCAATGTTAGTTAGAGAGTTATAATCTATTGAGAAAAGAATTTATAATGATGACGAAGATTATTTTTTTAAGAAAGTGAATTTGAGAGTAAGAAATTTTTCATACTTTATAAACCTCAAATATAGTGACGTTTTTCTGGTCATGAAGTTCACAAAAATCAAAAAAACATTCTCATGATAAAAATATTCTGAAGAAATGGATGAATTGTAAAGATTTCATTGGTTCTAGAAATAAAGAAAAAGTATCTATTATATCCATATGTACTGGTCAAAGAAGTTTTACAAAGTATAAATGTGTTAATGATGATGAGGTTTGACAAATTTTAAAGTTATAGAGTGAAGTTTTCATTGTAATGAGAATTTAATTGTAATTCAAATTCAATAATAATGAGAATTCATTCTCATGAGGATTCCGTCAGACTGATGTTAAGAAGGAAATCCAATTGGACTAACTTTGAGAAGGAAAGTCAATCATATTAAATCCAAGGAAGAAAGTTAGATTATAATGATATGGGAAAGAAAGTAAAATTGTATTGAGCTAAGGAAGAAAGTAATATTATAATGAGTTGAGAAAGAAACTCATGTCCTAACGAGTAGAGGAATAAAGTCAGATCATAATGATATGAGAACGAAACTCAGAGCATAAGGAGTAGAGGAATAAAGTATGATCATATTGAGATGAGGAAATTTCATCATAATGAGCTAAGGAAGTTTCATTCTTAATGAAGTTACATCATACTAAATCTAAGGAAGTTACATAAGACTTAAGCTGATGAAGTTTCATCAGACTAAATAAAGGTTAGGAAGTCCAAGAAGGCTGATTATGGAAAAGACTCAAGAAGATTACATAAGGTCTATAAAGATTTGAATAGTCAAAGTTGAAGTATAAATATGAGTATTTTTCAATGCTTTATAAATTTTGTATAAGCGGGATTTTTTTTCTTCAGTTCCCCCCTTTTCCATTTTTATTTTCCAATAAATAGTGGTTGTAATTTTTAACTTTCACATAAGTGGAAAAGGTAGATCATTGAAGAATTTGTTTGGGACTTATTCTTTTTATACAAAGATCTCAGGAGGAGGATGCAATAATTGAAAGTTTGTTTATCAGATTGAAAAAGATCTTATTGAGCAAGATCATATTAAGGAATATCGTATTGAGGAAGATCATATTGTGGAATATCGTATTGAGGATGATATGAATGAAAAGTATAGTATAATTTGAAAATTTAAATTTGAGGATAGGATCAAAATAATGATTCCATCAAACCTAACTTCATCAGACTGAGAGAATTGGACTTGATCAAATTGGACTAAGTATTCAGACATGGATTTTATGGAGGAGTTTTGGAAAAAAGTATTTATTCTTTTTTTTGTCTCAATTGTTTTGTAAGAAAACTTTGAAAACTGATGGGAGTCAGTAAAATCATTTGTACCTAAATATATAAGGTGTCTAATAGGAGTTGGAACAAATTTTATTTACTTCTTAATAATATTGAATTTCCATAGACCCACTAGAGTGGATATGGAAAGGGTGTAGGTTCTCACACTAAGGATGAACCTTGTAAATATCATGTGGTCTAATTACTTTTCTAGTTTTTCATGCATGAGTACTTACTAAAAGATGATAAGGATATTCACTTTAATAGGTTGAATGGTTTTTATTTTTAAAAGTTTTGAATCTTATAAAACTAAAAAACCAATTCAACCCCCATACCATTGTTTAATAGATCTTTTTTAACTTCACGTTTAACAAAAAAATGATATATTAACTATGAAATCAAATAGGCTAGTGTTAGGTATGACACCCTTATCATCATTCAATTATGAGTGTAAGCCCCATCGCCTCGCCGGATGTGACGGGTTGTCACCATGCATGGGGTATTTCCTTTTTTTGAACTACATTAATATAATTTGGGTAAAATTTACAAAAAATTCTGATGGAAATACTTGAAATTAAATCAATCATTAAATAAACTTTTTGACTTGGTTTTTCAATAACACTTATTTTTTAAAAAATTCTAATAATCTTATTTGGATATCAACCCTATAGTTTGTTAATACCTTTAAAATTATGTCAATAAAATGTAAATGCATTATTCCTTAAATAAAATTTCCAATAAAACATGTTCAAAAGAAATGGGGTTTATTTCCATAAATTTCATATAAAATATCCTTAATCTTGGTATACTCCCATCCCAAAATACATATAAAGTTTTCTAAGTCATTGATATAATTTCCAATCATAAACTCATTAACCCAAGAAGGTATCTATAACTCTTATGCTCATTAATAGACAATTGATTCTAAAACATAACAGAATCATAAGATGTTTCCTGATTCTTTTAACAAAAATACCATTAGTAAAATACATCAATAATTTAATTATTGAATCCAATACATTAATACCTTAACCATTTTATTTCAACACATTTTCTTCCAAGTTCAAGGGGTTTAACCTAGGTCATTTGGTGCCATTATCTATTAAAATATTTCATAATAGTTTGTAAAGAAAATGAGAATTTTCCAAATAATATCCCTCATGAGTGTCACAATAGGTGTGCAGTAAGGTCTATTGTCGTGTACTTGGTTATTCTCTAGTTAGGCATAAAATGCCCTTTTGAGAGTTATTACCCATAGTTACATCTGTTCCAGAACCACATACTCTCATAGTATCTAGAAAGAGATGTATCAAAATAAAAAACCACATAATATATACTTTACCAAAACCTTAGGATGTTCTTATATACTTATACTCATATCCTATCTTATGGTTATGTTTCTTATTCTATGTTTTTCTACATCTAATTCCCAAGATTTCTACTAAACCTCCTTTGACACCAACTGTAGTGACCCGACCCCAGTAACCCCATAACTAATTCCTACTACCATTAAATTAGCATAATATATAATAAAAAACATCATAAAGGATTGATTACTTTATTATTATTGGAAAACTAGATACAGTCATGATTACCGTATTACATTTTAATACTAAAAGTTACAATATAATTTTGTTTACTTTTTCTAGAATAACGTTATTCTATATAGTGTATCCCTAAATATTCATCATAGTAGACCTCATGGAATACTAGGGAAAGGAAAAAAAGTAAGGGTGATCTCAAATTCTTAGTAAAGGTTTAATGTAAAATAATCTATCATGAATCAATAATGAATAATCAATATGTAAAGGTAAATAAATAAACAGAAATTCCATTTAAATAACTGGATAAGAAATAATCAATATGGTAAGGCAAAGAAGTAAAAAAATATTCCATTTAATCAATAAACATATAATGAAATTTATATACATGTTTTTTAGAGTGAAAATATAATAAATAATAATAACTAAATTTTGAATGTATGTAATGCTTAATCACTAGACATCATGTATCTGGTACATAAAACTACTGCCATCAGGACCTTTCACAAGATGACTTAATCTTTCAGTAATAACCCATTTCATAATATCTTAATAGATTTGTCTCATGAGACCTACTGATGCATCTAGGGGATATATTATTCAGTTCCCCACCCATCACTTTAGCTTCAAATAATTTCTCATATATTGAATAATCGATTTAATTCATGAACAATGTGCCTTATCAAATACTAGTGTTTATTAAAGTATATGGATTTTTCAATATTTCATCAGTTAGTCAAATAAAATTCAAAGTATGTACCATTTGTAAAAATGGTATACAGTTTAGAAAATAATCATATCCATGATAAATAATGTGGATATTTAGGGGAAATCTAATGTTTAATGGTTATTGGAAAGTGAATAACACAAGGTGAAGTTAATGAATACAAAAATTATTCGAAGAAGAGAATTTAAATACTATACTTGGTCAAAATAATCATAATCTATCCAAAGGAAGAATAATAATGATATTAATATGAAATATACCCATTAGAGTAATAATAAGAGGTTTTTCATGGATTAACTAAAAATATCTTTAAAAATAGTATTGAAAAAAATAAAATTTTCATTTAGAAATAAATATTTTTTTAAATTAATTTTAAATAATTTTCTTTAAAAATATATTTTTAAAATTTAAAAGGAAGATTTAGAGAAATAACAAAGGGAAATTCCATATGAGGTAAAAGAACATTCCTTTTACATTGTAAAAATGTTAGGAAAGTGACTTGTTTGGAAAGAGACCAGAATATTCCTTTGATTTTTTTAGAAAGACAAAATGGGTAAAAATTAATTTTAATAAATCTTTTTGAAATGTACAAATATTTTTTTAGAAAACATAGTTTTTTAAGAAAATAGATTTTTGACCGAAGAGAAAAATTATGTCAGATTTTTTTAAAACATTTTCTCAATAATTTTAAGTAACAAGGAGAAGAAAAAGGGTAATATCACTTGAAAAGGATAGTTAATAATCGTATGAAAAGAAATTAAAAGGTTTTTTTATCTAAATATCAAATAATTTCATTGAACTCAAATTCAATAATAAATAATCTTTATTATAATGAGATTGTGAAATAAACCCTTCAAATGATCATAAAGTTGAAGTGAGAATCAAACAATGAATCAATTATGTGTATCAGATGTAAATCAAAATAAAATAAGTGGAAATACTATATAAGATAATAAAAATAAATCATACTCGTTATTGTAGAATATTAATGATAATGAGGATGTAATATAACCCAATGAAATAAAATTGAGTTTTCAATTATTCACCACTAGGTAACTTATCATTAAAATCCCCATAGATGAAATAATTAAACGTGAAACTTGAAATACCATTAGGAATGAATTATTCATTCAATTACATGTCAAGGGTAAGTATATATACTTTATAAAATTAATTAGGTTCATAATATTACATTATTAAATTGAGATGAAATACCTTACTCCACACCTTCTTTTTAGTTTAAACACGATTTATCCTCCTGTATAGTGGTTTTAAGAATGTCATTTACCTTAAACAGAACTATATTAATATTTATGATATCACATATAGTCTTTTTATAACATATTATAAGTTTTTTAATAATATTTCATTATTTTCATTTTTTATGGTGTTAATTTTTTTTATGATTAACCCATAAAATTTACTAATAGGAAATGAAATGCACTTCTCATAAAGATGGCAGGACTTACGTACACATAAACACTTCTTCCATTTTCTTATTGTATTAAAATAATTAAAAGTAAATGGTATATATGTATATTATCATTAAATTATTATTTTTATGTTATATATATCTTATATTTTTATTAAATCAATCCATAATACAAACCATATAAATCATGAATGAATCATATTTCTTCATGAGGTGGTAGTCCACCATACACACGAATGACATTACCGTATTCTCATAAATTGGAAATCATGAAGGTGTGTGTGATATAATATTTGAATAATCATGAAAATATTTTAAATATCATATATATCATATATAAATATAAAATCCATCATTATTACCAATCTTGAATAGTGTTAACGGAAGAACGAACAACATCAGTTCATGAGGTGGTAGTCCGCCGTACACATGAATGATGATTGTGAATCCCATTTGATGTAAGTGTGTGAATTTTTAGGTCATTACCATATCATAAAAAATCTAAGTATGTTGAACATACTTAATTTATTATATAATCATGATATAAAAATAATTTAATTGGGTGGAGAAATAAATAAAACAAAACTTCTCATTGATGAATGTTACCTCTTCTTCAGGCTAATCAATTACGTTTATACCAAAAGCCTTCCTTGGTTTTCTTTCTATCCAAACTAATATTATATGATCAGGGTATGGATTTTTAGATTTTATTTTTTTAGGTTCTGGATGAGCCAAAATTCTTGAGAGGTGTGAATAAGGGGGATAAATAAGTTCTCTTTTATAGTGGAAGAGTGGAATTCTTGTAAATACCAAACAATTTACACTATTGTGGGGATCATTTACATAAAATGACTTTAATAATGAAAAATTGTCAATAAAATAGAGTATGTGGTCAAAATAGTTCCATAAAATTTACTTATTACTAGTTTCTAGGTTATTTGGCCCCTTAAGATTAAAGTTTAACCACTAAGTAAACTCATTTTTAACTTAATCACAGTAATTAATTTTAATTTTTTTCAATAATTTTTTTCATAAAAATATAATTTGAAGTTAATATAAATTATAAAATATTATGATTCCAAATATGTAATCATTTTTCCAAATTCAAATCACATAAGTGGAAGAAATTAATTTAAAATTAATCATGCATATGGGATGAGAAAGTGGGGTTTTTAAAGTGAGAATGTTCCAGAGTTCATTAAGTTTTTATATCTAAATTCAATATACAAATGATTAAAATGAAATAAATTGCATTAATAGATGTAAAATTGAACTAATTTTACCTTAAAATCAATTTAAAATATAATTTAACCTTATAAATTATTTAGATGCAAATTCATTTTTCAATTAGAATTCAGTATTTTTTACTATTCATCAAAAAAGTGAAACTTAACAGAAATAAAAAAATTCAATATATGATAATTTGTACATTAAAATGTCAAATAATAAGTATATATTCTCAAATAAAATTTATCAATGTTTATGAATGTAGTTTTAAAATAAGTTCTCCACTAAAATTCAGCAAAAATGCCTTTAGAAAAATATTGCTTTTTATGTGTAAAATTGGATTTATGATTATGTTATTAAAATAAAATACTTTTGATTAATTTCAAAACATTTTAATGATTATATATTATATAAATTTAATTAACATCATTCATAAATAGTAATTAATTTAATTTATTTTGATAAATTTATTTTGGTTGTATAAAAATAGTTCTTTATAAAAACATTTCCTTTATATTCAATTAGTTTTATTTTTCATTTAAAGTTAATTGATATCCAATGAATTCAACCATATTTTAATAAGTTATTTAATTATATTTATAACCTATAAATTAATATTTATAAAATAATTACCATTTTAAAAAAAAATATCATTAGTATTTCGTAAGATTCAGTCTTGTATGTAACAAAAGCTATCGAAGAAACTCGTTGTTGCGTGCATCACAAGATAACTTAGTATTGTGTGAATTGAAAAATATAAAATAGATTAAGTTTATTTTAAAAAGTAAATATATCATAAATTATCTATTGGTTATATTATTTTCTATGCTTGGTGTTTTGTTTCATACATGCTATCGAATAAAATGTTATCCTTTTTGAATTTTTGAGGTGTTACAAATAATGCTTGATTGAGGTATCAATCACCATAAAGGTTAGTATATAATATAATGAGAAGTTGGTTGATAATATTTGTATATATTTGTAGTTCATTTTTTCATGGATTTATATCATGGAAATTTATGATATTTTGGAAAATTCTTAGCATATTTTTTAGAATACATGATTCGGAAATATTGAGTTTTAGTATGTGTCTTTATGAGTGACTAATGTTTTTTGTAACCAAACATTACGTTACTATTGGAATAATATTTGAATAGATATTTAGAATATGTTGGAGTTAAATTTTGTTATTCATATTTATATGATTAATATAGTTAATTATTTATGTAATTATTCAAGTTGAAAATTGGGTCATACATATAAGGGCTTGGGTATTAATTCATCATTTATTTATTTGAAGGATTATTTATATTTATTTGGTTATTGTCACTAATTATTAAAAAAATTAATTTTAAAAAATTTATTGAGGTAGTAGAAATAAAGTTTCATTTATTTAATGGATCTTATGATGCATTTAATGTTAATTTTAGATATTTTCGAAAGAAACAGTCATTATAATTATTTTTCATTCAAAATATGGGATGATGCAAAGACGAAAAATTGCACTAAACACAAGAAAAAAGGAAAATTTTCATATAGTATTGAAACACTTATATTAATTATATTTTATCTTTTTTTTATCATGATGGTAAAATAATTTTTCAACTCAAGAAAGAAGAAGATAAATCTATTGCGTTTTACATGGAAAATATCCCCCACTTATAAATGCATTTTTTTGGAAAAAAATTCAAATATATGAGTCTTATAATGGTTTGTACATTTTTTTAAATATATAATTAAGAAAGATAATGTTTCCTATAATTGACATAGATTTAAACTATAATGAAAAAATTTACATTATATTTCATTATTATTTTAGGATAAACTATTTTATGGAGTATTTAAATAATATTTTTTTGATAAAATTTATTTATTAAGCGTAAAATGTAACACCATGAGATTTCAATATGTAATTATAATTAAGTAGTACTATGTTCGATAACATATATTATCCATAACACCTATATTAAGTGAATAATTTTTTAAAACTACAAAAATGGAATGCATTATTAGACACCTAAATCAAATTGATAAATAAATAACTATTAAAAATAAAAGGGGTAAAATTTACACAAGAAAATCAAATCAATTCCAAAGAGATTGTTTTGTACTATTTTACTGAAATATGTATTTTTAAATTTAATACATTTTATAAAATGATATAAATGAAATTAATTGATAAAATTAATATAATAATTAATAATATAAATTAATAACATACATAGATTCTTTAATAAACTATAAAGAATTTTAATTTAATTAGTCATAACTAATCAAAAATGATTTATTTAAATTAAGTATTTATATTTTAAAATATTTATGTTTTTTAGAAGAAAAATTTATAAAATTTATAATTTTAATTTAATTAAATGATCTTAATTTTTAATTCATAATTTAAAAATTATATTAAGGTGAATTTGTTTGGCTTTTTTTGAAAATTATGATGTTTGGGTGAGCGTTGAAAAATAACAGTTTTATAAATATAGTAACTTTTATGAAATTATAATAATATAATAATTCCTTTGATATTTATGAAAATATTTTTTTCTAGACCAAATATTTATTTAAGATTTAATATAACTCATTTAAAAAATATAATTTCACAAATAGAAACCTATGTTTCACATCTTTGAAATCTATGTAATGTTTTATTCTAAAAAAATAATTGTGTTTATTTAATTTAATTAAGTAATTAGTTGTATAAATTGTTCTTAAACTAGTTTTATAGTCACATAACTTTAATTTTTTCATTCATATTAAAATTAAATTTAATTGATCTAGTTCTATACAATATTTTGGTGTAAAATTATTTTTATGCTATATGAATTTTTTAGTAACTGTTTCTCATCGTATTGTGGGAACTTATATTAAATTTAATTTTACTACATCAAGGAATTTAATGAAGAAATTATTTACCATATTATTCATCATAATAATAAAATTATGTAATAAGGAACATTTTATTTTATCATAATGAAAAGTTTCCATAGTAATAATGTTTCCACATTATAATGGTTAAAAGGCTTAATAAGGGTGTTAAACTAAGAGATAAGGGTTAAATTATCAGTAAAACTTGTACTGATTTTATTTAATATGTTTATATTGACCATAAAGTAGAATATATTAGATTTATTTCTATTTTGCTACCACATTTCCTTAAATATTACTTAATATTAGTTTAAATATAAATGTGTTTACAAGGGTATTCTCTCTTTAATTTATAAAATGGAACCACCTCTTCTCACTCTTCCATACAACTTGATCACCTTATGTTTACAAAAATCTTTCCCACAAGATATATACAAAACCATTGATTTATATTCACCCCAAAATTCATATCTTAGAATCTTTATGTTTTTTTAAAACATTATTATCCAAAAAAGAGAAATATATTATTAACGAGAATTTTCAACTCTCATTATTCATTAATTTTCTTGAAATAAATTTTAAAAGTAATTAATTAAATAAATAAGTATATTTATTTTAATTAAATCTTATTATGTTAATGTAATAATAATTTTATAACCCCTTTCCATTTAATGGGAAATCAGAGCATCGATCACGTGCACATGTGAAATACCACATCAATAAAGTGATTTATTTCATTTTTTATTTCCACCTCTCATGGAAGGATATATATGTGGATTGATTAAATATATATAATATTTAAAACATAATAATACTTTATATTGAAGAGTTATTATTTAGTTTCTTTTCTTTTAATCCATTGATTAATGAAAACATCACATGACTATACATGTGGACTATTGCCTCTATGAAGCGAGGTATTAAATTTTTCATCACCACCATAAAGGGAACATTATAAAAATATATTTTATTAATTTATAAGATTTTAAATAGTAATATATTACATGAATATGGTTATGAAATTTAACAAAAATTATCATTCATTAGAAAGTGATTAATAAAAATCAATAAATTACTCAAAACTAGCACATCACCTATTTAATGTTCGTGAATTAGAACTAAAACACTCATGGAATTATATTTTAATTTTATAAATAATAATTTAAAATTAATTAAAATACCATCAATAATCTAGGATTGATAAACATTACATCCAAGAATGTGGTCCAACATGATCATTATGGAAAATGCATGAGACAATTATAATTACTAACATCTAATGATGAAAATAATCCATAAGTAATACATGTGTATTAAATGTTTATAATGAAAGAATATAAAAGTAAATAGATATGAATAAGGTTATGAAATATTCAATTAAGATAGTGATGCTAATTATAATGTATGTTAAATAAATTTTTTTATAAGTTGAGACTTAAGGTAAAGGTTTCTCTCTCACTATTATTTCTTTGAGACATATTTATGTCCCTTACTATGATTTTTTGTACCCATCCTATGTTTTAAGATGTCTTTCATAGGGTTTAATGTTGGGTAAAAGAAAAGAAGAATCCAAGATGAATGTTTTTATTATTATTTATGAAACCTATTCATGTTTTATTAAAAACTTTGGTATTTTGGGAGAAATGGATACTATTTCAAATAGTATCCTGTTTTCATTCTTGTAGTTTTTCATGTATGAATTATGAACTAATCATATAAAACTCTAAACCAATAAGATCTTTGGGAATGAAAGAAACTTAATTTTTGTTTAATTAAATAGAATATATAATATTTAAGGATGGGTTTTTATGGTTATTATCAAAGCATGATTTAGATAACTTTAGAGGTTAGGATAATGTTAATAGAATACCATAAATGATATTTACCTTAAGTTTAAATTGAAATTTTATATAATTTGATTATTACCGTGTTTATTTATCTAAGATATGTTGGATCAAAATGTTTTTTCATAGAAGAAATAGAGAAGCTGATGTTTTAAGGCACTGATAGGATGATACCTTTTTAAATCTGAAACCCAAAAAGGTAAAAATTGGAACCGAAAATATTGTGATAATAATGGCTTAGTTGACTCAGGCTATAAATGATGGTGAAATTTAGGAAAGAGGACATCCAAAGATACCACCAAGAAACATCATGATAGTGGAACATTTTATGAGGCAACAACCTCCTGCTTTTAGTGGATCTCTTCACCGAGAGGTGGCTGAAGGGTGGATTAAATCTCTTTAAAGGATATTTTTTTTGTCATGGGTTATTTAGATAATAAAAAGGTTAATATTTATATTTATCATTTTGAAGGTGAACCCAACTAGTGGTGTTCAATGGTTAATAATATTAGATATAAAAAGGATATTGATTCCTTTGAATGAAATAAATTTAATAATATTTTCCTTGAAAAATATTTTCCTTATATGGTTAGAATTAAGATGGAAAAGAAATTACTTGAATTGAAATAAAAGGAGGAATAATTAGTGGCCATGTATGATGAAAACTTTACTCGATTGGAGAGGTATTCTCCAAATCTTATTCAAGTGTTTGAAAGTAAATTCAATTATTTTTACTCAAGATTGAGAACAAGATATCAAATGAAATTGGTTTCTTGAGAATTAGAAAGTTATGAGAAGATTTTTTGATTTACTGAGAGAGTATAAATGGAGTTTTATGATGATCACATGCACTTTGAAAATAAGCAAAATAAAAGGTCCAAATTCTATGAAACAGGTAAGAATCAAACAAATAAATCTGAAGGTAAGAAAATCAAGTTTCTAGTTTGTGGAAAGTGTGGTAAAAAGAACCCTAAAGAGTGCATTAATAAATCCAAGAAGTGATTTAGATGTGGTATATTTGTACATATGGATATAGATTGTAATGAAAAATATATTAGTGATGGTATGTATAATTTTGATAATAAAAATTTAAAGAGTTTTTAATGTGGTGAGATGGGAAATTATGAACATACCTACCCAAAGAAGGATCTAAATGATGGGAAACAACCAGACTATATGTACAAAGGTTTAGTGAAATCTTTTGTAACTATGTCTGCAGATGTTCGACAATCTAATGAAGTGGTATCAAGTATATTATTTGTTTACAAAGATTTTTCTAACATGTTCTTTAATAAAGGGTTTACACATTCCTCTATTTCTGAGTCATTTTTTAGTAAAATGGAAATTTCACCTTAAGAAATGAAACCAGATATTATAGTTAAAACAACACGGGAAAAATATTAAGGAAAAAATGAATTGCAGGAATCTTCATGTTTTTATGTGGAAATACATTACCTGAAAACATTTTTGTTTTTCCATTGCTAGAGTCTGATGTTATACTGGACATGGAAAGGATTTTCTTCACCATGCTAATATTTATTATAGAGATAAATATGTTTTTTTATAGAAATAATTTCAGTTTGTATACAAGAATGAACGCATAATTTTCATAACATATCAGTAAGATGAGAAACTATCAAAATATGGAAATGAAAGTTATCTTTCACATATTTTTGAAAACAAGGTATGTTTTTATATTAATGATATTCCAGTGGTAAATTAATACTGATATGTTTTTTTGATGAGTTTCATAGTGTTATAACTGATCGACAAGTTGAATTTACCATTAAATTAGGTCTTGATTCTAATATAATTTTAAAAACCCCTTATTTAATGGAATAATTGAAACTTATATAATTGATAAAGTAGTTTTAGAAGTTTCTTGATAAATTTTTCATTCATCCTAGAACATCACCATGGGGTGATTATATTTTTTTTATTAAAAATAAATATGGTTCCATGAGGACTTTCATTGATTATTGATCTTTTAATAACATTACTATTAAAAATTAGTATCCATTTCCTCATATTTATGATTTTTTTTATCAGCTCTAGAGAGTTCTATATTTTCCCAAGTTTGACTTGAGATTCTGGTACCATCAACTGAAGGTGAAGGAGGATAAAATTCTGAAAACAGTGTTCCAAAAAAGTCATGGTCATTAAGAGTTTGTTTTTATGCCCTTTGTCATGAAGAACTCCCCTTATGTATTTATGAATCTTATGAATAGAATTTTATATGAATATATGGATAAAATATTTATTGTATTTATTGATGATATTTTGGTTTATTCAAAAATTTATTCAGTTTATGAAAAACATCAAAGGATTGTTCTATAAACCCTTAAAGAAAATATGTTATACTATAAATTTAGAAAATAAAATTTTTGGTTGCAACTGATTTATTTTCTTGGGAACACAATAAATAATAATGGAATAACAATTAATCCCTAGAAACAATTGATTGATGAATGTACCTGACCTAAAAATTATATTGAGATTCATATTTTTATTGGATTATAATTCTATTAACAATCGTTTATTAACCACTTTTCATGTTTATATAGCCTGCTAACTAAGTTAACTTGAAAATGGGTTAAATTTAATTGGGAATAAGAATTTGATGATTATTTTTAAGAGATACAAAAGAGATTGGTGAATGCTCCAATTTTGGCCCTTCCTTCCCTAAATTATGATTTTTCCATATACAATTATGATTCATTGAAGAGACTTGGTTTTGTTCTAATATAGAATGATCATGTAATTGATTATGCTTCAAGGAAACAAAATATCCATGATTTAAATTATCCCACACAATATTTGTAATTATCATCTATGGTTTTCTCTTTAAAAACATGGTGACATACTTTATATGGAGCCAAATGAGAAATATATAATGACCATAAAAGTTTTAAGTATGTATTTACTCAAAAGAAATTGAACATGAGGCAGAGATGACGGTTGGAATTGATAAAGGATTTTGATTTCAAGATCAAATACCACCTAGGAAAATCAAACAAAATAACTGATTCCTTGAGTCAAAAACGTCATGATACATTAACCATGTTACATTTGGAACATTAAACCTCTGTTAACGATTTGATTAATTTTTTATTAAATGTTTTTAGTGTAGAAAATTCCTCTATTTTTTATCAAGTGTTAGTGAAATTGTCTCTATTTTATAGAATTAAGAAAGTGCAGAAGGAAGACAATGAGTTAAAGAAAAAGTTATAATTAGTGAAAAATGGTAATTTTCAAGTATTTAACATTGCTATTTATTTTATTTTGAGATTTGGTAAAAGATTATGTATGAATTGTGATTCATAATTGAAGAATTAGTTATTATGAAAAGCTCATAGTTATCTATTTTCAATTCATCCTGGAAAAACTAAGATTATTTTTTGGAGTGAGTAACTCAATATGGGGGTGAATTGTGTTCCCAATAAACATTTCTATTCAAGACTAGGTTAAATTAAAAATCCCCTTAATAAAAATAATCATTCAAACTAACCAAAATAACAGATCTATATAATATTTAACCTTTTAAAATATTCCTTAAATAATGATTAAGTATCATTTAAAATATTGTTTAGAAATAAGTTAACTTTTGAAATCAATTTACTTAGATAAACAAATATCAACACTAGTTAAGATTAATTATCAAAGTAATAGAATTTTTTATAGATTTAATGGAACTAAAAATAGTTTTAATCTCAAGGTGAGACTTAATCATCTCCACATGGAAATCACATGCTTCTAAGAAGATTATAAATATAATAAAATAAATCCATAACCTAGATTAGGTATAAATTTAATAGAAACAAGATGTCTAGGATATAAATACTATTCTATAGTTATTTATGGGATGAAAGAAAACATAAGTCACATAGGCACCTCTTCCACAAACATAGTGGGAAATAGGTTGAGGAAGAAGAGAATAAAAACTATTATCTTGGAATGTGCTGGAGATAGTGTGTGTTGGATAATAGTAAAAACAACACACTTCTCAAAGGTAAAAAAGACAGAAAAAATAATAATAGAAAATGCTCAGTCTAATGTGTTTTGTATGTTCGTATTCCTTAGATAAGAATTGGTGAAGAGTTTGTGCTTTATTCTAGAAAATTGAAGAAAAACAGAGGATCGTAGAAATATAGAGGTATGTTTTAGTTGATCTCTGTATGATGTCTCAATCAATGTCGGTAATGGGTTTTGTGATTCTATGTCATTGAGATTCACAGAATGTGAATCAAAATGTTCATGAGAATTCACAAATTTGGTTGCACAATCCACTATAGGTTTGTAAGAGATTAATGAATCTGTCATTTTGTTTTTGTGAGGGAGAGAGAGATCCTTTGGGAAAATATAGCAGCATCAGAAGGAGGGGAAACACATTACATGGATTATATTTTACTAAGTTTTGATGAATTGGTAAAACTATCCAAGAATAGTTTTAGTCATTGAGCCATTCATATAAATTTCCTCAGATAGAAATGGTAAAAAGAATCTAGTAATGAGTCACCTATTGCAGTAGATCCTCTGGCAGTAATGGTGAATTTACTATGGCGGTACCTCATCCTATTGATAACAATTGTTGGTAGTGATGGTGACTCCATTTGGCAGTAACTCATCATGGCAGTAACAGTTCCTTATATCCAATAGTTAATTTCCATAATACCTATCATAAATATCATAGAAGTAGTATTATCATAAAAAAAATCTATCATATGACATGTTAAACATTAGTAATAAATGAATCATGGTTTTTTATCATTAAAATAAGAGAGTTTCAAACACACTCTATACAAGGAGGTGCTGACATTTTCCCCGTTTTGATGATCACAAAACATGGCATTTTATAAATCATGTACTAAATAAGAAATCAATAATAATTAGAGATTTTTCTTAAAAGGTTGGTTCCGAAGCCTCATTTATTATTAAAGCTAATCAAAAACCTCTTTAACTGGGTAGAGGGATACCCATTACATATCCTAAAGGTACAGTGGGCATTTAGCCCATTACATGTCGAGTAGGACCATTTTTTTGGCCCAAGGCCCATTTTGTGAATAATACTGCTACAATACCCGCACTGCTACAGTACCTCACAATACCCACCGCTACTACAGTACCCTGCTGCTACTGCTATAGTATGCTACAATACTTCTACAGTACCTACACCCAATGGGTTTTGAACCCCCAATTTCCTGTAGAATTAATGTGTGCTTACCACTAAGAGAAAACACAACTACAATAATAATTAGAGACGCATTTGAGTTAAAAACAAATCTTCTTATAATAAAAATCCCACTTATCTCCCCCTTTGAGATTATCAAAAATTAAAAATAGTAATAAAACATCAGAAAGTATGTAAAAAAACAAAATGGTTTTGCATTATCTATGTTCCAAAAGATATTAGTAAAAAAAGATAAAGATGAAATGGAGAAAGTACATGATCCATATCCAAGAGATAACATCAAAATATTTTCTCATTTTAGAAGATGGGATTCGATCAACTTTCTCTTTCCCTTCATCTTTTCCCTAATCTGGTACTGTACTAAGAAGATAATGTTGAAATATATGTTAGGTAAAAGGTTAAAATGGATGGTAACGTGGTAAGAGGAAGTGGATCCCTAAAAATAACTAGTCTAAGATGTCTGATAGCTTTAGCTGGTGAAAAACTAATAGGTTGAAAAGGTAGAGGTATAAGA
This sequence comes from Viscum album, assembly GCA_963277665.1. Lineage (NCBI taxonomy): Eukaryota > Viridiplantae > Streptophyta > Magnoliopsida > Santalales > Viscaceae > Viscum > Viscum album. The sequence continues at coordinate 9,168,782 of OY728145.1, forward strand.
CTGGCTTACTGAGTGATGCGAGCAAGCCTAAACTAAACTGAGCATGTGGATGTGGTTGAATGAATTGTGGAAAAATGGATTTCATCTCTTGAAATTATAGTTTTTTGATGCACATGAAGGTAAGGTTTTAGAATATTAATAAATTATAAAATTATTGAAAATCTCTTTTCTATTTCATTAAAGACGTCTTCCTTCTCATCCATTAAACATTGAAGAGCTAGTGTGAGAAACATCAACTGACTCACCATTCCTTAAAGGATCTTTTCACTGGTGAAATTGTTATGTTCTTAGTAATAAACTTGAAATTACCAGGCATGTCATTTTCAGAGAAAATCCTTGAGAGATAATACTTCATATCCTTTTTTATTACTTCCTTATCTTGTCTGAGATCACCAACATACTCTTTTAATAATTGAAGGATATGTTCTCTATGACGGTGTATTTTCTTAACCTGTTCTTCACGAGTGATTACATCACCCATAAAATTTATGATTTATTCTATGAATATATATTACAACATATCTCTATCATGGTGTACTAGAGTAGGAGGAGATACATATGAAGTAGAGTTAGTAGCGACTAAACTATCCAATTTCTAAGAAATGTATTTCATGGATTCTGATATAGAGGTTGTCAGACTCTATATTGAAGATTTTAAATTAGCTACTTCAGATACAAATATTCTATTATATACTTAAATTAATTGAATATTAAACCTAAGTTTTTGATAGATATGAGATATCACCAATTCAACCAAGTATCGAACACCTTCATCCTTGAGACAAGCAGTTGGTGATGGATGTGAGTTCAAGACACGAGTGAGGTAAGAAACAAAATTCTTCCTTAGGATATCCAAATCAGATTTCACAATCCTTTTAAAATAATTAAAATCATCCTTTGTCACTAAATTAGGAGGTAAAACAACTTGAAAAAATGGTTTATTGGTTTCCATGGGATTAAACAGATTTAACTTTCTAGCTCGATTGATCTGATCCACTAGGGATCCTCATATTAGGAAACAATTTTCAAGCTCATCATCTGAGTTAGTATAGGTAAGTCCAAGTCTAACAAAACCTATATACATTTCCTATTCTTAAAAGTATAAAAGTGAAGACCTTATATATGGAAGTATTGGTGAGTCTCTGGGAACTTGAGAACTTTGACCAATTTCAAATGTTGAGTTCTATTGCAGTTTTGGGTTGGATGTCTGTAGAGACTAATCCAATGGAACTAAATGTTTAACTAGGGTGGTAGTCAACTCCCTCTCACTTATAGCTGGTAGATTTTCTGTTTAATTGATTTCCATGTTGACCACTGGTTCCAAATAATCATTTTATCTAACTGTTCATCAGGATTGGTAGTTTTCTCCCCTTCACTTGGAGCTTCCTTATCCTCTATAAGAACTATTTAAATATTAGACATCATGGTATCTTATGGTTGATTTTGATCTCTATGAGATCTAGATACCATGGGTGAAGAGGATTGATGTTGAACTGTCTCTTGTTTAGGATTGGGATTATCTCCATTCTCATCACTTCCCTTGTGATCAATACCACATTTTTAATCATTTCTATGACCAGGGTCACCATTTTTGTTTCCATTATCATCCTTAGCAACCTGACTGGAAGATTCATCAAACTTTTAAATATCTTCAATCACATTATATTATTCTTTAGAAACAATATCAATACCTCTATCACTAATATTCTCATTTGAAGTCTAATATGAATAAGATTTAAACTGAGATTCTCCAGAAACTTCAGTATCCGCTTCATCATTATTTTCAGGTAATATAGTTTCTATGGAAGGTAGGGAGCCAGATAAACTGACATGTCTACTTGATAATCTAGGTGGATATTTTATGATCTCTGGATCAATCCATTTTTCAACTGAAACAAATTCTTCTTCTTCTTCCACTTATGATTATACCACTAGTAGATTATCTCTTTCAATAATAGAATAATAATCAGAGTACTTAGGTATCTCATTATCTTTAAGACCTAGATCCCCCATGTCCTTTGGTCTAGTATTGTGATCAATATGGTTAAAATCATTATACAGTTTTCATTGTCCCTTACCCAACATCCCTTCTAGGGATTCCAGCACACTTTTACTCTCTTGAAAATTGTTTTTGATAAGAAGAAACCACCAAATTTTTCTTCATCTTCTTCTCCATATTTTACATAACCCTTTGCATCTAAAATAGTAGATATCTTCTAGGGATAAATCCAATAATTTGATCTTGCGATTTTTTTACACATCTCATGCATATAGATGATTAAAAATCTACACATATTTATTCTCTTCCCTTTCATCACCATATATAGGAAGCATAAATCTTGATATATCATGGTGTTGAAATCCCCTATTATAAGACATAAAATATGTTGCTTAAATTTGAAAACCAACGTACATTCAGCATGAAGCTCGACATCAATAGTTCTTCTCAGAGTTCCATCCCCAGTCAAATGTTTGAGTTCCCTTTCATAATTGAAATTCTCAATATCACTTAGAATAATTACTTATAAATCCTTATATACTTTTTTATGAGTAACCTTCAAACATTATTCACATTCTCTTGAAGAGAAATAAATATCTTCTCCATTTATGTTTCTGCGAATTATATCCTCTTTCTTCCTAAAAATAAATCTTTCATTTTAAAAATTTCCAAAGACTACCCTAGGATAAAAAACTTGATGATTCCTTGTAAACTAGTTTATCCAATTTTTATTTTCTATTACATTTAACACTAGTGTATTTCAAGTTGGAAGACACTGCTATTAAATTTATTTTTATGCTTTGACTACATGATTTATTAGATGAGGGTTTAGAGAAACTGTTTCCAAACTACTTACAGATAATTTTCATTTATTGGAATGTATCATCTCTTCTGGAGTTGATAATTCAACTCACTTCACAAGGGTTATTCAAATATGATGAAGGATTTAGGTGGAATAAAGAAGAAGGAAGATCAGTTGGAGGGGAAGATAAAGGTTCAGGAGATCAAGAGTTAAAGGCAGTGAATCGATTTAGAGTTGTCCTGGTGATTTTATCATTTATGTATTATAAATAAATAATAATAAAATAAATATAATAAGAATTTAATTAGTAAAGTAAAATAGAAACGGTAATAAAAAATGGTCACATAAAAAGGAACAGTGACTCGTTCAATGGTGACTTCATCAATGATGACTCATCAATAGTGACTAATAAAAAGTGACCCATCAATGGTGATTTCATCAATGGTGACTCATAAATAGTGACTCATAAAAAATGAATCATCAATAGTGACTTATCAACCTAATTTTATTATTACTAATTCATGTTTGATGTAGTTTAATCTTTCAAAATTCAAATAATTTTTGAATATATCAGTTAGAAGATGTTCAGATCTATTAAATTCTAAAGTTATATCACCCTTTTGATAATGATCTCTCAAAAAGTGATATCTTACATCAATTTGTTTTATTCTAGTGTGAGATACTAGATTTTTGGAAATGTTTATTGCACTTGTGTTATCACAATCTATAGGTACATGTCTAAATTGGTCTCCAAGGTCTAGTAAAGTATGTTTCATCCACAATATTTCTGCACAAGAACTTCCTGCAGCTATTTATTCAGCTTCATCAGTAGGTAGTGCAACAAAATTTTTCTTTTTACTACACCAAGATACTAGATATTTTCCAAAAAGATTAAATGTTCCTGATGTGCATTTTCTATCTAGCTTAAAACCACGAAAATCAGTATATGAATAACTAACTAAATCAAAAGCATGTCCTCTAAGATAGAACAATCCTAAATTGGTTGTATACATGAGGTATTTAAAAATCATTTTAACAACTAATAAATGTGACTTTTTTGTATTTTAATGAAATAAATGTCACATAAACACACTAAACATAATATCATATTGACTAGAAGTTAAGTATAAAAGGTTTCTAATCACACCTCTATAACTATTTTGATCTAATGATTTCAAAGATTCACCATGTTCTGGTTTATAGGTGGTACTTATGGGAGTATCATTGCTTTTTGTACTTTCTAGTATTTTTTTTAAAATATCTTTAGTTTATTTACTTTGATATAAGATAAATCTTTAATAATTTTGAAAAACATTAAATCTAAGAGAGAATTTGTTCTCACCCATTAAAATCATTTCAAATTCATTTTTCATTAGTTTTGAAAAAACTGTACATAAGGAATCTTTAGTAGATCAAAAAATAATATCATCTACACATAGTTGTACTATTAAAGCATATTTTGAATTTTTTTTATTAAGAGGGTTGCATCAACTATACCTTTTGAAAAAAAATTGACATAAGGAAAGAGGTATGCCTATCATACCAAGCTCTAGGATCCTGTTTTAAAATATAAAAATATATTGTTAATTTAAAAATTCGATTTGGAAAATGTGAATTTTGAAATCCCAGGGGGTTTTCAATAAACACAACCTCAATTATAAATCCATTTAAGAATTCACTTTTAACATCCATTTGATATAGTTTTAATTACAAATGTGCTTCATAAGAAAGAAATATAGAAATGTCTTCAAGTCTTACTACAAGTGTAAAAGATTATTTATAATCAATACATTCTTCTTGATTGTAACCTTATACCACTAGTCTAGCTTTATTTCTTACTATTGTGGAATACTAATCAACCTTTTTTCTAAACACTCACTTAGTTCCAATAATTAATGTGTCTTTAGTTCAGTTAATAGGTTACCAAACATTATTTATTTCAAATTGATTATGTTATTCTTACATAGATATTACCTATAATTCCTCATTTATGGCATCATTAATGTTCTTAGGTTCAATATGTGACAAGAAGGCTTGATGTTCAATTTGATTTCTAAGGGAATCTACGGTCTATGTACCTGTGTCTAGGTTTACTATTACAAAATATAAAGGGGGGTCTCTATGAGTCATAATGGGTCATTGAAAAGAGGGGATAATAGACCAAAGGTATTATTCCTGTTCAGGTTCTGGTAATTTATTAGTTAAAGTATCTATTTGTTTAAAAGAACTTCCAGAAGGTTTATAATTGAGATCCAGAGTTGAAAAACCATCCTCAGGTTCTTCTAAAATGTTTTAGCTTCATTGGGATTAGTTTCATCAAAATTAATGTGAACTTATTTTTCCATTGTTCTAGTTCTCTGGTAAAACACTCTATTTGATTTACTGGAAGTTGGATATCCATGTAAAATTCCTTCATCACTCTTGGTCGATTTTTTTTCCAAATTATCCTTTGTATTTAGAATATAAAATTTGCAGCCAAAAACTATAAATTAATTAACCTTTGTCTTTATATTATTCAATAAATCATAAAGTGTTCTCTTTAATAGAGGTATAATCAATACTCTATTTATAGTGTAACATGTTGTATTAACAAATTCTACCAAAAAGTAGATAGGTAGGTCATACTCATTTAACATGGTTCGTGATATATCTTAAAGAGTCTTATTTCTTATTTATACCACACAATTTATTTGTGGTGTCCTAGGAGAAAAACATTTGTGATTATAACCATTTTTTGAACAAAATGGTTTATAGTATTTATTTTCATGTTCTTAACCATGATCACTCCTTATAGTCTTAATCCTAAGTCCACTAAGGTTTTCTACAGATTTAGCATACTTAATAAAGTAGGAACACACTACTCTTTTTTTAGATAGAAAGTATACCCCAATTTTTCTAGAGAAGTCATCTATAAGAATATAAAAACAATGTTTTCCACTTAGACGGGAGACTCTATAAGGTCCAAACAAGTCCATATGAACAAATTCTAGAGGATGAGAGGTTGAAACTTCTTTCTTATATTTAAAATAATCTTATGATGTTTCCACTTTTGAAAGAGATTACAAACTCTTTCATTTGAGAATTAAAGATTTGGTAGGTTTCTAACTATCCCTTTTCTAGTTATATTTCTAAGTGAGTGAATATTTGAAGGGCCTAGTATCATATTCCAAATCCATGATTCTTTGTGAAAGGACCTTAAGCAAGAAATATGTTTTGAAGAAAATGAATTTAAATTATTATAATAAACATTATCAGTTTTAAAAGCAGTAAAAATTAAATCTTTTTTATCATTAAAAACATGAAAGGAATTATTTTCAAATTTTACATAAATCCATCACCACATAGTTGAGATATGCTAAGAAGATTGTATTTTAAACCATATAAATATAAAACCTTGGAAATTAATACGGATTTTGAATTACCAACTTGGTCAAGGCCAATGATTTTCCCTTTTCCATTATCTCCAAAAGTGACATGTACACCATTGACTATGATAAAATTCTTGAATTTTTAATACTCACCAGACATGTGTATGGAACATCCATGGTCAAGAAACCATATGATTTTTCTTGTGGTTTTCAAATAGGATTCCTCTGATATGCCTATTTTAAATCACATATTGGATTTTCTATACATATATTTTTGATTAGTGCCTGAGTTAGTTGGGTTGTCTTCTCAGGCACTCCATGTTTCTTTCATGGCCTTTTTGTGTCTTTTATCCTTAGCCTCATACTTCTTTTTAAATTTCAATTTTTAACAGTCCGCTTTAATGCGACCTTTCCTCTTTCATTCATAACTGGTGACATAATTTTGAGTGTCATCCTTTTTACAATAATTTTTCCACTTTCCTTTGTTATCATAATCTCTTTTGAAATTTGATTTTTTTGAATAACTTCTTCTTCCTATAGAATTTCTTGAATCTTCGGGCCATGTGTTCCATTTCTTCATAACTATCATCAGGATATTCTTCTTCACCAGTATCATTGATTTTTATCTTTTTTCTTTTTTGGGAGGTAGTAGTCTTGAAGGCTACTAATGTTTTTGGTTCTTCTTCATCAATATCATTGTTGACATTAAGCTATTATTCATACATTATCTGTTTTTATCAGTTCCTTGATAGGTAGTTCACTTACATCATATGATTCTCTAATTGACACAGATGTTCCTCTCCATATGCCTGGTAATCATCTAAGTAGTGTCATAACTATATTTTTTTTCTGCCACTTACTTTCTAAGTGAGTGAAATGTGTTGAATATCTCATTGAACCTGAAATAAATATCAGAAATAGGTTCATCATATTTCATTTTAAAATTATTATATTTAATTGTGTGTGTATTTAATCTCATTTCTTTGACATTTTAGGATCATTCATGTGAGACAGATAAGGTATCCCATATCTCAAAATCATACTTTCAAGTGGATATTCTATTGAGTTCATCACACCCCAAAGCATAAAACAAATAATTCATAGATTTACAATTATTATTGTAAGTAGTTTTTGTATCATTACTTTATTCAATTCTATGAGTTTTTTGTATTTCATATTGATCTTCTATTACAGTCCATATATCAAAACCTATACTTTCTAAATGCATTTTCTTCATGATTTTCCATTATAATAGGTGGTACCATTAAAATAATGAGGTTTATTGGTAGAAAATACTTCTTGTCTATTAACCATAATAAACTAAAATTTAGAATTGAAATAAATTGGATACCTTTATAATATAACTAGAATCACAGTTAAAAAGATAATAACATATATTAAATAAAAAGCCTTTGATACCAAATTTTGGTCATAGTGAGTAACTCTAAAGGTGGGATGAATTGAGTTCTTAGTAAAAATTTATGTTCAAGATTAGGTTAATGTAAAAATACCATAAATAAAATCAAAATTTCTAATTAAAAAAAATAACAAATCGATATAAGATCTATCCTTTTAAAATATTTCTTAAAAAATGATTAAGTCTCAGTTAAAATATTGTTTATAAATACCTCAACTTTTGTAATAAATTTACATAGATAGAAAAATATCAACACTAGTTAAGATTAATTATCAAAGTAATATAATTGTTTATAGATATAATAATAATATAGGATATAGTTGTAATACAAAAAATAACAGAACAACAGAATAAACAAGTGGTTTAGTCTCAAGGTGAGACTTAATTTTCTCCACATGGAAATCAAATGTTGTCAAGTAGATTATAAATATAAAAAAATAAAACCACAACCTGGATTAGGTATACATTCAACAGTAACAAGTTTTCTTGTCTAAAAATCATGTTACACAGTTATTCGTGGGATAAAAGAAAATCACAGGTCACACAATGACCACTTACACAAACATAGTGGGAAACATATTGAGGAATAAGAGAATAACATGTAATATCTAGAAATGTGTAGGAGACACTATGTGTTGGATAACAAGAAAAACAACACACTTCTCAAAAGTAAAAGAGACACAAAAAATAACTAGACTTGGTACGGGCTAGGTTATCAATCCTAGAAAACTTGAGTCTATCAAAATTCATTAAATAGGCACTCATAAAGGTTATGTAAAGTCCTAATTAATTTGAAGTCAAAGTTTCTACTACTGACATATACCATGTAGCGAATGATCCAATGGAATTCAATGAATCCATATTCTTCACAGAATAGGATGAGGGCACCATTATAAAAGGAATTTACAATAACTTATATATATATGGAATGATAATTGATATTGATATTTGACAATCCTTCATTAACAATAGATCAGGAGTCAACCTCATTCCAGTTTAGACACTTCTTCAATTAGGTCTCAAAAAATTTCACTTGTGCCCCTACACTTTGATGTTATTGGTTTATGAAAATAATGAGAAACAACCAATAAAAGAGATCAAACTCTAAACAGTGTTTGAAGATCTTGTGTGTGATTCAGAATTCTGGGTTGTTTGGTAAGATACAGTTTTCTATGATCTGTTTGGAAGACCTTTGCTACATCAATATGTAGATATTCCTTTTCATACCACAAATGACTCCGATATTGTGTCAATGGAAAAACTGGGACATTTTATGGTAAAAAATATCGATTTATATCCTAAAAAACACAATACATTGATACATGATTCTACTTGGGGAAAGGGAAATGACAGATGATTGATGTTTTTGCTCAAATAAATGCTTTTAAAGGTTATAAAATGACTCCAGGTGATTCTTTCAAGAATATTAGTGTAGATTATGTGTTTCCCATCAACCAAATTGAAGAGGTGAGCCCACATTTTAGCATATGTTTGGTGAATTTTGTGATGTCAATCGTGGAAACTGAGCCCGGTAGTGCTAGATATTTCCTTAACTCTCATAATAATAATGAAATCATGGGTGAAAATGCCTTCATTACATTCTATGAGTTTCAAAAAATCTATATTTTTATAGATAGGAATGAATGATTTTTCATGTCAATGGGTGAAGATTAAGGTACTCATTACGAGTCCCTCATATCCCTCTCAGATCTCCAATAATGCCTCACACCAGAAATCAAGAAAGACATGGTTTCTTATCCCTATAAATGTCCAAATGTAAACTCCTCCTCATACTCAGAGAAAATTTATTATTCCATTACTTCCTAGAAAGAGGATAAAGGGTTAAATCATGAGGTAGATTAAGAGGAGGAAATCCTTAGGGATTCCCCTCCAGCATTCATGGAAGGTGTCTCCACTAATGTTGACAAACTCTGGGAAATAAACATGGGTATATATGAAGATCCATGATCTACTTTGATTAGTGAAACCATTAATTTCGAAGAATAGAAGGGATATACTTTCTTCCTAAAGAAACATCAAGACGTGTTATCTTGGAATTAACTTGAAATTTCAGGACTTGATCTTGAAGTTTCCACCCATCACATGGATTTTTTATAAGACCATAGAAGATAAAAACTGGTATCTAGAAGGACACACCTAACCTACACCTTAAAAATTTAAGTTGAAGAGGAAAATAAGATTTTATTTGGGAAGTTCAATATCTAAAATGGATAGACAACATTGTACCTATGAAGAATAAGAATGGGAAAAACATAGTTTTCATCGATCTTATAGATATAAACCGACACTATCTGAAAGATAACATTTTGATTCTAATCACAGAACTCCTAATTGATGAAAAAACTAGTTATCAAGACCTTTACTTCATGGATTTCTATTCTGGGTACAACCAAATTTATATGGACACAGAATATGTATAATACACTATCTTTAGAGCCCCTCAGGGAGTGTTCTTCTTTTGGGTGATTCCAATTGTCTTGAAGAATTATGGTTCCACATACCAATATTCCATGCATCAAATATCCTACCCCTTTCTGTGTAAGTTTTTCAAATTCTACATCAATGATATAGTGGTAAAGTCGTGACAATGGTATAACTATATGGATGATCTTGAGACCATCTTCCACAATCTAAAACAACATATCCTGATGATGAACCCCTTAAAATACACTTTTGAGGTAAGATCTGGAATGTTTCTTAGCTTTGTTGTACGTCATCATGGCATCAAAGTTGACCCTGAGAAAACAAAATCTATCCCCAGAATGTCACCTCCTCAAAACCTGAAGGAGTTGAGAGAACTTCAAGGATACATAGCCTACATCCATCACATCATAGTCAACCTCATTTGAATGTTTATTCCATTCACTAAGCTAATGAATAAGGTAGTCACATAAAAGTGGACCAATGACTTCTAGGAAGCATTTAAGAACACCATGAAATACCTCTTGATTACTCCAATGTTAATGCCACCCATCGAGGTAATGCTGCTCATTTTATATGTAATGACCCTAGAGAAATCACCAAGAGACTTCATTGTAAAAAATAATGATTCCAAAAATCAAAAAAACCTTTATTATATTATTCAGTCCATACTCAACCTTGAGACTCATTATTCAGATATCGAGAAAATATGCCTGACATTAAAATTCATAGTTCAAAAACTGAGGCACTACCAGTAGCACCATGAGGTCCAATTGGTATCTCGTAATAAATCACTAAAATTTATCCTCATTCGTCCTATATTGATATGACATCTAGAATGGTGGGTGGTTATCCTATAGTAGTTTTCCATATAGTGTTTGCCTTAGAAATCACTAAAAGGTCATGTCTTGGTAGACTTCCTTACAGATCACCCTCCTACAGATGAAACATAATTAAATACTGAATTGCATGATGATGTGATATCATCTGTTCAAGACATCCCCAAAACATGAGAAATTTATTTTGAAAACACATTGAGGAGTCCCATAGAAAGAATAATGGAAGATCCTAAACTCAAAAATGTTAGGTTAGGGATCGTTCTAATTACTCCAAAAAAGCAGTGTTTCCTCAACCCTTTCTATTATTAGAAGGATGTATAAACAATGAATAAGAATATAAATCCCACATTGCAGGACTGGAGGAGACACTCCAAATACCGGTGGGACATTTAACAGTGAAAGGTGACTCAGAGTTAGTAAAAAAACATACCATGGGGATTATGATATCAGAAAAGAAGACCTAATTTCAATTTTTTATTATGACTTAGGGTTGATGGAGAAATTACCCTCGGATCAAAAATTAAATGCCATCCTAGGATCACAAAATCCCCCGATAGATGAATTGGAAAATGTAGCTATAGCTCTGGAGATCCAAATTGGGATGAAACGGTTATCAGAATTATACATCGTCTAATAGTCTCACCTTTTGTTCAAGTAAGGATAGAAGAGATTAATGAAATTGTCCCATCCCTGAGCTATATGATTCTACCACTAGGTGGATAATTCTCATCATGGATCACATTCATAATAGAGTACTCCCATAAGATATAGCTGTAAAATAGAAAATCCAATGGAAATCCATTAAATTCACTCTTCATGATGGCCCAGATCACCAGGTTGTCCTCTAAAAAAAGGATTTTATGGAGTGCTTATTAGATGTATTGATGGAGAAGCAAAAAATTTCGTCATGAAAGAGGTATACTTAGGAGGATGTGGTGACCACCAGTCAAGATACAATATATATAACCAAATCTGAAGGCTTGGGTACTACTAGCCTACTATGACATAGGATTTTATAGAATTCACTATGAAATTTCATTCTTGTCAAGTGCATGTCAACTTCATTTATAACCCCCAGAGTTTCTACACACGACCAAATACTCCTTGACATTTTATATATGGGGAATGAATATTATGGGACTATAACTTCTAGATACATCCAATAATTTCAAATACATATTTCTTCTACCGATTTCTTCACAGAATGGGCTGAGGAAATAACCCTCAAATAATTCAGGTCCAAAAGCACTGTCAGATTTATAAAATCCAACATAATTATGAGATTTAGTGTCCCTTATACAATATTGATGGAAAAGAACACCGATTTTTGTTTTGATAAGTTTGAAATTCTATATCAGGAATACCATATCAAATCCAGCCATTCATCCCACTACCATGAAGCGGTGAACTAAAAGATAGAGGCCTTCAATAAGACCCTATAAAACATACTCCAAAGGATGGAGGATACAGATAAAAAAATATTCCCTAAAAAACTCTTGCATTCCTTTTAGGATTACTATAATACAACCCATAATTCCACATAGGTGACCCCTTACTCATTGGTATATGGAACAATAGTCCTGCCCATTCAAGTCCTACTGCCATCACTCCATGTTTCCATCTATGACCAGATATCCATAGATGAAAAATCCCAAAAATGACTTGATGAATTGGGGTGGATTTATGAGAAAATATTATGTACCTTTCATTACATGAAATTATATAAAAATTGGATAGCATGATTCTTTAACAAGAAGGTCTGCATCCATTCAATCCATCCATGGAGAACTAGTACTAGTCCTTAGGACTCTGATGATACAAGGAAAGAAGCCTGAAAAGATTGAACCAAAGTTGGAGAGACCTTGATCCATAAACAAGGTCTACTCTAACGGATCTTATTCCATGATTTCACTGGATGGAGATCTCATTATGACCCCAACCAATGAAAGGTTCCAGAAGTAATATTTTGTGTAATCATGCGGCATACATCTCAGCTACAAGACTTTAAACTACATAGTTGGTATTTGTCACAAGTCCTTAAAAGGAACAACACTCATCCTAGCTGCAAGTCATTAAATTGAATAGTACCATATCATCTTGAATTTATGATCTTAAACAAAATGGTTCATGTCCTTGTTTCAGGACATAAAACTGTATAATATTTCAATCCATGTTTGAGAGGATCACAATATCCGATGCTAGTACCCCGAACACACCTTCATTACAGAACTACATGTGGATTGATTCTCATTATAATGAAGTACGTAGTGACACCTAGATCTCCCATATTAGGTATAACCATGATAACTCCCCTTATTCCTAGTGTATGTGTCAAACCTACACATGTAACTTTTCATCATCCTCAACATATGACATTATACATCATGGTTAATGTCTCTCTCATTTTCAGTTAAGAAACCCTTGAAACAACATGAGATGACACTCATTATGGTACATTAAATATAAGATTCTCCCATGCATAATCCTTATAAACATCATTACCACTCCATAGTGTCACTTGGGCTCCTTTCATATAGTTAACCCCCAATATTATTATGCCCTTACCACATGAAATTAAACTTAATGGAAAATGTACTTACAATATGACAGTAAACTGAACAATATTTTCAAGAAATACATGTGGATTGTTTCTCATTTTTATTAGATACATATCAATTCCCTGATTTCTTATCCTGGGTCAACCTGTAATGTAGAAAATAACCCATTTTCCTTGTTCATGTGGAATAACTACATGGGGAATTATTAAATAACTTTGTTTGGATTGATTCTTATCCAAATAAGATATTCAATGAGTCCCAAGTTCTATCCCCTGATCTAGTCTCAATATTTTTTTTTCACATTGGAATCACCCATGTTCTTACCGAAGGATGTTAATCATCATGACCAATGTTCTCACTGTATGATGATAAACTGCATGACCCTCTAAAGAATGATGTGTGGATTGATTCTCATTTCAAGGACATATGTAATGATGCCCATATCTCATATCCTAGGTCCAACCATAATAAAAAAGAACTAAACCCCTTATTCTCTATGCATTGGTAAAACCTATAAGAGGAAATTTTTTAGAATTTTTTATGGCATGATTCTCACTCCAATGAAATATGTAGCGACACCTATACCTCATATCTTAGGACCCATCCATCATTTCGGAAAATATCAAACCTCCCTTTTCCCCATGTCAAAACCTAATTGATATGGGGAAAAAATTTTAAGAACCATGTAAGACTTGATTAACATCTCAAAAAGATACATAGTGATGCCCAGATCTTCTATACAGGGTCCCTCCAAAAAAAAATCCTCCATTCCCTGCATGTGAGTCAGACCTACACGGGGAACCTTTACAGAGCTAAATGTGTATTGATACCTATATTAACAAGAAACTTGGTGATACCCAGATCCTATCCCCTTGTCTATATGAAATCCCCCTTTCCACATTAGGAAACCTACATCCTTACTGTATGACATTAAAATATACGATTCTTCAAGAACTGCATGTGTCTTGATTCTTGCCATCATGGGATACACAGTGATTCCAAAATATCTAATCTTGGGAACAACCAAAAAATTTACCCTATTTCATGTTGGGTAATCAACATCCTCACCCCATGATGTTAAAATTCACGAGACTTCGAGAACTATTTATGGATTTACTCTCATACCAATGATATATGAAGTGACACTTGGATTATATCTCCTAGCCCAGCCACCATAAAAGCTAAAATTCCCCATCTTTAATTCATGTTTCCTTTGTGTCTTGGAACAATATTTCACCACTTATTTTTTCTCACACCAATCAAAGATTACACTGGATTTGGAGTTTTTTTAAAGGAGTTCCCTATACATGTAAGGAATATCAATTTGTCTTGGGGTTATGATCTTGGTTGAAAGTCCTTAAAAGGAACACCACATGTCCCCTTCACATGATAATAAACTGCACAATTTCCTCAAGAAATAAATGTGAATTGATTCTTACTCCAACGAGATACATATAGACATCCATATATTCAATATTGGACCCATACGTGGAATAAAACAAGAAATTCCTCCCACTCTCTAATGTATGAGTCAAATCTACATGGGAGGATCCAATATGGGTTCTCACCTTACACATGATCCTATATTAAAAAAAGACTTTATCCCTCCACACATAAATTAAACTAGTGTATGGGATATTAATTTTAGTACTATGCATGGATTTATTCTTTATCCAATAAGATACATAGTGATTCCAAGGTTCTATACCCTAGTCTATGAGTGATATTCCTTTTTCAATTCAAGTTAACTTTATCCATACTGTATGGAATTAAAATGCATGGATAATATCCTATCCACATGACTTTAAACTACATGGTACCTTAATAACTACATGTGACTTGATTCTCATTATAGTGAGATATGTAGTGACACCTAGGCCTCATGTTTTATTCCAAAAAATGGGGTAAAATAAATGTACCCCTTATCCTACATGTAAACAAATATTTATGCAGGAGCTCCTAATTTGGGTTCCCTCATCAGGGAGCCCATGAAGGAAATAAAGATATCATCCTTCCAAATATGAGTTAGATTGATGCAATGGACTTTATAATTCATTTCTAATATCATTTCTAACACTTCCTTTGTGCTTAGACAGTATTCCCCCACACTTAGTATTGGACAATTTCGGATCTTCAAAAACTTTATATGGATTCCGGTGATAGAATTTATGATATCTGAGGACTCATTTTCTTGACTATGTTATAACACGCCCCATCTAGTTATGAATAATAAAACCCAAAAACGTGTTTTTCAGTTGAAGTATTCAACTATTGACTATGTTGTAACACACCCTGGTAGGATTTTAATAAAATTACCCATAAAAAAGGTTTATTGATCAATGATAACTTCATCCTTAAGAGAATCCTCTTCTGTCATCATGAACTTGATGAAAATATGTTAGATCATATGATTCAAAATAGTATGAAGTCATCCCTTAAATATGTTGGATCCTATGATTTAAATTAGTATACATTCACCCCTTATATATTTGTCCCATATCCTTTATCCCAATATAAGAACCCCAATGACCTTGTTTTACATTTTCCTCCCTCATGTTCACAATATATTGGAATAACCTTTGTTTGATAAGGCGACATACCAACTCTTTTTTCTATGATGTTATGGTCCTAATCATACAAACTAAAACTATAGGAACCATGTTACATGTTTTTTGGTTAGACCTATGCAAAGAACCTATTCCCCTTATTCCTTAGAAATATTAACTTCAAATGATCCTTTTTTATTTAGGAAATACCTTTTCACAAGCCAAATCTATGCTTGGGAAAATATGAATCTCTATAAACTTTCATCAGCTTTCAGAAATAGAATGTTTGAATTTTAAAGAACTCCATCATCTAACTATTCTATAAAACCTCACAGATGGATTTACATAAAGTATCACACAAAATAGTTTTTTCAACCAAAGTATTCCACTAGTGACTATTCTGTAATACACCCCAACTGGATTTTCATAATACAATCCACAAAATAAGTTTATCAATTAGTGGTAACTTCATCCTTAGGAGATACCTCCTTTATCACCATAATCCATTTTTCTCCATACCACTTTTTGGATTCATATATTCCGAGATTACATCTTACAATATTCCCATATTCACAATTGAATATTGTAGCACATTACTGAGAATATTTACAAGAATGGGAGAATTATCCATATTTCGATCAAAGAAAAAGACCTTAAATTATATCCCCCAAATGTCCTTGCTATATGACTTTATAATTCATAACATAATGTCCTTGTTTTATGACTTTAAATTATATATCATAATGTCCTCATTATAAGACTTTAAAATACATAGCATAATGTCCTAACCGTATGAATTTATACTATATACCATAACATCCTAGTCACATGACATCAAACAATATAACAACGTCCTAACCATAGGATTCCAAAATACATGGTAAATGTCATAATCACATGAAATTAAATTTCATGATACTTCAACCCTTTTCAAAAAGAGTCCTTCCCCCTGACATCAGTAATTTATTTAAAATTTACCTCCTTCAAATTAACCAAATTCATATAGGAGAGGTTTCTCATTCATGGTGAATGATAATAAAAATTATCCCATCATTCTCATACATTTTACCTTGGAAAAACTACCCATCATGGTCTTGAAAAATTAAAATCTCTATAAACTACCTTCATCCATCAGAAATTAAATGTTGGAATTCATAAGAACATCTTTACTAGACTATATTGTAACATTAACCAATTTTATTTTCATAACATAGCCCAAAAAATGGTGTTTTAATCCAAAGGATACAACTATTGAGTATGCAATAACACGCCCCAGCTGGCTTTGCATAAAATATCCCACAAAATAGGGTTTTCATCAAGTGGTAACTTCTTCCATATGAGAGACTTCCCCTATTCCATGATATCATGATTTATATTTGGAAATTAGAAATATTTTTGGTTGAGATTACCCTTGGAGGAATTTGAAGAATTTTAGAACATTCTTGTCCAATGATCCTTGGTCGGGACAACATCTCAAAATTTACGGTCAAAGATATTTGACCTAAAGCTCTAACATGATTAGTTTAGTTTTAATGAATTTAAACTACCTACAAAAAGATACATAATAATCACTATATTGAAAACCCATAATGGAAACTATTGGAAAAAAACATGAGTCTCATCTCACTAGACTTTCACTCCATATGTTTTAGGAAAAAATCGAGCAATCAAAAAAATATGGACAAAACTTGTTAGGCTAAAAACTTGAAAAGGAAAGTATAAGAAAAATCAACATATTTATTTCTAATTCTTCCATATATCTTACTGAGGTAGAAATTATGGACATGAAATTAAAAGACAAAACGTTTGTAGGGTTTTCCATATGACCCAAAAAACAGTCAATCTACGCTCGCTAGGCCCCATGGATTAGGATAAAAATACAGCATCCACCCACACTCAAGGTAGCTCTGAATCCCATCAAATGATGTTGAATAGAATCAATTTTCCCAACCATTACCTTGGAACCATATTATTTTCATTCCAAATGAATATAATTCTTTTTGGGGGGAGGGGGGTTGTTGCCACAAAAAAATTCATTTCATGCACTTTTCTAGAAAATTCATGATGTGACACTCACATAGACAACCAATGTCAAGCTTGAGTAGAGAAGTGTCTCTATGTAGGAAGAAGATGTAGGTTGGATTTCCATGTTCCATAAGTATACTCCATAATGAGGGATAAGTGGAAAGAACACATCTCCAGAAGTAGCCCATAGATTTCAAAGAGCAATGATAAAACAGCTTTGATACATTGAAATGAAATTTTAGAGTATATTTAGAGAAAATATGATGTATTAACTATATCAAGAAGTGTATATATCTTATAAATCATTTATTTTACTAGACATGGAGCCCAAATAGACTCATGGATCAAAATTTAGGGTATATGGGAGATGAACAAACTTTATAAAGGAATTTGCATCACCACACATGCCATTTAGACAAGGAACTCTTATAGGCCAACTTGTGTAGGCCCACTCATGAAGTCACTCCCATAAATATCCCTTAGTGGGTATATAAATAATCCCCCACCTTATATTTTCAGAGAACAGACGAACACCTGGACAACTAAGCGAGGGGAGGGCTCTGGTCGCATAACTCCTTTGCCCAAGTAGTCCATCCCAACTTGGGAAACATAGCATGGACCACCATTACTAAGATGATCCCCCCACCCTAACACTTGGGAGATCCACATGGGTGAACCACCTGGGTGACCCACCTGGGTGACCCACACTTGGGTAACCCATAGCTAGGTGACCGACCTGGGCGACCCACCTAGGAGACCCACCTGGGTGACCCACCTAGGCGACCCACCTAGGCGACCCATACCTGGGATCCCATACCTGGGAGACCCATACCTGGGCGACCCATACCTGGGAGACCCATACCAGGGTGACCCATACCTGGGAGACCCATATCTTGGAGAGACCCACCAAGGAGACCCTCACCTAGGCAACCCACACCTGGGTGACCCATACTTGGGCTAGCTGCCTGGGAAACCCACATAGGTGATACCACTAGTCTACACCATAGGGACTCTACCCCCATACCCCTAATTGATTCCACTACAAGGCTTAAATCCTAGGGATTTGGGTCATTCCCTTCATAACCATCACCGAACCCCATGAAAAATGAATATTTTCACCACAAACTTTTCAATTTTGGACCATGATGCTTTGGGTTGAAACTCATTCAACCCCACCTCTATTTAAAAATCACCACAAGTCTATATACTATTAATGTTTCCTAAAAAATGGGAATCCACCATAAAAATAATCCCCAAAACTCATCCAATGGAATCCTCATCAGGAATAAGCCTCGAAAATCATGCAAGGGAATTCTACTCAGAAATAAGCCCCAAAACTCACCCATGTTCATCCACCATAGAGTAAGCCTCTATCCTTTCATGCAAGAGGATTAAATCTTACTCCTATTCTCCCCTGGATACAGATATATGAGATAGTATGGGAACTAGAGCCCCTTTTTTCTCTTGTGGCCCCGACCTATTCCACTAGTGGAAGAAGGATATGTAATTTGTCAGATCTTTGACTTCCTATTATTTCATACATTCAATCATGAATCATCACGACTCATGTATTATTGGAGGTTATCCATGATCATAGTTTCTGCATGACCAAATGCATGTCTCAATGAATAATCTTCTTTTGGATCTTTCTCCTACCTTCCTTTATAGTACCTCCATAAGTGTCGGTCCTCAAGGCCATGCATAAAACCTTAGGAAAGAATGGATAAGGTGGTTTCTTAGATATTATGCTTCCATTTGTTTCTCAGAACAAGCATGAATCACATGGGATTAAAGGATAGAGGTGATTCAGACACCTCCACGATCATGAACAATCAATAGGCCCCATTCTAAGTGCAAGTCCCAAAAAATCATAATGGGACTCCTATTTGGTATAAGCCCCAAAATCTTACAATGGTAATACTATTTAGTATAAGCCCAAACATATTTAAATGAGAATCCCTCTATTATAATCCCCATAATACTTTAAAGGAAATCCTTCTTAGGAGTAATCCTGGACAATTATCCCCATTTAATTATGAAAACATTGATTCCTGCTATAACCAGGATACGTAGGACACCTACTTAAGGCCTGAGCTCAATGAGAATCATTATCTAGAGTAATCCCCAACTAAATACCCCAAATATTAAAGGGTGTACTTTTCAAGAATAATCGCTAACATAATTCTCTCAAAGGCCCATACTCCCCTATGAGATAAGACCGAGGGCCTCTATAGATGTGGTTTCTCCCAAACAAACTATGCAGGCTTTGATTACCATCCAAATGGGGTATGCACAAAGCATCTTTAGAGTCTAAAACCAACACCCCAAATAAACCATATTCTCTCTAGCCTACATCCCTTATAGGGTTTAATTCAACTTTGGAATTCCCATCTCTTCTAGGTTCTCTGGGTTGCTTCAATATAAGTCCCAAACCAAAACCTTAACTAGGAATTTTCACCAAGACTTCCCTTCCACATGATGTTAAAATGTATAATTGGGTCCTTATCCAATGAACATAAAGGTATAATGTTCCTAATTAAGAGGCACCAAACAACGTGGGTTCTAATTCTATTCACACGGATACTCAGGAAGCCCATACATGGGTCCAATCCCAACATCAAAACAACTCTTGTCTCCCTGGATGATGATATATTACAGAGCACCCCACTAAGTGGATAGAAAACTAGAATCATCATAATGGCCACCAGAGAATATATAATTAGTACATAAGGGGATAACATTGATGGAGAACCTTAGATAAATACAAATACCTCCACTGACGAGTAACCTTGGAATTATAAAGATGATTCTAAACACTATACATGCTGATAATTGATTTTTAATTTAGTGGTTCTCCAAGTCATACTTGGGAATTAATGAATAATTCACGAACTTTTCTTAAATCTATAATAGACTCTCAGAGTAAGAAATAATCCCCCCATAATGGTGTGATGAGCCTGAACCCCATCCTCTCTACCAATGTGTGTTCTTAAATATCATTTGAAAGACTCCCTAATGAGCATCTAACTTTGGAAAGTAGGTCCCTAAGCCTTCAAGGATATAGAACAGTTAGGTATTTTC
The DNA here is from genome assembly GCA_963277665.1 of Viscum album. NCBI lineage: Eukaryota > Viridiplantae > Streptophyta > Magnoliopsida > Santalales > Viscaceae > Viscum > Viscum album. The sequence goes on from OY728145.1 coordinate 9,189,859, forward strand.
AGTTCCATGAATAAAAACTATTGGAAACCATTCAGAAATAGTGATACCGAAGTGAATGATTTCAAAAAACTCAACCCCTATACTCAATCTTTGGGTGACCAAATCTTATGTCAAAAACATTATTATAAAATTATTTTTCTTTACTTAAACCATAAAGAATAGAAATTTTAAGATTATATCCTAAAAATATGTTTTATCAAATATATAAAATTAAGATTGTAGAATGATTTGGTGATTAAGTGATTAATGTTATTTTATAAGACATTCACTATTGGGGAAACCCTATATGATCAAGGTAAAATGAATACTATGAAAATTTATTTATGGAATAAAGATCGAATTATATTTTGTAATAATCTATGATTTTATTTTGGATTCATGTTGAATTATGTTATTTATGGAAATAGTTTGTGTATCACGAATATTTTTAAGGAAATTAATTTTTGGTATGAAACCTCAAGTATAATTGATGTTATTTGGAGATAATTATTAAAACTTATATAGGAAGAGTATGTGATTAAATAATTATAATTATTGGGTTTTAATCTTAGTATATAATATTTCTAAAAATTTTTAATGATAGTTATTTTTCTTTGTTAAACTTCGGGTTTTACTATTGAATTTTAGATATTGAAGTAGGTTTTCATCAAATAAAGGATGATTATTTTTGGGTAATTATAACTTCTTATCCTAACTATTTTGGTTTGGTTAATTCTTAATGATAGGAGGAATATATCATTAGGTTATTTTGGATTATGTGATTCTCTAGAAGATTATTCTAGTGCTTAATACATGAAAAATTCATCATGAATACTCATAATTTGGAGAAAATATGAGTTTATGTTTGAAATTGGTAAAAGGATGAAACCCTACTTGTCATATCAGTATATATCCTTATTTTATTAGTCTATATAGTAAAATAATTCCCCAACTATATGAAAATTATGTTGGAAAAAAACGTTATCCATTGACTTTTCTTACTAAGAGATCAATGGCCTTTTAACCCATCACAGACTTGTGGTTTTGTGATTGTTCACTTTCTCATGACCATGTTCTCTATAAATTTCATAAGAACATGATATTTTATTATCTCTTCCATTTCCATGTTTTCCTACATGGAACCCTAGTATGTGTTACCTCTTGTGACCTTCATACTTTCCTATCTCTTTTTTAAATGGATTTTTTATTGACCCTTTTTCCGTTGTGGGATTTCAATAATAGTGATTTGAATAGTCAAATCCTGGTTATCAATTCAGAGTTCAAATTATGAGGAAAATACTTTTTAAATGGGTATAATGTTGTATTCCAATGTTTTAATAAGGAAACACTATGTTCGATAGCACACATCATACACCACTTGGAGCTTAAACGAATAAATAAATAATATTATTTAAATGTTACCTTTATAAACTAGCTCTTAGAATGGAGAGTATAAAATGGATTAACTAAATTATGAAAATATACTTTACAAATTTATATATAATTAATTACTTGGTAATAAATTAATTATAAATGAAAATAAAACCCTTTTAAAAATAAAAGGATATCTTTTTCTAAAAACTATTTAAATGCGCAGAAGTTTGTTTTATACCAATAAAATAATAAAATCACTATTTTTGGATTATATTAACAATATATATAATTTTAAATATAATTTTTAACATTAAACCTATGTGTTTTCTCTATATGGTAGAAAAATAAATTCAATTTTATTTAGTAAATGTTGTATTTTTCTAAAAGGAATTTTTTATTATTTTAATGGTATATTTGTTTCAAAAATAAATTTTTAAGATTTTATAATATTTAATGGAAAAAATAAACATATTTTTTTAAATAATAATTTCAAAATTAACTTTGGGTGAATTTTTGGTATTTTTCTGTGAGGTTTTATATTTTGATAAATATTTAAAAACACTGAATTTTAATTAAAAAATAACTTTTTTATGTAAATAATTTATAATGTTAAATTATATATTAAATTGGTTTAAAAAAAATTAGATTTATTAAAGATCTATTAATAAAATTTAGTTTATTCGAATAATTTTCACATTAAATTTGGATATGACAAAATTTCAAATTTTGAACATTTTCACTCTAAAAACCTACTTTATCGCTCAGTCTACAAGATTAATTTTAAATTAAACTTATCCCCTTATGTTTTTTTTAATTTTTTAAAATGGATTCCATATTTGTAATAATATTTTCCAAATTTAGTTAAAAGTTTTATTTTATTTTTGGATAATATTAATAGTAAACTTAGTCATTTTTATTACCATGGTTAAGGGTAAATCAGGTAATTAAGGGAAAGAATAATTATGATATGGATTAGAAAATAACCCTCACACTTTTCATAATTTTATTTTATGAGTTATATTAAATATAAATTATCTTTAGGCAAAATATACGATCTCTTGTAGCCACTTGAATGAATTTATTCCCTCTTATAGTATTTTATTTTAAGAAAAGTCAAACATGACACACTAATGTTTTTAATAATTAATTTTTTTAATATGTGATCATATATTATCAAACATAAATATTATTTGGTTATATAAAATATTTATCTTCATCATGGTAATTTATTTTTAATTTTTAGGGAAGAAATATTTACCTTAAATATTTTCACAACGTTGATATAATAATTATTTTATTCATTGAAATATAAAATAAATGTTATTAAAAATATTAAATAAATATAATATGATATAATTAAAGTGAAAAAATTTATTTTATAGATGACCATTACATTTAATTAATGTAATAAAATAGGTTTTTTGAATTATTAGATTAATCTTTATATTTTGAAAAGTTAATGCAATCAACAGTGTCAAAATTGACATTAATGATATTTTAAAACAAATAATATTTTTTTAAATGATATAAAATTCATAAAAATATAAAAGTTTCCTAAATTATTGGTATAAGGTTTAAATTTTCATCTAGTATACATTTATGTTCCATTTGGAATTTTATTGTAACTATGTTAACCTTTAAATAGTAAAAACACATGTTGCCATGGTAAGAGTTAAAGAGGTAAAATATGGTTTAAAATTAAATGCTATGGGTACTAATGTGACCTAAAATTAATCAAAAATTATTATATGAGAGTATTTCAACCCATATTTTTCCTATATTCGAGATAACCAACCTTTCACCCATTTAATATAATTTAAATTTATATTAATTTAATATCTTGAGAAATTTCAAGAGTGCCTATGCCATGTCATATATAAGGGAACCCCTTATTCTCATTTATTCACACTAAAAAACATTTGTCTAATATTGGCCCAAATAATTTCCTATAATCCCTATATACATTATGTAAGTTTTATTGTATGTGTAACATCATCTTTAGTAGTCACAAGGTGTTAATCAATGAAGGATTTATAAAGAGGAGGTATCATTTATAATTAAGTGTTTCTTCTTACACATACTCAAAACAATATTCGTACATGATAAAATTATAAATATAGTATCCTAAATATATTAAGATGTTATTAGGTTAGTTTCATGACCTATATCCATCTCTACTTCCATTAAATGAGAAGCAACATTATCACTCTTTTTTACGGTGGACTACCGCCTCACAAATCAATGAAATTGATTTTCCATAACCATCTCTAAAGACTAATTATTATGATATAATTAATGCTTATATGTTATATTCATTAAATATTTATTATTTTTAAAATATAATATATCATTTATGATCTTTTCATTCCATGAAAATAAAAATGATAACGACATTCGTGTATACGTGTAAATTATCACCCCCACGAAGTGATGCGATTCATTTTTCATCACCACATCACATTAAAGATATATATAAGTATATTTAAATTATAAATATGATATTAAATATATTATGATAATTTTTTAAATATAAAATTATACTCAACTTCTTTCTATAACGATTAGTGAAAAATGGAACCGTTACTCATGCGTATGTATGTCCTACTGACCCCATGACTGTAATGTAGTTATTTTTCCTTTACCATAATTAATGGATGGATTTTAAATTATAATTTATATATAATTATTATTATTATGTCCGGAATATTATTCAGGTGATTATTTAATAATTAAAACTTTGTTTATATACCAAAGTAATTTTGGACTCAAGTACCAAATATCGCCAAAACGTCGGGTGTGAACTTAAATAATTAAGTAACTATTATAACATGATAATAAGTGATATAAAATAAATAAGAAAGTATAATCAGGTTATAAATAAAGTTAATAATTACCCTATTATTGTTTAGGAAGATAAAAAATTTATTTGGTGAGTTATACTTAAGGTAAGTGATCTTTTAACTAAAAACCTCGTTTTAATTGTTTTAATGATTTATTTTCTATTTATCTCTCAAACATGACCATGTTTTTAAAATTTATTTTTATGAATGTTTTTATATAAAAATGAATGTTTTAAAATGATAATTTTCAATTTTCTCTCAAATTTTTTCAAAAATAAATCTTTTTAATGTTTTATATAAAAATATTTCTTTCAAAAATCTTCTTTTAATGATCCTCTTTTAACTATTTTTACAGAGGTACAAAGAAATATATTTTTGAATACATATGGAATTAACATAATTTACAAATTTCATGTCTCCTTGGTACTCTGAAGCTAAATTTAAAATTTTAAATGGTCACATTCAAGGAAATTGTTTTCCTTTGTATGTGCATAGTTTTTCAAAATGAGTGATTTCAAAATGGAATGTTTATTTTCATCAAAAGGTTTTTATGAGGAAATTTTATATGGTTTATGTTTATGTTATGGTTCCTTATAATTATTTATGATGATATGTGGTTACATTATAAAATAATTAAAGGTGGTTACATGATAAACCCGAGAAGGGTGGTTACATGATAAACCAATGATGGGTGGTTCTGTGAAAAACCAAGGACTTGTGGTGACGTTATAACCTCCAATGCATTATGTTCTCTGGAATTGGAGGTTGAAAATATTGGTTAATCCATTTGTAAAAGTGATATGGGAAATGATGACCCAATTTACCTACTTATATATTATATGATTTCTTAAGATTTTTATTAACATCACATGATTTTCAAAAGGTAATATGATGATCATTTTGAAAATAGTTTTACCTTTTCAAGGTAAAATGTTATGTTTTTAAGAAAATATTTTCATGGGTTCTCACAAGACTAAGAGTTTACATTCTTTTATGTCTCAAATTGAGATTTTTTTCTCACCCCAAATTTTTTTTAAAAAAATTAACATGATTTTAATGAAGAGTATGGACCAAGATGAGGTAAAGATAAATTTTTTGAAGAAATTTCATCAAAAGAAAACATGTTTAATTTTAAAATGGTTACCTATGGCAAAAATTAATGGACACTGAGTATAAAGGTCCAATTATAATGTTTGGGTTTATAATGTAATCGTTTGTCCTAATTAACTGAAAACTATAAACCTATAAGTTCTTTGGGAAAATAATGTAATTTATAGTTTTAAAATAACTAGAATATTCATTGTTTAAGTTCAGGTCCTTCCCGATAATGTTATATAGATAAAAAATTTGATATCAGATTTATCATGTAGAAAATGTGATTCATGTAGAATTGAATATAATATCTGAGACATAATGAATTGACACTTCATATTTTGAGCATATACCAAACCAAACTATTCATACATAAATATTACATCATATTAGCAGAGTATTTACTATAAATCGATAAAATACATACTAAAACCATAAAGGATTAGTGTCTCTAAAACCAGGGATATATTAAAAAACTAGCACATAAATTATCAAAATAATTTCCCATTACATTCTTCAGAAAAAACAGCATTCATAGACATATCATACATAAAAACATTCTTTATAACATCAGGAAAGGAAACATAATAAAGGGTTTTATTAGATACTATGAAAGAGATATAAATCAATGATCATATGTGAGAATAAGAAAAATAAAAGGCTATCATAACATGATCAGGACTTAATATAATCATAATCAATCATTCAATTATCTTTAATACTGAAACATGGTTTAAGATTTTTTTCAGAAAAAAAGACATTACACAAAAGAGTGTGGAATCATTAATTATCAATCTTGAGACATGAACATAAAATAGAAATAAGGAATAGGTTTGTGGAAATTACATGTGTCTAAAAAATCAATTCTATAGTAATGTATCACTTCCATGACTATCATAGTCGATTGGGTTCACTCCCATTCAATTATTTCCTTAGTCAAGGTTCATTCCAAATACTATCATATTGGGAAAAGTAACTTATTGAATGGGGTTCATACCCATTCGAATCCTTATTGTATCATGAGATATCAATCTTTACCCAATTTTGTGGAGGTATAAATAATTCTAGGCCCACCCATCACATAATTAAAACTATTTATATCAGTGCCACAAGGTCATAATGAACTCACAATTTCATCATATCATATCCCATGGAAAGGATATAGGTTTCATAAAAAAACTCATTATCATAATCATGAACCGTCTAGTGAAATAATAAATATGCTAACATTGGATCATATCACCAGTATTTCATAAAAAAACTAGAAGATGATGTTATATATGAATATACATTTAAAGGATCACTAGAACATTTCTTGATGAAAATATCGTTTTCATCTGGAAATTTACTATTTTAAATAAAATAATTTCTAAAATATTAACAAAAACATGTTTATTAAAAATCGAAAATGAAGAATCCGTTAAAATAATATTTATTATGGTGGGGAAATCCATTCCTACTATATGTTAAAACTAAAATAACTTCAATATTTTTGTTAAAAAATATAAATTAAAAAATTGAGAAAATGGTATGAATAATAATTTTAAACATTGGTAAAGAAAGAAATATAAATTAAAAATTTCTTTAAATAATGAATATGGAATAGTAAAAAATCTTGGAAACATTTTAAAGAAAAGAAAGACGTTGTAAAAAATATTCTTGATCGAAGTGAGAAACAAGTTATATTTTCATTAAACACAATATTTTTGGTTATTGAGTACATAAATAGTGGAACATAAAATTAAAATATGTAATCAAAGAAAATAAATAGTGTAGAGGAAAATATAAAATATATGGGGGAGGTAAATCATATAATTCCATCATCTGAAATTTAGGTATAAACAATCCCTATAAAAGAGATATTATAACATAAAAATCTCAACTAAAGTCCATATTTCTTAATAAGATCTATATGATTCTATATAATATATTTAAATTCATTATAATTATGTAACTAGATCATATTCCTACCTATAATACCATATATAGTTTCCATATAACATCTTATCACTCATTCGTTAATAATAATTCATTGTCATCATCATTTCAGGTGTTAACTACTTCGTTTTTCATTGATGTTTTTATTAAGAAATTGTAGTCCTTCAAAATATATCATGATTTATCCATATATAAAGGTACATTAATGATATAAATATAATATATATTCATTATATACAAATTTATAACCATTCATATAAATTAGTGATAAAAAATGAACTACATAATTTTGTTGAGATGGTAGTCCGTACATATGCACGAGTGATGTTTCTATTTTATCAATGAATGTAACGAAAGAATGTAAAATAATAAAAAAACTTGTAAATATCATTATTAGATAATAAATATAATTTATATATATTGAACACATAATAATATCCAACCATGAATGATGGTGTGGGAAAATGAATGGTATCACTACATAGAGGTAGTAGTCCACATATACGAACAAGTGATACATTCATATTCCATTGATGGAGAATAAGTGGTAAATAGTAGTAAAATATTCATAATAACATGTAAATATATTTATGATGTTGGATTCATCATATTTATATTGTTAAAACATGTTTATATGAAGTATATGAATAAATAAAATTGAAATATATTGGTTAAGAACTACATCTCTTCTTTGAGAGACCTCATTTGGCCTACACCTTAATCCTTCAAGGATTGGTCTTAGGAGAAGACAAAAGCTACAAAATGAAGATAATGAATCAATTAAGTCTTTTGAGAAGGTATTATCAGATCAATAACTATAAAATGGTGTGAATAATCGAGATGAATATGATTCATTTTATAATTGATGGGAGTGACATACATGGAGTTTTATAAAATATTTAAATGATATAAGGTCACAATCATGGGAAAGTGGCTACAAATAGAACCTGATTTGATTGAATGATATGATAATAAAAAAATATCTTTAACCAATTATAATAATATAGGTTTGGGTGGTATTCCAAACATTATCTCTCGGTTTAACTCCTATTTAACCCATTTTAACCTCAATCATGGCAATAAAATCTTACCATTTTTATTATTCACAATGACCAAAAATATTCTTCAACATATTAAATTTTATTAATTATTTTGATTAAAAATATAAAATCCATTTTTATAGATTAAAATTATTTAAGTTTATAAATTCAATTTTAAATGAGCACAAAAAATAAAACAAAAACCCATTTTAGAAATTTACATTTTTTAGAATAAAACATAATTTATTTCCATTACTAACCTTGAAAAAACCATCAAATCAATTTTACAATATATGATTGAATATATAATTCAGAAATTTTATTAAAACCATTTATTTGTAAAGATTAATTTAATTTACTATCACATTAATATATTGCACACGTATGAATAGTTTTTACAAAAATACAATTTTATGCCCAAAAATTAACTTATACTAAAATAAAGTATAATGACACACCCAATGTAATTAATTAAATTATTTATAATTAAAGGGTGCATATTTTGTGTTATGATCAATTTTAAATCATAATGGGAATTTTAATTTAAAATAAATTACATTTAATTAATGAAAATTATATTTCTTATTATTCATTAAAAAACATGTCATTTTAGAAAAATATTAAACATTTACCATAATATAATATCCAAATTCTTATTAAAAAATGATATTCATTTGATTAAATAAATTTTATAAAAAATCTAGGAATTAATTATAATTTTCATGCATAAAATATAATAAAACAAATATTTTTAGAAAACATATTTCTGAAGAATAAAATGAATTTATAGAAAATTGAGTACTTTTTTATTATTAATTAATAAATAATTGTTCATTATATATAAATATTATAGATATTTTTCATAATGTTTTTATTACTTTTCATACCTTCTAATTTATTGGTTGGGTTAAAAAGGATTTCTTTGTTATGGGTTTTTTAGACTCGGTGCTATGTAGAATGGAATTCATCAAATTAATCAATTTTATTTCAACATAAAGACATATAAAATATTGTGGGGTTATATTATACCCCCCCAAAATGAATTATTACATTAAATAGAATGTTACTATTAAATATTTCTATAAAAAATCAAAAGGAATGAATTTAGAGAAGTATAAAAGAATATTCCTTTTAATCCTTGGTTATGAATGTGAAATATTTCTAAAAATTACAGAAAATAATCTTTGGATTAATGGGAAAAAATATTTATTTTTTTAAAATATATACATAGATTTAAGGAATCCACATTAATGAGGAAAACCAGCTAAGCTTTCCTTCAGAAACCCTATCGGTATCTTTAGAACTTAAATAGAAGAATACTAAAGGAAATGAAGTAATGTTGAAAAATACAAATATGAAGAAAATAATAATAATATTTTTTAGAGATATATCATATAATTTCAACATCTCAAATTTAAGCATAAACAATCACAGTAAAAACTATATTGTAATATAAAACCATTACCTCAAGTGTGTGTTTATTTTTATAAAATACAAGATCCTATATTATAAATTTATGTTTATTATACATCTATACCATAAACATATTCATATAAATAATACCATTTATTGTTTACTTGTAACATCTTATCACCTGTCCATCAATAATTATTCATTATCATCATCATTCTAGGTGTTAATTGCATCGTTATTCATGTATGATTGGGTTCAATGATTATGTTACTTGAAAATTAATTATACTTCCTCTGTATCTATATTTTTATTCATTATATATATAAATTATATTTATATTTATAACCATTCATATAAAGTGGTGATACAAAATTAATTACATCACAATGTGGAGATGACAGTTCATACATATGCACGAGCCATGTTACCATTTTTTCAGTGGACTAAACCAAATAAAGGTAAATAATAATTCACCTTTAGAGAATTATTATTATATCTTAAATATAATATATATTCATTATATCTATCAAAAAATCCAATCACAAAAGATGGTGGTGGATAATTAATTGTATCTCAACGTGGTGATGATAGTCCATAATACACTCAAGCGATACTTTCATCACTCAATTAATGGAAACGAAATGTTAAATTATTTTTCATAACTATAATAAAATATAAATATATTTATGCTGTTTGATTCATCAATATTTTATGGATATAACTTGTTTAGTTTAAGTATAATAATAGATAAAATTTAATGACCTTGGTCAAGATCTATAACTCTTCCTTAGCCCTAAAGTATTGACCTTATGAGAATATTAGAAGCTATAGGATAAAGGGAATGAATCTTGGAATGTAATTGATTGTGTATTGGATGATAAAGGATGAAAAAATTCAGAGAATAAGTGAGGATAATTAGTTTCATTTTATAACTTAAGGGAGGGACACCCATGGAATTTATTACAAGAATTTAATTATATAAGGACTTTTTCAAGGGAAAGTGGATCTGAATAGGTGAGAATTTTATGTTACGATAAGATAAGTTTTCAATATCTTCAAAAAATAATAATTAGATAGGTTTGGGTGGTATTCCAACCCTTATATGATGGTTTAAACCTATAGTATGTCTGTTTTAAATATAATCGTGGTAACAAAATTTTACTATTTTTACTATTCACTATGTCCATATATTTAATAGACCAAATTAAACTATGTTAGTTATTATGATTCTAAATATGTGATACATTTTACAATATTCATCATTTGTATGTTGTAGAATTTAATATTAAATAATTGTGTTAAATTAAATGAAAAACAATTTTAGAAAACTATATTTTTAAGTAGAAAATATAATTTACTTCAATTCATATCCATACAAAATCTTTCATCAGAATGTTAAAATATATTATTAAATATATATTCTATTATTTTTACTAAAAAAATTAATAAAAAACTAATGAATTTAAATTATTTATGTATAAAATCATTGCAATCATAAAAACAGGTTTTAGAAAAATTTGTTTTTATGTCTAAAATTAACTTAAACTAAATAAGTTAATATGATGATTCATATGTAATGAATTTTATTATTTATAATTAAATGTGGATTATTTTAATTTAATATAAAATTAATAACATAATAAAACTTTTACTTTAAAATAATTGAAATTTTTTCTAAATATTTATATTTTTAACTGTTCACTAAAAAATAAGTATTTAAAGAAAAATCCAAAAAATTCACCCTAAACTAATATCAAAATTATATTTTTAAAAATGCTATTCATTTATTTTAGTAACATTCCCTAAATTTTTATAAATTAATTATAATATCTCTACAAAAAATCCTCTTTAGGAAAAACATATTTTTAAAGAATAAAATTACTTTAATTATAATTGAGTACTTATTTATTTTGAATTAATCATTGTATATGAATTTTTTAAAACCTTTATACAATAGTTTAAAATTTTTGTTATTAATATCCACATCATCCAATATAATATCTAGGTTATAAATGATTACTTTATTACTGTTTATTTAGATTTAGTTTTTCATGCAAGGAAATACATCAAATACGTCAAATTTATTTCAAAGTAAATATATATAAAATTCTAGGGTCCTATATTAAACTCCCATCAGAATGAATATCAATGATTAAACAATAATTCTATCAACATTTTCTATAAACACTCAAAAAGTAAAACATTGGGAAAATATAATATGATTCCTTTTATTCCCACGTAAAGATGGTAAAATATTGTTAGAATTAAATTATATAATCATTAGATAATAGTAATACATTACTGAAAGAATTTTAATGAATATATGGACATGTAAGAAAAGATTTCTGATGGAAGAGAAAAAAAGGTCGTTTTTCCTTAAAAATATTATTCCAGTCTCTTTATAACATAAATAGAGTAAAATTAAAATAAAACATATAATATCTATAAATAACTATAGGAAAAGGAAAATCATAATATTTGGTAGAGTTATATAAATAATATTATTATTTGAAATTTAATCATAATAATCCAAATAATAACAGAAATTGTAACATAAAACTCTAACACCAAGTTTGTATTATTATAAAGAACTCTATGATCCTGTATAATAAGTATAAATTTATTATAATCATATAACTAAATAATATTCCTATAATAATACCATATAAGGTTTAATTACAAAAACATATCATCATTTTATAAAAAATCTATCATTATCGTCACCATTTCGGGTGTTAATTGCTTTTTGTTTCTTATATGTTTTGGTTTAGCAGTTACGGTACTTTAATTTTTATCATGGTTTATCTATCCCCATAAGTGTTATCATGATATAAATATCATATATATATTTATTATAAAAATATTTATTATAATTCCTATAAATATTTTATGAAAAATAAATCACATCACTACAAGGATATTGTATTCCCTAAGTATACACAAGTGAGGTTTCCATTTTTTTCGAAGGATAGAATACAATAATGATAAATAATAATTAAAAATTATAGTAAAACTATTATTTCATAAATATAATATGTATAAAATAAATGAATCATAATATAAAACCATGAATTTTGGTGGTGGAATATGAATCATATTGCTACAGGGTGCTGGTTGTCCACACACACACAAACGTGATACATTCATCTCTCATTTGAAGAAGAATAAGTTGTAAGTAATTTCTCCATCACAATTATAACATATTTTTATATTTATGATACTATACTAATCATTTTTTTTTATTTTATATAGAAGAAGAAATAATATTGAACGTGCTTGGTTAATAACAATACCTCTTCTCTAAGAGACCTCCTTTTTTTACAACATAGCCTCAAAGGATTTGACTTAGGGTAATAATAGAATATATAAAATAAAGAAAAGAATATAGGAATGTTTTTGATTGCTTATTTTATAATCTAGAATAATAAAAATCTTTGAATATGTTAGGACAAAATGTGTCCATTTATAAGTGAGTAGAGGGACACTGATGGAGTTTCTTACAAGATTTCAATGATATTAGGTAACTATCATGAGAATGTAGCACAAAAAGATCTAGGATTCTATGTTAAGATTTTATAATTATAATATATCTTCATCTAGTACAAAATAAAATTGTGTGGTTGGAATTCCTACCCTTATCTCATGGTACAACCCCTCTATAAACTCATTTTAACCTTAACAATGATAACAAAATATCACTATTTTTAGTGTTGAGTTTGAAAGAAACTTATTTGAACATAATAAAATATATTAATTAAAATAATTCAAAATTTTAAATCCATTTTACAAGTTTAATCATATATAATATTCATAATTAAATTTTAAATAGTCATGAAAACCAAACGAAATCCGCTTTTAGAAAAATATATTTTTAAGCAGCAAACATAATTTACTTCCATTACTCCACTTGAAAAAAACCATCAAGTAAATGTTAATATATATGATTTAATAAATATATATATTTAATTAAAATAACTAATTAATAATTATTAATTTAACTTATTAATAGAGAAACACATTTTACACAAACAAACATTTTTTAGAAATATGTGATTTTAAGAAAAACATGAACTTAAACTTAAATAATGTATAGTTTAGTTATATTAATTTTAATTAAATGTGTTATATTTTAATTTATGGTAAAATTAAAAACAAATTCCACTTTTACTTGAAAAGAAATGTTTTTTGTTCAAAAACCACAATTTTCACTATTCACTAAAAAATAAATATTTTTTGAAATGACCTAAAAAATAACCATATTCTAATCTCAAAATGATGGTTTCCAAATGGTATTAATTTATTAAAATAATATTTATTAAAATTTTATAAGTTAAATATAATTTCTATGAAAAAGATTCAAAAGAAATAACTTTTTGATGAAAACATATTTTTGAAGAATAAAATGGCTATAGAAAATTAAGTACTATTTGTTTATGTATTAATAAAAATAATAATTTTTATAAAAAAATATACATATTTTAGAAATTGTTTTAAATAATATTCATACCTAACAATTTAACTCTTATGCTATAAATGATTAATTTATAAATGTTTATTTGGACTATAGTTTGCATGTAAGGAATACTATCGAATACTCCATGTCTACCACAAAGGAAATATATATAAAATATTTGGGGGTAACAGATAACTTGGGATTATTGGATACAAATATATTATACAGAATGAATTCTTACTAGATAATGATTTCTTATTAAATGGATACCTCATATAGATTTTAATTTAATAAGTATAAACTTATGAATTATTAAATAAAACATGAAGGACACATGGAAATGGAAAATCAAAACCCAAATCGAGTTTAGAATCTAGGATTTGAGCCACATACATGTAGTATGCACATTGGGATATAAAAAACGTCTCACTAGTATCAATTATAAATTTTACTATACAATTACTTATGATTTATGATATATAATTTTTTTAAAAAAAATCAATTTTTCCACTTGAATAACATGAAATTTGAGAATTATGATATACTAAAAAATACAGATTTCATTATTGAAAGAATATAAGCTACAAAAATATATCATTTTATAATGAATAAAAAACACACTCTCATATAGAAAATTAATATTATGATAATAGATACCAACTACTACATCAAGGTTTCTATGCATACCATTGACCCGAGATTATTCATCCATGTTTAATTGTGAGGATACATATTTCTAATGCTGTTAAGAGTTTACATTTGTGAATACGATGATAAGAAAATATAATTATCACTATGAAAATAATTTTCATTCAACTTTTGGGTTTTATATTTAATGAAAATTATTTTTTTTACTATACAATTTTATAATTTTATAAAATACTTATAAACACTAAAAATATATTCAAAGTTGTTTCAAATTATCCTATGTGCGAGGGAACACATTATCGATTTTCTATATCATTAATTATTCAATGAAGGTTAATATTATTTTGAAGAAAAATGACATATTTTGATGTAGTGATAATATCCACTGAGGATTTAATGTAATGTAAATAGGCAATAAGATAGTATATCAAAGAGAACATATTATCATGAGTAAGATGAGAATACGATGATGGAAAATCTTATTATTAAGAATATACTACAAAGTAATTTTGACATAATAATGTATTGTTATGTGATACTACAAGTTAAATTTAAAAATAAAATATCCCAGAGTCCTATAATGTAGGGGGTAAATATTATGTTGCATGTGATGTTTAAATACAATGGAAACATTCGTATTTACATGTTTTATTTATAACTGACAATATTATAGGGACCATAAAAAATTTATGAGACACCCACATGAATAAGATAACAGATATTAATTTAAAGGGATTAAGAAATTGAAAATATTAAATAAATAAGGGTCAATGAAAAAAAACAATATGATTTCATCGAAATTTTTAAATGTTCTGAAATTTCTTAAAGTTAGGTTATTCTACTATATTCAAACTACTAAATCATTGGTTGATTTCAAAAATCATACTAATCAAGCACTTATATAAAGGGTTAGGGAGTAGTTTAATAATCTAGAATTTCTTTCTAAAACTCTATTCTAGTTATATTTTTAGTTATTATTTTCTCAAGTTTTATTACTTCATAATTACAAACTTGGTTATAAAACCAGTCTAAATGTACTTGGTTTCCCCCCAATATGTTAAAAGGAAAATTCTTTCTTTTCTTGAAACATCTAAAAGGTATAGGTTAGGAATACTTTTTAAAAATTCTCGGTAGTTTCTTCTGCATAAAAAATTATATGTTATTCCTATGCCTGGAAAATGTATACGTTTTGTCTACACCATTATTAATTACTAGGTTTGGTATATATCCATAAAATTTAATATCAAAGTGGATATCTATTCTATCTTGTTGAGAGTGTAATGAGTAGATATATGATTACACAAATGAGATGACTTGAAATGCACCCTTTTTATGAAAAAATTATTTTATTAATTATCTATTATTTTATTAAATAGTTTATACTCCTAATTTTAGGAAATATATCACCCCTCTTTCCCATTAATTCCAACCGCATGGGTTCTAATAATAGGTAGCAGTTCTTGACCTTGTAATAATAGTTTTTCCTTTTTTTCTTAAATCTTAGTAATTATATTTGTTTTTTCCAATTTTTATCCTATAAATAACAGTCTAATTGAGTTGTCTACTTTTTATTTATGGATAGTTAGGATAATGAAAATTTCGATAATCTCATACCACCTCATTTCAATTTAATTGATTATGGTTATTATAAATATAGAATAAATGTATTTTTAATGAATATGGTTATTTATTACTAGAACCTCATTGCTAAATCTTAAATATTATAAGAAGTTGGTATTTATACTTTGGTTAGTCATTATGACACTAAATTTGTTATGAATTAAAAATATATTTATTTTTATTATTCTTCTCTTATTATAATGGATTAAAGTATAATTTACTTTAATAAAACTACTTTTGAAATTTTTAGGACTTTAAAATTCACTCATTAGTGTACAAAATTTATAGATAACCAACCTTGGTTTTTATAGGGTTTAATTACATGAATCCATAATGTTTAAACATGAAAGTATTATTAATAACTACAATTGGTTTACAATTATTATGAACAACATGATTTTAATAGGAGAAACCAATTATAATTATGTGTGGATTAGTAGAAATATTTGAGAACGAACTAAGAGGTGTCATTAAAAGAATGTTTCATCTGATGAAAACAAGGAAATTCATGAATATAACAATGATGAGACTATTGAATCATTAATTAATTATGATCTTTAGTTGTTGAATATTTATAAAAAAAGTAAATAAAAAATGAAACAATTTTATTTGAAAAGAACTAAACACATGTCTTCTAATTCTTATAATAATTATCCATTTTCTTATAATATTTAAAAAGGATATTTTTTACACTAAAATGAGAAATGTATTTAAGGAATTATGAGGGGAATACAATAATCCAAGAATTAATGGTAGAATAAGTACAAGAATGATTTTAAAGGGAATGAATGGAAATATAATCCATAAATGATACTAGATATTATGAATGTAGGATATAGGGTTATACTTAATATTAATTCCCATGGTAGAAAATAAAAGGGTAGAAATGATTATTGACACATAAAAGGGATAAATAATTAACTACTGGTCAGATTTTTACAAATGAAATTGATTTGAGAGAAGTGTTTGATAGTTATAAGGAAACTACATATATTAACCTCATGATTCAAATATGTGTAAGGTTAGTGATAAAATTTTATATTTTGATTACTATTAAAAATATAAAATTGGTTATAATAAGACATATTTAATTGTTAATTTATTTTTTTATAATCATCATTATGATATTGGAATTCATTCATTTTTTTTAAAAAAAATTAGTATCGATCATAAGAAAGGCTCAGTGGTAAAGAACAACCAAATACATCAAAATTATAAGAAAATGGATTGTATTTCTAGTAATTATGAATAATATGATAATATGAAGGTTATGAATGATAATATTTACAAATATGAGAATTATAATGGAGGTAAAACGTTTTTTATTCAAGTCTTAAAGATAAATGTTTTGAAAAATTAGAAGCTATAAAGAAGAAAATGAATAAATTAATGGTGAGGTAGAAATATTAAATTAATAATAATCTCATTTTACAAAATAGAGTCAACATTTATAAAATTTTAGGAGACTAAAAAAACTTATACAATTAGGAAGAATAGTAAATTTCTTCACTGGAAAGGGATATTAATAAAAATATAATGAAATGAAGTTGTTAATGGTAAAAATAATGGTATTTATTATTTTACTTATTTAAGGTAAAGTTAATTTGGTTAATATAAAAGTGAGTTCTATATATTAATTTTAAGTCTATTTTCATAATATGGAATTCTTTTCTAAATCTTCCTTTAGAGTTAAAAATACTAATCCTTTAATATCATGGGTTCCAAAAGGTTCATTCTTGAAACTGACTAGACCTAAGATGGTATTCTTGGAAATGTAAGCATATTTATTTTCTAAATAATGTATAAATTTTATTTTGCAAATTTATTGTATGCTTACATGAACTATAATGAATATTGTTTTTCTTTTGGAAATTATCTTACAATTTTATTCTCCAGGTTACTGGAAATTAAATTCCTTTATATTTTAGAATATTTTTATCTTTAAATAAATATGATTTCTTAAAAAGTAGGAATAACACACAAAAATGAGTATAAATGATCCAAGTTATAATAACCTTTAAAATTTACTATATGTATAAGGCCCCAGCCTTAAACATTACTTAATCTTGAGTTATTTCAAGAAATACACATTGAGGATCTTTTCAGGTTTAGAGTTTTAGATATTTAGATCATATATCATGCATTACATTCCACTTGTAAACAAGGTGGTTACATAAAATACAATATTCACTCTTCTCATTAAAGGAAAAATATTTTAAATAAAACATGGATTCTTTCTTGACACTTTCTTGACCCTATCATAACACCATATACCTTTCCCTTGACCTGTGAAAAACATTTCAAAAACATGGTATGAGCATAAAAAGCTCAGTAAGGGATATAAAAATACGGAATGAAAACATTAGTTCATGTATACATAAGAATCAATGAAATAATTATTTACTCATAAAACATAAGCACTTTAACATACCTCATAAAATCATAAGATTTATGAATAACTCATAGAAATCACAAGACATAAAGGTAACTTGAGGCATTTATAACATTCTTTTGTAGGGAGTAACCCTCATGGTTACGTTTGAAATACCAATCATAGCATATTCCTTAAATCTCTTAGGAGAAACATTCACGTTTACCTCCGTCATGTTACCCAATTCATTAGAGAGCTATTTCGGGCTCACCTACCCTTAGTTTATCATGGAACCACCCGTCTTCATAAACAATTCCCAACAACCATAACATAATCGTATCATATAAAACATGCATAAAGGAAACACAACATTCCACATTTCAATCACAAGATATTAATACACCACATTGATCTAATCAAAACTTTATCAAAACCATTTTCAATACCAAAATAAAATAAAAGTAAAATGTGGTATTTATTTTTCATTTTAAAAAAAGCTATGGCTTGTAGAGGAAGCTAAAACTCAAATAATGGTCATGGCGGCGGAGAAGTCGTTGTGACCGCATATGTAAGAAAAAACATTTCTTTTGTAGTTTAGTAAAATTCTTCATATAAAAATATTCCTTTTGAATAAAATTAAAAGTCAAAGGGGTTTATACACTGTATAAAAGAAAGTTGTGTATAAAACAAAATATGCCTCAATGAAAGGAGATTGAGACGAAGTCCCTTACCTCATGTTCGACTTGACTCGATCGTTATTTAATCTGCTGAATAATAAACTTGAGTTAATTTATACTTGATTGAGAAACTTTTTCAGGTTCATTATTCCTTTTATATCACTTATTACCATGTTATTAACACTTTGTAAATATTTAGGTTAATAACGGTCGTTTTGTCGATTATTGGTACTTGAGTCAAAAATAAACTCCTTAAAATTACAAGTTGTTCATGTGGTAAAATATCCATTATATCCAGAACTATATTCATGATGTAGATATCATATATATCATATATATCCTTTATATACATGCATTTATAATATTACATAACATTTAGAGGTATGAAATGAAATGCATCGTTCATAGAGACGGTAAGCCGTACGTACGCATAAACGCTACTTTCATTTCTATTTCTTATTTAATGGAATGAAATCATAATCATATAAAGGTAAATTATAATTCCAGTGTAATATCATATATAATATTATTAACTCCATCCTTTACACGTCCCACATATGGCATTAACGAATCAAATCACTTTGAGGGGGCGGTAGTCCGCACTTCCTAAAATGAAGATATCACGTTTACCCATAATGGAAACCATAAAAGTATGACATAAATGAAAAATGAAAAAGATTAAGGAAAACATAAACATATTATATATCATATATAAATATAGTGACATCTTAATTGACACCATGAAAGGTGTTAATAGAAGATTGAACAATCATCGTTTCGTGAGGTAGTAATTCGCCATCCATAGAAACAGTATGTTCATTAACCATTAGATTTAGGTGTGTGTAAGTGTAGAAAGAATAATTTTCATAAAAACATCCTAGTATATTTAAGATACTGGTGTTGTTACAAAATAAAGGAATAAAAATAGTTTAGGGGGTTGGAGAAGCAAAATAAAACAAAAGAACACAAGTGAAGACATTACCTTTAAATCGAGTAACTCTTCGTTTGAACCAAAAGGGTTTCTTGAAGAGATTTCTGCCTAAGTTGAGGCTTCTAGGATGAAGATAGGGATATTTGGAGATTCATTTTTTAGAGTTTGGACGAGCCAAAGGGCTTGAGAAGTTTGAGAGATGGTTAGGAAGTGGGGTCTTTTTATAAGATAGAGGAGGGGCTCTTTTGGAAATCTTGAAACTATTATTTTATTATAAAATAAAATTCGGTTTCTAAAGCTCCAAAAATCATTAAATTCTAATATAAGGTGGTACATGGTAGAAATAAAATCATAAAATAATAATTGTACAAGTGTTGGATATTATTTTAAACATTATATTCTTATTTATTTAAATCATTCATTAATGACGTAAACACTGCATCATCATTGTGTCATAAATAATTTTATTTTTTTTTGATGTCTAAAAATCATAAAAAATTTACCATGATGTAGGAAATATTTTTATCTTTATAATGAATATTTATAGTAAAAAATAACTTATATAACCCCATGTAATATTTGTTTTAGTAACACAATACATGTTTGTGATATTTTTATTTTTACTTTAAATAAAAGGTATTAATGTCATTATCTTACCAAAGTGGCTCCATGGGGTACCAAAAATTGACCCATGGATTTTCTTGGTCGTACATAACCTATAAAATAAGGTTAGTACATGTGTCAAGATATTGTTATATTTTTATAATATCATTCTTATCTTAAATTACACTAATTACCTCTAATCACGGTTAACAAAACTCAAAAGTTACTATTCACCAAAAAAAATTTAATCCCTTTGAACCAAATTTTACTTAAAAATTATAACCATGTATGTAGGATTTTTGAAATTCAATACACAAAAGCGGTAAACTTTCATTTAAACAAAAAATCAGTTTGCTTAACTACCACTTAGTGGTTTCACTATTCATCAAAAATTGAAGTTCTTCAGAAAAATACCAAAAATTCACCCTAAGTTATATTTGATATTCCGAATTAGAAAATGATGTATATTTTGAAAAATTCAAAACATATAAGTTTCATTTATTAATTTTATAAATAATACCCATTGTCAAAACAAATAGCGTGTTTTTAAGAAACAATATCTATCAAAATACTCACACTTGTTTATGTCCAATTTCAAAGTGAAATTAATTCCAATGACCACCATTGGATTAAATTGTAAAAATATATTATAAATGAACTTTAAAACCAATTAAAAAGATAATTTATCCTTATAAATAAATTAGATTAAAAGAGGTTTTGAATTAAAATACAACATTTTTCACTATTCATAAAAAAATGAACATTATTAGAAAAATACCAAAAATTTACAGAAAGTAAATTTTGATGTCCCGATTTTAAAGAAATATTTTATTTGGTCTAATAGAATATATATGAGTGACCAAAAATATATTTAAAGAGGGTTCACCATCGAATATAGCAACCCCATTAAATTAAAATTAATACTTAATTCAAAAAAATATTAATAAATATGAAAATGTCTTATTCTTTATTTACCTGGGATGTTACATCCTTCCCCCCTTTTGGGAATTGTGTCCTCGCAATTTATTCACTTAAATAAATGGGGGTATTTATCCCTCATAGCATTTTCAGATTCCCATGTTGCCTCTTCAATCATGTGGTTTTTCCACAAAACTTTTACTTGATGAATCACCTTATTCCGCAATACCTGCTCCCTGTGGTCAAGAATCTGGACCGGTTGTTCCTCATAAGATAGATTCTCTTCCAGCTGAACTACCTCTGGACTCAAAACATGAGATGGATCTGGCATTTACTTCCTTAACATTGAAACATGAAAGACATTGTGTACCTGAGATAAACTCGGAGGTAAAGCTACTCGGTATGCAACTGATCCAACTCTCTCCAGAATTTTAATATTGTCCAATAAACCTTGGACTTAGCTTTCATTTCTTACCAAATATCATCACACTTTTCCATGGTGAAACTTTGATAAAAACATGATCACCTACCTCAAAAGAGATATCCTTCCTCATGTTGTCCGCATAACTCTTGTTCCTGCTCTGATCTTTTCTCATGTGTCTTTGTATCAGCTAAACTTTTCATGCCAACTCTTCTACCAATTTTGGTCCCATCAACTTCCTTTAACCTACTTCATCCCAAAAAGTTGGAGTTCGATACCGCTTCCCATATAATGACTCAAATGGTGCCATCTGTATACTGGAATGAAAACTGTTATTATAAGAAAACTCAACCAAAAGAAGATGTTGGTCCCAACTTCCTTGATAATCCATCGAACAAGCACGTAGCATATACTCCAAATTCTGAATCGTTGATTCTGACTGCCCATCTGATTTAGGATGAAAAGGTGTACTGAAATTTAATTCAGTACCCAATGACTTCTGAAGGCCTTTCCAAAAGTTAGACGTAAACCTGGGATCACGATCAGATACAATGGATAGGGGAACTCCATGTAACCTGACTATCTCTTTAAGATACAAACAGGAAATTTTATCTAGGGAAAAAGTATCTTGTATAGCAAATAAATTAGCTGATTTAGTCAAGCGATCAACAATAACCTAGATTGCATTATTACCTCGAGGTGTCTTCGGCAATCCCACAACAAAGTCCATGGATATATTCTGCCATTTCCACTCTGGAACTGGTAAAGGCTGAATCATCCCTTTCGGTAACTGTCACTCTGCTTTAACCTATTGACAAGTCGAACACTTCACATAAATATCAGCAATATCTCTTTTTATTCCATCCCACCAGAAATAATCCCGAGGATCTCTATACATCTTAGTACTTCCTGGATGAACTGAAAACGGAGAACTATGAGCTTCACATAACAACTCTCTCTTCAACTGTGAATCACAAGGCACACACAATCTCTTCCCAAATCTCAAAAAACAATCATTATCAATGTTGAATTCAGGCAACTTACACTTCTGAACCAGCTCTACCTTTTTCTGCAACTCACTGTATTGCTTCTGTGCTTGCTTAATTCTGTCTGATAGAGATGATTTCACTGATACCTGAAACAAAATAGAAGAACATCCTGCACCAACAACTTCTATGCCAAATTTCATCAAATCCTTAACCAAAGTATCATGTTCCAAATGTAACATGGTTAATGAAGCATTACTTTTTCGACTCAAAGTATCAGCCACTTTATTTGATTTTCCCGGATGGTAATGAATTGTACAATCATAATCCTTGATTAATTCTAGCCATATCCTTTGTCTCATGTTCAATTCTTTCTGAGTGAATATATACTTTAAACTTTTGTGATCGTGTATATATTTAACACTTTACTCCATAAAAATGATGCCTCCAAATTTTTAAAGAGAAAACAACAGCAGCTAATTCCAAATCATGTGTAGGGTAATTTACCTCATGAGTTTCAATTGACATGAAGCATAAGCAATTACCTGACCATTTTTCATTAGGACACAACCAAGTCCTTTCAATGAACCATCACTGTAGATAACAAACTCATCAATCCTGGAAGGTAGTACTAAAATTGGAGCATTCACCAATCTTCTTTTCAATTCCTGAAACCAATCATCACATTATTTTGTCCAGATTAACTTAACACCCTTCTGAGTTAGCCTAGTCATTGGACTAGATAACTGTTAAATTTTTTAACAAACCTTTGGTGATATCCTGACAAACCAAGAAAACTACGAATCTCGGTTACATTTGTGGGTCTTGGCCATTCTTCAACAACCTTTGTTTTTACAGGATCAACAGTTATTCCATCTTTAGAAACAATGTAACCAAGGAAAGAAGTTTGTTGCAACCAAAACTCACACTTTCTGAATTTACCATACAATTTTTTTTCTTTTAAGGTTTTCAAAATAACCCTTAAATGACTTTCATGCTCCTCTTTACTTCTTGAAAACACCAAAATAGCATCAATGAAAATAACCACAAACTTACCCAAGAACTCATGGAAAATTCTATTCATAAGGTCCATGAATACAGAAGGTGCATTGGTTTGACCAAAAGGCATAACTACAAATTCATAATTTCCATATATTGTATGAAACATAGTATTCAGAACATCTGCTTCCTTTACCTTCAACTGATGATACCCCGATCTCAAGTCAATATTTGAAAAATACTGAGCCCCCTGGAGCTGATCAAACAAACCATCAATATGAGGCAAAGGATATTTGTTCTTAACAATGATGTTATTCAAGTCTCTATAATCAATGAAAAGTATCATTGAACCATCTTTTGTTTTTAACAAATAAGACAGGAGCACCCCATGGTGATGTTCTAGGTCGAATGAAACCTTTCTCTAATAAATCTTGCAATTGCTCCTTCAAATCTAAAAGTTCAATTTGAGCCATTCGACAAGGGGGTTTTGAAATTGTCTTAGCATCAGGAACTAAGTCAACAGTAAATTCAACTTCCTGATCTTATATTATTCAAAGAAACTTATCAGGAAAAACATTAGGATACTCATTTACCTCTGGCACATCATTAATCTGAACGGTTCCTTTGTTTTCAAAAATATGTGCAAGGTAACATTCATTTCCATCTTTTACTTGTTTCTCAACTTCCTGATATGTTATCAAAAGTAAGGGTTCATTCTTGTACAGAAAATGAATGTATTTCTGAAAAGAAACTTTTTTATCTCTACAGTCAATCTTAGGATAGTAAACAGAGATCCAATCCATACCCAGGATAACGTCAAACTCTAATAGTGGTAACACAATAAGGGTTGCAAGTAGGTTCTTTCCACGGATAAGGATATGAATATTCTTATAAATTATTTTTGCCTCAACATTTCCCCCAGGTGTTTTTAACAAAAGTTCAGGAGTCATTTCTTGAGATGGTATTCCCAATTTACTAGAAAGTTTTTCAGAGATGAAAGAATGTGTAGACCCTGAATCAAACAACACACTGGCATAATCTGAAAAAACAAACAAAGTACCTGATAACACTTCATTTGATGGCCCAACATCTGATGAAGTAGTTGCAAAGGATTTCAACAAACCTTTCTGCTTGTAGTCTGACTGATTCCCATCACTCGATCTCTTTGTCGGACATTCGTTTGCATAATGACCCATATCATTAAACTTGATACATTTCACTAACTGTAAATCAAATTTGGTCTTACCATCACCCTTATCTTTTCCAGTGCAATCATGAGCCTTATGTCCTATCTTACCACATCAGTAGCACTTTCCAGAATTCAAAAGAAATTCCCCAGCATGCTTTTTACCACATGTATCACAAATTGAAAACATAGTTTTATTACCATAAGACCTTTTTGAAGGAATCTTCCCTTTCTCTTGCCACCTTGGTCTCTTATTCTGTTGGTTGTTATAGAACACTTGATCATCAACAAACTCCATTTCCACCTTCTCAGCACATCAAAAAAGATTTTCATAACTTTTTAACTCATGAGAAGCTAATGCCCTTCGATATTTCAGCTTTAATCTTGAGTAAAAATGATTGATTTTACTATCAAGGTCTCGGATAAAATTTGGAGCATACCTTGCCAATCGAGTGAAATTTTCTTCATAAGCAGCCACTGAGTCGTCCTCTTGCCTCAATTCCAAGAATTGTTTTTCCATCCTAAGTCGAACAGCCTTAGGAAAATATTTCTTAAGAAACATACCTTTGAATTCATCCCAGTCAAGAGAATCAATCTCATCAGCGTCCCTGATATTTTTAACCATCAACCACCACTGATATGCTTCACCCTCCAAACGGTAAACAGAAAGACAAACCTTTTGATTGTTTGAACACCCCATGACATCAAAAATATTCTCTAGTTCTTTAATCCACCCTTCAGCTAGCACATGGTCAGATGATCCTCTGAATGATGAGAGATGTTGCCTCATGAAATGTTCCACCACTAACATGTTCTTATGTGGTTGATCTGGCTGATCTCGTGCATGGATACCACCACCATTTATCGCTTGAGTCAACTGATCCATTACTACAACAAACTATTCAGTTACAATTCCTACCATCTTAGGATACTGATTTGGAAGGTCATTTCCTTCTGTATGCCTCTCTAGCACTGCTTCCTTGTTTCCTCTGCAGAAAACCATTCTGAACAAACATGTCTTAGATGAAGAAACATGGTAATATTTAAATTCTATACCATTTCGATTTGAACATAAAAAAAATATTTTTTCATAATCATTTAATATAATTCTAACTCCGAAAGTTATCTAAACCGACCTTTGATAACAACTATAATGCCCCAGCCTTAAACATTACAAAATCTTGAGTTATTTCAAGAAATACACATTGAGGATCTTTTTAGTTTTAGAGTTTTAGATAATTAGATCATATATTATTCTTTACATTCCACTTGTAAACAAGGTGGTTACATCAAAGACAATATTCACTCTTCTCATTAAAGGAAACATATTTTAAATAAATCATGGATTCTTTCTTGACACTTTCTTGACCCTGTCATCACATCATGTACCTTTACCTTGACCTATGAAAAACATTTCAAAAACTTGGGATAAGCATAAAAAGCTCAGTAAGTGATATAAAAATACGGAATGAAAACATTAGTTCATGTATACATAAGAATCAATGAAATCATTGTTTACTCAAAAAACATAATCACTTTAACATACCTCATGAAATCATAAGATTTATGAATAACTCATAGAAATCATAAGACATAAATGTAATTTGAGGCATTCATAACATTCTTATGTAGGGAGTAACCCTCATGGTTACGTTTGGAATACCCATCACAGTATATTCCCTAAATCTCTTAGGAGAAAAATTCACATTTACCTCCTCCACGTTACCCAATGCATTGGAGAGATATATCGGGCTCACCCGACCTTATTTTATCACGGAACCACCCGTCTTCATAAACAATGCCCAAGAACCATGACATAATCATATCATATAAAACATGCATAAAGGAAACACACCATTCCACATTTCAATCACAAGATATCAATACACCACATTGATCTAATCCAAACTTTATCAAAAACATTTTCAATACAAAAATAAAATAAAAGTAAAACGTGGTATTTATTTTTCATTTTAAAAAAAGTTATGGCTTGTAGAGGAAGACGAAACTCAAATAATGGTCATGGTGGTGGAGAAGTCATTGTCACCGCATACGTAAGAAAAAACATTCCTTTTTTAGTTTAATAAAACCCTTCGTATAAAAATATTCCATTTGAATAAAATTAAAAGTCAAAGGGGTTTATACACCGCATAAAAGAAATTTGTGTATAAAACAAAATATGACTCAATGAAAGGAGATTGAGACGAAGTCCCTTACCTCGTGTCCGACTTGAATTGATCGTTCTTTAATCTCCTAAATAATAAACTTGAGTTAATTTATACTTGCTTAAGAATCTTTTTCATGTTCATTATTCCTTTTATATCACTTATTACCAGGTTATGAACACTTTTTAATTATTTAGGTTAATAACGGTCGTTTTGTCGATCATTGGTACTTGAGTCAAAAATAAACTCCTCAAAATTACAAGTTGTTCATCTGGTAAAATATCCATCTTATCCAGAATATATTCATGATGTAGATATCATATATATCATATATATCCTGTATATACATGCATTTATAATATTACATAACATTTAGAGGTATGAAATGAAATGCACCATTCATGGAGACGGTAAGCCGTACGTACGCATGAACGCTACTTTCATTTCTATTTCTTATTTAATGGAATGAAATCATAATGATATAAAGGTAAATTATAATTCCAGTATAATATCATATATAATATTATTAACTCCATCATTTAAATTTCCCACATATGACATTAACGAATCAAATCACTTTAAGGGGGTGGTAGTCCGCACTTCCTAAAATGAATATATCGCGTTTACCCATAATGGAAACCAAAAGGTATGCCATAAATGAAAAATACAGAAGCTTATGGAAAACATAAACATATTATATATCATATATAAATATAGTGACATCTTAATGGCCACCATGAAAGGTGTTAATAGAAGATTGAACAATCATCGTTTCGTGAGGCAGTAATTCTCATCCACAGAAACAATATGTTCTTTAACCATTAGATTAAGGTGTGTGTAAGCGTATCTCGAATAAATTTCATAAAAACATCGTAGTATATTGACGATACTGGTGTTGTTACAAAATAAAGTAATAATAATAGTTTATGGGGTTGGAGAAGCAAAATAAAACAAAATAACACAAGTGTAGACATAACCTTTAAATCGGGTAACTCTTCTTCGTTTGAACCAAAAGGGTTTCTTTAAGAGATTTCTGCCTAAGGTGAGGCTTCTAGGATGAATAGAGAGATATTGAGAGATTATTTGAGTAGATGTTGGATGATCCAAGGGGATTGAGAAGTGTGAGAGATGGGTAGGGAGTGGGGTCTTTTTATAAGGTAGAGGATGGGATCTTTTGGAAATCTTGAAACTATTATTTTATTATAAAATGAAATTTGGTTTCTAAAGCTCCAAAAATCATTAAAGTCGAAGATAAGGTGGTCCGTGTTCTAAATAAAATCATCCAATAATAATTGGACAAGTGTTGGATATTATTTTAAACATTATCTTCTTAATAGATGAAATGTCAATCGGATGTCCGGTCTGTGAGTTATTAGTCATTTAGTTCCGGGTCCCTGGTTAAATTTGTGTTCGATTCAAACTGATCATTTCCCATCTGAAACCAAAACAATAGTGGAGTATACTCAAAGAGACCATCTCACTCCAAGATTTACAATGCTGGTGACGGTTTTTCAAATAAACGTCTGATGCCCAAGATATGGCCGAAGGAGCGTAAAAAGGGACATAGTGGGCCTGGGGCTTGTCCGAACCGGTCGGACTGACCCGGGCCATCCGGTGATGCGGACCGGTCCTCTTAGAGGTTCGAAAGGCCGCGAGAGCTATGAGGGGTCGTAGAGCCCATTGGTTCACGGGGCGGCTCGGATGTGGGGGGTGTCGTGAGGGCGCAGGACCGGTTCGGTCGGGGCGCCGCAAGGGGTGCGGACCAGTTTGGCCTGAGCGCTGTGGGGGGGCGTGGGCCAATTCGGCTGGGGAGCCGAGAGGGGCATGGGCCAGTTCGGACGGGGCGCCGGGAGGGGCGAGGGCCGATTTATCCGGGGCGCCGCGAGGGGCGCGGGCCGGTTTTCCTGGGAGGCCAGAGAACCATGGGGGCGGCAAGGGTCGTAGTGGCCACAGGGGGGCGGTGTTGTTTCCTTCGTCATCTTCGTCGTCTTCCTTCATTACGAAGAACACCATAATGAAGAAAGACGTAGGGGGTCGTGCCTTGTTATTTTGGCCCACACCCTCCGCGTTTAGAGTGGTAGCATAGGCTCAACAAGAAATAATAATGTCAAAATTACAACTTCACACAATGTTTCATTCCCAAACTGCAAATGAAACCAAGGTAAGATTATAGAAAAAGTATTATCATGCAAATAATCCCCCTACCTTTGTTTGCTTGATGTTGTAACGGGAAGAAGTACGGACATCGATTAGCCGTAGATGAGGACGTCCCATGTCAGAAGAAGTCCCGAGGAAGAAGGTCGAAGGAGGTCAGCGTTCTTCATTGGAAGAGAGTTCTTCATTGGGGAGCGCGTTCTTCTTTGGAAAACGTGTTCTTTGTTGGAGAGCGTAATCCTACATGTGTTGGGCATTACATCAATTTACCAATGCTTCGTCGCTTGGCGAAGCTATCCCAAATCCTCATCCCAATCTCCATATGTATAGAAGAGGGGGGAAGTTAGGTAACGATCGTGGAATTTATGACGATTCATTTATTAGGAACCTTCCTAAATTTTAATGACGTTGTTGCTTAATTTAAAAGGGGCATGACAATTAACAAAGTTGGCACAATTAAAGGTATGTTCATTGTCACAATTAATGTGGAGGAAGCTAAAGATGCTCCTCCACATTAATGAGGGAGTTAAAGAGTTTTAAACCTCGGGTGGCCCCCACAACCATAACCTCTCATGGGAGGTTAGGCTTGGGTGGTCCCCACCACCATAACCTCACATGAAAGGTTAAGGTATGGTGGTCCCCACTTCTCAACTTCCACATGGAGGATAAAACTCCTGTGGTCCCAACTTCACAATATTCACATGGGTGTTTCAAATAAAAATAAAATGTTTACACAATTTTATTTTTATTTTATTCCATCACGAAAAACCCAAATAACTAACTTTCACCCTCGACCAACTGTCATTGAGGTGAAAGTCTCCTTAAGAAAATATCGGTGCTGCGAGTTCAACGGTGCCATCAGATTTCAATCCCAAGCACCTGTTTAAAAGTTAGAAAAACCTACTTGCATGTTCACTGAATGAACCCGAAAAAAAGTTTAGAAATTAATTTAGGGCACTCCGGGCCTCGGAATCACGCGCTGTCAATTTTCACGGTCTCATAAAATTCCCATTTATTTAAAAACAAATTTATATGGAAATCTAGGGTCTTTAAATTCACCCCTCCTCAGGGATCTACATCCTCATAAGACACAACTCAAACTAGGTAAAATAGTGGGGGTACTGAGCACACATCTGAGCTTCCCGCTCCCATGTGCTCTTCTGGAGGTTCCCATGCTGTCAATGAACATGTACTAGAGGTATCGACCGTCCACGAAGGACCCTCTCTTGTCAATAATCAATCTCTACTAGATCCTCCGTAAAATTCTCCAAATAATCGACGTCTAGCTCGCCATGGTTGATGATTTGAGAAGGGTCGTGCACGTATCTCCTCAACTAGGATACGTGGAAGACGTCGTGCACCCGATGAAACTGAGGTGGAAGAGATAAGTGGTATCCTACCCCACCAACTCTGCTGAGGACATGAAAAGGTCCGATGAATCTCGGAGATAATTTTCCACCTTGGCCAAATCTCTAAAAACCTTGTCGAGGTGAGACCCGTAGAAAGACGTGGTCTCCATCCTCGAACTCCAGGGGTCTCCGTCTCCTGTCAGCATACGACTTCTTCCTTCTCTATGCAGTCTTCATCCGCTCCTGGATGATCTGCACCTTCTCTATGGCAGCCCATACTATCTCAGGTCCCACGAGTGCTGAATCCCTTAGGTCAGTCAAGAACAAGGGTGATATGGAAGGTTGCCCGTATAACGCCTCAAAAGGTTCCATCCCTATGGTGGAGTGATAACTATTGTTGTATGAAAACTCCACCAAAGGTAAGTGATCCTCCTAGTAGCGACCAAAGTCGAGGACACAAGCATGCAACATGTCCTCTAGGTTCTGAATAGTCCACTCTATTTTCCTATCCATTTGAGGATGGAAGGCGGTGCTTAAACGAAGATGCGTCCCAAAAGCCTCCTGCAACCCCTTCCATAGCCAGGAAGTAAAACGTGCATCACGATCAAATACAATCGTCGAATATACTCCATGTATCTGCACAATCTCTTGCACATATTGGCGTCCCAAGACCTCTACTAAACCCTACTCTCTGATCAGTAGGATGTGGGATGACTTGGTGAGTCATTCAATGATCACCCAAATAGAGTTATGACTCTTGGATGTACGTTTAATTCCTATCATGAATTACATGGATATCCCTTCCCACTTCTATTCTAGGACCTCTAAAAGTAGAACCAAGCCTGATGGTACCTGATGCTATGCCTTCACTTACTGACAAGTGAGGCACTGACAGACAAACTCTACTACTTCTTTCTTCATTCTCGACCACCAGTGTTGTTGTCAGAGGGCTTGGTACATCTTCTCCACTCCTGGATATACTGCTAGAGTGGATTTGTGGAACTCCCTCAACACTTCCTCCCAAAGTGACACGAATACCATTGTACGTTCTCTGAAGAGGATGATGTGCTCCCCACCTTCATAAAATCCATCAGGTTCCTGTCCTGTGGATATTTGAGCTCATCGAGTCTCGCAGTTAGCGTCCCCACGCTACGCCTCCCTGACTCACTGAAGAAGCGGGGGAGTGACTATAAGAGACTGAAGAAAAGCTGCTCCATCTCAATTCACAAAGGATATCAGCAAAGAGGCTAGCTGATCTGTCGCCTCACTCAGTAGCTGCAGGCCAGAACTCTTGCAGAGTGCGTCTGCTACCCTGTTCCCCTTCCCAAGAGTATAGACTATCTTAATGTCAGAGTCATGGAGGAACTTTAGCCACTCCTATTGGGAACTGAAAACTCAAAACTTCTGCTTCCATTAGGGTGAGGCTAGCTGACTCATGAGTGATCAGTCGCACCCTCCTTTGTAGAAGTTTATCCTGTGATGCCCAGGTTTCCTTTTTTGTTGACTAAGGAAAACCTCATCCCAACGTTGTAGATAAACCACAACCTTTTTTCCTAAGATATTCAATCTGAGTATGAATTGTGGATGTCCAGTCATACCCAAACTAGCGTCGTAAGGCCTCGACACTGCCACTAAGAGTTTCCAAATGAAACTCTCACCTCAAGGGTCAGATCACACCATCGGTGTATGTGTGATTATCGAGTCTCCTCCCAAAGGTATCTCTAGACGTGAGGGTCAAGTCAATGGTTTAACCGGAAACTCTAGGTCTTAGAAAAGATTCTTGGAAGGAAGGAGTGATTGGTATCTATTTCTATTGATACAGAAGCTAGTATTAGACACAGATCATACCTTGAATAATTCTTAGAGCCCTAAGGTCTCGCTCCATGACCGCATGCAGCTACTCTATTCCCCCCATCCTCCAGATCCCTGAGCATGGCAGGGACCACAAAGGGGGTGGTTATAACATGTTGAAATGTACACCACCTCATGCTTCTCCCCTGGCTCTACTTCCACATCTACAGCCCTACATATTCATCTGTCCCTAAAACTTCTTCTTATCAAAATATTTTTATACACCCAAGTCTCTAAGACTTTCACCAGTTTCTTGCTTTTTCATTACCAACATTCATTGGCTGAATCCGCTCAGCCAAGGAATATTCAACGACAAGGGTTCTATCTAGCACCCTAACATAAGTAGGAATGCATAGAGGAATAATGCTAGCTCATATTTCCATAAATAAAACTTGCTCAGAGGTCTGAGCTCTGAAGCACTGATCGTATCGTATTCATCGAGTACCAGGAATGATCGGTACACCTTGATGAATAATCAGCTACCAACATGTCATCATACCGAAGCTATAGAAGATCTAGAGACCTCCCAGCCACCTCATCAAGCTAGTCCTCAGCCGCCTATGGGTCAGCTTGCCTTGGAACCTGAGGGGTATCTGATGCTGAATCACGTGCAAGGCACTAAGCTTATATGTGTCATTTACTGGTAACGCCGGTTGTAACTTCTGACCAATGCATAGTGATATAAATGACACACTACCCAAAGGTACTATCTCAGGTAATGGTCTATGTAACGAAGCCTCATCATTATGCGGATCATCCTCAGGGTCTCTCACTAAAAAATTCTAGTAGCTAAGATCACCATCTTCTCTATTGGTGTCTCAACTAGGTGGCAAACTCTAGAAACCACCTCTAGCCAGCCCTCAGCTGCGTGGGAAACTTTCTTTCCTAGAAAACTCAGAGGCCTCTACTGCTGGAACTTGTGCAATGCGCTCAATCGACATGCATCATCCACCAGTGCGGTTGGTGGTATATGCTGCCCAAAGGGTGGTGCTGCTGCTGGTACACCACACGAAGGTGCAAAAATAGTAAGAGGGACATGCACCGAAGCCTCGTCGCTCGGTGGTCCGTCTGTGCATAAAACTCTTGGAACTCTAGTTGGATTTCTAGGTGGAGGCATCCCGAAAAGAAACAGGTGCACTAGTATTAAAATTTATACCTGGTGAGCTGACCTAGTGAGATGACTTAAAGAAAAATTTTGAAAACACACATGCAATCAGTGTTTTCGTGCATTGAGTTGGAAATCAGAAGTTAAGGTCCTAGTGTATGGATACGTCGGCTGCCGCACTAACACTGGACTCCCTGGACTAAAAACCACACTCACTATACTTAACACTATTGATTCACAGAAATGATCAGAGTTCTAAGTTATACGGTATAAATGACTCCTATGATACCAATTTGTCACGACCTGTCCCCCGGGGCCTGTGCTGTGACTACCCCAAGCCCACCTTCCATAGGCTAGGGGCTGGCGACTAGCACCAAAGGCGTAATTCCCTAAAACTGGGAAGACATTGCCTTTAAACCTATAAACACACACACAAGAAAGCACACGGCTTGACAAAACAGAAAGTAAAACAGTATAATAAAAGAGTTTTGATAGTAAAAGGTTCCAGAATACAAGCCCAACTAGAAAGTACAAGTACAAAAGTGATAGAATACCACTAAAATATAAGGGAGTATAGCTACTGGATCATACTCTGGGGTTCTTACCTAAAAGGAAGGTACATATCGCCTCCTCAGCACTCCTCGTTCATCCGTCTCCACCGTGTACCGACTCTTCGTAAGGTCTACCTTCAGGTACCATCCAGTCCTAGTACTCTCGACCTCAGTCAACGTTGTTCGTCATCTTCATCCAACACAACAAGGTGTGGGCATATCTCATGCTGGGGTGAGTATAACGATACTCAGTAGGGACACTGAGACCCTCAAGGTCTCACAAAATTCATCAAGGATAAACCTCAATGAATGAAATCAACAGATAACCCTACTTAGGTATATTCCCATACATATACCTAAGTTATCAAGTGATCCATATCAATCATGAGGAAAACAAATAAAAACTTACTCATCTAAACCATGATTTTATTCTAGGGGTAGTATCAAGTATTATCACTAGTCACATTTTCGAAACCTCGAGTACTGGAGGACTCCTCCTCTATCGAGTACAGTGGGCCTTCTGCGACATCAAGCGCACGTCCCACTAACCTTGGACTGCTGAGGTACTCCTCCTATCGAGTACCATGGATCTTCCACATCACCAACCGCGCTCCCCACCATGGGTTTTCCACATCACCAAGCGTGCTCCCCCTCATAGCCTACTGGGGTACTACCCCTAGCGAGTACCTCGGGTCTGCCGCGACACCAAGGAACTCTCTACTGTGGGTCTTTTGCGACACCAAGGCACTCCCCACCGCGCTATTAGAGTAACTCCGAGTCAAAACGGTCAGTAGTCGTCAGGTCTCAGCCAACTACTAGGTCTACGCACTACACTCACTTGTCTCTAAGAGGATCTGCTCCACGAGCTACTGGTCGATACTCCAACTATCATGAAGTCCCACTAAGAAGTATCTCAAAGGTACGCTACATCACAGGGGTCTCAACGTAATAGATTGTGCATCAATCAGATGCCCGGTCTGTGAGTTATTAGCCATTTAGTCCCAAGGGCCTAGTTGGACTCATGCTCGATCCAACCTAACCATTTCCCATCTCAAACCAAAACTCCAGTGGAGTATAATAAAAGGGACTATCTCTCTCTATGATTCCCAATGCCACTGACGGTTCGTCAAACGGACTTCTGGTGCCAAAGATATGGTCGATGGAGCGTAAAAATGGACGTAGTGGGCCCGGGTTTGGTCCGACACAGTGGGACCGACCCGACCTGGCATTGGTCGACCCTGTTCAGGTAGACCCGGTCCGACCCGCTGGGTCAGGCCTGGCTGGTGATGTGGTCCGGTCTGCTGGTAGGCCTGGCAGGCTGTGAGGGTCGCGAGGGGCCGCGAAGCCCACGGGTGCCGCAGGGCGGCTCGGCCACAGGGGGTGCTTCAAGGGCGGGGGGGGGGGGGGGGGGGGGGGGGGGGTTAGCCTGGGTGCTGCGAGGGGCGCGGGATGATTCAGTCGAGGCGCTGTGAGGGTGTGGGATGGTTCGGCCGAAGCCCCGTGGGGGGGGGTGGGGAGTGGGTTCGGCCACGACGTTGCGTTTAGCGCGGGCCGGTTTGGACGGGGCACCGTAGGGGCCGCGGGCCGATGCGGACCGGGTGCCGTGACGGGCGCGGGCCGGTTTGGTGGGGGCGCTACGAGGGGTGCATGCCGGTTTGGCCGGGCCACTGCGAGGGGCACGGTCTGGTTCGATTGGGAGGTCGGAACTTCGTCGGGGCGGCGCGGGTCACAGTGGTCGTGGGTGGTGGCGCCGTTGCCTTCATTGCCTTTGCTGTCTTCCTTAATTCCGAAGAACACCACAAATAAGAATGGAGGAGGGGGTCGGGCCATGTTAGTTTGGACCACACCCTCCACGTTTAGATTGGTATCATATGGATCAAAAAGAAAGAAGAACATCAAGCTTACAACTTCCCGAAACGTTTCATTCCCAAACCGCAAATGAAACCAAGGTAATATTATAGAAAAAGTATTATCACGCAAATAATCCCCCTACCTTTGTTCACTTGATGATGGAGTGGGATGATGTACGGATGTTAATTCACCGTAGACGAGGATGCACCATGTCATAAGAAGTCCCGAGGAAGAAGGTCGAAGGAGGTCAACATTCATCATTGGCAGAGTGTTCTTTGTTGGGGAGCACATTCTTCGTTGGAGAATGCATTCTTCATTGGAAAGCATAATCCTCCATGTGTTGAGTGTCGTGTCACTTTACCAGAACTTCATTGCTTGGTTTAGCCATCCCAAATCCTCCTCCCAAGCTCTATATATATAGCAGAGTGTGGAAGTTAGGTAACGATCGTGGAATTTATGACGGTTCATTTATTAGAAAGCTTCCTAAATTTCAATGACACTATTACTTAATTTAAAAAGGGGAAAGCCAACTAACTATGTTGGCACAATTAAAGGTATGTGCGTTGACACAATTAATGTGGAGGAAGCTCAAGAGGCTACTCCACATTAATGAGGGAGTTAAAGAGGTTTAGACCTAGGGTGGCCCCCACCACCATAACCTCTCATGGGAGGTTAGGCTTGGGTGGTCCCAATGACCATAAACTCACATGGGAGGTTAAGGTATGGTGGTCCCCACATCTCAACGTCCACATGGAGGATAAAACTCATATGGTCCCACCTCCACAATATTCACATCGGTTCTCCAAATAAAAATAAAATGTTTGCGCAATTTTATTTTTATTTTAGTCCTTCACGAATAACCCAAAAACTAACTTTCACCCTCGACCAACTGTCATCGATGTGAAAGTCTCCTTAAGAGAATATCGCCATTGTGAGTTCTACAGTGCCCTTGGATTTCAATTCTGAGCACCAGTTTAAAAGTTAGAAAAACCTGCTCGCACGTTTACTGAACATACCTGAGTAAAGGTTCAGAAATTCTTTCCGGGCACACCGGGCCTTAGAATCATGCACCGTCAATTTTAGCAGTCTCATAAAATTCCCATTTATTTTAAAAAAATTAAATGGAAATTTTGGGTCTTTACAGTGATTCACTAGGGCGTATGAACCCTTTTTCCAAATGTTATTCCAACTTCTTCTTCAACTCCTCTAGTTCGATAGAATCTATCCTATAGGGACACTTTGAGATAGGAGTAGCTCCGGGTATGATTTCTATTGAGAAATCTACCTCGCGATCCATAGGAAGTCTGAGTAACTATTCAGAAAATATATCATTGTATCCCCTTAGGATAGACATTTCCCCTAGGTGGATAACTTCCTTTGACCCAACCATTTGAGTGAGGTATTCTTATTTATATGGAATCCACACCCACACCATTAAAGGATTTTTAAAAGGAGATCCATGATCATCCTTACATTAGTAGAGGGGCATGAGATGGTTCTCAATATGAAAATATATTTTCATTTATCGATAGTTGATATGTTCTCTGTATAATGAGAGCCAATCCACTCCCTTTATAGTGTCGAATTACAACAAGGGAAGTATCAAGAGATTCACTGGAAGAATATTCCGACATACACTAACAAAAGAAGAGTCCCACACTTGGGTTTCACTAATTATAAAAATTAGTGTTCTTAAAAATATCTCTACTTTATGGTTTCATGGCATTGCTTCTATAGTTCTAAAAAACATGCATGATATAAAGGAATGCATAGAACCAGAATCACATAAGACTTTTTCCATTCTTGAGTAAATAGGAAGTGTACCTTGTTCGACTTCATTTTCTCTCTCCACTTCCATAGTAGTGATGGAATAAGCCTTCCCTTGTTCCTTTGGATTTGTTGGATGCTAATGTTGATTACCCTTTAGGACTCGAGGTTTTGTGCACTGGCTTTCATAGTTACCTTGCACCCTAAATTTGTATCATTGGACCATGGGAAGTGTTATCCCTTCCTCCACCACATTCTCTTCACTTTTCATGTATTTTATACAATCTGGATCTTGGTGTCCTTCTCTCCCAAACATGAAGCATTTCTCCATCCATTTGAGGTAGTTCCCATGATGTTTCTTCCTACATTTTTGACATGTGGGTGGTTGAGTTTTCTTTCCACCTTTCTCATTATATCCTCTGGCATGTAAATCCATCTTTGGTTTCTTATCACCGTAGCCATGGGACCATTATCCAAACTCCATCTCCCCTTTGAGAGCACATTGAACGAATTCTTCATAACTTTAAAATTATATAATTTAAATATCCTTTAGAAGTTGTATTTTTAATCCACTAAAGAATCTATCAATTTTTCTATATTTTTTTATAACAAATCCCGAAGCGTACCTTATAAGCCTTGTGAATTTCTCTTCGTAGGCCATGAGAGACTCCCTATCCAATTGATTTTTCTCTATTAATTCCCTCTACATTATCGTACAAAGATTTCGTGGGAAATAATTATTATGAAACATTATCTTAATGTCTTCCCACTCCATCACTTCTATTTCATATCTCTGTTTGGTGTTCTTAATCAAATCCCACCACTGGTCAGCCTATCCATTGAGATAATAAATAGACAGAGTCACCTTCTCCATCTCAGAATAGTGAAGCATAGAAAATATCTCCTCCATTGATTTGAACCAATATTCTACAAAAATTTCAATTGGAAGATCCAGTAAACATCGGCAGTCATTGTCGCATAAAATACTTAATATCCTGTTACTTCCTCTAAGGTGAAAGAGTAAGTTCCACATTATTCAGGTTATTATTCATAACCTAAGACAACTAGGTAATCATTACCATGGAGTTTAGAACTCCACATCCCAAATAATTGGTGATTTCATTCGGGTCATCGCTGCATTGTCCCTCACACTGGTT
Source organism: Viscum album (assembly GCA_963277665.1). Classification (NCBI taxonomy): domain Eukaryota; kingdom Viridiplantae; phylum Streptophyta; class Magnoliopsida; order Santalales; family Viscaceae; genus Viscum; species Viscum album. The sequence goes on from OY728145.1 coordinate 9,229,298, forward strand.
ATTGGCCTGGTTTCTCCTAGTTCCCACCATTTTTTAAAATAGAAAAGGTTAGAAAAAAACATAATTCAACAAGTCTTGAATAAATAATTTATTCCTTTCTGAAATTAACACTAAAGGAATATCTTATGGGATCCCTATGTTTAGAAAATATTCTTGTGTAATTTAATTTACTTAGTCTCATACTAGGGTTTTAATTAAGGTTCTCTAATCATAATTAACAAATTAACTAAACTGTGCTTCTGATACCAACTATAAGGACCCTGATTTTCATAAATTACTTTTATACCATTTTAAATATAAGAAATGTAAAAAAAATTACACCATGATGATCCAACAATTTAGAGTCTTGGTAAAACTAGGACCATACATAAATTTTACAACATAAAACATAAACATTTATTTAATTCCTTCTTCTCAATTTTCTTATTGGCCCTTGAATTATTCTTTGTACAAGTAGTCACCTGAGGATATACATCAAAAAGGGGTGAGATAAAATCCCAATAGGAGGATAGATAAGAACATGAGACAATGTAATATAGGTTAATCATTATCATTATCAACATAATATAGTAATATGATCATAATCATGATGGGAATCATTAAGAGAATACATGGAATCTAACAACGCGTAATAAATGAAACATCATGTATTAGTGGTCAACTACCACTCAAAGTTGTGAAAAATTCTAGCATAATGTTGACACATATTTAAAATTAAAATAGTATATTCATCAAATTACACAATTTATTGGAGCTCTATATAATTCTGTGTGCACCCATCCCATCATAACATTTTCATGGTGCTATATAATTCCAGGCGCACCTTTCACATCATAACATTTACATTAAATTGAATTAAACATAGAACATATATCAATATTGAACATAAAACAACTGATGTAATGTAATGGGTTTCACTTCATAAATAATAAATTAAAATACTTTGGGTTCCCAAATGAAATATGGGATAACATACTTGATACAAGAACCATCAAACTTGAGTGAGAAGTAAAAGTTGTTTTTTTTAAAAGAAGAGTTATTTTTGAAAATAATGTGTTTGATATAAACTCCTATGAAATACTTTTATATCCTAGAAAAATTTAAGATAATTATGAGGAAATTATTTTTATGGAATAACAATTCTGAAAATGGAGTTAAAGAGGGAAAACCTGAAGAAAGAAAGATGGGTTGATGAATTCCACTTACCTTGTGTCCGAACGTTTTCTTCAAATTAATGTCTTGTATAATCACATTATATTCATTAATTAAAACTTAAATAACATTTTATACACATAATTGATTAATTGTGGTTTTATTAAGTTATTTTATGGTTCTTTGGATGAGTTATAGAGTTTAAATTCATTGTCCGGGAGTGTTCTTTTCTTAGTTTTCATGAACAGTTCACTTGTACACATGAATGGAAGTTCGTGTAGAACATGGATAAACATCCAGAATTTATATTACATTATATTAGTGATATTAAAGGAGTTTAAATGATCTTATAATGAATTTGGTTATATAAAATGACTATTAATCATTAGTTAAAATTTAAGGATGATCATTTTAGGTTAATTTGGGCGGTTTTTTAAACACAACGAACATGTTTTGTTTTATCATTTAGTATTATGTATATAATTTGTTTCCAGAAGATAAAATGGTTTAAAAAATAAATATTAAAGTGTTTTTTAAACCATTTAATGGTTTTATTGACAACCTTGAAGGCGTTTAAGTAAAATGGAAGTTCATTACCCACGATGTAGGTAAATTAACACATCACGGGCAATGATTTCATGTTTATAAACAAAGAGAGAGGGAGGAGTATAATGAATAATATTCAATTAACATGATATAATAACAATATATCAATCATAATATAGTTATCATGAAATTTGGATAAGATAATTTTAGGATATGAGAATAAAATAAATGAAATTTGAACGGAAATTGAAAAAAAAGAGAAAGAGAGGAATTACGTATTGAATTATCCTCTTGAGATCCTCCTTGAAGAACCACTACTGGAAACATGATCTTTCCCAACACTTCTATACCAACGGTTTGTAAAAACCGTTGGTATAGCTACTCTTTCCCAACGGTTCATCAAAACCGTTGGGAAAGGGCCTAAAAACACACCCTTTCCCAACGGTTTTGGTGAACCGTTGGGAAAGAGTGACCTTTCCCAACGGTTCACCAAAACCGTTGGGAAAGGGTGTGTTTTTGAGGCCCTTTCCCAACGGTTTTGGTGAACCGTTGGGAAAGAGTACCCTTTCCCAACGGTTTGGGTGTGTTTTTAGGCCCTTTCCCAACGGTTTTGATGAACCGTTGGGAAAAATAAGAAAAAAATCCCCCAGAACCTATCCCAATGGTTCTGAGAACCGTTGGGATATGTTCATTGATTTTTTTCCAGATCTACTAACGGAGAACATTATATAAATCAAAAATTTAAATAATTATGATAATACATATATATATTTATGAAATTATGTTTACAAAGTGATGTTAGCCTAGTGGTTAAGTCGTTCGATTATAAACGAGGGGTCCTGGGATCAAATCCCAGCGGTGATTTTATTTTTGGAATTTATATACCAACGGTTCCATTACCGTTGGTATAGATTTCATATTACCTATACCAACGGTTTCGAAAACCGTTGGTATAGGTCTATACCAATGGTTTTCGGAGAACCGTTGGTATAGACCTATCCCAACGGCTTACATGGCTACGGTTCTCCAAACCGTTGGTATAGGCTATACCAACGGTTGGGAGGCCTATACCAACGGTTCCAAACCGTTGGTAAAGGTTAGTTTTCCAGTAGTGAACCTAGGATTTGTGTTTGGATGAGGAAAATAGATCTTGTATGTGTGGGGAGAGGGTAAGGAAGAGGTTTTGGAAGAATTTTTACAAGGCTTGAAGCTTGATAGGTGTGAGGAAATGAGGTTGTGAGGGGTGATATTTATAATGGAGGGGAGAGGGGTTTTCTCAATATTATATTCATTAATTAATTATCTATCCACAAGACAAGAAATTGTGATGATTACATGACTAAATATAGTAAATAGGGAATTAAAGTTCTAAAAACTTTCCATTTACATCATCCATGACTCAAGTATGATGCATAAATTCATTTATTTATCATATTTGGTAAATTATCAAATTTCACTATTCACCAAAAATTTAAAGTATTTCAGAAAAATATAAAAAATTCACCCTAACCATTTTTCAACATGAAGAATTCAAAAATGAAACCATTTTATTAAAATAATTTTCAAATTATGTGTAATTTAATTTTTAATAAAAATCATAATTTACTTGAAAAATACAAATTTTAAAATTAAAACTGCTTTTCTAACACTTTGAAAAATTAATTGAGGTCTCATAAAATTATCATATAATCATAAGAAATAAAAATCCTAGTTTACGAATACATTTTATAAAAATAAGTTTTCTTTTAAATCATTAAATTAATCATTAAATATTCATGACTTACTAAAATACCAGCACTATTATATAATTATATCATATTGTCACTTATAGGATGGAAAAAGTTTACATATATTATCATTAGTGAGGTTCCTATTCACTTGGAAAATTTACTATTCATAAGGGTAACAATACTATTTATGAGGGTATGTTACTGTTCACCAAAAAACTAATTTTGTCCTATCGGACTCCAAACATCTTAATGATCGCAACAATGTTTGTCATATTTTAGAAATTCAAATCACAAAAGTGGGAAAATTACGTTTAAAGGTCACATGAAATTTAGTAGTTCTTTTAATCATGATGTGGAATTTCATTTAATAATTTGATTATATGTCTAGACTGAAAATTATTTTTTATTATGAACAACAATTTTACGAGAAAAGTCAGAAACCAAAGGGTCCAGCAATACATCCAAACATCCCCAAATAAAAACAAGAAAAAACAGGATACCTCATTCAAGCAACAACATCAACCACCATCCCCATGTAGGACACTCGGCGATCCCATGCAAGCATGGTCCCTCCCGATGTTTCCATCCCTCCAAAACAGCCATGTACCAAATGGCCTACAAAGATGATGACAGAGAAACATAGCCCAACGAAGAAATCCTGCGATGAACTGACAAAAACACACAAACCGCAGGCAGAGGAAAAAACCACCAAACACTTGACAGCAATAGGAGAAACAAACCCAATTAGTCCGAAGGTGAAGCCTCATAGTAAAATGAAAAATTACTAAAGCATAATCTAAGCCTATTAGTGGTTTCCTCTCTATACAGATTCCAATTCGTTAACCATACCTTAGCATTAGGGTCTTCCCCAATGATGTCTTCAAATTGATCCGCCATTTTGACCCATGTTCGGATATATTCTACTTTGCTGATTTTTCGATTGTTGAAGCCTCTCATTAGGATAAAATCCTGTTTGTCAATCAACCCGGCCTTCTCACTGTTGACCTCCACTTTGATAGGTCTTCCCATCATATCGGCCTCTTCCTGAGGGATGTTGACATAGATAAATTCCTCTACCATATCCTCTTCAGAGCAGATGATAGGTTGTTTTACCAATCTCATTGGTAAAAGTTTGGGCCAATACAAAAAATACCGCCCTGCAGTTTAAAAAAAGTTTCCTTGTAAGGTCTATTATCATGAACTATGTAATGATCCGGAAAATTCCAATGTGACCTTTTTGGAGTTATTACCCCTAGGTACCTCTTTTCTATAACCACATCTGCTTATAGTATCCAAAGAGGGATGTATTGCTAGGAAAAAAAATAATCGTTTCCTTACCAAAATATTATTATATTCGTATATACTTATCCTCAAAATATATCGTAGTTTTATGTTCCCTAATCCATGATTTCTTTAATATAATTCCTATGGTTTTTACTGAACTTCCAATGATAGAAACTATAATGACCCCAACCCTAGTATCTTGGAGCCTATGTATACTTTATTACATTAAAATAAGATACAAGGAATCACATCCTGAAGGACTTAATAAATTAGAAGCCTTAGTACACAAGAAACATACTAGAGTTTTTTATTACATCTGGAAAAAAATTCAACATAATTGTTTTTAAAAAATATCATTATTCCCTATAAGATATCCTTTCATATCATTCATAGTATACTTCTCATATTCATGTTAATGGAAAAAATTTCGGTTATCTCAAATTCTAAGGAAGGGTTATGTATAGTGGATTTTATCATGGATAATTAAGAATAATCAACATGGAAAGGTGAATAACCGAACACACATTCCATTTAATTAACTTTACTATCATGAAAATCTATGGAATAATAAATATGGAATGGTAAATATCTGAACAGACATGCCATTTAATCAATAATCAGAGCATGAAATGAATCCAAATATAATATCATAGAGAAAACCTCATGGATAATGATAATAACTATATAATCAATGAATTTAATGCTTAATTATTGTATGTCATGATCTGAAATATCATGATACCTCTACTGAAATGATATTTCTTCAAGATATTTTAAAACTACTGGATAAAAACCCATCTAACTTGGCCAATTGATTTGTCTCATGAGATATATTGATGAATCTTGGGTATATATATAATTGGTCCCCACCCATAACAATATTTCCAAATCCTTCCTCATATATACAATAATTGGTTTAATTCATGAATCAGTAAGACTTATCAACAAATATCCATATTGATTAAAGCATACATATTTTTCAATATTTCTCATGTTAATAAAATGAATATTAAAATATAAACCATATGTAATAATATTATATGGTTTAGGATAAAAATTTATCCATTATACAAGAATATGGATATTTAAGAGAAATGTAATGTCTAATGAAAAATGATCACAAGAAAGTGATTATTTTAAGGCAATATTAATGACTACTAAAATAAATCAAGGAATTAAATGCCAATACTATCCTTGGTAAATATGATCATAAAAATTACATTTAAAGAATAATATGTTATTATCACAACATATCCCCATCTTAGTAGAAGTAAAATAAAGGGTTTTTTTCAGTGACGAATAAAAATATCATAATTATCCCTTCAAAAACATTCTTGAGGAAAAAATAATTTTTATTTTTAAAAGAACCTTTTAAAATAAACGTTCAAAAAATTATTTTTAAATAAACTTATAAATACATATTTTATCTTTTAGAACATTTAGTGGTTATGATGGTATTAAATTCATTACATGTCATGTTTTTTAAAACAAAGATTCTTTTCACATTTTCAGTAAAATAAAAAAATGGTTTATTTTGAAAACTCCATGAAGTTTCCTTTAATTTTTTTTTGAAAAATGTAAAAATGGGTAAATATTTATTTAATAAATCATTTGAAAAGGGTTAAAATGTTTTTTAATTTTTTTTTTCAGAAATTATGGTTTTGGAAGTAAATGAATTTCTGACATATGAGAGAAACAAAGTATGATTTTTATAAAAACATTTTATCAATTATTTTAATTATCAATGATTGAAAAATATTACTTTTACTTGAAAATATCATGAATAACCAAAAGAGATTAAAATTAAATGGGTTTATTAGAAAATGATCAAATAATTTGCTTCAACTTAAATTACAGAATAAAAAATTGTGATTAGAATGATAGTGTGAGATAAATACTTTCATTGATCATAAAATTGTGGTGTGAATTTACCAATGAATATATTATGATTATAAAATGTAAATACACATAAAAACTGGAAATAAAATAATATATTTCTAAAATTTATTACACACATAATCCTAAAAAAACAAAAACAGTGAAGGAGTAAAATAACTTAATGAAATGAAATTGATTTACCAAATCATTACCACTTGGTAACTATTAAATAAAAACCCCATAGAAAATTTATTTAAAATTGTAACTCAAAATACTATGAATTTTTATTATTCATAATATTACACATAAATGGATATTATGAACACCATAAAAAATAAATCAGGGGTACAAGAATAAAATATTCCACAATAAATGGATATTGAGATGAAGTCCCCAACCTCACACTTCCTCTTGTTTGAACGTACTTTAACCTATTTTATAGTGTATTTAAACTTGTTATCAACTTATAATATGACCATATAACTATTTATAATATCATATATGATCCCTTTATAACATCTTATTACTCACCAGATAATAATTGTTCATTATTTTCATTGTTTGGTATGTTAGTTGTTGGGTTTTCTCATTCATTATTTTTCATGAATGTTCCAGTTACTATGAATATTACATAAATTAATTATATAAATAATAAAAAATTAATACATAACTATCATATTCATACATCAATTATGTTTTGAAGACCAATCCTAAAATATGGTTTTGACAAATGATATACGTTACAATCATGGTGATGGTGGGTTATACATACACAAGTGATACATTTTTATTTTTAAATATGATTATGGAATGAAGTTAAGTAATATTTTATATTTATATAATTATCATAATATAATATTATTTCTTTAAATATACTTATACATATCATCAATGTGGTATGATGATGAAATGAGAGTCACATCGATTCGTGGTGGCGGTAGTCCGAACATACATTACCAATATTATCATCTTATAGTGAGTTAAAAGGTATGAAATAAAATGATATATTATCTTTTAAGAATGATAAATATATTATTAATATAATTTTATTTAATTTATATCACATAAATTCATTAACATTATATTTATTATCTTCAACATAATGTAATAGTGAAAAATGAATCAGAACACTTCGTGAGGCGGTAGTCCGCTGTACACATGGGTGATGTTATCACACCCCCTATATAATGGGAATAAATAATATATGTATGATATAATGTATTCATAGGTAAAATTATGTTATGTATATATTATTTATATCCAATGAAATACCGAATCATAAAAGGTGGTAAAGGAAAAAACAAATGACATTTGTTCGTGATGCGGTAGTCCGATGCACACATGAATGATGATTTCAAAAAACATTTGATGAAAGTTATATACTTATATTTAATATAATGAATATAAAATCTAATAATGGTTTACTTATAATTAACATAGGTGGAGGAATAAATCAAACAAAAACACGCAGTTAGGAATTTTACTTCTTCTCGGACCACCTCTTTAGGATTATAAGTATTTATAGAATGGAATTATGACAAAAAAAGGATTTTAAGATAATGGTATTGATTTTTTTATGTTATTGGGGTATATATTGTCATATCCAAATGGGTTTTAGGTTGTGAAGATGATATAAGATAGGTCGACCTTTTATAATTTAGGTGAGTAGAATACATATAAAATTTTGAAAGAAAAAGGTGCACAGACATTTTCTACCCACAAAAAGGTTCCAAATATTTATATTATAGACCCTTAGAAATTTTAATTTATATATATGGACAAAAAATATATTTTATACATGTTTTTAGGTCATTTTAATCTTATATTTTTAATTTAACCCATTATAATCCCATTTTACCTTAGCCGTGGTAAATAATTTTTACTGTTGTTACTATTCAGTATGGTCAAAAATCAAGTTTAATATAATAAATAATTTATATTATTCATCTTAGAAATATGGAACCAACGAAAAAATAATATATTTATAGAAGTGTAATAATTTAATTTAAGATTAATCTCACAGACATGATGAGAAGGTGGGATTTTAAAGATAAAATGTTCAAATGTTTAGTGTGTTTTAATGTAAAAATTCCATAGAATATGATTATAATGACATAAATTAGAATAATAGATATATAATTGAACTAATTTTACTCTATAACCAATTTCAAAAATAAAATTACTTTTTAAATAATTTAAACTAAAATGCTATTTTCAATTAAAATATTGAATTTTCAATATTCAACAAAAATGAAACATTTCAGAAAAATCCAAAAAATTCACTGTAAGATGATTTTGATATGATTATTTCAAAAAATAATTCAATTTTATAAGATAGTATTATTAAAATTGGTAAAAATTGAAATCAAAGTATGTGCGTGAAGAGTGTCTAAGTCATCTTTTAGAAAAAATATAGCTTTTTCAGAAAATAATTCTTTTCCTTTTAAATGATTCTTATTTTTATTTTCAATATATAGTTAAAAAAATAACATGTGTAAAATATATATTTTCCATAATAAATTTAGTTCTATTCATACCCACCAACTTAATATCTAGGTTATAATAACCATGTTTAAATAATATTTCAATAGAGTATTTTCATTTATACCCATTGTTGCATACTTCACAAGCTATCAAAATGATTTAATTCATTTGAAAACAAATATATTTTAAATTATTAAGGTGTTAAATTTCATGTTACATGATCATTTATATCATTTTTTTATGATATACTTCAAATTATGATATCTTATGATCTAACTCCCAAGAAAGACATATATTTTCTTCAACTATAGTTTTTTCTCAAGAATAAATTTTTTACATTCATGTTACCATATTATTATATTAAAGAGAAAAAAATAATTTTTTAAGAGAATTCATCTTTATTTATATATTTATTCAAAAAACATTTTCTTCCAAATCCATTTTTTTAACAATTTTTTTAAAGAATTTTTTTACTATTATCCAATGATTTTTAAAGAAATTTAAACCCACATTTAATTTTTTTACAAAATGATTTAAATGTAATACTTATGTTATTTTTTTAAAAAATAATGTTTTTTATTTTACTGAAATATAAAAGGAATAACTGTTTTAATGTGTATGGAATGAATATAATTTTTCAAAGACTTATCTGATAAAGGATTTAAAGGATCCTTTATAAGATTCCTAAGTTATTTTCAAAGAAAAGTATTTTGAAAATGTTTTTTTATTTTAGTTTTAAAAGTAATTTTAACGTTGAAAGGGTTTTTTCAAAAATCAATGTTCCAAGTGATGTTTAGAAATCATTTTACATCTAAGATAATATATATTTATTTCAGTTATGCTTTACTAGTTATATGATTGAATTGAACCATATAAATGGTTAATAATTATCATAAAGACATGATTATATAACCAATTCATTTTCCATGAGTCATGCTATGATAAATTGATGAGGTTATTATGAGACCCATTTCCTTTCTATGGGTTATTCTATCATATAAAGATTATGAAACCCTTTTTATTTCATGGTTTATGATATTTTTAATGTTTTATGATCCTATAGAATAATTATATATAATTTTCATTATATTAGAGTGGGTATATTATAATCAAGAATGTATTCTATGTTATAACCCCGGGTAGTGGATATATTATAACTAAGGATGGTGGTCACAATATAACCAAGAATGGGTGGGACCTATATCTCCCTCTGATGGATTGGATAAAGATTTATATCACATTATATAACAATATGATAAAGTCAATGTGCTTGATCTTTAATAGGAAACATGTTAATGAGATTGATCCTCAATGGGAAACAAGATAATGGGATTGATTTACAGTAGGAAATTGGCGATGTTCCCTAATCCACTATGTTTTATGGTCTTGGTGTTTAACATTGAAAAATTAAATAGTTTCTATACCTATGTTGTTTCTAAACATTGATGACATGAGATTATATTTGTTAAATTATGTATATTTCATATTATTATAAATCTTGTATTTTTTAATGAAAATTCTTTATTCCATGAATCATGTTAATGATCCATGCCAAGTAAGGTATGAAATGTGTAGGTTATATTTATGATCTCATACTGTTATGCTTATATCATGCACTCATAATATCGTATAATGATATCTCCCATGTTAAATCTTACTAACCATCTGAGCACGTCCATTCATATATTCTGTTTCAATAGGTTATAAAGAAATGTTTTAAGTAGGGTGAATTTATAAAAAGTAATAATGGTATAATTCTTATAGTGGATATTGAATATATGTTCTTAAATAAGAGGATTACATACATACTTTCTAAACACAATAAACCTTTATGGTCCTTGGGTGTTTATTTTTGAAATTTATTGAATATTTATCTAAATCATGTGATATTAATTTATGAAAACACGGGTTCATTACACATAGGGATACAATTATATCCATGTTATGACTAGGGCTCATCTTCTTGATTTAGAAATCACCTAAAAGTAGGAATATATTTCTGTTGGAAAGTGCAAGTAGTATATTACAATGGTTGGCCATAAATGGGACCATATTGCTTCTCTATTGATGGTTTATTATAATATCTTGATAGTCACATCAGGAATGGATCATATCTATACTAAAAATTCAAAATATATTTGAAATATTCATATATATGTTTCGATAAAGGAGCATTTTCCTTCTACTATTGATGATGAACTATATTCACATCCTTCAGAGGTCATACAAGAGGTTTTTCATGTTTAATATATAATTCATGATGTATTTTAGTATATTAAGATGGGTAATGAATATGTGAATCATCCCATATCCTCACTTCAACTAGGGTTTGTGAATATATTCTTGAAGTAATCCAAAGGTGGGCTCATGAACCTACTATAAATTCAAAATCATGTTGGCATACTCTAGAGTTATCTTAGAAGATGTAAAATATTTATATAAAAACAAAATTCAATCATCGACATATTCTAATGGTTTCTACTTAGTAGGATTATACCCCTACTTTATTATAATCCATATTTAGACTGGAATACTATATGAGGCTCATATTCTATCTCTACTTAATTATGAAATCAAAAAATTCATACATCGCATGTATGTAGAGTCTCAAGAATCCTACAAATATTCATCCAAAGTAAGAGAAGATACCTATCATGACATTCCTCTTAATAGTAGTGCAATGATTTATTGTAGTGTTCTTACCCCTAAAATCCACTGTGCATAACCTCTCCATTGGGATATATCACATAGGATAATAAATCCTCCCATACTTAAGGCACCATCATATAATATGGTTCATAAAAATAGATTTATCTATATTTTTTCCCCATAAGACTACAACAACACCTCACCTAGGTCAATATGAAATACTTAACAATGACCGATTCCCTTGACATCCAAAGTTCATGAGTCACTATCTATGGAAATTCGACCACTATGGTCATACCAGGTGTATAAATATTCATATAATGTGAAAGAATATAGGATGGTTATGTGTAATGAGTTGGCCAAGAAAAACCTCCCCATAGTGTTCTAGCCCATATCCACTACTAGTTATGACATATCATATGATCTAAATGAGGAATTATTTCATTACATATACTAAAACCTATGGAAAAAATAATAATGATTGAAGTCTATGAAACTCCATTATCAAGGATATAATTACCATACTCAGGATGATATTATACGCTATCATAGTTTCCTTATTCATACCTCTATGGATTTGTTCTTGAGATCAGAAAATAACTGTGTGATCCTAAAACATGATAGCATCCATAGTTTACTAGCTTCTAGTAAATAATCAGTAAAACCTCTTTAGATGTATACATATTAGGATTGATCATGTTTGAAGAATGTAAAACTACCACATCCCCAAGTTATTATCAACCCCTAGAGATTAAATCATTTAATTTCTTTAATATAAGAGTGATAAAAAACATGGGGAACTCATGAGACAATTAGTCAATCCAACAAAATCATCAGATCTCTAAGACATAAATGTGTCATGAAAAGAGATATCGGGCCCTTTGAAGGCTAATAATCTAGGCCTCTTAATAGGTTAATAAAACACCTCTGGTGAGAAGGATAAACTGTTATACGACATGATATATCCCTATGGATAAAATCTCATATTATTAGATAGTGATACACCTAGCCCTTGGATGATTAAAAATTTTCTATATTAAGAATATTTTGTTGTAATCCCCCATGGTATATATCTAAGAGTAAAAATATTCCATTGGGATGGGGGTATTATTACTACCTGCACACCCCAAATGGTCATCAAATCCCTATAAAATCAATAAGAAATATTTGGTGGATCCAAATCAACTCCCGACTCTAGGGGTATGGTAATTCTAACCTCAAGTCCCACCATGGGAATTATAAAACCCTCAATGGGCTTGGGATGTATCAATTGTATCCACACATCAACCCTATCCCTTTGGGGTGGGGGAATTATTACCATATCCTTATAGGACATATAACTTCTCAACAATGGGTGGCATTTACAAATAGCTAAATCATAATAAATTCCCACCACTAGCTAACCCGAAATTTTTCATTTAGGGAATGAGTATCCAGGGCTATGGTAGAATCCCAGAGGGTCAATATCCCTAGACAAACATTCAAAAAGAAAATTGAACCTCATAAGGGATATAACCCAAAATATCCTAGTGTGAATGGGGGTTGGGGAGAATATCATGATTTAATTGTTAAAGGGGATGTGGGCTGTGCAGACTCACTATATTACGTAGAGAACGTTGTGATGATTCATGCCTCCTAGTATATATCAATGTACAACGTCATTTTTAATCCATTATATGATACATTATGAGACAAAAATGCTTAGGGACACAATAGAAAACTCCTCAAGTCATGGGTTATAACTTTGTGTTGGATGAGGACACACATACTAATAATCACTTATGGAACCAGAATTTGGAAGCACTAAATAATAAGTTTCCACCCCCCAATATACTATTCTGATAGCTATAATGAAATGTAAAAACAACATCCCATTATAAAAATTGAAATGATAAATCCCCCTCCATAGAAGTGATTTTGGAATATAATGAATTGAAGATATACAATATCAATTGAATCATTAAATAATTACTATAAAAAACCATTGTTTTTGGTACATTTATGCTTAAATAATTTTAATTCGTTTGATAGATTCTAATACATGAAACAATAATTATTTCTGAAAATATACTTTATTATTTATGGGAGATAGTTCTAACCTATCAATTCAGAAGAATTTTCCCATTTCTGAGATTTGAACTTCAAAAAAACAGACATACATAGTTGCATTCAGTAAGTTATTTAGAGTCTAATAGGATCAACTTAATTTTTAGTGAATAATAAATTGGCCCTTATTAATAGTGATGTGACTTTAATAATATTAACATGACCCTTTTGAATAGTAACCTCACACATGTATGTATAAATAAAATTTAGTCACCTTATAAATTAGAGTGAATATTTTTAAAAATAATTAAGTGTTTGTATTTTGGTGAGTAATAAATATTTAATTACAATTTTATAATAAATAAATAAATTTAAAATATAATTCAATTAAATAAAATGTATCCATAAATAAATATTTTATTTTCCTTTGATTTTGGGATAATTTAGTGAGACCTTAGTTAAATTTTCAGGCATTATAAAATCAGTTATAATTTTAAAAACTTTTTATTCGAGGAAATGGTGATTTTAATTAAAAATTAAATTTCTCATATCTATAAAATTATTTTTGTAAAATGTAGTTTATTTTTGGATTCTGCACATCAAAAAATGTCAAGGGTTAATTTTTTTTATTTTTCTGATATAGTTTAATTTTTGGTGAACAATGAAATTCAATAATTTATGAAATATGAAAAATAAATGAATTTCTGCATCATGAATGAGTAATGAATGATGTAAATGGCCATTGTTTTGAACTCACATGAACATATTATAGTTTTTTGTTATAATAATCAATACTATTTCTTGGCTTGAGGAAAATAATAAAATAATGAATAAAATATTGAGAAATCACTCCCCTCCTCCACTATAAACAACACTTCCCTCCATTTTATATTCACTCCTATATGACTTTAAGCTTCTCAATGTTCTAACCAAATTTTATTCCTTAGTCACTCCACATATCTATGAGCCCTTGGTCTCACTGAAATACCAAAAACCTTTCGATTAAGGAGGTTCTGAAGGATGTTTTTTCAAGAGGTAAATCCTCTTCCTTTTTTATTTAATTTCATTTCAATTTATCTTATTTTGTTATTCTATCCTCAAATACTTTAACCAAATGATCATTATAACTATATTATCATATATATACTATAATTATATCATTTAAAGAGGTAAATCCTATTCTTATAATCATATAAAAGGTGAATATCCAAAGTAGAGGAAGGGAATGAAGCAATTCCTACTATGTGAGAACTGTGGAAAGAACCATATAGGAAAATGATTGAAAGGCATGGGAGCTTATTGTAAGTTTGAATAAAAGTGTAACTGATCTAATGAATGCAAGGGGAATAGACAAATATATGATGTTAATTTCTATAATTATAGGTAAATGGAACACTATGAAAATTATTTTCATAAATTTCAAGGAAAAGTTCCTCATAAAATCCCACGGGAGAAATGAGAGGCTTATGCGATCACAACTATGGAGGTTGAAGTTCCTATTGTTTTAGTGTCAGGTAATTTAATCATTTACATGAATTTATATAATTCTTTATTTGATTATGCATCATCATATTCTTTTATATCTTCCTAGTTTTCAAATAAATTCGACATTTCCAATTTTATTTAATAAAGTAGTTGTTAGTCAAAACTTCTAAGGAAAGTATCTTTACAACAAAGATGTGTCAGTAAGTCCCCATTGTGAAACAAAAATGTACTTTATTTTTTAAGCTTATAATCATACCAATTATTGAATTTGATCTAATTATAGATATGGATTGGCTTTCAAATTATGATGTGAAAATCTATTTCAAGTATAAGGAAGTTACAATTTTTTAGAATTATATAAAATCCATAATCTTTATAGAAGAAACATAATCATATGTACATTATCCAGATACAAATTCAACAACTCTTGTAAATGAAATTAGTGGGGAGGAAGGGAAAACATTGTATTTTGATCTTCTAATTGAAGATGTCCCTATTGTGCAAGAATACAAGGATGTATTTCCAGTGGATTTACCTAGACATCCTCTAGAGTGGGAAGTTGATTTCGTGATTGATTTAATTAATTGTTTAAAACCTATATCAAAGAATCTCTATATAATTTTCATTTTTGAATTAGTGGAGATAAATAAACAATTAGAGGAATTGAGTGAGAAGGTATTTATTCTCCCTTGTGTTTCCCCATGGGGAGGCCTTGTTCTCTTTGTCAAGAAGAAATATGGATTTGTGGGACTATGCATTTAATATAGAGAAATCAATGTTATTTAAATAAATAAAATGTATCATTTATCTCACATTGATGATATATTTGATAAACTTCACGGAGCTCAATATTTTTCAATGATTTAACTTCAATCTAGATATCATCAGTTGCGTGTGAGGTAGGAATATATTCCAAAGTCAACATTTCAAACCAAGTATGTACATTAATATTTTATAGTAATTCCATTTTTGCAGACTAATGCACCCATCGTTTTCATGGATCTAATGAATAGTGTTTTCAAGGAATGTATTGAAAATTTTTGTGTGGTATTTTTTGATTCTATCTTGATATATTATAAAAGATATGAGGACCATGAGAACCAATTAAAAATTATTCTGGAGACTCTTAGAAGAAAATATTTATATGGGATGTTTAGTAAATGTGAATTCTAGCTTCAAAAAGTTTCTTTTATTGTCCATATTGTCTCCATGTATGGAATCTTAGTCAATACAGTGAAGACAAAGGCAATCCAAGAATGGGATACACTAACAAACATAACTGAGGTATGTAGTTTTATTGGATTGGCAGGTTACTATCAGCTTTTCGTACATAATTTTTCTTGATTGCATAACCCGCTAACCAAGCTCACTCGTAAAGGGGTTAGGTTTGTATGGAAAAAATAATGTATTGAATTATCTGATGAATTGAAAATCAGATTGGTAGATGCTCCAATTTTAAATATTCCATCTAGAAATGATGGTTTTGTGATATACTATAATGCATCAAAAAATGGACTAGGTTGTGTCCTTATGAAAAATTATAAATTTATTTCTTATGGATTAAGGTAGCTTAAGACTCATGAAAAACATTATCCAAATCATGAAATTGAGTTAGCAATGGTAATAATTGGTTTAAAAATATGAAGACACTATCTCTTTGGTGAAATATATGAGATATATACAGATCAAAAGAGTTTGAAATACATTTTCACAAAGAAAGAACTAAATCTGAGGCAAGGGAGACGGCTCGAGATACTCAAATATTATTAATGTTCAATACACTACCACCCAGGAAAAGAAAATAAGGTGGTATATGCATTAAGAAAGAAGGATCATGGACTTCTGACCCAAATGAGTATTGAGAGAGAATATATATTCATGGATCTAGTAAAGATGGATATGTGAATTGTTAAGGATAAGGAAACATCATTCCTTTCTCAAATGATTTCTAAACCATATTTACTAAAGAAGATAAAAAGATATAAATTTGATTATGAGAATCTACAAAAAAAAAATTAAATCTATTAAGGATGGAATATTGGCAGACTTCATGTTTCAGGAAAGACTTCTGAAATTTGGAAATAGGTTATACGTTCTATTAATACCTGAGATAAAAAGGGAACTATTAGACGATTATCATAGCTAAAATTTATCTATACACCTTGGTAGAACCAAGATGTGTAGAGATATGAAGAAAATATTTTGGTGGTATAACATGAAGCGATAAATTTCTGACTATGTGTCAAGGTGTCTAGTTTTCCAACATGTGAATGCCGAGAGACAACATCCTATAAGAGTCATAAAACCTCTATCTATTCCAATCTGGAAGTGGGATGACATCACGATGTACTTTGTCATAGTAACAACAAGCACACTGAGAATTAATGATGAAATATGGGTAATTGTTGATTGTCTTACCAAATAGGAACATTTCCTTTCTATAAGGGAGGATTTACCACTTGAGTGTGTGAAAAGACTCTATATTAATGAAGATGTAATAATTCATGTTGTAACAGTATTGATTGTGTCCTATAGAGATTAATGATTTACATAAAAACTCTAGAAAGATATTTAGAAGTATTTGGATATCGAGATTGATATGAGTACTGCATATCACCACCAAACTAAAGGCAGTCTGGAAGGACTATACAAACACTGGAAGACATGTTGACATCATGCTCACTTAACTTTCAAGGCATATAGAATCAATAATAACATTTGGTTTAAATTTCCTACAATAATGGTATCCATTATAGTATTCAAATGAAGCCATGTGAAGCATTATATGGAAATATATGTTTCACTCCAACTTGTTTGGATGTTGTTGGAAAGAGGAAACTTATAGGCCCTAAACTTATTAAAGATACAGAGAAAAATGTTAAGACAATTCGGGCCCATAGTAAAGTATCCCAAATTAGTAAAAGGGATATGCTAAAAACTAGAAAAAGGATTTGGAATTTCAAGTGGGAGATCATGTCTTTCAATAAGTATCTCCATGGAATGTTGTCTTGAGGTTCGGTAAGAAAGGGAAATAGATCCCCAGATACATCGGACCATTTTAAATTATGGATATAATTGGATCTGTAGATTTCCGTTTGACAATGACACCAAGTATATCCAAGGTACATGATGTGTTTCATGTGTTATTGTTAGAAAAATACATTCCATACCAAACACATTTACTCACTTATGAAGAAATATAACAAGAACCTGACTTGCCTTACTGTGAAGATCCTATCATGATTTTTGACACTAGAGAACATGTATTGAGAAATTAGATGGCTCAAATGGTAAAGGTTCTTTATAAAAACCATAAAATGGAGGATTCAACATGGGAACCTAAAGATTCTATGAAGAGGAACCACCCACATCATTTTAGAGGGCTATATACATGAATAATCTTGAGTACAAAATTTCCAAAGGAGGGAAGAATATAACACCCCAATATTTTATGGAAAGATTCTTATTAAATAATTTCAATTCATTAGATAGATTATAATGCATGAAAAAATGAGTCTCTATGAAACAAAAAATCATTATTTATAGGATATAGTTATTATCTATCCATTAAGCATACATTTTCAGCATCTGTGTTTTGAATTTCGAAAAACAGACATACCCGACTACATTCAGAAAGTTATTTAGAGTCGGATATGATCAACATAATTTTTGGTGAATAGTGAATTGACCCTTATGAATAGTAATGTACCTTTTGGAATTGTAAGTTGAACCTTATTAATATTAAAGTACCCTTTTGAATAGTAACTTCACCCATGTAAATATAAATAAAATTTATCCACCTTATAAATGAGAGTGAATATTTTAAAAAATAACTAAGTGTTGGTATTTTTATGAGTAATAAATTTTTAATTACCATTTTATAATAAATAAAAAAAATTAAAAGATAATTAATTTTCATAAAATATATTCATAATTCAATGTTTTTTTGTCCAATATTTTTTGGATAATTTAATGATACCTTAGTTAATTATTCATGGTATTATAAAAACAGTTATAATTTTAAAAACATATTTTTCGAGAAAATTGGGATTTTAATGAAAAATTAAATTTCTCGTATCTAGAAAATTATTTTCATAATATGGATTTCATTATTTTGGTTCTATAGATCTAAAACCAGTTAGGGTGATTTTTTTTTTTTGATTTTTTTTGTGAATTTGGAAGTTAAATTATTTTTGAAATATGCTAAATAAATGAATTTCTGCATCATTCTTGAGTAATGGATGATGTAAATATCAATTGGTTTGAACTCATGTGCACATATTACTATTTTTTGTCACATGAATAAATAAATTTTTTTTTTCAAGGAATCAATACTATTGCTTGTCTTGAGTAAAATAATAAAATAATGAATAAAATACTGAGAAATCACTCATCTCCTACACTATAAAAACCACCCCTCACTCCCTCTTCTCTTAAATCCTCTAAGCCTTGAATCTTATTAATGTTATGCTAAAATATTATTCTATAGTCCCTCCCCACTTATAGTATCCCTTGGTCTTTCCAAAAGACCAAAACCCTTTCCCTTATGGAGGTTCTCAAGGAGGTTATTTCAAGAGGTAAATCCTCTGCCTTTTTCAGTTAATTTTATTTCAATTTATTTTATTTTCTTATTATCTCCTCACATACTATGTAAAAATGATCATGATAACTCCATTATTATATATATACTAGAATTATATATTGTTAACAGAAGATACTCCATCAATCTCCTTACTCTCTCCCTCTCTTTCTTTTATTCTAAAAATGAAATCATCGTCTCGGAGGTACCGATTTACAACTTTCTTGGACGACGAAAAATCGTTCTTAAATTTCTCCATCAAGTGTGGTCGAAAAACAATTTTTATAGTGGAAAAAGATTATAAAATATATATTATATATTATATATGATTTTATAGCCATTTTATATACATGATATTAAATAATGGATAAAAACTAGTTTATTGTGATTGAAAAACCACTAAAATTAATCTAAATGATTAAAATTAACATGTTATATAATGATTCATACTCATAAAATATAAAAAAAATGATATTTATAACCATTTAAACTTATTTATTCTCATAAATAACATGTAATTCCAATTCTCTATAATTATACACATTTTACATGAACTCCATTACTTATAATCAAGCGAACTAATCCTGAAATCAAGTAAACGAACACTCCAAAAAGATGAAATTCAATATTATAACTTATCAAGAATTCCATGAATGAACTTAATAAAACTATAATGAAAAAAATTAAGGTATAAAATCTTATTAAATAATTAATTAATGGATTTAATTTGCTCTTCTAGGAAATTAAGATCAAGTGAAGAAGATATTCATGCATAAGGTAAAGGGTTTCTTATCTCACTTTTACTTCAATGATATTTCCATTATTTTCCACTTATTTATTATATGTGGTGTATGTATATTGAAATTTGAAATATAATATCATTATTATCCTTATATTCATTGTATTTAATGATTCATTTGATGTTTATTTATTTTTGGACATACGATTTGATTGATTATAATGTGGTAAGGGACTTTGTATTAATTTCCATTTCATTGATACTTACATTGTATTGTGCACCTATTCATTATTTTTAGGGTATCTATGGCCCTTATGAGATCATTTTTTCATTTTAAATTATAATTACATTAAATATCTATATTCTTGTTACATGGATATTATTATTTTCTTATCTATATACCATTTTATATACGGTGTTTATTTTGAATGTTATTTTAACTAGGGAAATGTTGATGAATCAGTATATTCTACTCAATATGGATATTGAAAAGGCCTATTGTTCTTGTATAAATAATGATTTGGACTTTTTTTGATGGGAGGGGGACACTATATCCCCTCGATGCATCCATAGGTCTCACGAGACAAAATAGTTGGCGACAGAACCTTTATGTTTGTCTCCAAAACATAATCAGTCGAGTTTCTACCCAAAGACTTAAAACATCTCAAATTCTTGATGGTTCATGTTTCAGGTACATGATTTTAAAATAATAAGAATTATATTTATTCAAAATTCAATTATTACTTTCCATGAGGTTATCCATATGACAAAATCTATGGATGAATTTTCATTCTCAATTTATTGATGAAGTGTGTTTTTAAATTATTCACCATGCGATATTGATTATGTAAAATTTATTATAATTCAATTATTATTGTTTCATGGTTCCACTATATGTAACCATTATTAAGCATTTTAGATCACCCATTTCTTTTTTTCCTTCCTCATTTTATGAATAAGAGATCATTTATTGAGTTTTAAATGATGTAGTTTATTAGATTTTGTTTTGTATTATATGTTGTTTTCTTCTTCCAATGTAAAATGGGTTCCATGTATCTATCAGGTTTATTCAGGACTAATAAACTAATCTATCCTTCAGTTTTTTATTCCTTGTAATTATGACAATGTAACAAAATAATGCACTAGCTCTGGGTTTCTGGGATTGGGGAGTTATAGTTGGTATCAAAGAAATTTTAGTAGAAACCTTGGGAACTAGTTTTAGAAAACATATATTAGAATGCCCAAACTAAGATATAAATATAGTATAAGTATAGATGAACATCATAGAATTTTGGTAAGTTATAGATTTTGTGGGTATTCCTAGAAATATGCCCCTATATGGATACTACGAGTGGACGTTGTTCTGGAATAGATGTACGTAGGAGTAAAAACTCTGATAAGGTCTTTCAGGATTGACTCGGGTAACCTGGTACACAAACACGGGCCTTACTACGCTCATGGTTTGATACTACCATGGGATATTTTTATGATAATTTAAATTTTCTTTAAAAAACATTATGATGTATTTAAAAGTAAAAAAGAAACCATGAATATTATTAAGAGATTAGTTATCAATAAACATTAAATTTATGTTAAGTGTTTTTCTAGTTTGAAATCATGCTCTATGATTTATAACCTAATTTAGTGTATTATATTATTTATTGATGGTGTCTAATAGAAGAAAGAGAGTCAATACCCATAGTCTATGTAGATATTTCCTCACTGATCAAGTCAACACATTTATTGTTGGAGTTGAGAAGACCATTACCATATTAAGACAACTTACTTAGGTTGTGATGAAAAACCAAGCTACAACTGTATTGGATCGTTTCTTGTGACAAAATCCCTAATATTTTTGTGGGACTACTAATCTAGTGGTAGCTGAGAAGTGTATCAAGTCCCATGAATTGATATTTATGTTATTAAAATACAATGAAAATGAAAAGTTTGTACTTTCCGTGTATTGCCTCAAGGGTGATGATTATCAATAGTGGTCATTGATCCAGAATACTATATAGGAAGATGTAATAGAAGATATGGAATGGATAGCTTTTAAAGAAGTATTCTTTGACAAATATTACCCTTGTGAGAAACAAATTGAAATGAAGATAAAATTTCATAGCTTGAAACAGAGGGAAGAAAATATTATTATAGAGTATGAGGATAATTTCACAAGACTATATAGTTATGTTATAGATTACATACGTGATTCAAAATACAAGGTTGATCATTTATTTGATGGTCTTAAGCTAAGTCTTCGAAGGTCACTAGATTCTCAAACATTTTCATCATATGATGAAATAGTATTAAGTGCCCTCAAAATGGAGAAATAATTTTATAGATTTAATTTTTTCATGGGAAATTAATAGAAGAATATTTCTTCGGATAATCATGGAAAAGGTGAATATCCAAAGAAGAATAAGGGAATGAAGAAATTCTTATTATGTGAGAAATGTGGAAAGAACCATCTAAGAAAATTATTGAAAGGCATGAGAGTTTTTTATGAGTGTGGAGAAAAGGTTCACTGATCTAATGAATACAAGTGGAAGAGGAAAATAAATGATGTTTAATGCTATAATTTTATGTAAATGGGAGTCTATGAAAATGATATCTATAAACATCAAGGAAATTTTCCTTAGAAAAGGCCACAAGAGCAAGGGCAGGATTATGGGATCAAAACTATGGAGGTTGAAGTTCGTAATGATGTGGTTGTAGGTACTTAAATCATTTCACTGAATCTATCCAATGATTTATTTGATTATGTGCCATCACATTCGTTTATATCTTCCCAGTTTTCCAAGAAATTAGACATTCCTAATTTTATTTAACAATGTAGTTGTATGTAAAAAATCCTAAGGGAAGTGTCATTGAAAAAAATATGTGTCAGTCAGTCCCCTTTTTAAAACATAAACATACTTTAGTTTCTGACCTTATCATCATACCAATGATAGACTTTGATATAATTATAGATTTGTAATTAATTTAAAATTATGATGTGAAAATCTATTGCAAGAATAATGATGTTACAATTTTTGAGAATTATGTGGAATCCATTTTCTTTATAGAAGATACATAATCTTTGGAATCTTATACAGATCCACCTTCAGTAGCTCTTCTAAATGAAATTCTTGGGTAAGAGGAGAGAACTTCATATATGGATCTTCAAATTGAATATGTCCCTATTGTGAAAGAATATATGGATGTATTTCCATAGGATTTACCTATACTTCCTCTAGATCAGAAAGTTGATTTCTCTATTGATTTAATTCATGGTGCAAGACCTATATCAAAGACTCTCTACAGGATGACCATTTTTGGTATTAGTGGATCTAAGTAAACAACTAAATTAATTGAGTGACAAGGTATTTATTCACCCTTTTGTTTCCCCTCGGGGAGGCAATGTTCTCTTTATTAAAAAAAATATGGTTCCATAGTCCTATTCATTAAATAAAGAGAAATAAATGCTATTATAATAAAGAACAATTATCTTTTACCTCACATTGAAGATCTATTTTTTCAACTTCACAGAGATCAATATTTTTTAAATATTGAACTTAAATATGGATATCATCAGTTGTGTGTGAATTATGGATTTAGAAGATTTATTTTCTTGGCCATATTGTCTCTAAGGATGGAATGTCTCTTGATTGTTCTAAGATATGAGAAATACAAGAATGTCCAGCATTGATTAGTATAACTGAGGTACACAGCTTTATTTTTTAGTAGGTTATTATCGGCATTTCGTCTAAGATTTTCCCCTACTGGATAACCCATTAACCAAGATCACAGGTAACGAGGTTAATTTTGTTTTGAAAAAAGAGTGTGAAGAATGTTTTGAAAAACTGAAAAGAGTATTATTCAATTCTCCTATATTGACTCTACCGCTGTGGAATTATGGGTTTGTTATTTATAGTTATGCTTCAATGAAAGGACTTGGTTTTGTCCTTATACATATTGATAGAGTTATTGCCTATGCATTATGATAGCTAAACATTCATGAACAAAACTATCCCACTCAAGATATTGAGTTAACAACTATAATATTTTCTTTTAAGATATGGAGACACTATCTCTATGGCGAAAAATATTAGATATATACTGATCACAATAGTTTGAAGTATATTTTCTCATAGATGGAAATCCACATGAGGCAAAGATAATGGCTTGAACTACTCAAGGATTATGATTTGACTATACACTACCACCCTGGGAAGGCAAATATAGTGGTAGATTCTTTGAGAAGAAATTATCATGGAGTTTTGAACAAGATGAGAGTTTAAAGGGATCATATGTTCATGGATCTAGTAAATATCGATATGGGAATAATCATAGAATGTGAAACACCAATACTTTTTTCAATGGTTGCCAAACCGCCTTTACTAGAAAGGAAAAATAGTTCTCAAACTGTTGATGGGGAGTTTCAAAAGAAAATTAATTTTGTGAATGATGGGAGATTGATCGACTTTGTATATGAAGATGGTATTTTGAAATTTGGGAGTAGACTTTGTGTTCCTCACATACCTGATTTGAAATGGGAATTGTTGGATGATGCTCATAGCTCCAATTTCTCTATACACTCTGGTATCCCAAAGATGTATAGAGATGTTAAGGAACATTTTTTGTGGGACAACATGAAGAGGGATATTGATG
This sequence comes from Viscum album, assembly GCA_963277665.1. Taxonomy (NCBI): domain Eukaryota; kingdom Viridiplantae; phylum Streptophyta; class Magnoliopsida; order Santalales; family Viscaceae; genus Viscum; species Viscum album. The sequence goes on from OY728145.1 coordinate 9,254,520, forward strand.
ATTTTGTGTCAAGAGGTTTGGGTTTTCAATAGGTTATGGCTGGAAGAAAACATCCTGGAGGGGTCATGTAACCTCTTCCCATACCTGAGTGGAAATGGGATGATATTATGATGGACATTGTCATGGGACAACCAAATACTTCTAGAGTTAATGATGCAATATGGGTCATTATCGATCGTCTTACCAATTCATCACATTTTCTTGCTATAAGAGAATATTTACTACTTGAACGTTTAGCAAGAATATATATTGATAAAGTTTTAAGACTTCATGGAGTACCCCTATCGATTGTTTCTGATCATGATCCCCATTTTACAATAAGGTTCTGGAAATGTCATCAGAAGGCCCTGGATACTGAACTTCGTTTGAGCACTGCCTACTACCCTCAAACAGATGGACAATCAGAACAGACTATTAAAACCTTAGAAGAGATGTTGAGATCTTGCTCACTTGAATTTCAAGGTATGTGGGATCAATATTTACCCATGGTAGAATTTTCCATTAATAATGGCATCCATTCAAGAATTCAGATGGCACCATATGAAGCGTTATAAGTAAAGAGATGTCGCACACCAACTTGTTAGGATGATCTTGGTGAAATAAAACTCATAGGCCCATAACATGTTGAGGAAACAATGTAAAATGTGAAGATTATCCAAACCCATATCAAAGTAGCTCAAATTAGGTAAAAGAGCTATGCCAACAACCGAAGGAAGGGTTTCTAATTTCAGGTAGGAGATCATGTTTTCTTGAAGATATCTCTATGGAAGTGTGTTGTACAAATCGATTATAAGGGTAAATGTATTCCCAGGTACATCATACCTTTCAAAATTCTAGAATGAATTTGAGTTGTATCTTACCGTTTGAAAATGCCTCCAAGTCTCTCTAAAGTTCATGATGTGTTCCACATATCACTATTGAGAAAATAAATGCATGACCCAATGCATGTACTCAACTATGAATAGATAGAACTAGAACCTGATATATCTTATTCTAAAGATCCTGTCAAGATTCTTTATAATAGATAACAAGTGTTGAGAAACTGGACGACTCATCTTGTAAAAGGTCTATGGAGAAACCATAAGATGGAAGAGGTAACGTGGGGACTCAAGGAACATATGATGAAGAACCACTCGAATCTTTTTTTGCAGTAGTATACTATAAATTTTAAGGATGAAATTATTTGAAGGAGGGATAAATGTAACACCCTAATCTTCCATAGTACATTTCTCTTTGAGTAATGAAATATCTTGCGTTGTACACAACTTTGAGTTCCAACACACCGTGACCAATAAAACTAGACATTATAAATAGTAATACCTGCTTTTTGAAATTTTATAAATTTAATTTTTCAAAATGGACTTCATTTTTTGGATTTGGAATATCAAAATTATCTTAGGGTGAATTTTTGGTTTTTTTCTGAAAACATTCAATTTTTGATGAATAGTGAAAAACAATGCGTTATTGATTAAAACCAACTTTTTATTTAAATAATTAGTTATTTTATTTAAATTTATTTTAGTTCAAAATAGATACATAATACCAATATATTTTCAATTTAATTCATTTGATTCATTTTATAATAACATTAGATATATAAAATTTTATTTAACTTTTAACGTCTTTTCTAGGCACATTTGCAAATTTGCATAAAACGAAATTTTACAACTTCTATGAATTGAATTTCAAAAATTAAAGAGTCACAGTTGAAATTAGTAAATAAAATGTGCTTCAATAGAATGAAAATAATTTTTCATGAATAGTAACTTTTGAATTTCATTTACCATAGTTAAAAGTAAATAGGGTAATTAAAGGTAAAAATGATATTATAATTACCTTAACACATGTCCTGATTCTATTGGATAAGTTTATTTCGACCAAAATCAATCTTTGGAATAAAATATGATCCTTTTGGTCCACTTGGATTAGATTAGAACATTTATTATTATTTTATTTAAAGAAGAGATAAAAGTGTTAAATTCAAATTTTAATAACTGAACCATTTTTAATATAGGGTTATATAGAAGATTAATTAGACTATAAATATTAATTATAAATATATAAAGATTTCATACATAATGAAATTTTATTTATAATTTTTAGACATTAAATAATTAAATTTATTTATAACATAATGATGATGCAGTAATTACCTTATTATTGAAAGATTAAAATAATTGATATTATATATATTAATATAATTGTAAATTGAGACTTTTGATGTATTCCATGAATTTTATAATTTTTTTTGACATTTTAGGGTAGATTAAATAATTTTTTTTAATTGATAAATTTGATATGACTTTCACAAATACCAAATACTAAATAGTGTCAAAATTGACATAAATGAGTTTTTAAAACAAATAATATTATTAATTGATATAATATTCCTAAAAATATATGTTTTGTCCAAAGGACTTATATAAGGTTAGATATATCAATAATTAACCACTTGGGGTTCGCTTGGCTTTTTATAGTAAGTTTATTAACCATTTATTTTAATAATACAAGAAAACATGCTAAAAGATAAAAAATTTAAATTAGAGTTAAATCTATAATATAAGGTTTATGTGGTGACCTAAACCTGCATAAAACCTTTCGGTTGAGAGTTTTTCGACCCAACCCCACATTTTAGTCGAAATAAATCCTTTTGGAGCCATTATAAACTGAATATGATGGTATAATAAAAGAATATATAAAAAAAATCCTAAAGTGACCCTCACCTATTTTATAAAAGGGTACTTCCCCTTCTCTCAAAATCACACCTCCAAAGCCATTTAGCTCGGCCAAACCCTGCTCCAAAGAAGGGACAATAATTTCATCACCATTTTCAAAGTTCCTTTCTTCTTCCACTTCCCCTTTCTTTGTTGTTTCCTTTATAAAATAATAACTCCAGTACCTTATACACACTAATATGTTATTATAAATATGGTATAACCATATTTATTATTCTATCCATCCTATGAATGACAAGGTCACCATACGTGCGTACGTACAGCTTACCGTCTCCATGTCATGGTGTAGTTTTTTATTCAACACTTATTTATTTGGACGGGTATAATAATGAGTATAATTGATGTAAATAATAAATATAACATGTTAATTATTCTGTATATATGATATACCATCCAACTACATACGATTTCACCACTAATAGAATGATATTGTCGCTCGTGCGTACGAACAGATTACCGTCTCCATGAACGCAGAGAGATTCATTCTCCATCGTAACCATTCAATAAAAATTTTATTTTCATGATTAAAAATAATGTTGAAGAAATTAATAACATTATGGATATGAATCAAATACATCCTATTCATAACAAACATGGCTTACGTAACAAAACATATAAAGGAAAATGAATCGGTTAACACCCGAAACAATGATACAACTGAAATATCCTTAACAAAGAAATGTTAAAAGATGATATATGATATCATATTTACATATATGGTTATTGTATAATTTAATAAAAACTATTTAACTATTATACAGGAGGTTAAAGTACCCTCTACTGAGGAAAAGTTCAAGGTAAGGTTTAATTCTACAATCTCTTCATTATCCAAGGTTGTCTGCACGTGAGTATCTACTGGGACATCTTAATCATATACATCCTTGTATCTTAAAAATATATATAAAATCATTTTTACTATTTAATATACTATGATTTAAAGTCATTTATACCTTTTTTTGACTTTTTATAAATTTTTTATAATAGAATATTTCTATTGTTTTCCAAACAAGGTACTTTATGACCTTTTCGACAAAATAAGGTAAAAATGTTTTTTTAACTTATTCAGAGGGTGCGATTTTTTTCCTCCATTACAACACCTTAGAAGAATCCATTACAATATTATAAAAATATTTTAAAAATAAATGTTTTATTTAATAATTATGTGACTTTTAAATGATTTGAAAATAGAAAGAGATATTTCTCTCAAATAGTTTTGATTTCATCAATGTCAACATCCTTTGATGAATTTCACACTTGTTTGAAGTTGATTTATTATGATACAATCTTACATATTGTATTCAAGGTTTTGTGATATATTTCACTTCTAAAGTGTTATTTTTAATATATTCATGGTTCATGGATAAAGTATTGAAATTTTGTATTCTGGTTTTAATATGAATGTTTATGTTATGTTTTAACCTTTTCACATAAGGAATTTATTAGACTTAGTAAGTGATAGGTGGATCCTGATATATCTCCTCGATGCATCGGTAGGTCTCATGAGACAAATTAGTGTCTTGGAACAAGGCCCTGAAAAATGTTTTATTTGTAGTCTTTTCATGAGGCCTTGACTATGTGGTTATGATGTTCTACATTATGCATTCAATCATTATGAAATTGGCTATTGATATAAAATGTGATTATTCGACTAGTAGAATATCAATGTGAATAAGTAAATGGAATTACTTGATTTATATTTTCCATATTATACTGAAGTTTATGATTAAACTGATTGTATTTTAGTCTTATACATTGACTTAAATGTTTATTATTATTTATGATAGTTTCTACTATATTGTTATCCTTACTGAGCATCTGAGCTCACCCCTTTCTATGTTTTATTTTTCCCAGGATGCAGAGAAGTATATTATGATTAACCTATAAGAATAGGATAAGGGATATGACTATGTTCAAAGGGGATACAATTTTGTTGTATTTTCATTTCATAATGTAATGTAAAACTTATGTATGTATCTAGTAATTCCAAGGTTACTAAAATAATCGTTCTTTCGATACATGATCTATTATGATCATGCTAATGTTATTTAATAATGCACCGAATCTGGGTAACTAGGGTTGGGGAATTAAATGTATATGTTGGCGCCAAAAATATGGCCCGAAAGAAAGGAACGAAAAAGACAGTTGGCGCGCTGCCTCGCGAAGCACCGCCGCGAAGCACCGTTGCGAAGCACCCACACGAAGCGCCCCGACCATTGCGGCCCCGCGAAGCTCCTGAGGCGGTAATGCTCCGCGAACGCATTTGACGTTCGCGAGCCGCCGCGAAGCTCCAGAGGCGGTAATGCTCCGCGAACGCATTTGACGTTCGCGAGCCGCCGCGAAGCTCCAGAGGCGGTAATACTCCGCGGACGACGTTGACGTTCGCGAGCGCTCCGCGAAGCACCGAAGGCGGCGCGCGAGTTCTGCTTCGCGGCGCCCCTTCCCTATAAATACTGGACTCCCCCCTGAGTTCAAGAGGACGGAAAATCCGACCTTTCGGCTTCTCCTCTACCGAATCGCGAAGCACTCTTTGCCCCAGGAATCATGAGCTTCGCGAGGTACTTCTACTTCGCGAGACTCCTCTGCATTGTCTCATTTTGATCGCCTATTCCGAGAGGGATGCCCTTCGCGAAGCTCAAGGGCATTCGCGAAGGAAGGGGATTCCCATGGGAACCCGGGAAGCCGCGGAGCGTTTATGATTCGTGAAACACCCAACCCATGCTAGTGATCCCTATGCTAAGGCAGGATCGCTACACATCGCGAAGCACACTGCTTCGCAGGACCCTGCTTCGCGAGGCACCTCTTCTTCGCGAGGCAGTGCTCTGCGAACACTGTTCCACTTCGCGAAGCACCTTCCACTCACACCTATGCCCCAAGCTAAGTCCAAGGCACTCCACTTCGTGAAGCACACTCCTTTGCCTAGCGATTCCTCTTCCCGTGCGACCCTCTAGGTTTGCACGATGTGATTTCAAAGTCCCATGGATAATGCCACCCGTAGCGTTTCTTCGCCTAATGCTTCTTCGCATAGGCACGCTAACGAATATTGCTTCTTCGCATAGCCACGCTAACGTGGACCCCTCGATGGTTCATTCCACGACCCCCCCCCCCTTAACCATGTCCTTACTGGTACCTTCCCTTCCCCAAGGACCAGAGGGTACCAGTTATGTAAGTCCTAGGGGTGTGGAGTGAACCCACCTCGTCCGAGCTGCAGGAAGTTAAACTGCCAAGAACCACGTCCTCAACACATGACGTTAAACTGTGACCCGACCTCGTGCCCCTCACGAAGGGTCCCCCCAACTCGAACATTCTTTACACCACTCGTCTCCATGGGAATGGAATCACCCATTCACATGGGATGAGATCCTCCTTGTCGGAGTGGCATATGTTCGTAGGAGAAGGGAGACCCTAGTTCCCCAACGGATGGCTACACCTCTGCATCTCTGTACTTCCACACTACCAAGGTCAGCGGAGGGCGTGATAGGGAATGAGGCACCTCCCACCATTGGACCAAGGTCCATCTTTCCCGCGCTTTGTCGCGCCATGGGCCTCCATCCTGGAGTAAGTCCTAGCACCGTGGGCCGCCTAACGTGTAAGCCCCTCTTCGCTTCTCATGGACGCTTCCTTCGCGACGTGATCGTCAGGTCCTTGCAACCTCTTGTTTCTCACACCGAGCATGAATCACGTGGGCTTACAGTGAGCACCGACCCTGACCCCCCACCCTTAGAGAACTATGAGGACTTTGATCCATGTCAAGGCATGGTACGTAGGAAGCCTCCACGAGGTTCAAGCCCACCCGTCATTCATTCACGACGAGTTTCGCCCTCGTCCAGCATGACGTTAAACTGCATGCCCCTCTTGTCCCACATGACGTTAAACTGCACACCCACATGAACTACGAGGTCTTTGATCCATGTCAAGGCATGGTACGTAGGAATCCTTCCAGAGGTTCAAGCCCACCACTCATTGGACCAAGGTCCACTTTTACGTCGGTCCACCGACAAAGCCCCATATGAACTACGAGGTCTCTGATCCATGTCAAGGCGTGGTACGTAGGAAGCCTCCACGCGGTTCAAGCCCACCCATCATCCAATTCACATCAAGTTCTATCTACGTCTAGCACGACGTTAGATTGCAATTCCAGTCCGACGGAAAGCCGCTGTGACCAACCCGAACTACGAGGTCTTTGATCCATGTCAAGGCATGGTACGTAGGAAGCCTCTAAGAGGTTCAAAGCCACCATCTGGTCGTTCCAACCTCATTCACGTTGATTTACCCCCATCCCGCATGACGTTAAACTGCATTACCCAATCTGAACTACGAGGAATTTGATTCATGTCAAGGCATGGTACGTAGGAAGCCTCCATGAGGTTCAAGCCCAACTCCCGTCGGACCAAGGTCCCTCACTTAAGTCGGTTCGCCGACACCCACCGCCCGTCGTTTATTCGCGACAGGGTTCAAAATCGTCCCGCATGACGGAAAACTGTGTTCCATCAATCCCCCGAACTATGAGGACTTTGATCCATGTCAAGGCATGGTACTTAGGAAACCTTCCCAAGGATCAAGCCCACCACTAGTGGACCCACGGGTCTACTTTCACGTCAGTACGCTGATGATGCTCATCGGGCCAAGGTCCACCTTCACGTCGGTTTATCAGCATCATCCCGAACTACGCGGACTTTGATTCCCTTCCACGGGGATACATAGGAAGCCTCGTCAAGGCTCAAGCCCAACTTCACTGTCGCCCCTGCGATGGTCCCATTTCACTCTCCCTCCACTCCATTCATCAACCTATCACCCGTCCCGATTCTCTCCCGGACCATCTTATCCCGGTGAGACCATGTCGGTACGCTCTTCTTCGCAGCCATCCATGGGATGGCCCCGGTATTGACATCCCTTCAAGGAGGATCCCTCAACCCGATCTATCCTAGCTAATTCTCTGGTTGGGTTGATCCGTCTCCGCTAGACGTTAAACTTGCGGCATACCCTGTGTTGAGCACGGGAAGATGAGGAAAACCTCAGATATGTGTCTATGACATATAATTCCCCGCGCTCGATGTGGGATGCCTCGGGCTTCCACGCCCTTGAGAAGCCTTGTGGCCAAGGATAACAGACAGACATGCCAGGTACCCCAGCATCCAGACACGCTACTGATGCCTCAACGTGACTACTCCCCTCACTAAAGGTTGCTGCACTGACTGGACCCCTTGGACTGTCCCAACAGAATCAGTGTAATTAACCGGCGTCTATGGAAACATGGCACTGGGAAGAGTTTCACGAACTACGTATTAAATATATGAGGGAGACCCGGACTAGGTGACGAGTTCTGAGGAGGAATCCACAGGAGGAAGAACTGACATCCCATCATCCCATTTTGATCAAGGAGCAGACATCCCTGAATAAGGAGCGAATGCCGCCCACCTTTGGAAAGCGGGAATGCGGGGCAACAAAGCGCCGCGCGTCCTCCCCCACGGACGGACGGGCGCGCGCCCCGGAGAAAGCGTCGGAAACAGAAATGGTGAACCCGATGTGAAATTCTTCTCCTCAATATGGAGATTAGTAGCGTTCGAGACACCAGTAGATTGACATGTCACGGGATCCAAATATCTGGTGCCTGGTCCCGCCAAGAAAATGGCGGGCCTGTCGTGAAACTCACCAAAAGTCGGGGCAGTAGAACGTGGGGCACTCCGTTTTGCAGCATGTTGGCGTGGATCCTTCTTACAGACATGGAGAATGGAAGGATGCTGGGGCACTGGCTGTCAATCCTTTTCCTCTCAGTACTGATGAGTTGATCCCTTCATTTGTCGGGAACCAGGTTGCTGTTACAGAGACGTGATCACCGTCCGCTCCTCGCCCACGCAGGGGCAGGGGCAACACCGCCGCGGCCGCCCCACGTATCGCCGCTACCGCCACGACGGCCGCCACATCGCGGAATACGGGGCGCCCACGTCCCCTTTCCCCATCAAAGGTCATCCAGCGAAGGGTGATCAACAACCTCGTGCGCAGGTATGAGGAAGAAGGGGTCATCCCAACTTGGGATATGGCCCGCTTGGACCTGGAGGCCTTAAGGCCCCGCCATCAATGCCGCCCTAATAGGCCACGCAGGGAGCCGCTGCTCCCCACCCCAACATTCAACCGTTTCGGGAGCTTGTCCCCGAAACGCCTTGACGACTCCTCGCCTTACGCTGAAGAGGCGGGCGCCATCCGGCTCAGCCCGCTCAGAGTCCCGACCCGAGGGCTCCAGGCGAGAGCTCCCGCCCAGCCGCGTCAGCGCCGCCGTCCGACCCCGCAGGAAGAGCAGGCAGGCTATGTCCCTGCACCACCTGCACCAGTTCGCCTGACCCGACGTCGGCGCCGGGCCTGGGCTGAGGACGCTCGCCCGGGCGCGTCAACGTCGATAGATACAAAGGCCCGAGCCACCGCCGACGTGCATCGTGAAGCCCCTGCATACACTGAGCAGGGGCACTCCTTCACCCAACCAGGATCGAGACCCCAACCGCCCCACGGGCAGGCTGGGTTGACTCTCCGGGTTGCAGGCCCAAGTGGTGATCTCCGCGAGCTAACCCGCGGTAATGTCACCCCGTACAGAGGTCCTCCCCGTACCACTACTCCACAGAGCGTGGGTCTTCCCCGCTCCGAGGTTCATTATGGAGGCATGCCTCGTGCTACCCCCATCCCGTAGGAAGACCTGCCCCGCGGTAGTGACGCTCAGCGCGGAAACATTTCCCGCACCCACTGTACAGGGTATGGAGTCCATCCTCCTACCCCCGACTGCCAACCTGAAGGCACCGTCCATCCGGTCCCTCTCCAACGTGGGGGCCCTCCCTACGTCCTCTATGCAACCGGCGAAGGTCCTCCTCACCCCAGCAACTCGAGGAGTGAAGGTCAGCCTCGCTCCACTCGCATCGACCATGGAGGTCCTCCCCATGCTCCTGCCAGTTCCAACAGAGTCCCTGCCCACATGGGTACTGTTCATGGAGGCCCTCCCCATGTACCCTTCGACATTTTCCCCGGTGCCCCTCGCACCCCGGCTATCTCGAGTGGGGGCCCTCTCCGCCACGGTGCCAGCGCCGCCCCGAGGCTGCCTAATAGGGATCAACCCTGTCCCGAAGAGCCACCCCGGGGCAGAAGAGTGGGTCGTCGCCGCCACAAGAAGAATCCTGGGAAGGCCCAGGTGGAGATCAAACCTACCCGCTTCTCCGACTCAGAAGAGGAATGCGATTCAGTGATGGAACCTTCTCCTCGATCCTCCGCATCAAGGACTGGGGCAGGAACCAGATGCGTTAGCCTCATTCTCCCGGAATTTGAGGTCCACGAGATTCCCATCTCCCTCCGCAGGTACATCCAAGAGGAAGAAATCTTGGGAATTCCACAGGTCTCGACCGCGCAATCACAGCCTCTGTCACCAAAAGAGCCCTCTACCTCTACCAGAGATCACAGAGAGTTATTTTGGGGGCCAACGACGATAGAGCGACGACACGACCTGTCGCTGGTAGCCGCGGCTCCTGTTCCGGAAGCTGTGGTTATCAGCCCGTCGTATCGTGACATCGTGGCCAGGTCACCTCACTCTTCAGAGGATGGCCCGGAATTCGGCGGCCAGTCAGCTCGTTTTTCGTATTCTCCACCACCGAGCTTACTATCCCAGAGGTCCGCCTCGGTACCGCTACCGGTCCCTCAGCCACCCCCGGTTGACGAGTGGGGCAACACAGGGCCAGACCCTGAGTCCGAGCCTAGGAGCTTCTGGAGTATCCTTGAAGCGGATTACTTCCCGGAGAAGTTCTGGCCGACGGCGGCGCTGAATTTCCACATACCAGAGTCTCTTACCCCTGAAGACGTGGGGTTCTTTTGTCGAACCCTATGGGTGACACACTTCCGCCTCCGTTATGAACGGGTGGTGTACCCCAGAAGTCGAGAGCACTTCGAAGAAATCGGTGAGCAGTGCCGCCTGATCGATGCAGCCGCACTTCTTGTGGCCCAGCACCCTGAGTCGCCAGGCCACCAGATCGCCCTTCAACGAAAATGCGTTTAGAGTCTTAAAGCACTCCGCAGAATCTTCAGGGAAGCCACCCCCCATGTGCAAGTCTGTGGTTGGGGACACTATGCCGCTCTCCTCTTCGACCCTATTCGACGGCAGCCTGATTCGCTATGCGACATCAAGGACATGCCCTCAACAGGGGTCGCAGTCCACATGGCCAACGTTGTGGATAAGGAAGATGAGCTTGAATTCCTTGATGGAGACTTACCACCCGAGGGCGTACTGCCGCTGCTCGACCCATCAGGGAGATTTACCCATCAGCAGAGGAACCTGCTAGGTCTCCCCGTACCCACCGAGTCACTGGTACTCGTTTGAAACACTGGAAAGGGTAAGGAACACGTCGGAATATTCAAGCACTCCGACCCATCCGCCTCTGTACAGAAAACGGACGAGGATCCTGAGAAGGCCACGTTACGCCAGCAGCTTGCGGAGCAGAAGAGGCTGGTTGACGAACTCTTGGCTGAACGCACCGCAGAGCGGCGACCCGACTATGGTAATCCCAGGCTAGGGCAGCAGGGGCAGGAACAATTCTCCCCCGGTGAGATGCCTCCAGGCCACCATGATCATGCTACTGCCGCAGACAGGGCAGAAGCCGGAACATACAGAAAGAGGGTGCGATACGTCTCGCCAAATCCCCCCGAGCGATGGGGCAATCTGAAGAATCCAATCCGGGTTCCCCCAGTCGCCCCACAGGTCGTCCACCCAGTTGACCCACGAGCAGCCGAAGCCGTCTACCATGTTGAAGAACCTGGCAATGCACTTGTGGTTAGGGATCCCCGTCAAGACAGGGACCCCCACCCGGAGGATCTTATCGCGGCGCTCACAGCCCGCCTCGAAGCGTTGGAAACGCGGCAGGTGGCAGTCCCACCGGATGGCAAGCCTTATCCCGCGTGGGTGGATGATATGCTCGCACCTCCGGGTTTTGGGAACCCCACTTTCTTGCCTTTTAACGGGACAGGGGACCCGCCGCAGCACTTGCCTCATTTTTCTTCCAAGTGTGGCCCCATGATGGGGACCCCGGCTCAGCAAGAAGCCGCCAAGCTCCGATGTTTCGTACAGACATTGGAAGGTCCGACATTCGTCTGGTACAGCCAGCTCCCTATCGGATTGGCGACCGGTTGGGAGGATCTTCGCCGGCAGTTCTTATACCAGTTCAGCTCCACCACGCGAAAGAACAGCATTGCAGACCTCTTCAAGTGCAAGCAAAGGCCTGATGAGCGGGTTGCATATTTCATCGCTCGGTGGAAGGGACTTACGTATTCCCTCGATATGCCACCGACTCAGGAGCAACTACTAACAATGTGTGTGGGGAACGTCAAGATAGAGCTGATACCCTCCATGATCACCCAGAACTACCTTGGGGGGTTCAGAGATTTCTCAGATAAGGCTCAGCGCCTTGAGGAAGCCCTGCAACAGGCTAGTCAGGCACGTTTGTTGCCTCCTATGATCCCAGCCAGGAGGACCGCCAGGGCTGAACCCACTACGGTGGCTCAAATAGAAGCCCCGAGGCAGCTGGAATTACTGCCGGCGACACCACCCCCGCAACCTCGCAGAGGTCCGCCACCTCAAGCATAGGCTTCTGCCCAGCAGCGACTGCCTCAGAACCGACAGGTTCCCCCGTGCAACGCACCACCGCCACCTAGGTGAGACAATGAGGCGCCGCCTCCTCGGCAGGCCCCTCCGGCCCCTCGTCAGGGCCAGGGCCCCAGGGCCCTCTATCCGAAAAGAAGGTACCAGACCTATTCGTTCAACGAAAATCAGTTCCCTGGCTACTTCCGATGTGCTCTAGAGCAAGGGATTGTGCGTCTGCCTGAATGCAGAAGGCCGGCAGAGGCGCATCTCACTGATCACTACAACTACTGCCCTTATCATTGGATCCTGGGGAATACCCTCAAGCAATGCTATGTGTTTAAAGACTGGCTTCAAGACCAGGTCAACAAAAACATAGTTAAGTTGGGCCTAGCACCAACACAAGTGGCAGGTGTCTTTGCAGGATCATAGATCGACAGCGACAGCGAAGGCGAGTGGCAGCAGGTCCCTAGCCGTGGATCCCAGAAATATGATGATTGGATGGCTCGAAAAACCATCGTTCGTGCCCATGGTATCATCTGGGCGCGCCTGAAGCAGTCGGAACCTTCATAAGAAGTAGCTGGTTCCTCCGCATCATGTTCACAGTCGGCCTCATCCCAAAAGGGCAAGCAGCGGCGACACAAGAAGAAGCAACGCGCACTGCCGTTGCCGTCGTCATCCCGCACCCTCGGCGACTTTATGCCCCCTGAAATGGGGATTCCTCCCAGAATCCTCCCAGCGGTGGATGACTCCTCGAGCGATAGCTAGGGGTACGCTACGGTTAACACCGTGGAGCTGGTAAAGCCCTATATGACCCCCGACGAGGGGGAACGCCAGGCAGACCTCCCCAACGTTTCCAGCCGACGTCAACGTCAGCAGAATCGCAACCGCGCCGATCATCGAGGTACGTCAGCAGGCACTTTTGGCCAAGCCGTGCACGCTACCGAGACCAGGCAGCAGGCTCAGCGCAGATCTCAGCACGTGCAAAACCATCTAACACTCTCGGCTCTACCTACACTGCCGTTCGTGCTATTGGATCGGGGGGAGCCGCCTTGTTCGTATCACAGTCAGTCTTACCCGGCTACAGGCCAGCCTCCGTTGTCCGATCCTAGTCTGGCGACCACTCTTCAGGCTTCTACTAGTAGGCAGCAAGATGTACCCAGTACTAGTCAATCGCCGGTTCAGCCGGCCGGACCCGCTGTGCCTCCAAATGCCGAACGACCTTCTGTAAGCAGAGGCTCGCGTTTGGCACGAAAGTACGATGTCCTGAAGCACCTGGCCGGCATTCCGGAAAGGCTCTCCATCCTTGAGGCCCTTCGCCTGTCATCTGAAATGTGCGAGGCACTTGCCGAGTCCCTAAGGAGCCCCCTCCAGTTCGAGACGGAGGTAGCAGCTGCAGAATCCTTCCATACCGAGATGATTGAAAACGCAGAATGTCAGGCGGTTATCTTGTTCTCCGGTGAAGATGAGGACCCTCTTATACAGGGGCACATTCGCCCGCTATACATCACTGTCCACTTCAATGGTGTGGAAGTCCGCCGCTGCCTCGTTGACACAGGTTCCAGAATCAATCTAATTCCGACCCGGACGCTGCGAAAGCTGGGTCTGTCCGAAGGTGATTTAACCCCCTCTGACCTCAGGATCCAGGGGTACGACAGGACAGAGCAAACCCTAGTCGGCAAGATCTGCCTGAAGACTCAGTTTGGTGGCTTAATTGCCAGCACCGAGTTCATGGTTGTCTCTCAGGACACCGCCTACAACGCATTGATGGGTAGGCCATGGCTCCATCTGCATGCAGCGGTCCCTTCGTCGTATCACCAGTGCCTCAAGTACTCTCTCCACGGTCGAGTAGGCGTGCTCCAAGGAGACGCGTCCCCTTTCGCTTCTTGTGAGGCCCTCTATCTGGATGCAGGTTATTACAAAAGTAAGGATAAGAAAATCCTAGTAAGCAAGGATGAACCCGCCCCGGTCTCAAGTGACCCCTGGGCAAGCATGGATGACGCCTACATCCTCCCGATCCACCGGTTGGAGGCCACAACCCCCAACATGGGACAATGTTTTGTTGTTTCGGGTATGCAAGGAAGGCATGTTCCCGTGTCCAAGCGACGACGGAAAATCACCTCGTACTCCTACATCAACCAGGCTCAAGTCATCCCGGAACTCCCTACCCCTGTACAGTACCGGGACGTCAAGCTTATGACAATGGCGGTGCGCCATACGTGTCTCTTCCACCGGGCTAGAATTAACCAACTCAGGATGACACGTCACCACTGCTTTGATATCATCAAACGTGGCCCTTTAGGCCAAAGGCCAGATGGGATAGGGTCGACTGCCTTCATTGCTATGGTCTCAATGGCAAGCGAGTCTCCCGATGTGATGACCGCTGCTGACCAAGCCGCCACCAGCTGCCCCTTGGATTTTGATAGCCCAGAAGTACCCCCTGTCGTGGGAAGTCCCCCCATTGGTGGGGAGGAAGACTTGGAGGATGCTCCCCCAGCCTTTGAAGAAGGCGTATCTACCACGGTTGATGAACTGGTACATGTGAACCTTGGTAGCGAGGCAGATCCGAAACCCACATTGATCAGTGCAGCCATGTCCCCCGAGGAGCGGCAGCAGTACGTAGACTTCCTCAAACAGCACTGTGATGTGTTTTCTTGGAGTTACAACGAGATGCCAGGGCTAGATCCCCAAGTGGTCGTTCATCGTCTGGGACTCCCGGCAAAACATCGTGGGTTTAAGCAGCCTCCCAGGAAGATGCACCCTTCTCATGGTGCTATGGTTGAGGCTGAAGTTGAAAAGCTAATCAAAGCCAACTTCGTCAAGGAGGTCCAGTACCCCAAGTGGATTGCCAAAATTGTGCCAGTCAGGAAGAAGAATGGACAGATCAGAGTCTTCATCGACTTACGCGATCTTAATCGCCACTGCCCAAAGGATGACTTCCCACTCCCGGTGACGGAGCTATTGATTGACGCCACGACCGGGTTCCAAGCCCTCTCTTTCATGGATGGGTATTCCGGGTATAACCAGATACGGATGGCCCCCGAAGACGAGGAGTCCACTGCCTTCAGGGCTCCCCAAGGTACCTTTTTCTACCAGGTAATGCCATTCGGTTTGAAAAATGCAGGTGCCACTTATTAGAGGGCCATGCATCGCATATTCAAACCGATTCTAGGGACATTGGTGGAATGCTATGTGGATGACCTTGTAGTCAAATCATGCCAGCACCAGGACCATCTCAAAGACCATGAGAAAGTGTTCGGTTTCCTCCGTTCCCGTCACCTGAAGATGAACCCGCTGAAGTGTGCCTTCGGGGTCACCTCCGGGAAGTTTATGGGCTTTGTTGTCAGATACCGAGGTATCGAGATCGACCCAGAGAAGATCAAGGCCATCAGCCAAATGCCTCCCCTGAGCAACATTCGGGAGATTCGAGGCCTTCAAGGCCACTTAGCCTATATACGCCGATTCATTGCGAATCTGGCCGGCAAGTGTAAGCCCTTTTCCCGGCTCATGAAGAAGGGCGCTGCCTACGAATGGGATGAGGAGTGTCGGAACGCCTTCAAGGAAATCAAGCAGTATCTGCTCCAACCTCCAGTCTTGATGCCACCCGTCTATGGAAAGCTACTGGTCCTTTACGTGACTGCCCTGGAGAGATCCCTCGGTGCGCTGCTTTCCCAGAAGAATAATGAGGGTACTGAGAATAGTCTCTACTATCTCAGCCGCATGCTTCTCGATACGGAGATCAGATACTCCCCTATAGAAAAGAGCTGCCTTGCGCTCGTCTTCGCCATGCAGAAGTTGCGACATTACCTGCAGCACCACGAGGTGCAATTGGTCTCCCGGGTAGACTCACTGAAGTACATCCTGAATCGCCCTATGCTGAATGGACGACTAGCATGGTGGGCGGTGATTCTCCAGTAGTTTGATATCAGGTTTGTACCTCAGAAGGCCATTAAGGGACAGGCATTGGCAGACTTTTTAGCTGCCCATCCAACCTCTGCGGATCAATCCCTGGACCTGGATTTCCCTGATGAGACGATCCTCTCAGTCGATCATGTTGTCCCGTGTTGGCAAATGCATTTCGACGGTGCCTCCCGGAGCCCCACCGGTAGGAGGTTCAACGATCCCAATCTCAACAGAGTGGGCCTGTGTATTGTCTTCATTACCCCGGCGCAAGCCGTCCTACCATACTTGTTCCTATTGTCATAAGGTTGTACGAACAACGAGGCAGAGTACCAAGCTCTCATCACCAGCCTCGAGCTAGACCTTGAGATCCATGTGCCCCATCTACATGTGAAGGGAGATTCAGAGCTGGTAATCAAACAGGTTAATGGCAACTACGTCGTCAGGAATCCGGAGCTCACACCGTTGCTGGAGTACACCCTCCGCCTAATGGCCCAGTTCTCTTCTCGACCAGAGGTTACCCATGTCCCACGGTCACAGAACGACCAAGCAGACGCCCTGGCTGGCTTAGCCGCGTCGCTCGTAGAACCTGAGCAAGATGATTTGGTCATACATGTGTCCCACCGGAGAGTCATTGCCCCCGTCACCCAAGAGGACCATGATAGCCTGCGGGTAAGTCATCTCATCGTCGGACCCTCCACGTCAGGGGTCCCGGGTTCGTCAGACGCAGTGGTTGAAACCACCCCCGAATGGAGAGCACCTTTTGTCGAGTATCTCCAAAATGGTCAGTTCCCAGACGACTGGGCCGAGCGCGAGCGAATTTGATGCCGTGCGCTGCAATTTACCCTCCAGAGTGGCCCCAGTCTGGAACAGATCCTTTATAAGCGGAGTTTCAATGGTGTCCTCCTCCGTTATATCCAAGGAGGGGAGATACCTCAAGTTATTCAAGAGGTTTACGCCGGTTCCTGTGGCACCCATCAAGCTGGGCCGAAACTATCCCATCAAATCCGGAGGTTAGGGTACTTTTGGCCCTCTATGATCCACGATTGTATTGGATATACCAAGAGATGCCACGCGTGCCAAGTACACGCCAACTTCTTGCATCGGCCGCTGGAGACCCTCCACCCCACCAAGTACTCTTGGCCATTTGCGGTATGGGGACTTGATGTAGTGGGACCGTATCCACTGGAAACAGCCCGCCAGTGTAGGTTCATCCTGACTGCTACAGATTTCTTCTCCAAGTGGGCAAAGGAAGTTCCGCTCAAAGAGGTCAAGGCCCGTTCCATCGTTGACTTTGTGAGCTCCAACATTATCCATCGGTTTGGGGTACCTCACGCCGTCCTCATCGATAATGGAACCAACTTCCGAGCAGCTGAATTGAAGAAATTGTACGCTAAGTACGACATCCGGTCAAACCATACCTCCCGCTACCACGCGCAGGCGAATGGACAGATCGAGGCGTTCAACAAGACCCTCTCTAACATTCTGCAGAAGATGGTTGGTCAGAACAAGAAAAGTTGGCCGGACAAGCTCCCCAACGCCCTCTGGGCTTACCGGACGATGACTCGCAACTCTACCCAGGTGACCCCATATTCCCTGGTGTATGGAACTGAGGCCGTCCTACCCATTGAGATCTAGCTGCCGTCGTTACGCACTGCAGTTTATGACCACCAGACATCATATGAGGTAGCCGAGATCCGTCTGGCTGAATTAGAAGCACTGGACGAGAACCGGCTTCGTGCCCTGCACAATCTGGAAAGGCATCAGGACAAGATAGCGAGAGCCTTTGACAAGAAGGTTCGTCTTTGCTCTTTTCTACAGGGCGACCTGGTACTGGCCCTTCGAGCGCCAATGATTCCCGGTAGGAAACCGCCCAAATTAGAACCCAAATGGGAAGGACCTTATATCATCCATAAGGTTTACCCCAATGGAGCATACTCCTTGGTGACCACAGATGGAGAGCATATAACCCCTCCCACCAAAGCCAAATTCCTCAAACGATACTTTGCCTAGGGCAAAAGGGTCCTACACGACCTTAAACTGCAAAATGGTCCCGCACGACCTTAAACTGCATCTTCGTCCTGCAAGATGATAAACTATGAAATGGTCCCGCATGACCTTAAACTGCACGTTATGGTCCAACATGACTCTAAAATGTAAAGTCCTGCACGACCATAAACTGCATCTTCATCTTGCAAGATGTTAAACTGCAAGCTGGTCATGACTTCTTGACCGAGGCTCATCCTCAAGCCCCTTGGCCTCCTCGGGCCCCCGGCCCCGTCTTCACCGTGAGACGTTAAACAGCAAGCTGGTCAGGCCTCCCTGACCGCGGCCCAGCCTCAGGCCCCCTGGTTTTCCCTGATCTATTCTCTTACGGGATTGTACAGTATGGTGTAGGACTACGTCCTCATTCACGTCGGATTACTCGCCGTACCGTACATATCCCCAAATGAGATGCTTCTTATCGTCCCGCATGACGTTAAACTGCATTTCTAGAACTACGTGTGGCTTGATTCCCATCCTCATGGGATACGTAGGACCACCTGAATGTCTAAGATTCGTGTCCAGCCACACCTCTTGGAGATCTCCTGATTTCCCTTTTTCTCAAGAACTACGTATGGCTTGATTCTCATCCTTATGAGATACGTAGGAACGCTCGGACGCCTCGTCTTGAGCCCACTCCCAAGCTTTTCCCTTCCACTATTCCCCCTAGGAATAGTTTTCTTGGAGGATATTTGTGTAAGCAGGGAGTAGGCTTTCTTGGCCCCGCTTATGCAACCCTACTCGCACAAGGATTGTAAGGGTCACACCATGTTCCCGCTCCTGTTCTTCTATTCCGGCCCCGTCCTAACCGCATGACGTTAAACTGCATGGCCTTTAAGAACTATATATGGCTTGATTCTCATCCTTATGAGATACGTAGGAACGCCCGGACATTTCGTCCGTTGGCCCATCCCAAAAGCCAAAATCTTCCCCTCGGGTCAAGACAAGGCAGGGTGCACACTTTTTCCCCAACTCACATCGAGCAAGCCTCAACCCGGCTATACATTCCCCCCTGGATGTGTTTTCCCCTTTCGTGGATGGATACAGTTATGCTTCACCCACTCCTTGACTGGGATTCCATCATCTTTCACACCCGGAGGGACCCCCAAGAACGGCCTGGATACAATTCCCAAGGGCTCTCCTACTGATACGGGCCAACGCCCCCGAGGGTTTTCAAGCAACAAGCCAATACAAGTACCGTGTTGCGAATTTGGTCAGCAGTCGATGCTCATTTGTTGCTCCCATACGGGTCACCATAGGAACGCTGTGTTTCGAACATGGTCAACAGTGTCCTGGATCTTCGGGTCCACCCCGAGATGTCCCAGACATCAAGAACAGTGATTCATTCTACCCTATCCCGATGTGACAAACTTCCCCCAGGTGGTGCTAGCGATCAGGTCCACGGACCCGATTCCTCATAGGGGTGTACGGTGTGATGTGGGACTATGTCCTCATTCACGTCGGGATCATGTACCATGTCGTACGCCTCCCCTTACGAGGCCCATCCTCAGGCCCCTTGGCCTTCTCGGGTCCCCGACCCTCGTCCTCATGTAAGACGTTAAACTGCAAACCAGTCAGGCCTTCCTGACTGATGCTTGACCTTAGGCCCCTTTGGCCTTTTCGGGCCACAGCCCATGCCCCTTCTTCCCTGGAGTGTACGGTGTGGTGTAGGACTACATCCTCATTCACGTCAGGATCATGTACCATGTCGTACGCCTCCCCTTACGAGGCCCAGCCTCAGGCCCCTTGGCCTTCTCGGGTCCCCGACCTTCGTCCTCATGTAAGACGTTAAACTGCAAACCAGTCAGGCCTTCCTGACTGATGCCTAACCATCAGGCCCCTTGGCCTTTCCGGGCCACGTCCCAGGATTCCTCATAAGGGTGTACGGTGTGATGTGGGACTATATCCTCATTCACGTCGGGATCATGTACCATGCCGTACGCCTCCCCTTACGAGGCCCAGCCTCAAGCCCCTTGGCCTTCTCAGGTCCCCGACCCTCGTCCTCATGTAAGATGTTAAACTGCAAACCAGTCAGGCCTTCCTGACTGATGCCTAACCATCAGGCCCCTTGGCCTTTCCGGGCCACTACCCAGGTCCTCTCTTATAGGAGTGTATGGTGTGGTGTGGGACTACGTCCTCATTCACGTCGGCTTCTTCGCCATACCGCGCACCTCCCTTGTTTCGGGGTATATTGCTCCCCTTCTCATCCAGTATGACGTTAAACTACATATGGGGAACTACGTGTGGCTTGATTTCCATCTTCATGGGATACGTAGGACCACCTAAATTTCCAAGACTCGGGTCCAGCCCCATCTCTCAGGAATTCTCATCCCATCCTGGCCCCTTGGCCTATCCTTCCTCCATGAGAGGATTATATGGTGTGGTGTGGGATTATGTCCTCACTCAAGACGGTCTCGTAATGACCACACCATGTTCTCCCCCCCTACTGAGCTGTTTCGTCGATCCCTTTTTCAGCGGTTCACCAATGTGCTTAAGAGTACTCTGGTTTATTACCTGGAATGCCAAGCTTTACTCAGACACGTCCAAACCTGCTTTCCAGGATTTGTGTATCCCTGCATCAGGGCTTTCATCATCTCTCGCACCCGGAGGGACCCCCAATAACGGCCTGGATACTATGCCCAAGGGCTCTCCTACCGTTACGGGCCAATGCCCCTGAGGGTTTTGGACAACAAATCGATAAAATCCCACGTTGCGAATATGGTCAGTGGTCGATGCTCGTTTGTTGTTCCCACCTCAGGCTAACGCGATATGGACGCTGTGTTTCCACCATGGTTAACAGTTTTCCTCTATCGCCATGCCAACCCATTAAGCCCAAATGTCGGGTACACGATTCACACCCTTCATCACTTCATCATGTCCAAGTAGAATCTCATAACTCTTGGTACTTTTCCTCCGTGCACGTCTTCGCGTTGGGAGAACAAGCTGCATCAAAGGTGTCCTTCGAAACTCTCCTCCGACTCCCCTTTGATAGACGCCCCAAGTATTGCGATAAGGATATTCCCCCCTTGTTTCCCACACCGAGTTTATCTCACGTGGGCTTAGGGATCGGGTTGACATCTGTGCTTACTCGGGGAGTTGCCACCCTCCACGGTCCGATCTTTAAGACCATAAACTAATATTCTCATCTGGAACTACGTTCAGCTTGATTCCTATCTTGATAGGATACGTAGGGATGACCAGACCCCTTGTCTTTGGGTCCAGCTTGAGTTCAGCAAGTTCACCTCTCTAGTACTGCCTTCAGGACCCCGACTATGGGACCGCATGGCGTAATGCGAGATTTTGTCCTCATTCACGTTGGGTTTGCAATGGATGCACCACGCATACCCCCGTTCTGAGGGTTAGACCTCCTATTCCTTGTCCTGCATGACATTAAAAGGCATCCTTCAGAACTACGTGTGGCTTGATTCCCATCTTCATGGGATACGTAGGACCACCTGAATGTCTAAGATTCGGGTCCAGCCCATCCTCTTAGTGATCTCCTGATTTCACAATCACCTAGGCCACTTGGTCTATCCCTCTCTAGGAGGGGGATGTATAGGTATGACACATGGTTTTGGGCACCGTGCCCCCTTCCCTTGGGAATCTTCCATCTCTCGATCACCCTCAAGGTTGAGTCCCTTGACTCCTTGCAGTGGTTCACCCATGTATTAAGAGTACTCTGGTCTAGGACCAAGTGTTTCAGATTCAACTTGATCAAGTTCCTTCCACTTGTCAAGCTTCGTGTTCCCCTCCATTCGGGCTTCCATCACCTTTCACATCCGGAGGGACCCCCAAGAACGGACTGGATACAATGCCCAAGGGTTCTCCTACCGTTACGGGCCAACGCTCCCGAGGGTTTTGGACAACAAATCGATAAAATCCCGCGTTGCGAATGCGGTCAGCGGTCGATGCTCATTTGTTTGTCCCCATTTCAGGCTAACACGACAGGATGCTGTGTTGCAAACATGGTCAGTAGTAATCCTCTGTCATCACGCCAGCCCCTTCAGTCCTCGAATGTTGGTTGTATGATTCACATCATTTTCCACCCCATCAGGACCAGGTGGAATCTCGACACTTTTGGCGCTATCCATCAGTGCACCTTTGCATGTCAGGGGGACAAAGCTGCAATATGGCGTCCTTCGGGGCTCCCATGGTCGGAGCTCTAAGACCATAAACTAAGATCCATTCGGGACTATGTTCAACTTGATTCCCATCCTCATGGGATACGTAGGACCGCCCGGACACACTGTCTTCGGGTACAACCCATTTAGAGAGCCAGTCTCTCCCCCAGTTTCACCTCTTACCTCTATATAGGCCCCTCGGCCTAAGGTTTCCCTCTCCGAATGGTGTACAATCTGATGTGGGATCAGGTCTCCATCAATTGTGTTTTATAACACTGCGCACATTTCCCGCCTAGCATCGTCTCTGCTACGTCTGCGCTGCATGACGATAAAATGCATGCTTGGTCCTATCATACGACCCTAAACTGTGACATTATCGTCCTGGCCGCACGACCAAAAACAGCACCTCATTGTGGTGACCTCGTTGTAGAGGACATCACGTTGGGTATTGGTCACGTGTCATGCCATTTGTCAACTCCCATCACGTCTTGATCCTTGTGGTGACATCACAGCCTACTATTCTGGGCCTGTCACTTCACAAAAAAAACCATTCACCTTAAAGAACAAACAAGATACATCAAATTTCGCTTCTTTTAGTGCAAGGGCCACGCCCGCACTCCCCTTTTCCCCTGGCACTGGTATCCTACCATGTCACCTTCTAGAACTACGTATGGATTTATTCTCATCCTTATGAGATACATAGGAGCGCCCGGGCACTTCCCCGCGGGCCCAGCCTAACCTTTGTGTTCAGTCCCTCGACTCGAACATTTCCCCAGAGAACTCATGGTAAGTGGGGCTTAGGTCCTCCTTCACGCCGGGTCTTGACGCCATGCGTCCCCTGCTCCCTTTACCCATTTATTGTCAAAGGCACCCTTCAGAACTACGTATGGATTGATTCTCATCCTCATGAGAAACGTAGGAGCGCCCGGGCACTTCCCCGCGGGCCCAGCCTAACTTTCCCTTTCGGTCCCTTGACCAAAAACCTCTCCCAAGGAGGTTGCGCAGTGTAATATGGGGTTGTGCCCTCATTCACGTCGGGTTGTTCACCGCGCCGTACACACCTCCTATTCCCATTCACGCCAGGTGATTGAGTTACTCCACTATGTGCCTCTTATGTTTCCTCTCACCCATGGTCCGAATTCTACGACCCTAAACTAAGATCCCCCCAACGGAAAGGAATCTGATCCCTCTCTCTAATACGTTTCATTGCCGTATTCAGATGTGTTTTGACAAAAAGACCGAAGTGTGGGATTGTCACAGGGACATCCCCCTCATCCCATGACCAAGATTTGTGAGCTCGCTATTTGGATCCTCATCCTCTTCCACATCCAAAAGGACCCTCAGACGAAATGGATACTAGGCTTAAGGGCTCTCCATGAATGCTAGACCTAAGGGCCCTTCAATCGTTTCGGGCCAACGTCCCTACGAATATTGGACAACAAATCGATAAAATCCCGCGTTACGAATACGGTCAGCAGTCGATGCTCATTTGTCTGTCCCCATTCTAGGCTAACGCGACAGGATGCTGTGTTGCGAACATGGTCAGCAGTAATCCTCCATCTTCATGCCACCATCATCGTGATCTGAATCTCGAGCACCATGATTCACACATTTCCATTTCCTCATGTTCAAGTGGAATTCCATCATACTCGGCTCTTTCTCTTCGCGCATCTAGGTGCGCTAAATGATCATGTTAGTGTCATTGGGCCGGTATTCACCGAGCGTCCCTTTTCCCTAACCTTCCCCTCTTTGTGTCGGGAAATTCCCACCACTACTACTTGTTTCCCACACTGAGCACGACTCACGTGGGCTTAGTAGTTTTGGCGGGATGAGTACCAACGTGGTCAGGCTGCTCATCGTCCTGCATGACGTTAAAATGCGCTTTCATAACTACGTATGGCTTGATTCCCATCCTCATGGGGTATGTAGGAATGCCCGACCACTTTTCTTCGGGCCCAGCCCAATCCTCACTCTTGGTCCCTCGACCTGAAGAGTTTCCTCCGGGGGTATGTGGTGTGATTTGGACTCCAAGTCCACATTCACGTCGGTTTTATATCTACCGCACCACACGCTTCCTTCCCTTTTATCCCACGTCCTATTGTATGACGTTAAACTACAGGAGTCTATGTGTCTTCAACGCATGACATGAAACTGCGGTTCTACCCTGAACAAGTTCAGGATGCCCCAAGATCCCACTGGAAAGTGATAGATCCCCTCGCCAGAGAGGCCCTGTCTGAAAGAAGGAATGATCCATGATCAAACCGATGCGCCTATCTGGAGTGCCCTCACCACGGTGGTGTAACTACCTAAGTGTTGGATTCTGTTCGGACAGACTATCACTCCATATTCCACGCTTTGCGTGCGCCTTATTCGGACCCTCTTCCCCTTTCATGTCTCACGGGACCCCCTAACGGCCTGGTCTCATGCCGCATCGGCTCACCTACCGTCCTGGGCCAACGTTCCGAAAGACGGGTCATATCTCGAAAGACCCCCTAACAGTATGGATTTTTGACCTATGGTCCGCCAAATGTCTTGGGCCAACATCCCGAAGGATTGATCAACAACATTTGTGACATGGTCCCGTGTTTCAAACATGGTCAACGGTCGACCCTCATTTGTTGTCCCCATTACAGGCTAACGCAGTAAGGGTACCGCTTCTCCTCCAAGGTTAACGGTTGTACCTTATTGTCACGCCATCCCCACAGTGTTCCGAATCTTGGGTATCGTGATTCACACTTCCCATTTTCATCTGTCTGGACCAATTTCAGTGCCCCTGGCGTTGCCCCGTTCGTGCATAAGATCATGTTGAAGAAACGGTAATTCGGCTATCCTGAAAGATCCTTCTCCCATCAAGCCTCTCCCATCTCTCAGAAATCCAGACTGGTAATCCGAATCCCAGGCACCAGGCTCGACCCACGTGGGCTTGGGGAATTGTCCCCGAACGTCCCGCAAACATTGTAGGGATGTAACAAGGCAATTCGACAGTGGAAATCGTGCGTGCTACGACATTCAAAACAAAGGTAAAATTTGGAAGCACGAAAGTACCAATAAAGGGTTTTGGGTTTGTTACAATACTCGGGGGTCAACTTCCCCCATGGACGGGTTGACCCCGTCAAAAGAGCATTGCAGCTCCGCCACCTGTTGACTTGCGGCATCCAAGGCTTGCTGCCACTGAACCAGCTCCCGCTCCTCCTCAGCAGCGGCGGGGCGCAGTTCGTCAGTCCTGGCTTTGGCCCTCTCCACACTAGCCTGAACGACCGCCATCTCTCCAGAGGTCTTCCTCATATGCACTTCTTCCTCTGCCAGCTGGGCCTTCAACCGTGAGACCAGCTCAGTTTGTGCATCAAGAGAGGCTTAAAGCTCATCTGTTCGGGTCTGCATCTGTTGAACCTCACCTTCATCCTCCTGGATCTTCTTGATGCTGGTCGCTTTCCTCCGCTGCCAGCCCACGCTGAGCCCGCGATCATGCTCCCGGATCTTCTCAGCCATAAGATCTCGGATGAGTGCGTAAGGACGTTGGGAATCCACTCCCCCAGCGCACAGTTCGCGCAACCGCGAGCGAAGCCTATCCATTTCGGCCAACCATTGTGCTTGGGGAGTGTCCTTGATAAAGCGCGCGATCAGCTTCCACGACCGACGGCGGACTATGCTGCTGTCTTCCTCGTCGGAGGCCGTTTCGTCCCAGTCTGCTCGATTGGCAGGCTCGTACGCGGGATACGCCCGCAGGAAATCCTCGGCAAGATCAACATCCGGTGTTGAATCCAGTATGACACCTCGCGCTGAAGCAGGCCTGACAAGACTGGGACCGACCGGTTGATCCTCTTCCTCAGAGTGCACCTTGATGACTTCGGGTACGACCCCGGTGGTGGACCTGCCAGGGATGATGTGCGTCGCAGCTTGAGGAGATGGCGGGACTATCGCCACCATTACTGGCATTCCCCTAGGAGGGACGCCACCAGACATCCCGACCAGCCTTTCCGCAGCGGCCCACGCCAGTCGAAGAACTGTACGACAAAGAGGGACATAAACGTTAGTTGGCATGGTCTACAGGTGACAACGAGGAGACCAGTGGAGGAGACTTACGGAGGTCCACCTCTGAGCGCTGCTCTTGAGACGGTACTGACGGGACCCCGAGACGAGGCCCCTGTATACTATTGGAAGGTCTGGAGATTCCGGAGGAGCCACCTCGGGCACCCTGGTCCCACCAGACGCGGAACTGGACGCAGCCATAGGCGTGGGTTCTGAAGGTCCCGCATCATCACCCGCCAAGGAGCGAGAACGAGGACTGCGAACAAGTTCCTCCTGCATGGCTCAAAAATTGGTGAGAAGTCCATAGGGACCCAAGAACAGATCGTAAGGAGAGAAGTTCAGAATTCTACCTCGAGAGCCTCCGTGAAATCGTCGGATTCTGAGCCTCGGTCTCCGACCTCACCCTCATCCAGCGGGCTCCCTCCTCCAGCCTCATCCTCCTGAGAGGAGTACTCTGATTCCTCCGGCAAGGGGAAGTGCTCCCTCAGATCAGCAGCCGATAACTGTGGGGGGACCGTCTGATTCAACAGTACCCTCACCCGGTCTGTCATTGGGCGAGGGACACCACTGGAGTGGACGTAATCCTCCAGCTCTTCCAGGTACTACTCTACCTCCGCCGGAGATGCCATGAATCCAGCCCAAACCGGGCCTATACCCGGTAATTCCATCCCGAGGTGATTCAGGTGGGCCCATATCTCGGATGGGATGAGGAATTTCCGGTTGACATCCCAAATGTCCCAAGATTCCGGGAAGACGACATCCTCTGGCATGTCAATGTGACGCAAGCGCTTCCCCGGAGCCTGAGTGGATATCCTACGAAATCCCCTTGGTGGCCGCCCCTCCGGATGACCCTGCTCTCCCGGAATCACCAGATCCACCGCTGCTGCCATACCCTCGGTCAGTGCGGGTCTCGCCGCCATGGCAGCCCCACTACCGCGAGCGGACCTAGCTGCCCGCCGACCCCGACCTCGATATAGAGGAGTCCCACCGTCACTGACCCGGATAGTTGGTTGCTTCAGCATATCTCATGGGTAAGCAGCCTCCCAACTGATGGCGTACTCCTTCACTAATCCGAAGGCGGCGATGGATGGAGGCAATGCAATCCGCATCTCTTCCATCTTCCCGTGTGAACATGAGCCACATCTGCCTCATCACACACGGGTGATCCTCGTGACGCACCTCCCAGTAAACCTACGAGGTCAGCCGCTAGAGGCACCGGAACTGCCTCGCAAACCGATGCGGAGTGTACGGTTCACAGAGCGGCTCACGATCTATTTGTGCCACGAAAACTCTACCTCGGAAGGCCAGGAGGTAAGCCCGATGTTCTTACATTCCCCGTCCGTCATCAGTAAGCATCCCCGTCGGCAACGGGAAGGGATGGAAATTGAACTCATCCGCCCTCCACACCCGATTCAGCACCATTGGAATGGCCAGTTTGAATGGGAAGCTCCCGACCGCGTTCAGGATGGAGGGGAGGAAGTTCGATCCCGGTGGCGAAATGGGGTTTGGATACTCGTAAATCCCCCTGATATGCACTGCGATCCACCCATACAAGAGGTGGAAGGGCCCGCATATCCTTGGCGGCTTCTTGCCCTCGCTAATATGCCGCAACATTCTGTACAGTTTGGTGAGCATCGGGATCCCCAGGTTGATCCGCTGCACCATGGCCAACATCGACGCCATGATAAACGAGCTGGGTCGTACCCCCATGCTTGTATCCCTCACTGGTAGGATCCAACCACAGATGAGATCCGCGATGAACGCCGCCATCCTGACTATCAGCTGTTGTTCAGTGCTGACACTGAAACCCCAAGTCTTCCATTGGCTGTCCTCCAAGACCTGCCAATACGAGTGCCCCTTGCCCCGTTGGGCTTCCCTTGGACAAGTTTGAGGCCTCGGAGGGGACTCTCGATTCTCTGGGAAATTCAGGAATCATTTGAACCACCTTCTGAAGTGGACGTCCCTCACTGCCTCCTTGTCCTCTCTAGGGACAAGTGCCATCAGCGCCGACGCCAGTCGCAGCATTTGCTCCACATCCCCCCACGCGCTGACAACGGGGAGGAATTCGTCATACATGGCCCCCAAGATCGGGACCCCAGAAATCTGGTGGACATCCCACAGGATGATGCCCACCTCCCCATGATGCAGGTGAAAAGTGTTGGTCCTAGATGACCATCTACTCAGCAACTCCGGCATTAGCTGCTTCGGTTGGTAAATGTGGAATTGGGAGGCCCATGCCGCCTCATACAACCCCACTCTCCTCAGCTCGGCCCCAAACTCCTCGCATGAGGTTCCTACCCAGTAGGCCCAGGCCCAGTCATCAGTAAAGTTGCCGCCCTGGCGCAGGTCCCACTCATCGGACCATCCCTTCTTCGAATCCTGAAAAGCCGCCTTCAGCATGGTAAGGTAGAGGGGAGGAGAATTCTCCGGCTGCAGTGGCTTCCCGTCAATGTCGTTCAAATGGTTGTAGAGACAGTCAGCGGTAACAGGTGTGAAGTCCTCCCGCGCATGACCATCGGCCGCCCTGAACCATTGGTGTTGGCACGATGTTCTCCTGAACCAGCAAGCTGGTTCATCCCTATTCTCCTCAGGGATAAAGACATCATCCCTCAGCCCGAAGTCGTACAACAGCAGTTTCTTGCACTGCGGATAATATTTCTGACCCTCTGAGAGTAGATCTATCAAAGAAGTGTGGTCTGAGTGGCTCCGGATCATCTCCCCCAAGCCTGGACAGTTGGTCATCTCATCTCGACGAGCAGTATCTGCAAGGACCCCCAATACAGCCTCTTGATGGGCCATTTTAACTCTGGCCCTCAGAAAATAATTCTTTCGGCTGGATCGCGAAGCTCGACCGTGAAGCTGAATCGCGAAGCCAGATCGTGAAGATCGGTCGCGAGACCAAGCCGCGAAGTCTGGCCAAGGCCGACAAGCAGAGGTTCGCTTGGCGCGGACACGGAGTCGGAGACCCGCGGTTCGCCGCGAAGCTCGATTCACGGAGGGCTGTCGCGGAGTACGCGGAGCTTCGTGAAGTCGAGAGCACAAAAAGACAAGGAAGGCACGTGAAGACAAAAAAGAGGTCGACCCCCTATTTATAGGCAGAGACCCCGAAGCATCGCGGCGCGCCTCACCCGCACGTAGCATCGCGGCGCGTACCGGATCTATGGCCCCGGTCAGCACCGCGAGTACCCTTCGCGAAGCCGCATCGCAAAACCGCCGACAATTTTGGCGATTTTCCCTCAGAATTCGACCCTTTTCCCTCCGCAGCTCCAAGTGTTAGGGGGGAAATTTTTTGGCGCCAAAAATATGGCCCGAAAGAAAGGAACGAAAAAGACAGCTGGCGCACTGGCTCGCGAAGCACCGCCGCGAAGCACCCACGCGAAGCACCCCGACCATTGCGGCCCCGCGAAGCTCATGAGGCGGTAATGCTCTGCGAACACATTTGATGTTCGCGAGCCGCCGCGAAGCTCCTGAGGCGGTAATGCTCCGTGAACCCATTTGACGTTCGCGAGCCGCCACGAAGCTCCAGAGGTGGTAATGCTCCGTGAAAGCATTTGACGTTCGCGAGCCGCTGCGAATCTCCAGAGGCGGTAATGCTCCGCGAACGACGTTGACGTTCGCGAGCGTGCCGCGAAGCACCGAAGGCGGCGCGCGATTTATGCTTCACAGCGCCCCTTCCCTATAAATACTGGACTCCCCCTGAGTCCAAGAGGATGGACAATCCGACCTTTCGGCTTCTCCTCTCCCGAATCGCGAAGCACTCTTTGCCCTGGGAATCATGAGCTCCGCGAGGTACTTCTACTTCGCGAGACTCCTCTGCATTGTCTCATTTTGAGCCCCTCTTCCGAGAGGGATTCCCTTCGCGAAGCTCAAGGGAATTCGCAAAGGAAGGGTATTCCCAAGGGAACCCAGGCAGCCGCAAAGCGTTTATGCTTCGCGAAACACCCAACCCATGCTAGTGATCCCTATGCTAAGGCAGGATCGCTACACATCGCGAAGCACACTGCTTCGCAGGACCCTGCTTCGTGAGGCACCTCTTCTTTGCGAGGCAGAGCTCGGCAAACACTATTCCACTTCGCGAAGCACCTTACACTCACACCTATGACCCACGCTAAGGCCAAGGCACTCCACTTCGCGAAGCACACTCCTTTTCTTAGAGATTCCTCTTTCCATGCGACCCTCCAGGTTTGCACGATGTGATTTCAAAGTCCCATGGACAATGCCACTCGTAGCGTTTCTTCGTCTAATGCTTCTTCGCATAGGCACGCTAATGGCTATTGCTTATTCACATAGACACGCTAACATGGACCCCTCGATGGTTCATTCCACGACCCCCCTTAACCATGGCCTTACTGGTACCTTCCCTTCCCCAAGGACCAGAGGGTACCGGTTATGTAAGTCCTAGGGGTGTGGAGTGAACCCAGCTCGTCCGAGCTGCAGGACGTTAAACTGCCAAGCACCACGTCCTCAACACATGATGTTAAACTGTGACCCGACCTTGTGCCCCTCAAGAAAAGTCCCCCCAACTCGAACATTCTTTACACCACTCGTCTCCACGGGAATGGAATCACCCATTCACATGGGATGAGATCCTCCTTGTCGGAGTGGCGTATGTTCGTAGGAGAAGGGCAGCCCTAGTTCCCCAACGGATGGCTGCACCTCTGCATCTCTGTACTTCCCCACTACCAAGGTCAGTGGAGGGCGTGATAGGGAACGAGGCACCTCCCACCATTGGACCAAGGTCTATCTTTCCCGCGCTTTGTCGCGCCATGGGCCTCTATCCTGGAGTAAGTCCCAGCACCGTGGTCCGCCTAACGCGTAAGCCCCTCTTCGCTTCTCACGGACGCTTCCTTCGCGACGTGATCGTCAGGTCCTTGCAACCTCTTGTTTCTCACACCGATCATGACTCACGTGGGCTTAGAGTGAGCACCGAACCTGACCCCCCACCCTTAGCGAACTACGAGGACTTTGATCCATGTCAAGGCATGGTACGTAGGAAGCCTCCATGAGGTTCAAGCCCACCCGTCATTCATTCACGATGAGTTCCGCCCTCGTCCAGCATGATGTTAAACTGCATGCCCCTCTTGTCCCGCATGACGTTAAACTGCACACCCACCTGAACTACGAGGTCTTTGATCCATGTCAAGGCATGGTACGTAGGAAGCCTTCCAGAGGTTCAATCCCACCACTCATTGGACCAAGGTCCACTTTTACGTTGGTCCACCGACAAAGCCCCATATGAACTACGAGGTCTTTGATCCATGTCAAGGAGTGGTACGTAGGAAGCCTCCACGAGGTTCAAGCCCACCCATCATCCAATTCACGTCAAGTTCTATCTACGTCCAGCACGACGTTAGATTGCAATTCCAGTCCGACGACAATCCGCTGTGACCAACCCGAACTACGAGGTCTTTGATCCATGTCAAGGCATGGTACGTAGGAAGCCTCTACGAGGTTCAAAGCCACCATCTGGTCGTTCCAACCTCATTCACGTTGGTTTACCCCCGTCCCGCATGACGTTAAACTGCATTACCCAATCCGTACTACGAGGAATTTGATTCATGTCAAGGCATGGTACGTATGAAGCCTCCCTGAGGTTCAAGCCCAACTCCCGTCGGACCAAGGTCCCTAACTTACGTCGGTTCGCCGACACTCACCGCCCATCGTTTATTCACGACAGGGTTCACTATCGTCCCGCATAACGTAAAACTGTGTTTCATCAATCCCCCGAACTACGAGGACTTTGATCCATGTCAAGGCATGGTACGTAGGAAACCTTCCCAAGGTTCAAGCCCACCACTAGTGGACCCACGAGTCTACTTTCACGTTGGTACGTTGACGATGCTCATCGGGCCAAGGTCCACCTTCACGCCGGTTTATCGGCATCATGCCGAACTACGCGGACTTTGATTCCCTTCTACGGGGATACGTAGGAAGCCTCGTCAAGGCTCAATCCCAACTTCACTGTCGCCCCTGCGATGGTCCCATTTCACTCTCCCTCCACTCCATTCATCAACCTATCACCCATCTCGATTCTCGCCCGGACCGTCTTATCCTGGTGAGACCATGTCGGTACGCTCTTCTTCGCAGCCATCCATGGGCTGGCCCCGGTATCGACATCCCTTCAAGGAGGATCCCTCAACCCGATCTATCCTAGCTAATGCTCTGGTTGGGTTGATCCGTCTCTGCTAAACGTTAAACTTGCGGCATACCCTGTGTTGAGCATGGGAAGCTGAGGAAAACCTCAGATATGTGTCTATGACATATAATTCCCCGTGCTTGATGTGGGATGCCTCGGGCTTCCACGCCCTCGAGAAGCCTTGTGGCCAAGGATAACAAACAGACATGCCAGGTACCCCAGCATCCAGACACGCTACTGATGCCTCAACGTGACTACTCCCCTGACTGAAGGTTGCTGCCCTGACTGGACCCCTTGGAATGTCCCGACAAAAGCAGTGTAATTAACCAGCGTCCATGGAAACATGGCACTGGGAAGAGTTTCACGAACTACGTATTAAATCTATGAGGGAGACCCGGACTAGGTGACGAGTTCTGAGGAGGAATCCACAGGAGGAAGAACCGACATCCCATCATCCTGTTTTGATCAAGGAGCAGACGTCCCTGAATAAGGAGCGAATGCTGCCCGCCTTTGGAAAGCGGGAATGTGGGGCAACAAAGCGCCGCACGTCCTCCCCCACGGACGGACGGGCGCGCGCCCCGGCAAAAGCGTCGGAAATAGTATACTAGAAGAAATCTTGAAAAATTTAGTGGGGGAAAATATTTTAAACACAAGTTTCATTTCAATAAAAATTCAATTAGAAGATATTGTATACTTTATTAATGGATCTCATGAAGAATTAAGGGCTATGTGATTAGGTCACATGATTTCATAACAAAAAATAGGGAATAAGATTGTGTAAACCAGAACCACTCATTTGGTGGCATGAGGAAAAGTGACTAAGAGTGTCTATGTCTTGGCCTTCAAGTGGTCTCTGGTCCACACATGATTCCCAAGAGACAAACAATCCCTCAATTCCTAGATATTCAGGAATCACTATGGATACAAGGTCACCTAACACAAAATTTATCATCTGATTAAAGTTATCCATGAAAACCTATTAAAAAATAATTGTTATCTATTAGACACACTAGATACATGATTTACTAACCCTTAATAGATCACACAAAGAAGTGATCATTGATGGGGTCTTATTACAGTCATTTTTGTTTAAGTGGTTCCCAATTGCTGTGAAATTATCAAATGTTAAATGGGTCATCTGATCGACTCTAGTGCGGGGTTATCCATGATGGAACCTCCTCACAATCATTATTTGAAACATGACACATTGGGGATACATCATTAGTTACGTGAAACCATATCACGTATAGCACATGAACCCATGCTGACTTATAAAAGAAAATTTTCCAAATTAAGTCTATGTAAATTGCTCACCCACCATTCAAAGAGGAACAAATATAGACATGATAGTGTTTATAAACCCCTCTTCCCCGACACTTGAAAAACTCAAACAAGATACAATAAAGAGTTGATAAGTACAAATGAAAAGTTAAACAACAACAAGGCTAAGAATAATCACTCAACTTCAAGGCCCCCCACATGATAAATTTAGTGAGTAAATTTTAATAAATTTAACATGAATGGGTGGATTTTTTCATAAAATTTAAACCGATAACCTGAACATATTGGAAAAATGAGGATCTTATGATGAACCATTGGTCATGAAATCATGATATTATTTGATTATATCTAGATCATGTGAACCCATTATAAAAAACCTAACAAAATATCAGTTATATGATGATGTGACCCTCATGACTCGGTCTCTTAGATATCCCTTATAACCTCCATTTGATTATGTGACCCCATTTCCTTTTCATGGTGTCATGGATCTTCCACCTTTACACGAATGACATGAACCCATGCCCTTAATTTGATTACCTGACCTTTAATAATGTCACTTGAAACAAAAAAGTCCCTATAGTCTAATTTTCCCACAAGGGTGTCCAACTTGGTGTATGTCCTTAATGATCCAATGATTTATAACCTCAAGATGAAATAATCCTTATGATGTTAACCATATTTCTTTAACCATCATCAATCCAAAGAATGTATGAGCTAAGGGGAATCTGGTTCCTATTATAATCATGATATATAGGGAACCTTCTTATTCTTGAGCTCAATATCCAATATATTCTCATTTTTCCTTTCATGATACCATAGTCCTCATGAAGACCATAATTCCCCCATATAGATTTTCACATTAAAATACACCTTATTAAAGAACATCTTGTTCCTCATAGATCATTACCCTCCATGAAACTCATAACCATATTTCACTTAGTAAATCCATAGTTTGTATTCCTATAAAAATAAAATATTTTCCCCTGATAAAATGTGTTTGATATTCAACTATATCTTATTTCTCACACTGATCAAGACTAAAATAGTCTTAGAGATTTACAAAAATCATTACATTTTTATAAGAAAATATAGTCATTATTAGAGTCCTTATCATGTATTACTCTCAACTATGTTTACCTTCAATGGGACATACTACCAATGTGGAATCAGAGTGTAGACTCAATGTGTAATCCCTATACAAATTCATTATTCTGATTTCATGCAATTATTTTTTTCTTCTATTTCTTATTTTTTATACTAATCATGACTCACTTGATCACACAAATTTTAATTTTAATTTACATTAGTATAACACAAATACAATTAATATGGTATTACTCATTTGGTTTAATTCTTGAATATATATTTATATCCTTAAAAGGGATATAATATCAAAGAAACATATCATGGAAGCATCATAATGAATAATACCTACTCAAAACTCTATTATCTCACAAACTAAAACATAGAAGTTATCATCATTAGAACTACGAAGAGTCTAATTCCTTTAATAAATAGGATATGTATGATGCCTCTTCAATTCTCGATCCATCATATCCAATATTTAAATGTCACCATAGATATCCTTACCCCATGAAAACTGCATGATTTTATCCTATCACATAACCTTTAAATATGTCATTTGAATTATGTGTCTTTGACTCTAGCCTCAAGAAGATACATATGATACCTCCTTGATATTCAAACCTAATATCATTAACCATACACATCTACCCACATCAGGACATACACAAAATAAAATCATTTATGTCCATTCATCATTAGGTTATACTCAAATGGGTCTAGAAATGTCATCTATTGAGGCCGTATTCCCTATAGACTATCTTTTGTTAATACATATTCAAGATTAAATCATGCCTCACATGGAGGGACATATTATGTTTGGGGAACATTACATCATCCTCCTTAGTCTGTACACCATATGTGTTCCATTTTCTCAGGGACATCTTCCCCATGATATCAACTTATCTTTATTACACCATATTACTTATGAGGCCATCTGAAGAGTGAAAATCATGTATATATCCCACGCCAATAATTTTTATATACCATTATGATTTCCATCATAAACAAACAACATTAAACTAAATTGAATCTTCCTTTGAAAAAGAACTTGAATGGTACAACATCTCTAGTTATGAAACACCAAATACATGGGTTACAGTTCCTTCCACAAGGATACATATAAATACCTTTCATGGGATTAATCGAAATGAGATTAAAACATCCACCTTAATAGAAGGAAATAAAATCTAGAGCGCCCGGCTATATGGATCTAAGATATAGACACTCAAAAGTTCTCATCCCTACTAATAGTGGGTAACAAACAAACAATTATATGTTTTAGGGTAACCAGTCCCATATTAAGGTTAGGTAATGATTCATGAACATGACATAAATCAATAAGAGATTCTTGAAGTAGGTAGTAAATCCCCCTAATATTATTTGATGAACCTGACCTCCTATCCACTCTACCAATTAGAGTCCATAAGAATCTTTGGAAAAAAACTCCATTAAACACATACCTTTGGAAATGAATCTTGTATATCAATAAAAATATTGAAACAGATGAGTGTTTCAGGTCCCATTAATAAACCCAATTTGAAACCATTGGATATTGGATCATTAACCCTAATTGTTTTCTTCCCCATCCGATGTTGAAACATTATTATATATATAACTAATTTTATTTTAATTGGATCTTTATTCTATGAATGTTAAAATATTTTCATTTGAATTTTTTAATAGATACATATTTATTTATTTGGGTTATTTATAAAAATTGAACGATTTTAATTTAAAAAATTTATGAAACCCATTTTATTTTTATTTAATCTCTATGATTTGATAATTGAATGATTTCAATCATGACACCATAATTATGGGTAATGAATAGTGGGTGTTACATTGCCTAAAAATTAATTAGTTAAATGTGTTTAACTAATGAGGAAAGTCTATGAGATTAATTTTTTTCCCAATTATGTGGGAACATATGGTTAATATTGTTAGAGAAATGATTCCCAACACTAATGTTTGTGACATATTTCAAAGTTATCAGCATTTTATTCTTATACATATTGTTATATTATGTTCCCATGGATCATGTTTTTTATCTCATGTTCTAAACTCTTATGATTTATCTATTAATATATTACAAGACTTATGAAATGATTTAAAATGAATTATTTATTGGGAATAATTTTCTTATATTTCTTGATTGAACCCATATGCACAACTTATTTTCACTAATGATATTCAATTTTTACCTATTGGTTTTAATCTTACTGAGCATATGAGGTCACCCCTTTCTTATGTTTCCATTACACCATGTTTTAATTATGTTTACAACTTGAGATATGCCTATATGCAGTATACTAGGGCCCGAATATGGAGAAATGATCAAAATAATTGGAAAATAAGTTACTTATGAAGATAGTCACCAAAGACACCAAACCTTTAGTTCTTCAGTTTGGGAGACTATTAGTGAGATAAAATGATTAATCTTATAAAATAACAAAATAAATGTGTTTATTTATCTTAGGTTTTTTAAATAGGGAATTAATACTATATTATATTAAATTAATGATGTGAAGGAAATTATTTAAGAGGATAATCAATTACGAGATGAAAAAATAGTTCCTAGATTTTGTAAACTACAATAGAAAGATTCATGCTGATATACATTGAGGAAAAAATGTTAGAGTTTTTCATTATATTTTTATTAATACTAAATTATAAATAAATATATCTTTAACTTGTAACAAACATTTGAAAATAATGAATCATTAATTATTGGACAATAAATATTCCATAGATAATATAGTTATACTTAAATATAGGATGGTATATATTCAATTATTTAATAATAAACTATGCGAGTACAGTGTAAAAAATATAGAGATAAAAAAAATATAACATCACTAATAAAGGATGATGTTTTAGTTTATTAGATAATCATGATGTACTCTATAGAATATATTTCACTTTTATAAGAAGTATAATAGATCTCTGAAAATATTCTACCAACATCAGGAATCAAAATTTACAATTTAAA
Organism: Viscum album; assembly: GCA_963277665.1. Lineage (NCBI taxonomy): Eukaryota > Viridiplantae > Streptophyta > Magnoliopsida > Santalales > Viscaceae > Viscum > Viscum album. The sequence continues at coordinate 9,292,441 of OY728145.1, forward strand.
AGGGGTTTACAAACCATTCATTATACAGGGGTTCCTTGACGAAGAATTTATCTAGAAGAGATATGGAACAACAAGGTTGTGATAATTCTTTGTAATTAAAATCAACCACAAATATGATCAAGGATAAAATTTGAAACTATCTAGATATTGATAGTATTAATGTGGTGACCCTTGAAAATATTTCTCACGTTTATTTTTTCTTTTTTCTTTTCATGGATTTTTTTCCTTAAATAGAAAATAAATGTTTTTTTAGGTTGAAACTAATTAGATTAGAATTTCCCAAAATTGTTTCTCTAGAGAATCAGTCGGGTCATATCACTTTATCTCATAGTCTATTTAATGTTTTATTCCATATCTATTTATATATTATATTAAAATTTATAAGTATATTTTGGATAGTAACTTCAAAGTGTTTATTTTTTATGTTCTTATTTTCATTTTTTAAAAAAAAATTGAGCTTAACACAATGCCCATACTAGTTTTGATTCATTATTAAAATCTTGAGTGATAACTTTGACTTGAAAATCATAACCTTAAATGAATACCGATGTATTTTTCTATGAATTAGTATAAATATTTAGGTAATAATAAAATTAAATACAATAGGGAAACCCTTGAAAAAATTATTAATCAATGTGAAACCTAATTATCCTAAAAGGAATATAAAGAAATTTAAATTTTCATAAATTACCTACTTTATATAGAGTCCTTATACATGTAATTATAAATATAAATTTCAATCTCAATTTTTCAATGATTTAGAAAATTATGGATATTTAAAGACATAATTAATGAATCAATTTTAAGAACACATTATATTAACTCTCTTCATCTGAAAATTGGTATCAAAACATTTATTTCAACCTAATAGAGGATATTTAAAAAAGGTAGGTTTAAACATTATAGTCCTAATATCATCATGATTTTTTCTTTTCAGTATTTTTCAAATTAATAATTTAAAAAATTATGGGTGATGGAAATTTTAATGGTAGCATGATAGGTTGTTTTCTTGGTGGGAAAGATACAGTGGTGCTATTGTTTATTTTAGTTGGAGGGTAAAAACATTATGTTTGGTTTTAAAAGTTTCTATCCATTTAAATAAGAAACAAATAAATACATAACATATAAAAAATCAGAATAAATTAAAAAAATAAGAGGAGAAATAATGAAATACATTATACTAGATTTGTGAAGTGTAATAATAAAAAAGATAATAGTATAATTGGATCATCCTTTTATGTGTAAATGTTTTAATTTATTCTCATTGAGTTCAAATCACACACTTTTATTTAGTAATATTAATGTTTTAATTTGATTTGTTGACATTCATTGACACCTGCAGACCAAAATAAATCGATATAAACTCAAAACTAATTAATATTGACACATATAATAACGTAAAAAGTGTATCTATAATGGGAAAAAAATCTTAAATTTCCACATGTATGGTCTTAGGGAAAAGATGAACCCTATGAAAAACTATAGTGATTTTTAAAATTAACATATCCATGAATGTGTGTTTTCTATTACATTAGTATTAGTGAATGGTTGAAACAAAAAAATTATGAAATAAAAATAAATTATAAAATTGATTTTATAAAGAATAATTTTAATTATAAGGATTATTTATATTTATAAGGTTTTACACTTAAATTTAATTAAATTAACTTAACATGGGTGTATTATTTTTAGTTTAATTCATCAAGATAACTAAATGAAGTGCAATAGTTAAGTATAAATGAATATTGAATCATACATTATCTAAAATTTTAACATATAATTAATTTTTTATTTAAAATATTATAAATATTCGTGGGAATCTACTTCATTTTCAATGTTCTGGTTTTTTGGAAATTATATATATATATAAAGACATAAATGTGAAATTAGTCAATTTACTAAAAATTTGGAATTTATCATTAATTTTGAAGCTTAATTCCATTTTTATTATGAATAGGTAAAGAGATAATAAGGTATAAATGTGTGTTCAAAAACATATGAAACCCAGATCTGGTTTATTGGGCTAACGATGAGAATTCAATTAACTAAATATGAAACACATTGATTGTCAGTTGAGCTGATTGTGAATATGTCACCAATATAAAATTTTTCTTTTGAAACTGATTATGAGTGTTTTCCTCTATCAATTAAACCTATTAATATTGAATTAAAATTAACCATGATGTACTCAGTAGAATAATGAACTATGTGAGTACAGTGTAAAAAATATAGAGATATAATAAATATAAAACATCTCTAATAAAGGATGATATTTTAGCTTATTAGATAATCATGATGTACTCTGTAGAATATATTTCGCTTTAATAATAATTATAGGAGATATATTAAAATATTATACCCACATCTTGAATAAAAACTTAAAATTTAAAAGGGGTTTACAAACCATTCATTACACAGGGGGTCATTGATAAAGAATTTGTATCGAATAGATATGTAACAACAAGGTTGTGATAATTCTTCTTAATAAAAATCAATCGCATATAAGATCAAGTATTAAATTTTAAACAATCAAGTGTTGATAGTATTAAGGTAGTAACCATTGAAAAGTTTTATCACAATAATTTTTTCTTTTTTCCTTTCATAGAATTTTGTCAACAAATAGATAATACATGGTTTTAGTAGGTTGAAACTTATTAGATTCGAATTTCCCAAAATTATTTGTCTAAAGAATCAGTTGGGTCATATAACTCTATCTCATCGTCTAATTAATGTTTTATTCCAAATCTATTTATATATTTTATTAAAATTTATAAGTATATTTTGTATATTTACTTCAAAGTGTTTATTTTTTATGTTTTTATTTTCATTTAATAAATGTGAAATCTAATTATACTAAAAGGAATATAAAGAAATTTAAATATTCATACATTACCTACTTTATATAGAATCCTGATACATGTCATTATAAATATAAATTTCAATATATATTTTTCAATGATTTAGGAAATTAGGGATATTTTAAAAAATAATTAATGAATCAATTTTAAAAACACATTATATTAAATCTATCAATCATAAAATTGGTATTAAAATGTATTTTTCAAATTAATAATTGAAACAATTACGAGTGATTGAAATTCTAATGGTAGCATGATAGGTTGTTTTCATGGTGGGAAAGATACAGTGGTGAAATTTTTTATTTTTGTAGGAGGGTATAACAATTTTGTTTTGTTTTAAAAGTTTCGATCTATTTAAATAAAAAATACATAAAATATAAAAAATTAGAATAAATTAAAAAAATATGAAGATAAATGATGAAATAAATTATACTAGATTAGTAAAGTGTAATAATACAAAATATAAGAGTATAATCGGATCATAATTTTATTGGTAAATGGGTTAATTTATCCTCATTGAGTTCAAATAACACACTTTTATTTTGGAATATTAACTTTTTCATTTGATCTGTTGACATTCATTGAAAGCTACTAACCAAAATCAATAGATATAAACTAAAAAATGATTAATAATGACACATATCATAATTTCAAAAGTGTATTTGTAATAGGAAAGAAATCTTATAGTTCCACATGTATGGTCTTGGGGAAAAGATGAACCCTGTAAAAAACTACAGTGATTTTTTAAATTAACATATCCATGAATGTTTTTATTTTTTTACATTAGTATTAGTGAATGGTTGAAACAAAAAATTTATGGAATAAAAATAAAATATAAAATTGATTGTATAAAAAATCATGATAATTATAAGGATTATTTATATTCATAAGGTTATAAACTTAAATTTAATTTAATTAACTTAACATGGGTGTATTATTTTTAGTTTAATTCATCATGATATCTAATTGAATTGTAATAGATAAGTGTAAATGAATATTAAATCATACATTAACTAAAATTTTAACATATAATTAATATTGTATTTTCAATATTTTCAATATTCATGGTAATCTACCTCATTTTCAATGTGACGGTTCTTTTAAAATTATTTATATATATATAAATAAATGAGAAATTATTCAATTTACTAAAAATTCAGAATTTATTATTAAAGTTGAAGCTTAATTGATTTTTTATGATGAATAAGTAAATCGATAATAAGGTAGAAATGTGTGTTAAAAAAGACATGAAACACATTCCTGGTTTGTTGGGCTAACGATGAGAATTAAATTAAGCAAATAAGAAACACATTGATTATTAGTTGAACTAACTAAGAATATGTCAGTAATATAAAATGTTTCTTTTGAAACTGATTATGAATGTTGTACACTATCAATTGAACCTATCAATAGTAAATTAAAATTAACCATGAGTCACTATTGACAACACGTTCAATTTATCATGACCTTTTGTGAATATTATTAAATTATAATAGTTAATAAAGAAGATATGATACTTAGATAAAAATATTCACCTAAGAAAAAGGGTTGTTCCATGTAGGATTTATAGAGGGGTTAAATATAATTAAAAACATAAAGATATCAATATATTCCTAAATTAATTTATAACAATGTAATTAAATTATCTTATTATGGAACAGAAATGAAAAATTAAATAAAACTTTTCTATATTAGATCATCAAAATCTTGATTGACTGATTTCCTACATCATCAATCTTCAATACTTTATTGGTTCCTATAATGAAATGATTTTAATGACCATTAAGTAACCAAAAATAGATGAATTACAAATTATTTATATTACTTAACATAAGAAACACAATAACATAGTTTAAGTGGTTGTGATCACTCAAGAAGTAGACACGACGGAAGGAATACATTAATTTAATTCAATATCATTGAATTACACTCCCTAACCTCACAAAAAAAATGATATTTAATACATGTTATAGTTGTTATAAAGAGTGAACTAATGATTGATATAGAAAATATGATCAAATAACCACTATGTGTATAATCATGTAATATGCTTGATTTATTGTTTGGTTTCTTTTATAACTCATGTTTTTATTGAGGTATGTTATATTTCATACCTATAAAATTAATTTGGAAAGAAATAAAATATATTCTCTATGAAATTAAGAATATTCATAGATACTATAGATCTTATTTCAAGATATAGAAAATAAAAAAACCATGGATATAATATCCCCTAAAATTATCCTTATAATTTGGAATATTCATAACTATTACTATTCATTCTTCTAAAAAACACCTCATAAATTAATGGTCAAAACCTCTAAAAATACCATAGAAGAAAACTAATTCATATTTGAGTAAAATTATTATTTTAAAAATATCATCTTTATATTCATTGGATATATTCGATATTCCAACATATCATCTTTGATATCATCTCTATTTAAATATTCACTTAAATATATTTTTCTTTCTTTATAGGAATCTATATTTAAATATTATAATAATAAATTTACACTTAATGATTTATAAAAATATATGTAGGTATAATTCATATAATAAAAAATATTTTCATCATCAACATACGCTATTTTTGGAAAAAAACCATAATTCTAAAGAATAAAATCAATCTTAGATTTCCTATAAGAATACATCCTGAAACACATAATATAAGTATGATTGATTCTAATATTTTATAATACTATGTGAGATTAAATCATTTATAACCCATATCACATAATACTAAACCCACTAATCCAAATAAGTTAGGATTATGTAAGAATATATGCATGATTTTGAGGTCGTATATGATGTATTCAATATTTATAAAGGTATGGTCAGAATAGTTATTGAATTTTATATGAATAAATCACTGAATAGTCCAGGTATATAAAAATACTCCTTTATTGTATGAATATATATTTTTACATATTTACACTATGTAAGAATAATATAGAAATTCTACAGGACTGGTAATATTATATTGACATAGATAAGACAAATGATTATATAAATATCACTAGGAATGAATAAAAAATTCATTATAACAAAAAAAATAATTTATATCCATAATTATAAATGATTTTTGGCATGGAAAATTTTTATATTAAATAATATATAGTCTGTAATACACTAAAAACATAATGTTTTCTAATTGAAAAAATACCATAATATAAGTTGTTATTCTAGTTCGAACATAATATATTAGAAATACATACAAAACATTCATTTTTATAAATATTATTTCTATTTAAATTTAGTTACATAGAATAATAATACAACATTGATAAATAATTAATAAATTACAATACACCCATTTAGAGTAAAGTCAATAGAGTATAATGTGTTAAATAAGAAACCATTTAATTAAAACCCTAATAATTAATTATATATTTAAATAATAATATTAAAAAATAATAAAATTAATACGAATAAATAATGATACGAAATATGTAATTATAAAACACATAAATCCATTAAATTAAAGTTGGGATATCTAATTATTGATATAGGTTAATAAAATTGTAAAGTAAGAACTCAACATTATCCTCTATTGGGAGAAATAGAAAATCCTAGCATGGTCTCCCAATTTAATAAATAAATAAACATAGAGTAGATCAAGGTATAATTCTATTAAAAAATTATATAAATTAGATAACCAAGGCACATGAAATTATATAACTAAATCTCTATCCAAATGTTTTAAAATTAATTTATAATAAACCTGAAATTAAAAATGAATGACCAACGAAAAAAACTCCTCTTAAACCCATTTATAGTAAAAATTTATATTAATTAATAAATAGGTAGTAAAAATAGTAATATATACTCTCTATTATTCACTGATTATATTTTGAATTGAAATGATAATAAATGGCCATCATGGGAACTACTTATATATTTTAAAACTAATAAAAATTAGAATCTAATCATCATAAAAATTTCCAAAGTGTTTATTAATGATTTTAAAATATTAAATATATAACCAATAGTTAGAAAGTTAACAATATGTTACACTCATATTAAAAAATAATTATTCATGAAAAATAGTTCAAATTTATCAATATTTATGTATATCTAAATTTCATTTTAGTTTCCTCCCGTGAAAGAGTTATTATGTACCCATACCTAGTTCCCCAATATTAAAATCACAATTTTCTTGAATTATAATTTTTTTGAATATGTCAATTAATTGGTTTTCAATGATATTAAAATCATAGAATCTGTATCTTTTTTTTGTAAATGATCTCTCTTAAAGTGGTTCCTCTGATTTATGTTCTTAGTGCATGAGTATTGAATAATATTTTTATATATTCTAATTGGACTAATTTGGACATTTTTAATTGATACATTATCATAGAAAATATCATTATTTTGTAGAATTTTATTCATCTAAATGTTTTGCGGACAATAACTACCTAATATATTATATTTTTTATATGATAGGGAGGTAAATTATTTATTTCATTTTACTAAACCATGGGACTATATATTTTCAAAGTATGTGACATGTCCCACTTATAGTTTCCATATCTTATTTTATTCCTCCAAAGTATTTATTCAAAAATGCTTTTAATAAAAATTATTCGTAATTCAAACAGAATAACCCATGATTCTCAATGCCTTTAATATATCTTAATATATTTTTCAGAGAATTAAGCTGTTATTCATTTTTATTATCTTGAAAATAATGAAAAAATAAAAATGTGGAAAATAATTTTTTATGAGGTCATGATAATGTAAAGAATGATTCCAATCATACCATGATAATCATTATTGTTCACCATTTTTCCATCTTCATCCAACATTAACAAAAAAATTACTCGTTATTTTACTTATTTTCAATTTGAGATCTGTAAAAAAATTAAGAAGTTTATTTTCATATTATTATTATCTTATAAAATTATAATATTTGTTTTTAATAATTTTATATCCAAGAAATTTTTATAACTCACCCATAAAACTAAATTAAAATTCGTTGAACATTAAATCTAAAATTAAAACGAAGCAAAATATTACTTAGTTTTCCCAAAGAATAAAACATTAACTTATATAATTTAGAACTTATAAATTATTCAAAAACAGTTTTTAAATCAATTTATATTCAATTTCCACCATTTTAAATTCAATAACTCAGTAGTATTTATTCAACTACTCATAATATTCAATATGATCTTGTTTCAATATATAAAGTTACTTGATAATCATAAATAAATTATTTGGAAATTTAAAATCATTACAACTGGTTTTTTAGATAACATATACCATTTTAAATATAAACTCATTTAAGAAACATTTTTTTAATATTAGTCTAAAAATATAAATATTTAGATGATAGGAAAATGAAGAGAACATTATAAGGGATACATATTGAGTTTTGGGGAAAATGTGTCACCTTAATCAATAATTTATTCATGATTATAGACATTTCAAGTATGTACTTTGTTATTTATATTTATTTTATCATCTAATGTATTTATAAAATCCCATTTCATAACAAAAATAAGATGATCATCATGAGTTTAAAACAGGAGTCCAAAAGTCATTCTTGTTGAATTAATTTAATTAATTTCTCAAAGATACTGCAAAATTTTCATTATTTAATATATCATAACTATTTTGTGGTTTTAGGTTTTTCAAAAATTCTCTATAATGATACTCATTTAAAATAGGATCCCTAGATGAAGTGCCATTTTATAAATTTTTTATAACAATTTTTAGAGGGGTGATCCTTGGATCGAACCCATTAAGTTATCACCAAACATGAGGGGGTTTCATCTATAACTTCAATATAATTTGAATAACATGGATCAAGAGTGGTCAATTTTTAATATCTTTATTTACATAATTAAAATGTGCTTGAATCATGGAATAATTCACAACAAATTTTACGTGAAATTATTATTTTATGGTTTTAGTCTTCTTATGAATATTCGATAATTGTTGCATTAGTAAGAGTATCTGATAAATCAATTTTTTTTCTAATTTAGGGTCAAATATTCACAGTCTATATTTTGATTTTAGAATTAAACATTAATACTTAATTGTATTAATGTAAAAAATATTGGTATTCTTAAATTCCTAAAGATCATAAGTGGTTTTATAAAAGAATGGTCTTATAAGTAACTTGTTAATAGAATAATAATAACTATTTAATATCAATGAAAAAATAATATGGAGGGTTGTATTTCATTGAATATAGTTATTTACATCTCTTATTGATTTTGATTTTATCTTTTATAAATAATGTTGTTTCAATAAGTTCTAGGAGTTTAAAAAAATGATTATACACTTATGAAATAGAAATTTTAACAAAATACTTATTATTTAAATATCTAAAATGATCGTTGAAAATGTATATGATCTTATAAAATATTTTATTTTCAAAATTCTATATAAATTTAATAACCTCATTATAATCCTCATATTTATTGTCACTAAAATAACCCCCTTTGAATCAAGTATAATCCTTAGTAATTATAAATGTCTGAGATTTTCCTTATATACCAGGAACATGGTTTGCATTGAAAAGATCAACATAAAAAAGATCAATTTACATTTATGTGTATACATATTTTTATGAATTATGGGAATATTTTTATTCCTTACTATGTTATAATTGTCCACACACAATGTCATTTTAAATACACAAATTTGGAAAATCATGTAAATGATGGTTGTAGTTGAGATTAATAAGTGTGTACTTTCTATAATTTCTATTTCCTCAATTAGATAACCATTACTCACCCTCTTTTACATTCAAGAATTATAAAAGTTTAATTGAAAGTTATTTTATACCAAAATCATATATATTTATAAATCTAGAAACTAAATAAAAATGTTTACTTGTAGAATTAAACATTTTCTTATATTACTTTCTTAGTATAATCTAAATAAATTATCATATATTTGAATAATAATAACAGAATTATGTTTTTGGCTATCAAAACTTATAAAAAATTAATCATCATGGTGTTAATAATATTAATTGTACCTATACTTATGATCTTGATCCATGATTTTCACAAAAACTAACATGACAACTATTATACTTCTCTTTGTTGTTGAACTCATAGTAATCATTGTGCAAATTCATTGAAAATAAAAAATATATATACTTTATGAAACTATGGGGATTTATCTTGGGATACTTTTTGTATAAATTTATAAAGATACTATATATTTTGGTCCACTAATGTTATCCAAAACAAAATTATTAACCAATCTATTATTTTTTTGAGGATATTTCATTAATAATTTAGATGTAAAGTTAATACTTTATCTTCCACCATAATGAATATTTTGTTAAATTAATTCTTAAATTAAATTAAATGTTTTAGGAAAATAATTTTATATTTTAGGATGAGATTTTTTTATAGATTAGGTAGATTTTAAGGAACTAGCTTTATGGTTCCCTCTTTTTGTTTTTTTGAAATTATTTTTTTCTCACCAACTTATTCAAATTATTGTATAGAATATAAATATTAGTATCGTTATCAAAAGAAATTTTATTATTTTACTTAAACATAATGTTCATTTTTCTATGCAATTCATGGCACATATTTCGACTTCATTGTGAAAGGATATGCCATGAGAGTTCTAATTCATTCTATTATATGAATTCTGTTGATATCTAACTCCATATTTTTTTTCTAATGGAATAATTTGGTGTAACACTTACATGGAATTTTATTTTATTTCATACCTTCATTCCATAGTTTGATGACTATTAGGACTTTTCTAGTGACACTATAGAATGATCATTTGTTGAGAGGATGGGACATCAGGCCTATCCACACCATTTAGGGTGAAATATTTCTATCTCTTAGACTATACTCTATATTTAAAATGTATTTGTGAATAAATCATATGTAGTTATTCAACTGTGGATACCTCTATACTACTCATAATTCATTATTATGTATTGATATTAACCATTGTATGTATATTAATTTTTCTACCATGGTTCTTCTATGAATTAGTGATCATAGGTTGAATTAATTTCACTAAGTGGTATATCTAGAAATTATCAAATATGGGAAGGTTGTTTCTATTAGAAATACTATTATTGGGCCCATAATAAGTGATTCCGATGTACCACTATAAAGGGAATTAGAATATTCATAGTTTTATACCACATAATAGAAAACACCTAACCATTTTAGGTTCTATTACAAGGTCCAATCCATGCAGTATAACGTCACCTGGTTAGGACATGTGGGAGAATGATACCCAAGAATAGATGGTGTGGGAATCATTCCTGAGTTTCCCTTTCTAGTTTTCCTTAAAGGGAATATGACCTAATGAGGACGGGTTAATTTAAAATGTCTTATGTTCACTTGATGCATGTAGTTATCTATGTTAGTGGAAGTATGGTTAACTTAGAAGGATATGGTTTCATCAAGAATATGTGTAACACTCTGAACCCAAAATCCCTAACATAGTTCATTATTATATTATATTAGTATGATTACAAGTAATATAATCATGAAGGACCAATCAGTTTAGTAGTCTTGGAAATACAGATTATATACATGACACCATAATACATTTGGAAAACAAAATAAAACATGCTACACAATAAACAGAAATAAAATACATCCTTGAAAGGTTATTCAAAGTTCAGTTCTTCATAATTTGTGGAAATAAACATAATGAGGGTAATTAAAATGAGAAATAATAAATCAATATATTTGTAATGTTAAATACCTTAACACAATTTCTATTTAAAAACTGGATAATTCATGATCAAAATGGAAAGGTAAGAAAATAAAACACTTTTCATTAATCAATAAACAGAAAATAAATAAATCTATAGATACTTCAACGTAAAAATCTCGTGGATAAATAATAAAAGTTTTAAAATGATGGAAGTTGTTAATTATTGGATTCCAGGTTTCATAGGTACAACTAAAAAGCATCGTCAAGACCATTCATGATAAAATTTAGTTATTGGTTAAAAATCAATCTATTTTGTCCAACTATTTCATCTCCTGATACCATTGATGCATCGAGGGGATTTTATTAACTGGTCCCCAACCCATTTCATACCAGTACAAATCATTCAACATACATAAAATAAATAATGTTCCTTATAAAATATCCATATTTAATGAATATGGATTTATCAATAATACTGCATATGAGGATAAGTAAAAACATGGGTTTTCAGCATTAATGAATGGAAATACCATTGAAATATTATAAAAACAATCTTGAGGGAAATGAAAATTTGAACATTCCAATGCATCCCATAACACATTGAAACATTTAAATCAAAAACCCCATGAAGGAATAATATTAAATAAAACTTAGACTAAGGAGATTCATGATATATAATTTTAAATTTTAGTAAATACACCAAATAAATTTGAATTGGTATATAATAATAAATAAGGTTCAATGTAATGTGAATTGAGATGAAATCCATTACCTTAACCTCCATTTTGTTGGGTGGTATTTATCCTCATGTATAGTTGTTTAAAATACGTTACTAACTTGTAACAGAACCATAATCATGTTTATAATATCCTATATTAACTTATTTTAATATTTTATTACCTATTTGTTAATAATCATTCATTATTGTGACTATTTTGGGTGTTAATTGCCTAGGTTTCTCAAGTATGTTTTGAATTATTATTTGTTGTTATTAATATAAATATCATGGTTTCATCATGTTAATAATGTAAAACATGTTTTTTATATCATATATATGGAGTATATATTTATTTTCAATCGTCTACAATATTTGGATATTTTAAATGAAGTGTACCGTTCACGGAGACGGTAGGTCGTAGTACGCATGGATGCTACTTTCATTTTGTTGTTGTACTAAAATAATTAAAACTAAATAATAAATATTTATATTATAATTAAATTATCATACATACATTATATATGTTTCATAGGTTTATTAAAAACAAATCCTTTATATGTTCCACATATGGCATGAATAAGTCATATCGCTTTGAGGGGGCAGTGGTCCACACTTCTTCCAATGAAATTATCGTATTTACACAAGATGGAAAACATAAAGGTATTTGTACAAAAGGATTTATTAGATGGATTTTTTACCAAAGGTGGGATTATAGGTATAGGGTATGGATGTTGGGATACTATTTTCATAGATTATGGGTGAAACAATGTGGCTTGAGAGATGTGAGGAAGGAGTAAAATGCTTGCCTTTTATAGTGAAGGGGGAGTGACACTCTTGTAAATACCAAAAGTCATTCATTAATGGGTGGTCTACCTTACCTAAAGTACCTAAAAAATGAAAAAATATTTGATAAAATTAGAATCAAGGTATATTAAAACCTAAAACAAATAAAAATATGTTATTTTTAATAATTTGGTTCTTTAACTTCTAAGATTCCCAAATTTTATCAATGTTTTATTAAAGCATCTAGTTTTCTAACCTATGTAATTTAAACATTAAGAATAAAATATAGTGCGATTTATTATAAAATTTATATCCAATAAATTATTAATATGATATATAATTTATAAAATAAAATTCTCATGTGTTTTGTAAATTAATTTTAAAACAAGCACATTTGACCTACTAAAATACTACTTAAACTCAGACCGCGTTAACAATGTTTTTACAGTATATGGGTCAATATGTTAATATTAAATGATCAATTGGTAAATTAATAGACAATATTTCATATATATTAACACTTAAAATCACTTTTCAGAATATATTACTTTTATTAATATTAAATCATTTAATGAAATATAAATTATTGTAAAATAACAATACTGTCAATTTTGACATTATTTATTTAATTTAAATTTTAAAATATCAAAACATTATTTTAATTCCAATATATTATATATAAAGAAGTTATAAATGATATATTAATCTGTAGAAATAATTAAATAGAATAATTCAATCAATCAACTTGACTTTTAATATTTATAGTATTATTTTTTTAGTTAATTATTAACTAAATAAGCACTATGTTGGAATTTCTTAAGATATTTTAAGTAACTAAAACATATATAAAAATTAATGGAAAGTTATTATGATAAAAATAACCCATTTATCTTTCCAAATGATATTTATAAACGAAAATATTATGTTTTTACACTTCTCAAAAGTGTTATAAATATTAAATGTAAGGAAAGTCCCATTTTTGTCATTTTCCTTACTTATGCTTTTATATGGGGCACATGAATTTAATAATATCCCAATAACCCATAACATTCAAACCAACTTCATTAATAGTAGAAATATTGTTTTATAATGGATTTTGGAAAAGTTTTCAGGTCATTTTGGTCCTTATGATTAAGGTTTAGTCCCTTATTAAGCTTAATTTTACCTTAATCACTATAATTAATTTCAATCACTTACACTAATGTTTTTAAAAAAAATTAATTTGATATTATTAGACTAAAATATTAAACTTATTAAAAACGTGATTGATAGGTTTTAAAAATTCAAATCACATAAGTATGAAAATTAATATTAACATTAATCTCACATATATGGTGAGAAAACAGGTTTCTAAGGTAAACACATTCAAAAGTTCAATATGTTTTCATATCTAATTTTAATATAAAATTATTCCAATTTCCTTTTAGAGATTAATATATTTATAATTTATCCATTGTGACAATATGAACCAATTTAAAATATATTATTCAATATTAATCATTATTTAAACGAAATGGCAATTTTTAAATAAATGCATTATTTTTCAAAATTCATCAAAAAATGAAACTTAGCAGAAAAATACTAAAAACTAACCCTAATATAATTTTTACATTATGAATAAAAATATGATGTTTATATTGAAAAATAAAATTTTTAAATGTTTCAAATTTTAGTTTTTAAAGAGGTGTCCCATTAAAAGGCGGAAAAACTAGATCTTGCTTGTAATACAAGATAATTCAATATTTTATGTAGTATAATTTTAACTTTTTGTTTCATATCAAGAGTGAAAAAATAATATTTATTTTAATAATAAAATATTTTATTTACTTGGAGTGTTACATTCTCCCCAAATTATTTAATTTTTTTCCTCATAATTTGAACTTGATCACAGTAATTAATGGATTGATATTTGAAAATAAACTATTTTTGTAAAAACCCACATCATAAATAGGTTAAAAAACATCTTCTTAATAAGAGAGAAAGGAAAGTGCAATTATTAAATTAATAATATCGATAGTATGAGAACATTTGTGGGAAATGGAAATTTGGATATGGAAGAGAAATATAACAATCAAGTTCTGATGGAGGGTGATTGAGAACAAAGTTAGGAGAAAGTTAACAACCATAAGGCCATAAATCTGTGATGATCTAAGAGTCTATTTGATTAATTAGAAAAAAAAAATATACTATGAATTTTTGTTTTGTTTTTTAGATCATTTTTTCATGATTTTAGGAATTCTATCACTCTCTAATAAAAGATGTAAATATACTTACTTGGTACGTTTCTATAAGAACAATCTTATCCTTTGGTCTTACCTTGAACTATTTCGAATTCATCTTTTAGCACACGATGCATCAAATGGTGAGGTAAAAAATTAACCTCTAAAATATCATCCAATGTCAACTATTTTATAAATGGTTAATGTTTCCAAAATATTTTTATCCAACAATTTGGAAGGAAGGTAATGTGAATTTCCAAAATGAAGATATCATTAGCCTTCAATCAACATAAAGTAGCACTAAATTTCTACATTCCAAACATGTGAATAAATTCATCATGTACCCTCTGAAAATATGTTAATAATTCAAATTACCCTAAAAGGATATTGGAAACAAGAATTCATCCATATTACTCAAGTAAGAAACATGTTATTGTATATATTCCTTAAATCTAAAAGTATTGTAAACTCCATCAGTGATATCATAAACCACTTGTCGATAAGTCATTAATCAATTACAAGGTAGTCAACACTTGTCCAAATTAGAAATTTATTTCTAATTATCTCAACATCTGGAAAATATTAAGGGTGTATTTCCCCTAATTTTTTTTAAAGTTTAACTTTCTACTTTATAAGTTTTCATGGTAGCATTAAAAATATGATCTGAAATCCTTACTGAAAATGTACTGCAGATAAATTCTCATATATTCCATAATCCTTATAACCAGTACATTGCTGATAAAATATTAATGTAAAATAATTCTAGAATATGAATATTAATCATTCCTTTTCATCTATTTTGGTATAATAACTTGATCATTATTCAATAGAAACATATGGGGTATATTCCTTTGATTCTTGAGAAATTGATTTTTATAATGTCTCATCTTCTTGTAATTGAAGCATTGTACATTGGAAACCTTTTTCATACCCTTTCAAATATGAACATTGTGTTATTTTTCTACACACTTTTAACAAAATCTCAATCCCATCAGGAAAGTACCATAGTGTTTCTTTCCAAAATTATCACATGTTTGAAAATAATTCTTTCCCTTCGTCATCTTCAACTCATTTCCTTTTTCTTGGTGCTTAGATGCCCTCTTATTGTCTTTGATTCCTTTAACGACATAGGAATTAGAGAATTATATACCTATATCATTAGAATATGACATTATTTCCTTATATGATGTGAATAATTGGGACACAACTTTCCTTTGAAATTTTTTTCTTAAGACCATAAAAAAATATGATCCTTCTTACTCTTTGCATCACGTGCATTGGAGGAGTTTCCATTCCTTCTACTAGGCACCATTTCTAAAAAATGAGATATAATGGTGAACATTTTATAACACTAAATATGGTATATAATATACGTAAATAAATTCATCATGGATCATAGAATAAAAATATTTGGTAACTTTAGGGAAATATTTACTTTCAAATCCTTTATAATGATAGAAAATGAAAACCTGAATTATCCTAAGTGTATCCCCTGGGAATGTGAAACCAGGTGTGCAGTAATTCCCATTTTCATGTATCGGGATACCCCAATTCAGGCCCGGAACACCATTTCATAGTAATTAATCCTAGGTGCATCCATAACAGAACCACATCCAATTGTATTATCCAGATGGATAAGTATTGAAAGGAATACCCACATAATATCTACCTTACCAAAATCTAATGATGTTCTTGTAAAATTATCCTCAATTTATATCTTAGCATTGTATTACCTAATCTAATTTTTATAAATCTAGTTTCCAAGGATTCTTCTAAACTTCCTTTGATACCAACTATAAATCCCTAACCCCATAATCCCAGAGCCGGTACATTATTTTATTATATTTTCATGATTATAAGGAATCAAATCCCCAAGGATCAATTAGTTTAGTAGTCTTGTAAATCCATATTACCTACATGAAAAACGTAATACATTGTAAAAACAAGATAAATAATTCTATACATTAAACTGAAATAAACTTCAT
Source organism: Viscum album (assembly GCA_963277665.1). Classification (NCBI taxonomy): domain Eukaryota; kingdom Viridiplantae; phylum Streptophyta; class Magnoliopsida; order Santalales; family Viscaceae; genus Viscum; species Viscum album. The sequence continues at coordinate 9,309,665 of OY728145.1, forward strand.
CCTTTAAAGATTATTCAAATTTCTCTTCTTCATAACCTTGGTAAAGAAACATAATATGGGTGAGATCAAATGCTCAATAAGGGTAAGTAAAATGGAAGAAATAATGAATCAATCTATATGAAAAGGTAAATAGATGAAAAAATTTTCCATTTAAACAACTATATAAGGAATAATCAATATGGAAAGTTAAGAAATTTAACACATCACATTAATCAATTAACTGAAAATGAAATAAATCCATTGATTTGTCAAAGAAAAAAATCTAATGGATAAATAATAATTGGGTCTAAATGAGTGAAATACATAATTATTTGATTCCATGTTTCCTAGGTACATGGAAGTAGTAATATCAATACCTTTCAGAGGAAGATTTTTCTATCAGGTAAAAACCCATATATTTTGGTCAACTGTTTGGTCTCATGATACTACCGATGCATTGAGGGGATTTCATTAACTGGTCCCCAACCTGTGTCATAACGATCCAAATAATTACTCATATATCAAATAAATAATATTCCTTATAAAATATACATATTTAATGAATATGGATTTATCAATAATACCTCATTGGAGGCTAATTAAAAACAAGGGTTGTTGACATTAATAAATGTAAATACAATTTAAATATTATTAAAACAATCTTGAGGGAAATGACATTTTAAACATTCCAATTCATCCAATACCACAGTGAAATGTATAAATCATAAAACACATAAAGTGATAATATTAAATGAAATGTATAGTAAGTATATTCATGATATAAAATATTAAATTGTAGTAAATACACCAAATAAAAGTGAATTGGTTTATAATAACAAATAAGTCTCAATGGAATGTAAATTGAGATGAAATCCCTTACCGTAACCTTTCTTTTGTTATGTGGTAATTATCATACTATATAGAGGTTCAAAATTTGTTACTAACTTATAATAGAACAATAATAATGTTTATAATATCATATACTAATTTCTAATAATATTTTATTACCTATTTTTTGACAATATTTAATTATTTCAACTATTTCAGGTTCTAATTGCCTAGTTTTCTCAAGAATGATTTGACTTCATATTGATTTTTTTAATAAATATATCATGTTTTAACTATCTAAAAAATTTAAACCATGTTTTTTATATCATATAAATGTAGTATATATGTATTTTTATTAGTTTGTAATATTTGGATATTATAAATGAAGTGCAATGTTCATAGAGACTATAGGTCGTACGTACGCATGAATGTTACTTTCATTTTTTTTATTGTATTAAAAAATGGAAAATAAATTATAAATATGTATATTATAATTTAAGTATTATATATATCCTATATATTTTACATAGGTTTATTAAATCCCATCATTTATTCATTCCATGTATGGCATGAACAAGTCATATCACTTTGAGGGGGTTGTAGTCCACACTTTCTCAAAAGAAATTACCATATTTACACAAGATGGATAGAATAAAGGTATGTTCTAAATAAAAATTAAATAAGCATAAAAAATTATCAATATCATATATATCATATATAAATTTAGTTTCCATCATAATGTCCACCATGAGAGGTGGTAAAGGAAAAATGAACAATCATTGTTTCATTAGACAGTAGTTCCCCGTACACAGAACCACTATGTATGTTACCTATTAAATGAAAGTGTGTGTAAGTGTAGGTAGAACTCTTATAATAACATAATCCTTGTATATTGGGGATACAGTTGTTTTTATACAATAATATAATTATAATATTTTAGGTAGTGGAGAATGGAAATAAAATCAAAGAGCTTAAGAGAAGACATTACCTCTTAATAGGGTATCATCTTTTGGTTTGTACCAAAATGGTTCATTAGTTGGATCTCATCCAAAAAGGAGGATTTTATGTCCAAGGTAGGGATTTTGGGATACTATTTTTATATATTTTGGATGAGCCATTGTGGCATGAGAGGTGTGAGTAAGGGGTAGAGTGCTCACCTTTTTATAGTGAAGGGGGAGTGACACTCTTGTAAATACCAAAAGGTATTCATTAATGGGTGGTATACCTCACCTAGAGTGACTCAAAAATGGAAACATAGTGTATTAAAGGGTAATAGAGGTCAATTCAAACCTCCACTACAAAAAACATGGGTATTTTTACAATTTGGTTCTCTAACATCTAAGATTCCCCAATTTTAACATTTTTGGTTTTTGTTAAATCAACTAGTTTTCTAAGATATGTAATTTAACCATTAAGAATAAAATAAATATATATTTATAAAAAATATAAATAAAATTAATTATTAATATTATATTTAAATTTTAAAATAAAAATCCTCTGTGTTTTGGAAATTAATTTTAAAACAAACACATGTGACATGCTAAAACACTCCTTAAACCCAGACCATGTTAACAATGTTTTTACAGTATATGTTACAATATGTTGTTCGTATATGATCAATTGGTCCATTAATATACCGTATTTAATATTTAATAAAACTTAAATGTATCTTTTTAGAATATAATATTTTTATTAATTTTAAATTATTTAATAAAATATCATTTATTATAAAATAACAATAATGTCAATTTTGATATTATTTATTTAATTTGAGTATTAAAATATAAAAAAATATTTTAATTTAAATATAATAATTTTAAAGCTAAGAAACATGATATATTAATCTACAAAAATAATTAAATACAACAATTCAATTAATATACTTAACTTTTAATATTTATAATAATAATTATTGTAGTTAATTATTAACTAAATAAGTACTATGTTGGCATTTCATAAGCGGGTTTAAGTAATTAAAACATCTATAAAATTTAATGGAAAATTATTATGATAAAAATCACCTATTTAAATTTTAAAATTATATTTATAAACAAAAATATGATGTTTTCTACCTATCTCAAAAGTGTTATATATTATAAAGGTAATGAAAGTCCTCTTTTTTCATTTTCCTTACTTAACCTTCTATATAGGGCACTTCCATTTTATAATATTGAAATAACCCATAAAATAACATCCATGTGGGGATAATGTAGAATTATTTATAGAAAATTACTTTTTAACAAGTTTCCAAGTCATTTTGATCCTTAACATTAAGGTTTAGTCCATTATTAATCTTAATTTCACCTTAATCTCCGTAATTAAGTTTAATCACTTTCACTAATATTTTTGGTGAAATATTAAGTTAATCATATTAGACCACAAATATTAAAATCATTACAAACATGTATTTCAGTTTTTTAAAATTCAAATCATAGAAGTGGGAAAATTAAGATTAACGCTAACCCTACATAAGTTGTAAGAAAGTAGGTTTCTAAGGTGAATATGTTCAGAAGATCAATATTTTTTTAAAGGCATAAAAAGATAATTAAATTAAAAGAATAATATTACATGATTCTAAATGACGGAATCATATTACAATCTTTGTCATGAAGATGGAGATGATCAGCGGGAATATCGTCAGGCCAGGTAATGTCTTGATTTACGCCTTTATTAGCAAGGCTATCTGCAACCATATTATCTTCACGATAGGTATGAGTGATAATGTAGTTGATGTCGAGAGGCGAGTGTGTGAAATCTATACATAGAGTAGTGATCGGCCATGCATGGTGTGTCACATTTTTCCAAATTTCTTGCACCATGGTAGTCGAATCACTTTCAAACCAGAGGATATTCCAACTCTGATTCCTAGAAAAAGAAACAGCATGTATCATGCCCATCATTTCAGCCTCCAGAGAAGAGGCAATACCACAGTTCCCAGGAAAGCATATGAGGATCTAACCATGGTGATTCCTAAAGATAGTGCCACAACCTTTAGGACCTGGATTTCCTTTTGAGGCTCTATCAACATCGACTTTGATCCAATCGGGAAAGGGAGCACGCCAAAACACTTCAAAGGTACAATGAGGCTAACAAAAATTTCCATCAATCTGAAGACATCTCAGAATCATAAAGTCATGAACCATGTTATTGTAGTGACCCTTTTTCATAGCTTCACATATGGAAATAAGAATCCACGTCCAACCTGCATTATGATTGAGTGATGATTTGTTATATGTAAAAGTGTTTCTATCATACCAGATCACATGATGGAGCTCAGCAACAGCAGCAAGGAAGAGGTACTTAATTTGCTGAGAGTTTTCCATTTTCGCACATCATTTTAGCTGAGTATTGACAGAGTCAAGTATCAACCATCTGTAGTTAAAAATGTCAAAAATATAGTTCCAAAGAGTAGTGGCAGTAGCACAAGAGTGGAAGAGGTGGTTAGTATCTTCTCTATGTTGATTGCAGTGCCTACATTTGGAGCAAATTTGATTATCAAATGATTAAATTCATCTATCTGTGGGAATTCTATTGTGGTCAGAGTAAAAAATAAGAGTAAATCTTGAGGAACTTATCCAGGGTTTTTCAAATAATCTTATCCAATCAAAATCACTTTCATAATTATAGAAAAAAATGATTGTAAACGTTTTTTGAATTAAGCATACCATTTTGGGTAGGTTTCCAAATTAAAAAATCATCAGATATTGAGAAAGGATAGTTGTTAATGATGTTCATAATGTCTTCAGGAAGATGATCATTGTGAGAATTTAGCATATCTCTAATAGAGTAGTTAGTGTTTGCAAGAGTTTGGTAAGGATGAATCATAGAAATAAGAGGGGTGCCAGTCCAGTTATCCAACCTGAAATTTAAAAGAGGACTCCCTGGTAACCATATATCTGGCATCATTCATAATGGTGGAAAAATATTTCTTAATATTTGTCTAGATAGAGGACCTGAAAAAATTTAAATTGCCTTCCTTAAGTTTTCCAAGAAATCTCTTTTTGAGAAAGGAGACAGAATCTGAATTGTTATAAAGAAGATTCCAAGTGAGTCTAGCTTGAAGATACTCATTAAAGTATCTAATATTTTTTATGCCAATCCCGAACTTATCAATGGGTTTGCAACAGGATGAATAGGGGACCGTTCAGAGCTTTCTTTCCAACGTACTACCAGTACAAATGAAATTTTAGATTAAGGTATTCATTTTTTTATAAGCCCAATAGGCCATTTATAAACAATCATGGAGTAAACCATTTTGGAAACAACAATGGATTTGACAAGGCATAATCTTCCTACCAAAGAAAGGGATTTCCCTTTCCAAGAGGATATTTGATTACAAACTTGGTAAACAATGGAAGAAAAGTGAGAAGACTTGGCTCTGCCCCAAAAAATGGGAACACCAAGGTAAGTAAAAGGAAAGAAACCCACTTTGATGCCTAAGTCAATGAAAATGTTACCTTTCTGGCTGAGAGGGAAGATTTTTACAAATAAGATAAAATAATTTTTACAGCTAATGGTTTGACCAGAGACCTCTTCATAGTGAGATAGATAATTTTTGAGTTTTTGAATATTTCTATTATCCCCTTGAAAAAATAGGATGATGTCATCATCATAGAGAAGATGGGTGGGAGCATTCACATTCCTAGAAACATGAATGGGTTTGATTTTATTATGGTCCACAAGATGATTGATTAGATGACTAAAATAATCCTCCGCAATGGAGAAAAGAATGGAAGATAGGGGATCAACTTGTCTTACACCTTTGGTGAATTTAATGTATCCCTTCGGAGAACCATTAATCCGGATAGAAACAGAGTTCTAGTTGAAAATGGTTCTGATTGTAGCAATAAAGGAGTCATTGAAACCAAATTCTTGAAGAACCTTGAAGATGAAGCTCCAGTCCATGGTATCAAAATCTTTTTTGATGTCAAGTTTAATGGTTATATTACCCCCTTTGTGGACTTTTTTAAGAGTGTTGACACACTCAGAGGCAAGAAAAATACAATCTTGTATGGATCTTCCATTGATAAAGCCAAATTGGTTCTAGGAGACAAATTTGTCTGTGATGATTGAAATTCTATTAGAAATGATTTTGGAGATGATTTTAAAGAGGGTTTCAATGAGAGAAAAGGGTTTAAAAAGGTGGATCTATGAAGAATTTCTCCACTTTAGGGATCAAAGAATGAAATTGAGCATTCAGACCATGAGGATGGATACCATTTGAGAAGAAATATTTGACATGTTTACAAACATACAAATTTATAACATCATAATAATGCTGAAAGAAACCATTATTAAAACCATCAGGACCCGGGGAACAATCCGGATTCAAACTAAAGAAAGTGTCTTTAATTTCATGATCAAGTGGTATGTTTAAAAGGAAAGCATTATCTGAATCATTAACCACTTTCGGAAGGACCTCCATAATGTGGTCTTTGTTCTTTTTAGGACAATTATAGACGGATTCAAAGTAAGAGACAATACGATTAGCAATATCATACTCATTGTCTAAGAAATTTTCCCCATCATTTAAGAAAGATATAGGCCTTTAATCTTTCCTGAATCCTTGAAGTGAGTTATAGAATTTTGTGTTCTTGTCACCATCAGATAACCATTTAACTTTATAAGTATGTTTCCTCATGTTCTCCTTAAAATTGAGAAAAGAATTTAGTTTTACAGAAAGATTGAGTTCTTGAATCAGATCAGGGTTGAAATCAAAGATAGTGTTATTGTTTTAAAGTTGACTAATTTTATCCTCAAGAAGAGGAATGTCATTATTAAACTGTTTAGTAGTAGAACTACACTAAATTTTGAGAATATGTTTGAGTTTTTTTAACTTAACAAGATAGAAAAAGGTTTCATTGATGTTTGACATAGAATATCAATACTTTTTGATGATATCAAAGAACTCATCATTAGAAAATCACAAATTGTTGAATCTGAAAGAAAGCAAGGGTTTCACATTTTTGGTGTATACATTGAAGAGAATGGTATGATGGTAAGAGTGTAGCCTGTGGAGGGTGATGCTGGAGATAAAGTCCCATTTTTTCAAAGCAGGGACATTCATGAAGGCTCTATCCAACATGGAGGCAACCACCCTATTGTAGTGCCTTCTATACCAAGTAAATTTCGCCCCAGTCAGATTAATTTCTACAGGGTTGTTGTCTTCAATAGAAGTTTTGAATTCTCTCATGGAAATGTTACCATGAGTCGGACAAATTTTATCACTTGAATTTAAAATGGCATTATGTCCCCAATCAAAAACCAAGGAGTAATTATATTGGTACCTAAATAATTAAGGTCATTATGTAGTGGTCTCTTATCTTGGTATCTATTTTTAGCATAACTAAAGGAGAAGAAGGAGTGAGTGCCATCAATTAAGAATTCACAAGTAAAGATTTTCTCAGAAACATTAAAGACATTAACATTTTTGAAGAGATGTGTGTGAAAAAACCCAGAGGGTTTCAGCATTTGAGGAATTTTTGGTTGTACCTTCAAAAGAATAAGCATGTGGAAATAAGTGGAAATATTTGTTTGAAAAGTTATTATTGGGTTCTACAATAGAAAAAACATTGGGAATTGAATGTTGATCATTCTTTTTAATATGGTAAGAGTGTCAGAGTTAGAAACACCGTGACAATTCCAGAAAAGAATCTTCATTTGGATATATGTTTGGAGATAGAACTCCTTTTTTTGTTCACTGAGTCTTTTTGCCTAGAATATCTTCTAGGTTTTTTTTATCATTTCATGGACTAGTTTTATTCTTCTACTTATATTTTGGAGAAACCAAGGGTTTGTTTTTTATCCCCTTGACATTAATTATACTACACCTATGGCTGCAAAAGGATCAGCTACTCTTGCTCCTTCATCAAAAGATGAAACATCTTGAAAAAATACCAAAAATTCAACCTAATCAAAGTTAGAAATTCCAAATTAAAAAATGATGTTTGTTTTGACAAATAAAATTTATAAAAGTAAAATTTCAGTTTTAAAATAAGTGCGCCCTTAAAAGGCGGTGAAACTCAATCTTGCCAGTAACACAAGTTAATTCAGGGATGTGTGTAGTGTAATTCAACTGTGTGTCATGTATAAAGGGAGAAAAAATAATATCTATTTTAATCTAAAAGTACTATAATGACTTGGGGTGTTAAAATATGGCCTTATGATGGATTTTTGATGAAACATATAAGGAATATAGATATAACTATGTTTGGGTCATAGTTAAACTAGTGTCGAGACTTGGTCATTTTCTATTGAAATTTGGGATGATTTTGGGTTTCAGTGGCTAAAAAAGGGAATTTTGGGAGAAATGGAAAGGTAAATGGTTAAGATGAATTGTTAGGTTAACTATATAATAATTGTGTGGTATTCCTCTATGAGGTTCTAGTGGAATTATACTTAGATTTTTCATGTTTAGAAAAACCGTGTGACTTTCCTAGTTAACTATTTTGGTTTTATTGTGGTTTTTATGGGAATCAAATAGTTTGATTGTAGTTTTCCCAAACTGTGCAACCCTAATGAAAACGTCACACCCTTTGTTTATAGGGTGTTTTCATATTTGGTGCATGTTTAAACTAACTGTGTGTACAAAAAAAAATCCCATCAGTATGGATAATAGGGGCACACTTTTAAGGCACCTAGTTAGTTTGACCATGTGACCTTCACCAGGAAATCATGTGATCACCATTAAAACTATTAAAAAGTTTATTTTAATCCCTTTACCTTGGTTTTTTAATGCACAATCACCCTCTAATATCACATTATATCATCCTAATCCTTCCCCATCACTTTAAAAGCATCCCCTCTTGGATTATTGGTTTCATTACATCGTTCTTGGGGAACTACATCGAGGCATGTTAGGATTTTGATCCGGGTTCCCCTCTTCTTTATAAATATAAACTAGATCTATTATCCACTCAACTTGTGATAAAAATTGGGATTTTGGGATATTAGAGTTTTGATAAAGGATCTATTTGTTTCTTATGGATCTAGGATCATGTGGAACCGATCTTCTCTTCATCAGTATCAATTTTTGGAGACGATTTATTCTACCTCTATTTCGAGGTGGGTGTTTCTATTAAATGGAGTACTTTAATGGATTTTTTTATCATTATTTTAAAATTAATTTGGGGTTTTAATTTAATTGAATTTTTTTTCACATCAATTTATTTTTTGGAAATATTTATTTTCTTAAAGGATTTTCCCTTAAAAATGGGATCTTTCCCACAAGTGTTTGATTGAATTCTTGAATGGTGGTTTTAATTTGAAAATCAATTTCTGAACCCTCAAAAATATTATCATGCATTTGATTTTTTTTATCAAATATTGTCCTAGTTTTGAAAATTATTTTTAAAAAACTAAGCACATTGGGAACCTTGGGTGCATCGAGAAAGATACATAGGTGACCATAGTGTGTGTAACACCACTAGGGGTTACTTTTAAGAAATCGATGGATGTAGGAATCTATATTGGGTGGTACCAACATAAGAATAGTTTATGATATTTTATTTATAATATAAATTAACATATTCTATGAACTAATGTGGTGTGATTTTGTATTTATGTTTATTATCACAAAATGTATTTTTGACATGTATTGTTACTCACATGTTTTCACATAATGTTCCATCACATGGATTCATAGGATGAATGTTTTCATGGATGTGTGTTTACTTGAATTCATTATGGTGTATGGATATTATTTAATATTTTACCACTTCTAATTTTTATATTATTTGATTTTTGAATATCAATGTCTTACATTGAAAACAAAAGGAAATTGTTTTATAAATGAGTTGGAATTATAAAAATTCAATCTAAAATTGTTTCTAGTTTAAAATTTTATAATTATTGCATTCTTGACATTATAAATTGTATATACTTTGTAGTTGTATCCTACTAGGATTTTTTTATCACACCCTAATTTTTCATTTGGGTAGTTATAGATATTTTATTGCAGGAACCAGGTAAAGTGAAGGGAATATTGTATCATTCATGCTTATATTGTTGATGAATCCATCAATTCATGATGGTTTAGAGGTGACATTTGGTCACAAAGAGACTATATGGTCTTTTCTTTTAAGAAATTATACTCTATCTAGTTATTCTTGGGTTATATGCGTCTTAAATATTTTTATTTTCTTCCATAGTGTACTCTGGTTTTTTGTCTTGATTTGAATTACACAAGACCTATTTCCGTTATCTTGTTTCACCTTACCACTGTGATGGGTCGTCTCAGGTGGCTGGTCTAGTTGTCCTAAGATAGAATATTAAAAAAAATTCAAAGTTATTCTTATACTATATTATATAATATCTACTTATTTTTGTTTTTTCCTCTTAGTTATACAAGAGTTGGGACCATCAGAATTTTTCTATTAAGTATGGGAGGTTTCCTAACATGATTACTTCTGTGTTTGAACTCGAGTTACCATGGGTGGTTGAAATCATTTTATATGGAGTTTCAAGTAATTTTAATTGACTGGGTGAGGAGTTATTTAAATGGATAGTCACATTCCTAAACCATTATTTTCTGTTCATAGAATTCATGATTTATTTATATTCTTGATGTTTTAATGCATTGATGTGAACTATTGAAGATGGTCTTAAGATTTTTAGAATATGATATATATATTATTGATTAGTGTGTTGTGATTAATATACAATGACTTTTATAATATCTCATCAAAATGTGATAGAAGAGGCTACAGGATAGGTCCCATAGGTGAATCCTCTAGTGGAACCATATTTTGTTGAAGTTGTAATCTATATAATTCATACTTTGTGAAAATTGAGTGTCGGGAACCTGTGATGTGTGGTGGATCATGGATCTGAATTCACATTAAGTAATCCGACCATATTCCATGGATATAAGGGACCTCAGGAATATAAGGAGTGGTTTTTGTGGATATATTGGATCAGCAACTTCTTGAATACTCTGAGTACTCTTAGGTGGGTTTCGCCACATATATTCTCAATGGATTGAGAGTGAGATGGTTGGATTCCACCAAGAAAGATAGGTTCCCTGAATAAATTTCCTAGAATTCATTCAATAAAATCATTAATCAATAGTTTTAACCTAAAACATTATGTGCAGAAAAGAACTAGGAGTTTATAACCTTAGAGAAATGGAGTGTAATATTCTGGATCATTCCAAACATTATTCTGATTTGGTGAATTTGGAATCGTAGCTAGTCACTATTGAGTACATAATAGATTAGTTGTTTGAGATGGGAATAAGGCCTGATGTTAGATTGATATTGATTCTCATGGGACTTTTGACCTTCATGGAGACATTCGAAAAAGGATATTTGGATGAGTTAGACATAGCTCAAAATAATTGTTTGGTTGGAGCTTTGGTTAGAGCAGTTGTTTCCCAGGGTGTGTCTTATGGCTAGAAGAGGAAGCATAAGAGTGGATAGTTTTATTTAAGACCATTTTCATGGGATATTTCAGGAAAGTTGTATTTTTCCTTATATTAGTGTTGAAGGCATGTTCATACCATGCCTAACAATGTAGAGGCTACTAGGGATTTTCATTATTGTGGACGTTCAGTTCACCTAAAGAATTTTTTTGAAAGGATATCCTTGGGAAGTAAGGTAGGATCAACTCTTACCAAGGCTTCATAGGTTCGTACAGATTCATCCAAGGGTGGTGGGTATAATCCCTTGGAAAATGGGGATTTTCATGAGGAAAAGTAAGGATAAATTTTTAAGACTTGGTATGTGTCAGAGGAATATGAAGCCAGGGAATATATTGTTAGAGTAAAGTTGCTTATTTCATCTTCTAGGGTGGAAGATTTTTTTGATACTTGTGTAAATCATAATTTTTTGTCATCAAATATATTTTTCATGTTGGGATTATATTTGGAACTTATTTAATTTTTGTTGGATCTTTCCATGCATTTGGGAAGGATGTCTGAAGAATGTTTCAAGTGTCCCGTGTTTTGGGTGATGATAGCCTACTATGAGGTGATATGGGACTTCTTAGTTCATGATATTGAAATATTTTACCTAATACTTAGAATGTATTGGATTATCATTATTAACAATCATATAAAATGTTATCATCAATGGGTTCAATATTTATCTTCATGGGGTCACAGATGTTTTTATGGGTGAGTGGGACTCTAGAATAGTAAGGGCGGGGCTTGTTGTTTCTTATGCTGGGGAAATGCCATGCCATTTTTTAGAGATGTTTATTGATGTTGTTGAACCTTGATTGAGAATAATTATTCCTACAGTGGTGAGTTTGTTCCCTGAGGTCTTTATGGATGATTTTTATGGGTTACCATCATAGAAAGATGTCAAGTACACTATTGACCTTCTCCCTTGTACGATGCCCATTTTTATGCCATCTTATCAAATAGAACCTACTAATTTTTTGGAACTTATAGTCCAGATTATGTATATAGATTCTAATGAATTTTTCATCCTATCATGTCACCATTGGATTCAATAAACACCTTTTTTAATAAGGAAGATGAGAACCTCAGAAATTTCATGGATTATTTAAAGTTGAATTGGGTGACTATTAAGAACAAATAATCCCTACCTAGGACTGAGGATATTTTTGAACATCTTATAAGGGAATGTTAGATTTCAAATATTGACCTTCAGTTAGGGTACTACTATTTGATATTCCGAGAAGAGGATATTCATAAGTTATAATTTAGGAACCCTTATGGGAATTTTGAGTTTCCAGTTAATCCATTAATTCTCTACAACTCTCATGTTGTATTTATTCATTTTATGTACTATGTATTTCATTCATTCTTGAAATATTTTCTTATTGTATTTGAGGAATATTTATTGTTGTACTCCAAGACATAAGAGGAGAATATGGACCATTTTTATATCATTCTTCAACCCTTGAAGGAATATCATCTATAAATAATCTTTCTAAATGTTAGTTTTGGATCTGGGAAGTTAAATTTATAGGATGTGTCATATCTAAGAAGGGAGTCCTAGTGGATCATAAAAATATATCAGAAGTTATATCATGGAATTATCATATAAATTCATATGATATAATGATCTTCTTAGGTTCTTATTGCTACTATAGATAGTTATTTTCATTATTTCCCCAAACTCAAATCATTGATGAAGGATTTAACCCATAAGGGTGTAAATTTTATGTGGAATGAAAGATTTCATAGATAATTTTTGGTGATTAAGGTGAGGTTAACTTCATAACTTTTTTTATTCATTTATAAATGGGTTTGAGTTATGATGTTCTTGGTGATGCTTCAAGTATGGGTTTGGGATATGTCTTGTTGAAGGGGTAACACATTTTGAAATATCTCTCTCATTAGTTATTCCCTCATGAGAAGAACCTCCATACCCTTGATGTTGAGTTAGAATAAGTTATGAATTCACTCAAAACATGGTCCCAATATCTCTTTGAGGAAAGTTTGATATAGTATTTTGATCACAAGTGCATGAATTGTTTTTCACCCATATGGATATCAGTTTGCAACATAGATTCTATGTGGAGAATATTAAAATATTTTATTTTGATATTGTGTAAAATATAGTAAAATAGTACTTGATTTCCATTAAGTTGATAAACAAAATTACTTAGACAATATATGAAGGAATTGGTTGAGGATTGGTATCTGATGAGTTTATTCACTGAGATGAGCTTGGGAGTGGAATAGGTTGGTGGAAAAGTGTTCTTGGATTTGATAAAAGATGACTAAACTTTTTTATGAGAGAGTTTTTCTTGAACATGTGATATACAAGGTGTGAGAACATTTTAGTAAATACATTTATAACGAAGAGACCTTATTTGAGTTGTATCAGTCTCCCAGTGGATCATTATTCTTCTGTAATGGGTTTGTTGTTCTGATTTTTCTAAGGCTGGATTTGATGATAAGTTGACCGTTGTCAAGTTGTTCTATACACCCTCAGACTAAATTTATGTATCATGAAATAATACATTTGTATTTGTGGATATGGATGTGGTGGTATATTGTAGATTTAGTGTCACAGTGTCCTACTTGTTAGAAAATTAAAGTGGAACACCAAAGAGATGCTAGTTTATTGCAACCTTTTCCCAATATAGTATAGAAATTAGAATATATTTCCATTTAATTCATAATTATTTTTCAATAGACTCATATTGGGATGGATTTTATTTGGCTAATCATTGATCTATGTATGAAATCGTCTCATTTCTTACCAATCAAGGAGATGATAAAAGTTGAATAGCTTGGGGACTTGTATATCTGAGAGACTGTGAGACATCATGGAGTTCACTCTATGGTTATTGTTTTTTGGGAAACAAGGTTCACATATAGTTTTTGGAATGTTTTATAGGATGTGATGGTTTCCTATAAGAAATTGAAAATGTATTATCAACCACATATGGATGGATAGATAGAGAGTTCTATCCAGGTTCATGAGTATATTTTTAAGGACTATTTGCTTTATTTTGGAGGATATTAGTAAAATAATTTATCTTTTCTTGAATTTTTCTATAAAAATATTTATGAATATTCAATAAATATTACACCATTTAAAGAGTTGTATGGGCGTCCATGTAGATTTCACTTTTACTGGGAAAATTTGGGACAATGGTCCTTGTTTGGGTTGAGTCTTGTTTGAGAGATGATGGAAATTGTACAATTGATCTAGAAGAGGTTATCCACTATATAGAGCCATAAAAAGTCTTATTGTGGCCATAATCATCAGGTTTTAATTTTTTTGGTAGGTGATTAAACTTTTCTCAATGTCTCGCCTTGCTTGGTACATCATTGGTTGGGTAATAAGGGTAAGTTGAAAAGATAGTTTGTTGACCCCTTGCGATATTTAAATAACTCGGAAAGGTGGAATATTAGTTCGAATTACCTTTTTTTTACTTTGATGAATGAATTGTTTCATGTTTCCCAGATAAGTAATCATTACTCGGATCATTCCCATGTGATTGGATGGGAGGAAGTTGATCTAGAGATCATTACCAGTATTGTTGATTTACTAGTTCAGATGATGGATTTATAGGATAAGGTACCTTGGGGTTAAATGATTACCTTGATCTGGGTACAATGTAAGTGAAGATGGGGTATCCATGATACACAGGAGTGGTGATCTTTGATTAGGTTTTAGTGATACTATCTTTTTTTTGGTTCCAAAATCTTGAGCAATTTCTAGGGACCAAAAGTGATTATGGTGGGTAGAATCGTGATACCGTCCAAGTCATAGGTATTTCGTAGTTGTGCCTTGGTTTTTCAATTTTGAGGTCTGAGTTTATTTAGCAAATCAGAGGCTAAAAACAATGTAATCTGTGGGAAACCATCAAGGTATATAGCTATGGTGAAAAACTAGTTTAACCATGTGATAACTGTATGGTTTTTCTATGTGATTTTCAGTTGATTTTTTCATGGTTTAAACATGGTTAAAAAAACTGTTCAACTTTACTAGTGAACTGTGTGGGATGAATGGTGGTTTTTTAGGGGTATCAAAAAGTTTGATAATGGTTTTCCAAAATCATGTGTCCCTTAGTAAAAATTTTGCACCCTTGGGACAGAGTGGGTTTTCACGGTTGGCACACCATTAAGATAATTGTGCTTCCAAATCATATACCCATCTAATGTAGATAGTAGGGATGAATGGTTATGTAACATGGTCAGTTTAACCATGAATCACGCCCAAGGAAACCATAAAACCCCCTTCAAAACTTTAAAAAGTGGGATTTACCTATTTCATTTGATGTCACAAACATGGATGCCACTCCAAAGTACCCCAATCCTAGTTGGACACAAACCATAAAGCACATATCCTCAAATGCTATAGGCTACCGACTAGTATTTAGGGCCTAGGGTGTGTACTTGGGGAGACTATTCCCTCCTATCAGAGTGTAACACAATGGTAGAAAACATACTGATCAATATAAGAAGCATATATAACAATTATTCATTAGTTAAATAACAAATAAATGATTATATAAACCTTTCCAAAAGTATACTCATATTAAAATAATGATAATACATTTCGTGTCTCTATAAAGAATCCAAATCAGGTATATATCATTCAGTACCATACATGTATCAAAATACAAAAAAGACCAAAATAACTACCTATAACTAGAATCATAAGCCTTAAATTGGTACCATGATCCCATAATACTAAGCATGGCACAAATTAAATCATATAATTATATGTGCTTTCCTTGATCCATACCTGAATCCATATAGTCTATCAGGGTACCCTAAAGCAACACAAACAAGGTGTGAGATGCAATCCCTATAGGTCATTCAGCAACGGTCTATAAAAAATCCTTTATGTGAAATATAGGATAAATTATAGTAAAATATATTTCACAAGTAATCAGTAAGAAAAAGTAAGGTCCAATGGTATGTATAATATAAAACATGTGATACTATATAGCCATCAAGACTCCCTGGAAAACAAGTGTTAAGCTCCTATAACAAGGAATCAGTAACGAAAATGTAAGTAAACACCAAAACCATGCCATATACAAAATACCTCATATAACCCATTACCATTCCATATAATATGTATATCAATTAAACCATGGTCTTTCTGTATAACCAGAAGTGTCATAATATCCATTACCGAGCTATACAACTAACAATATCACATTTATCATGTCAGTACCATATAATAAAAAGTGTCTGAACCCTCAGGGATACATCCAAGTTATAGAGGACTAAGGAATCCTCATCGATTCCTAGGAGAATATCGATGAAAACAAGGTAATGGAACTGGTGGAGTCCACTGATCATGTCAATAGAGCATGGCTGAAGTGAGTCTAGAAATCTGTATCGAATGGGTAGAAGTTTCATTGGAATCCTACAGAATCATGATTCAAGGAACATATAGGTCTAAGGGATATCCTTTCATAAATCAATATCAATGGGTGTAACTTCCATACCATCTAAATGGAACAAAGATAAAATTATTACCATCTAATTCATCCACTACCATTTCAATTCACATTGCATTCCATTCATTAATTATCAAGAATTTATGTCCCATGGGTATACCCAATCATATAGGAATTCACATTCAAAACATTCAATGAGTTTACCCACTCGTATAAAGATTTCAAAATATTCCATTCATGCAGTTCAAGTGAGGAATAACATGTCAACACATGGAAAAGGAGATAAACCATATCCTAGTCAAGAAATCCAATTAAAATCATTTATATATGGGATTCCTCTAACCATAAGAGCAAAAACACTCACATATGGGTGGTTTAAAAAAGGAAATATCAAAGTCACACGCCATTGGTGACATAGGCTGGGGAAAAACCTCCAAAATGTCACAAGGGAATTAAAGGGCATCCCTAACATGTTACATTTAATTTAGTTAAATTATTCAATTCAATTTTTGGGCTATACAAGAATATTAATAGAGTGGACCAACAATAATTATCTCTATAAAGCTTCAGAGCACTCAAGAAAATTATAGACCAACTACCGTTGGTCAATAGTAGAATGATCGTACATTATAAGCTATTGATCATACTCAGATCAGAATAATAATGAATAATGGATTAAGAAACTAAAAATATTTCATTTATCTTGAACCTAAATAACTAAATTGATCCAAATTTAAATAAATAACAACACCGGAGGAATTGATTACTCACTTTCATGAATCCAAAGAGTCCGACAATGCTTGATTCCATGTTTGGATGGAGGAGAAGGATCAAAAATTATAATTTGATTCAAAATGGATATCTATAATGGTTTTTTTTCTAACAAATAATAATAAATAATATGAAATTAGTTTATAAAATTAATAAATGGAAAATGGTAACTCCATAAAAATTTCATGGGCCATACAGTTTGGCCACATGGTTAGCAGAACTGTGCGCCAACCATGTGCCATTTTCTATACTATGGGGGCACCCACACAATCACCATGCATAGTTTGACTAACCATACACAAACTATTCAAAACACCTCTGACATAAACTGAAGGTGCTCCCACATAGTTGGGCACCTCTATCTTCATGGTTTCCTAAAATAATACGGCCAATAACACACAACTATCTAGTATCACTTGGTATGTAGTAAGCATGTGACCTTTCCCTCATGATTTCTACTAATAGTGTGTCCTTGACTGATTTCCCAAAAATATCAGCCCCGAAATACGAACAATACTCACACACCCCTGATACCTACATTTCCTCAAAGGGTATTAACATTAGGTTGTAATTATGAATTTAAACTAGAAACAAAAAGTTAGCTACCTCATACAAATACCTAAGATCCTACAATATTCACTATTACTGAAATTCGTATCTGAATTACCCCCTCAAGGGTGGTTAGGAATCATCATAGAATAACTCTACACACTAATCATGTACATCAGCCTCTCACTCCCAGGTCTTATCCTATAAATGGGCATTCTTCCATAACACACATACTAGTGGAACTCACTAGACTCACAATACCTTCATTCTCCCACCAATGATATGAATCATATAATCCTCATAGGGAACATCTACATGTTTCTCAACCTTCTGGTGCTGGAAAAATGTGGTGGGTCTGAATGTTAATACAGCCACTGAGATACGTGGAAGAAATTATGTATATCTCAGTACCATTGAGGTAACTGCAACGGATAGGCTACCGACCTGATTCTTTCTTGAATCTCAAATAGCCCGACCTATAATAGTGACAGATTAACCTATATCCAGATTCAATTATCTCCTAGCATTGGAGAAACATGTAAAAATACCTGATCCCTAACCATGAACTCTAGAAGTTATCTTGTGGTGATCAACGTATGATTTCTTTTGAGACTATGTAGTAGCAATAAGTTTTTAAATCAATTGGACCTACTCAGAATTATTCTACATGAGATGCAATCCCAGTAATGCTTCCTCACATGCCTCTAAATATCATAGGGGCAATCAAAATGTCCTACCATACAAATCCCCATAAGTTATCAATTATATAGTATCCTGAAACTATTTATGTAGGCAGACTCAACTAGGGAAATGTACCTCTCCCAAGGTCACCCTAAATTTAGGATTTATAATCAATGAATGACTTCAAGAAACATAATTATATGCTATAATTGGCCATTTGTATGGGGGTGTCATTTCATGCTTAGAATAACTTGTGTTGACAATTCCCTATGCAAACACTACCAGAAATAAGACATAAAAAATGAATCTCTATTTGAAACAATCGAATGAGGGACCCCATGAATTCATACTATCACATGGATATAAAAACATATAATATCATCCACACAGAAGTTATCCCTGATTAGCATGAAATGATAAACCTTCATGAGCTTGTCCAGAAAAAACCACATATCATCACTTCCTAGAGGAGACCTTGGTAAAACACTCATGAAGTACATCATGCCCTCATCCCATTTTCACTTAGGAAATGGTAACTACTATGAAATTACATCGAGTCACTAATGTTTTTCTTTAACCTGCTAATAAGTGGGGCACCTCTTGAAAAAACCAGCAACCTATCACCTCATACCCAGTCACCAGTACTGAAAAAACATGTCATGGTACTTCTTGGTGAATTTGAGGTGGAATTCCCAAAACAAGGAATGAAAATTCCACATCATATCCTCAAGAATCTCCACTAGAACCAAAACTTTCCCATGGATACACAAGATCTCATCTTCTCCTATGTTCTAACCAAAAGGTGGTTCCCCACCTGCCACACTCTCCCATAAGGCTAGGACCTTTGAATCTGATATCTACCTCATCCTTGCATTATCCAGTAGGAAAAGGTCATAGATAAGGATGAAATAAACGTTTGAACCTAGCTATAAAATACCCCCATGTTAATCTCAGAGAACAATTCCATAAGCTATCACTTTTTTATCCTACTAAACTACTTGTATCTGAGTCCTCCAGGTCAGTGCACTGACCACCATTTTCCCCTTTCCCAGCTTTTAGACAAGATCATAGTTGAATTAATATAGGTACTCGACCCACCATCACTACCTCAAATTCATATCACGCTGTGAAAATATACACTTGAGGATTTTCTGTTCTTTATACACCAAAAAATTTTCTCCAAGTAAATTGTGTCTCTAATAGTGTAATGCATGAAAAACTGTATCTAATTAGAGATCAGGTGTTAGGTAATTCCTCTCATGTGGCCACAACTAATGAGACCTGTACTCCATGACTCTCTCCCTTTGAATAAGTAAAACAAAAAGAATTATATGTGATATATCAAAGAAAATAGTGTAACTCCTACCTGGATCTAAAAAAATTAGTATCGGAACTATAGTAAATCTCCCTTTTAGCTTCTGAAAGGACATATCAAAGGTATCTGACCATAAAAACTTCACACCCTTCTTAGTAAATCTCATAAACGGAACTGCCAAGCATGATAAGTCCTGAATGATACACCAATAATATCCAAAAATCCCAAAAAATCTCTGTATATCAAAGAAATTATTGGGATACTTTTAGGAAACTATAGATCTCAACTTATCCGAGTTAGCAAATAATCTTATATCTATGATAATATGGCCTAAGAAGTGAATCTGATCCATCCATAAGTGGAACTTTGTGATCTTAGCATATAACTGATGCTCTCCCATTGCATCCAAAATGATATTAATATGTTAGGAATGGTCATGTCAACTTTGATAATACATCAAGATATCATCCCTAAAAACAAGAACAAATAAATCCAGATAAAGATGGAAAATTCAGTTCATCGACCATATGAAAATTGGTGGCCTGTTCATGTGACCAAACAACATAAAGGGAAACTTTTATAGACCATACATGCTATGAAAAGTTGTACGATGTATGTATGCATGTTGAACAAGCACATGATGATATCTGGATATCAAATCAATTTTTAAGAATACCCGAGTTCCTTGAAGATGATAAAAAATATCACATATTTGTGGAAGGGGATACTAGTTCACAGTCATCAACTGGTTCAATTTCTGATAATCTATGCATAGCGAAAGGGTACCTTCCCCCTTCTTCACAAAAAGGACTATTGAACTTCATAGAGAAGTACTTGGTCAGATAAATAATTTTCCCTCAAAATCATCTAACTGCTTCTTGAGATTCTGTAACTATGTCATGGTCATCCTATAAGGGGGAATTGATACCAGTGTAACTCATGGAACTAGCTCAATAGAGTACTCAACTTCTATATTAGGTGGTAAACCTGAAAATTCATCTGGGAAAACATCCTAGAAATGACAAAACACTATTGGAAAGCCTCCATGATGCATTCCCTGATCATCTAGATTCAAAATAGCAATTAGGGATGTCATCCTGATAAACCCTTGATACTCCGGTCTAGCTCAGCTCTATTGGAAATCCTATTAAACCTTTTGAATATAAACTGCACCCTCAGGTGATATCAACATCACCCTACTATGATAATAATCAGGGAAGGATCGATAAGAAACTATCTAGTTCATTTCAAGTATAACATATAACCTTTTCATCTTGAGGATAAGAAGACTCCATATGAAGTGACACACACCAATCTTAAGGGGTCACTCCCTGAACTAGTGTACACTCTCCGTTCTAATTTCCAACTGAGTATCAGGTTTCATGAATCCCTAATATAATAGTATAATGATCCCAAGGCTTTCCACAAGAGGTGTATATATAAAACTACGATATGCTAATATAATAAAAAGAGCAGATACAAGAGTAGAAGATAGTATGATCATACCTCTCATTGTAGATGGGTTGAATCCAAACTCATCAAGTGTAGGATGTACATAAAACATATTTCTTAAATAGTGGCCCAGGGACACAGCCTCACTATATAGAGTAGGCCCACTCCAGTGTCCAGGTAAAACTGGTGCATGGCTGCCTCGATCACCACCACCTTAGCTTGAATTACTATTATTGCTTCAGCTCCTAGACTGATGAGGAGCTGTGAAATATACTACCAAACATGGTGTCGAAGTTGACCCCCTACCAATCACTATTGGAAGGAAGGTCCTACAGAAGCATTTCACTTGGCCCATCATGCCGTAATCTCATCACTTGAATGATTCACGATCACACTGATTCCTCATGTGTCCCCATCTACCACATCGAGGATAGAAAACAAAGCTATTAGTGATCACATCTTGGATGGTACTCATCTCATGGGAAGCCTCAAAATAGTGATTCCTACCCAAAGATGATAAACCACTGGGTCAATAGACCACACTTCTCTGCTACGCACCCCCCATATTCCCACAGGCTACACTATGTAATTAGTTCCTGATTTACTATCTTAGTAAACATTTTCAACCTGAACACATTGAACTAATATATAATAACATTTAATATAACTTCCTCGAAGCATCTCACCCTTGATATCTCAACATCAAGGTATATTGGTGAAAAATATTAAACTTATATAAAGAGTTCTGAATAATCCATAACATTCATGGAACTCTACTCCAGACACATGAACTAACTCGCCTATTCTACTATAAGATTCTTGGGGGAAGAGTAGTCACAAAATCTAGTTTGTAAATCCTGCCAAACTATATCACGCAATGCATTATCTTGGTTCACAACATTAAAACAAAACTTTTCTGATCCACATAGAATATACATTGTGGGGTTCATTCTCCTCTCAGAAGGTGTCTCAATATGCTCTAATATCGAAAAATTAGGCTCTAGCTATAGCTTAATATCCTATAAACTTCCATCTATTGATAACATTAGAGTGTTCCACAGTTGTAACACACACATTAACTCTGATCTAGATAAGGAAAGCTGCAGTGCTCCCTAAAATGGCTACATGAAACAAAACAACCCCACATGGAACTATTCCCCAACACATTTTTTGGTAAAATAGATGGTTCCACAGCTGGGATGATAAGAGGATCTACTAGTAGACCAAGGATCGCCCCCTCTGAAGCATGGTCAATATCACCCTCCTAGCGTATGACTTGAGGTCTTTGTAGTGGCATGCCTCTACAATACAAAATACCTACTTCATAAAAGATCAATATAAAATTCTATAGATTGTAATTTTTTAACAAGTCAAATCCTCCCAATAAAAAGGTCATACCTCTCAACATGCTCCTAAAACTAGGACTGGTAAAAAGAAACAGTCACAAAATTTTCTAGAGACACAGCCACTTGCCCACTAAAAATCTATGTCTAACCCAAGTTATATATTTGTCTATTCAATTTTCCATTTTAATTTCATATTAATAACAGATTATAATTTAAACGGTTTAATCAAATGGTGCATCACACCCAATCCATAAGGTCACATACACCTTATTAAACAAAATATGGTTTCCACTTAACCCACACCACAACACGTTCCATTTCATATGACTCATTTTCCCTTAATCAACATGCCATTGTTGGCTATTGTAGCCTAATCAGGAAAACACTATTTAGGATACGACACACACTCTATGTACCAACCATGTTATATATTCTCTTCATATAATGTCTTTCACAACGACAAGTATATATATCAAGGCACCTATCACAAAATCATTCCAACAACAAATGCATCCTATACGACATGGAATAATGCATGGAATTTGAATTTTACCATGATTATAAAATGATGCATGATATAGAATACCATCATATCATTGAGTTGCAACATAATAGAACCCACAATGTTATCAATGATAACATCATAATTCAATTGCATCACTCAATGGTGGAATTAAATCAACTATAATAATCAAAATCTAGAAGATATTAATTTCAATCAAAGCAATTTAGATATTTCCTATACGTGGTTTAGCTACTCCTATGAGAAAATCAATACCAATTTATAATACCTTAATATCCCAAAAAATTATGTAAAAATAATAATCCATAAAAGGAAAACTCTTGTGATACTACTTGGTAACGTCTCAGACCAAAATGTCACTCAACAGTGCCCTGAGCCCGGTTGACCACATGACCTCAAGCACATCGCCCCGAATTTCACAAGCAACCGATTAGCAGTGAGGGCCTAGTTTTTTAATGTGGGGTGACTATTAATTATTATCATAGGATAAAAAAGTGATTCATAATATAAAGATCAATATCAGAAGTAGATATAATAATCAGACAACAAATAAATAACCAAGGAAAAAGTATATATACTATTCCAAAAGGAATATCACATACAAGTTGATGATGATACATGTCATGAATCTACAATGTATCAAAAATTGATATAAAATAGTCAGTACAATACATGTATCAAAATACCAAAAATAACAAAATCACTATCTCTATTTATCATCACAGGCCTCATATCAGTCCCATGCTCCCCTACTCTTGATCATGGCATAAAGTCAAGAATCGAACTATGGGTGCTTACCCCAATCCCTACATACATCCATATAGTCTTTCTGAGAACCCGATGAGTATAATTGAGGTACATAGTTTTATTGGTTTCGTATGTTATTATCGTCATTTCCTCCAAGAATTTTCCCGATTGGATAACCCATTAACCAAGCTCACACGTAAAGGGGTTAATTGTTTTTGGACAAAAGAGTGTGAAGAATGTTTTGAAGAACTAGAGATAAGATTAGCCAATGCTTCTTTCATGACTCTACCATTAGGGAATGATGGGTTTGTTATTTATAGTTATGTTTCAAAGAAATGACTTTGTTGTGTCCTTATGCATAATGATAGAGTTATTGACTATGAATCACTACAGCTAAAAATTCATGAAAAAACTATCCCACTCGTGATCTTGAGTTATCAGCTGTAATATTTTCTTTGAAGATATATAGACACTATCTCTATGGTGAAAAATGTGAGATATATACTGATCAAAATAGTTTTAAGTATATTTTCTCATAGAAGGAACTCAATAAGAAGAAAAGACGATTTCTTGAACTACACAAGGATTATGATTTCACAATACACTACCACCCAGTGTAGGAAAATAAGGTGGAAGATGCTTTGAGTAGAAAGGATCATGGAGTTTTGAACAATATGAGAGATGAAAGGAATCCTATGTTCATAGATCTAGTAAATATGGATATGGGAATGATCATGGAAGGTGAAACATCAATACTTTTCTAAATGGTTTGCAAGCCATATTTACTATAAAGGATAAAAATTTCTCAGACTGATGATAAGGAGTTTCAAAAAAAATTAAAGCTGTGAATGATGGGAGATTGATCGACTTCGTATATGAAGATGGGATTTTGAAATTTTGGAAGAGGCTTTCTGTTACTCACATACCTGATCTAAAAAGGGAATTTTCAGATGATTCTCATAGCTCCAATTTCTCTTTACACCATGGTAGCACAAATATGTATAGAGATTTGCAGGATCATTTTTTGGTGCGACAACATGAAGAGGGAGATTGCTGATTTTGTGTCAAGATGTATGATTTTTGATCAGGTTAAGGCTAGAAGACAACATCCTGGAGAATTAATGAAACCTCTTTCCAGAACTGAGTGGAAATGGGATGATATTATGATGGAATTTTTCATGGGACTACCAAAGACTCCTAGAATGAATGATGCAATATGGGTCATTGTTGATCGTCTTACTAAGTCAACACATTTTCTTTCTATAAGAAAAGATTTACCACTTGAAATTTTATCAAGGCTATATATTAAAGAAGTTGTAAAACTTCATGTAGTAACTATATCGATTGTTACTAATCATGATCCCCATTTTACATCAAGATTCTGGAAAAGTCTTCAAAAGTCCCTGGATACTGAATTTCATTTGAGCACTGCCTACCACCCTCAAACTGATGGACAATCAGAACAAACTATTCAAACCTTATAATACATGTTGAGATCTTTATCAATTGAATTTCAAGGTATGTGGGATCAATATTTATCTCTAGTAGAATTTTCCTATAATAATAGCTTCCATTCAAGTATTCAGATGGCACCATATAAAGCATTATATGGAAAGAGATGGCGCAAACCAAATTTCTGGGATGATGTTGGTGAAAGAAAAATCATAGGCCCAGAACTTTTTGAGGAAACAATGGAAAAGGTCATGATTAACCAAACCCACATCAAATCATCTCAAATTAGGAAAAAGTGATATATCGATAACCGAAGGAAGGATTTGTAATTTCAAGTAGGATATCTTGTTTTCTTGAAGGTATCATTTTGGAAGGGTATTGTACGATTGGATAAGAAGGGTAAATTTAGTCCCAGGTACATCAAACCTTTCTAAATTATATAATGAATTGGAGTTGTATCTTACCGTTTGGAAATGCCTCCAAGTATCTATAAAGTTCATGATGTGTTCCACGTATCACTGTTGAGAAAATACAACCTTGACACAATGCATGTACTCACCTATGAAGAAATATAACTGCAACCCGATATATCTTATTGTGAAGATCCTATCAAGATTCTTGATACCTGATAACATGTGTTGAGAAATTGGACAACTTTTCTAGTAAACGTTCTATGGATAAACTATAAGATGGAAGAGGAAACATGGGAACCCAAGGAACTTATGATGAAGAACCACTCAATTATTTTTATGCAGGAGTATTCTAGAAATTTTGAGGACCAAATTATTTGAAAGAGGAAAAAATGTAACACCCCAAGCTTCCACAATATATTTCTCTTTGAATAATGCAATAGATTGCACTGTACGCAACTCCGAGTTCCAGCACACCACGACCAATCAAACTAGCCATTGTGAATAGTAATACCCACTTTTTGAAATTTTATAAATATTATTTTTCAAAATGGACTTAATTTTTGGATTTGGAATATCAAAATTATATTAGGGTGAGTTTTTGGTATTTTTCTGAAAACAATTAATTTTTGATGAATAGTGAAAACACTGCGTTATTGTTAAAAATCTATTTTTTATTTAAATAATTAGTTATTTTATTTAATTTTTTTTAGGTCAAAATAGATACATAAGACTTATATATGTTCAATGTAATTCATTGGAGTTGTTTTATAATAAGGTTAGATATATAAAATTTTATTGAACTTTTAACGTCTTTCACCCACCTTCTAGGCACATTTGAAAATTTGAATAAAACTTAATTTTACCACATATATGAATTGAATTTAAAAAATACAAGAAACATAGTTTACATCAGTAAGTAAAATGTGGTTCAATAGGATTAAAATATTTTTTTGGTGAATAGTAACATTTGAATTTTATTTACCACGACTAAAAGTAAATTGGGTAATTAAAGGTAAAAATGATATTATAATTACCCTAAAACATGTTATATTTCTATTGGATAAGTGTATTTAAACAGAAAAAAATCTTATGAATAAAATATGATTCTTTTTGTACACTTTTATAAGATTATGACATTTATTATTATTTTATTTAAAGAAGAGTTAAAAGTGTTAAATCCAAGATTAATAACTAAACCATTTTAATATAGGATTATACAAAAGATAAATTTGACTATAAATATTCATTAGAAATATATAAGGATTTCCTACATAATATTATTTTATTTATAATTCTTAGACATTAAATAACCAATGTTAATTTTGACACAATGATGATGTAGTGATTACTTTATTATTGAAAGATTAAAATAATTGATATTATAAATATTAATATAATTGTAAATTGAGACTTTTGATGTATTCAAAGAATTTTCTAGTTTAATAAGACATGTTAGGGTAGGTTAAATAATTTTTTTTAACTGATACAATTTTTGTGACTTTCAAAAAAACCAAATACTAAATAGTGTCAAAATTGACATAAATGAGTTTTTAAAACAAATACTATCTTATTAATTGATATAACATTCCTAAAAATCTAAGGTTAATAAAAATGACTTAGATAAGGTTATATATATCAATAATTAACCACTTGGGGTTCTCTTAGATTTTTATTGTAATTTTATTAACCATTTATTATAATAATACAAGAATATATGGTAAAAGTTAAACTATTTTACGAAGAGTTGAATCTAAAAGATAAGGTTAATATGGTGACCTAAACCTATATAAAACCTATTGTTTGTAAGGTTTTAGAACCATACCTACATTTTACTCGAAATAAACCCTTTTTAATCCATTATAAATCATATATGATTGTATAATAAATTAATATTTCAATCTTTTCCTAAAGTGACCCTCACCTCTCTTATAAAAGGGCACTCCCCTTCTATCAAATTTACACCTCCAAATCCATTTTTATCGGATAAAACCTTTTCAAATATCCTCCCAATTACCCCTACTTCAACATAGAGTCATTAAATTGATCATAAGCCAACCTAAGGAGCCATTTATATCA
Source organism: Viscum album (assembly GCA_963277665.1). Taxonomy (NCBI): domain Eukaryota; kingdom Viridiplantae; phylum Streptophyta; class Magnoliopsida; order Santalales; family Viscaceae; genus Viscum; species Viscum album. The sequence goes on from OY728145.1 coordinate 9,337,640, forward strand.
AATCAAAATGAATACCTCAAAGAAGAGGTAATAATTTCATCACCTCTTTCAAAGTTATTTTCTTCTTCCACTTATTATTTCATTGTTGTTTTCATACTAAAATAATAAATACATTACTTTATAAATACTGATATGTTATTATAAATATGGTACAATCATATTCATTATTATATCTATCCTTTGAATGACAAAGTCGCCATAGGCGCGTACATACGACTTACCGTCTCCACGTCATGGTGTAGTTTGTTATTCAATAGTTTATTATTTGTATGGGTATAATAATGAGTATAATTGATGTAAATAATAAATATAACATGTTAATGATTTTGTATATATCATATACCATCCAAATACATATGATTTCACCACTAATAGAATGATATTGTTGCATGTGCGTACATATAGATTTCTGTCTCCACGAAGGCGGTGAGATTCATTCCACATCACAACCATTCAAGAATAATTTTAATTTTATGATTAAAAATAATGTTTAAGAACTTAATATAATTCTGTATATTAATCAAAAAAATACTATCCATAACAAAAATGACTTAAGTAACAAAACCTATAATGGAAAATGAATCGGTTAACACCTGAAACAATTATACTAATGAACTATCATTAACAAAGAAATATTAGAATATCATATATGATATCATATTTATGTATGTGGTTCTTGTATTATTTAATAACAATAATTTAACTATTATACCGGAGGTTAATGTACCCTCTACTGAGAAAAAGTTCAAGGTAAGGTTTAATTCTACAACCTCTTCATTATCCGAGGTTGTTTATACGTGAGTATCTACTGGGACCTCTTTATCATCCACATATTTATTTCTTTAAAATGTATTTCAAAACATTTTTACTATTTCCTAGACTATGGGTTAAATTCATTTATACCCTTTTTTTAATTTTTATAAAATCTTTTTAAAGGAATCCTTCCGTCATTTTCCAAACAAGGTACTTTATGACGTTTTTCACAAATAAGGTAAGAATATTTTTTTAACTTATATGAAGGGTGCAGCTATTTTCTATCATTATAAAACCTTTGAAGCTTCCCTTACAAGATTATAATAATATTTTAAAAATAAATGTTTTCTTTTATAATTATGTGAATTTTAAATGATTTCAAAATAGAAATATATATTTCTCTCAAATAGTTATGATTTCATCTATGTCAAAAACCTTTGATGGGTTTTACACTTGTTTGAAGTTGATTTATTATGATACAATCTTTCATATTGTATTGAAGGTTCTGTTATATATTTGAATAAGGATGTTTAATTTTTATACCATTCATTGTTTATGGATAAATTATTGACATTTCGTATGCTAGTTTTAATACGAATGTTTATGTTATGTTTCAACCTTTTCATACGAGGAATGAATTGTACATAGTAAGTGATTGGTGGAACTCGCTATAACTCCTTGATGCATCGATAGGTCTCATGATACAAATTAGTTTCATGGCATAAGGCCTTGACAAATGTTTTATTTGTTGTCTTGGAACTATTCCTTGACTATGTGGTTATGATGTCCGACATTATGCATTCAATCATTATGAAATTGGCTATTGATATTACATGTAATTATTAGACTAGTAGAATATCCATGTGAATAATTAAATGGAATTATTTGATCTATATTTTCCATATTATTGTTATGTTTATGTTTAAAATTCTTGTGTTTTAGTATTATACATTGCCTTAAATGTTTATGCTTATTTATGATAGTTTCTACTATATTTTTATCCTTACTGAGCATCTGAGCACACCCATTTCTTTGTTTTATGTTACCAAGGATGTGAAGAAGTATATTATGATTAAACTGCAAGAATATGATAAAGGATATTAATGTGTTCAAAGGGAACACAATGTTGTTGTTTTTTCATTTCATAATGTAATGTAATACTTATGTATGTATCTAGTATTTTCAAGGCTACTAAACTAATCGGTATTTCGAGACTTGATCTCTTGTGATCATGCCAATGTTATGTAATAATACACCAACTATGGGTAACTATGGTCGAGGAATTACATGTCTACTAGAATAATGTATGCAAAATGTAGTGGGGAAAATATTTAAAACACATGTTTCATTTAAATAAAAATTTAGTTGGAAGATATTGTATACTTTATTCCTGGATCTCATGAAGACTTAAGGGCTATGCGATTAGGTCACCTAATTTCATAACCCATAATAGGGAATAAAATTGTGTAAAACAGGACCAATCATTTGGTGTCCTGATGAAATGTGACTAAGATTGTCTATGACTTGGTCATCAAGTGGTCTATGGTTCACACACGATGCCCAAGAGACAATCAATCCCTCAATTCTTAGATATTCAGGATTCACTATTGATACATGGTCACCTAACACCAAATTTATCATCTGACTAATGTTATCCATGATAACCTATTAAAACAATCATTATTATCCATTAGATGCACTAGATTCATGATTTACTAACCCCTAATGGCTCACATAAATAAGTGATCTTTGATGGGGTCTTATTACAGTCATTTTTGTTTAAGTGGTTCCCTATAGTTATGAAATTATCAAATGTTAAATGGGTCATGTGATCGACTCTAGTGCGGGGTTTCCATGATGGACCCTCCTCACAATCATTGTTTGTAACATGACACACTGGGGAGACATCATTAGTGACATGAAACCTTATCATGTGTAGCACATGAACCCATGTTGACTTATACAAGAAATTTTTCCAAATTATGTATATATAAATTGCTCACCCACCATTAAAAGAGGAAAAAAATATAGGCATGATAGTGTTTATAAAACCCTCTTCCCCGACACTTGAAAAAACTCACACCAGATACAATAATTCGTTGATAAGAACACATGAAGAGTTAAACAACAACAAGGCTAAGGAGAATCACTCAACCTCAAGGCCTCCCACTTGATAAATTTAGTGAGTAACTTTAAAGTAATTTAACATGAATGGGTGGCCTTTTCATAGAATATAAATCAATAACATGAACATATGGGAAAAATGAGGATCGTATGGTGAACCTTTGGTCATGAAATCATGAGATTGTTTGATGATCTATGGATTATGTGAACCCATCATAAAAAAAACCTAACATAATACCACATATATGATGATGTGAACCTAATGACTCAGTGTCTCAAACATCCCCTCTTACCTTCATGCGATCATGTGGCCCCATTTCCTTTTCATGATCTCTTGGATCTTCCACCTTTACATGAATGACATGAACCCATTCCCTTCATTTGATCACATGACTGTTAATAATGTCACTTGAAACCTCATAGTCCCAATAGTCTAATTTTACCCCAATGGTGTCCAACATGGTGTATATCCTTAATTACCCAACTATTTATAACCTTGGGATGAAATAATAGTTAATATTTTAACCATATTTCCTTACCCATCATCAAACCAAGAATATATGAGCTATAGGGAATCTGGTTCCTATTACAATCATGATATATAGGGATCCTTCTTAGGCTTGAGATCCATATCCAATATATTCTCATTTTTCCTTCCATGAGACCACAGTACTCATGAAGACCATAATATCCCCATATTGATTTTCATAGTACAATACTCCTTATGAAAGAATATCTTGTTTCTCATAGATCATTACCCTCCATGACAATCATAATCATATTTCACTTAGTAAATCCATAGTTTATATTCCCATAAAAATACAATCTTGTACCCTCATAAAATTTGTTTTATATTCAACTATATCTTATTTCTCACACTGATCATGACTAAAATTGTCTTAGAGATTTACAAAAATCATTCCATTTTTCTAAAAAAATATATCCATTATTAGAATCATCATCACGTATAACTCTCAACTACGTTTACCTTCAATGGGATATACTACCAATGCGGAATCAAAGTGTAGACTCAATGTGTATTCCCCATACGAATTCATTTTTGTGATTCATGAAATTATTTTTTTCTTTTATCTCTTGTTTTTGACACTAATCACGACTCACTTGATCACAAAAATCTAAATTGTTATTTACATCAGTGTAACACAAAAACCACCAATATGGTATTACACATTTTTTGTAATTATTTACTATATATATATTTATATATACTTAAAAGGGTCATAATCTCAATGAAATATATCATGGAAGCATCAGAATGAATAATCCCTACTCAAAACTCAATTGTCTTACAAACTAAAACATAGATGTTATCATCATTTGAACTACACAGAGCCTAACTCCTTTGATAAATAGGATATGTACGATGCCTCCTCAAATATTGGTCCATCATATCCAATATTTAAATGTCACCTTATAGATCTTTACCCCATGAAAACTACAAGATTTTATCCTATCACATGACCTTTAAATATGTCATTTGAATTATGTGTCTTTAACTCTATCCTCAAAAAGATAAATATGAAACCTCATTGATATTCAAACCTAATATCATTAAACTTACAAAACTACCCACATCGGGACATACCCAAAATAAAATCATTTATTTCCTTTAATCATTTGGTTATACTCAAATGGGTGTGGAAATTTCATCCATTGAGGCCTGATTCCCTAAATAATATCTTTTATTTGGATATATTCCAGATTAAATAATGCCCTGCCTGGGGGGATATATTATGTTTGGGGCACATTACATCATCCTCCTTAGTTTATACACCATATGGGATCCATCTTCTCAGGGATATCTTCCCCATGATATCAACTTATCCTTATTAAGCCATATTACTTATAAGGCCATATGAAAAGTGAAAATCATGTGTATATCCCACACCAATAATTTTTATGTACCATTATCATATCCATCCTAAACACAAAAAATTAAACTACATTGACTGGTCCTTTGAACAATAACTTGAAAGGTATGAAATCTCCAGTTATGAAACACCATATACATGGGTCATGATTCCTTTCAAAATGGTATATATAAATACCTTTGATGGGATTGATCACAATGACATAAAAGCATCCACCTTAATAGAAGGAAATAAAATCTAGAGCACCCAGCTATATGGATCTATGATATCGACACTCAATAAATCGCATCCCTACTAATAGTGGGTAATAAACAAACAGTTCTAATTTTTAGGGTAACTAATCCCATATTGAGGTTAGGGAATGATTCATGAACATGAAATAAATCTATAAGAGAGTCTTAAAGATGGTAGTAAATCCCCATAATATGATTTGATGAACTTGACCTCCTATCCACTCAACAAATTAGAGTTCCTAAGAGTATTTGCAAAAAACCCCATTAGACATCAACCTTTGGAAATAAAGCATGTATATCAATATGAATGTTGAAACAGATGAGTGTTTCAGGTTTTATTAATAAACCCCATATGAAACCATTAGATATAGGATCATTAACCCTATATTGTTTTCTTCTCCATCCTAGGTTGAAACATTATTACACAGAGAACTACTTTTATTTTAATAGGATCTTTTTTCTATGAATGTTAACATATTTTCATTTTATATTTTTAAGAGATACATATTTATTTTTTTGGTTTATTTATAATAATTGAATTATTTTAATTTAAAAATTTAATGAAACCCATATTATTTTTATTTAATCTCTATTATGTGATAATTGAATGATTTCAAACATGACACCATAATTATGGATAATGAATAGTGGGTGTTACATTTCCCAATAATTAATTAGTTAAATGTTTATTACTCATGAGGAAAGTCTATGAGAGTAAATTTTTGTTTTTCACATGTTTGGGAACTGATGGTTGAGATTATTAGAGTAATGATTAACAAAACTAATGTTTGTGACATATTTTAAAGTTATCAACATTTTATTCTTATACATATTGTTATATTATGCACTCATGGATCATTTTTTGGTCTCATGTTATCAACTCTTAGGATTTATCTACTAATTTATTCCAAGTCTTATGAAATTATTTAAAATGAATTATTTATTGAGAATAATTTTCTTATATTTATTGATTTAACCCATATGCACAACTTATTTTTACTACTGATATTCAATTGTTACCAATTGGTTTTACTCTTACTGAGCATATGAGGTCACCCCTTTTTTATGTTTCCATTACACCATGTTTTAAATATGTTTAAAACTTGAGATATATCTATATAAAGTATATTGGGGCCCAATTTTGGATAAATGATCAAAATAATTGGAAAATAATTTTCTTATGAAGATTTTCCTCAAAGACACCAAAACTTCAATTCTTCAGTTTGGGAGACTATTAGTGAGTTAAAATGATTAATCCTATAAAATAACAAAAATAAATGTGTTTATTTATCTTAGATTTTTTTAAATAGTGAATTAATACTATATTATATTAAATTAATGGTGTGAAAGTAATTATTTAAGAGGAAAATCATTTACAAGATCCAAAAATAGTTCCTAGAGTTTGTAAACTACAATAGAAAGATTCATGCAGATATACATTGTGGAAAAAATGTTACATTTTATCATTCTATTTTTATTAATACTAAATTATAAATAAATATATCTTTAACTTGTAACAAACATTTGAAAATAATGAATCATTCATTATTGGACAATAAATATTCCATAGATAATGTGGTTATACTTGAATATAGGATGGTATATCTTCAATTAGTTAATAATAAACTATGTGAGTACAGTGTAAAACATATAGAGATATAATAAAATATAACATCACTAATAAAGGATGATGTTTTAGTTTATTAGATAATCATGATATACTCGATAAAATATATTTCAATTTTAGAAGAAATATAAGAGATCTCTTAAAATATTCTACCCACATCAGGAATCAAAATTTACAATTTAAAAGGGGTTTACAAACCATTCATTACACAGGGGTTCCTTGATGAAGAATTTGTCTAGAAGAGATATGGAACAACAAGGTTGTGATAATTATTTTTAATGAAAATATACCACAAATAATATCAAGTATAAAAGTTGAAACTATCTAGATATTGATTGTATTAATGTGGTGACCCATGAAAATATTTCCCACATTTATTTTTTCTTTTTTCTTTTCATGGAGTTTTTTCCTTAAATAGAAAATAAATGTTTTTTGTGGGTTGAAACTCATTAGATTATAATTTCCCTAAATTTTTTCTCTATAGAATCAGTCGGGTCATATCACTTTATCACATAGTCTATTTAATTTTTTTTATTCCATATCTATTTATATATTATATTAAAATTTATAATTATATTTTGGACAGTAACTTCAAAGTGTTTATTTTTTATGTTTTTATTTTCATTTTTTAAAACCAAATTGAGCATAACACAATGCCCATACTAGTTTTGATTAATTATTAAAATCTTGAGTGATATATTTGACTTGAAAATCATAACCTTAAATGAATACCGATGTATTTTTCTATGAATTAGTAAAAATATTTAGGTAATAATAAAATTAAATATAATAGGGAAACCGTTGAAAAAATTGTTAATCAATGTGAAATATAATTATCCTAAAAGTAATATAAATAAATTTAAATTTTCAAAAATTACGTACTTTATATAGAGTCCTAATACATGTAATTATAAATATAAATTTCAATATCTATTTTTTAATGATTTAGGAAATTAGGGATATTTAAAGACAAAATTAATGAATCAATTTTAAAAACACATTATATTAACTCTATTCATCTCAAAATTGATATCAAAACATTTATTTAAACCCAATAAAGGATATTTAGAACAAGGTAGGTTTAAACATTATAGTCCTAATATCATCATGATTTTTTCTTTTGAGTATTTTTCAAATTAATAATTTAAAAAATTATGGGTGAGGGAAATTTTAATGGTAGCATGATAGGTTGTTTTCTTGGTGGGAAAGATATAATGGTGCTATTGTTTATTTTAGTTGGAGGGTACAACATTATGTTTGGTTTTAAAAGTTTCTATCCCTTTAAATAAGAAACAAATGAATACATAAAATATAAAAAATTAGAATAAATTTAAAAAAATACGAGGATAAATGATGAAATACATTATACTATATTTGTGAAGTGTAATAATCAAAAATATAATATTATAATTGGATCATCCTTTTATGGGAAACTGTTTTAATTTATTTTCATTGAGTTCAAATCACACACTTTGATTTAGTAATATTAACATTTTAATTTGATTTGTTGACATTCATTGACACCTGCGGACCAAAATCAATAGATATAAACTCAAAAATACTTAATATTGACACATATAATAATGTAAAAAGTTTATCTATAATGGGAAAAAATCTTAAAGTTCCACATGTATGGTCTTAGGGAAAAGATGAACCCTGTAAAAAACTATAGTGATTTATAAAATTAACATATCCATGAATGTGTGTATTCTATTACATTAGTATTAGTGAATGGTTGAAACAAAAAAAATTATGAAATAAAAATAAATTATAAAATTGATTGTATAAAGAATAATTATAATTATAAGGATTATTTATATTTATAAGGGTTTACACTTAAATGTAATTAAATTAACTTAACATGGGTGTATTATTTTTAGTTTAATTCATCAAGATATCTAAATGAAGTGCAATAGTTAAGTTTAAATGAATATTAAATCATAAATTATCTAAAATTTTAACATGTAATTAATTTTTTATTTAAAATATTATCAATATTCATGGGAATCTACTTCATTTTCAATGTTCTGGTTTTTTTGAAATTATATATATAAATACATAAATGTGAAATTAATCAATTTACTAAAAATTTCGAATTTATCATTAATTTTGAAGCTTAATTTCATTTTTATGATAAATAGGAAAAGATATAATAAGGTATAAATGTGTGTTCAAAAACACATGAAACAAATTTCTGGTTTATTGGGCAAATGATGAGAATTCAATTAACTAAATATGAAACACATTGATTGTCAGTTGAACTGACTATGAATATGTCACCAATATAAAATTTTTCTTTTGAAACTGATTGTGAGTGTTGTCCTCTATCAATTACACCAATCAATAGTGAATTAAAATTAACCATGAATCATTATTTATGACACGTTCAACCTATCATGACCGTTTTTTAAAAATCATTAAATAATAATAGTTAATAAAGAAGTGATGATACTTAGATAATAATATTCACCTAACAAAAAAGTGTGGTTCTATATAGGATTTATAGAGGGGTTAAATATAATTAAAAACATAAATATATCAATATATTCTTAAATTCAATTATAATAATGTAATTAATATTTCTGATTATGGTACAGAATTGAAAAATTAAATAAAAATTCTCTATATAAGATCATCCAAATCTTGATTCCATGATTTAATAAATCTTCTATCTTCAATACATTATTGGTTCCTTTAATGAGATGATTTTAATGAAAACCAAGTAACCCAAAATGTATTAATTGCACTTTATTTATAATAATAAAAGTAAGAAACACAGTACCCTAGTTTTAATGGTTGTGGGCACTCAAGAAGTAGACATTAATGAAGGAATATATTAATTTAATTCAATATCATTGAATTTCATTCCCTAGCCCCACAAAATTGATAATTAATACAAGTTATAGTTGTTATAATGAGTGAACTATTGATCAATATAGAAAATATGATCAAAGAACCTCGATGTGTATAATCATGTAATACGCTTGATGTGTTGTATGATTTCATCCATAAATCATTTTTTTATTGAGGTATATTATATATCAAACCTATAAAATTAATTTGGAAATAAATAAAATATATTCTCCATGAAATTAAGAATATTTATAGATACTATAGATCATCTTTCAAGATACAGAAAATAAAAAATTCTTGGATAAAAGATCCCATAAATTTATCCTTGTAATTTTGAATATTCATAACTCTTACTATTCATTATTCAAAAAAACACCTCATAAATGCATGGTCAAAACCTTTGAAAAAATACCATGTAGAAAAACTACTTCTTATTTGAGTAAACTTATTATTTAAAAAAAACATCTTTATAGTCATTGGAGAGCTTTGATATTCCCACACATCATCTTTGATATCATCTCTATTTAAATATTTGCTTAAATATAATTTTCTTTATTTATAGGAATATATATTTAAATATTATAATAATAAATATACACTTAATGATTTATAAAAATATATATAGGTATAATTTATATAATTAAAAACATTTTCATCTTCAATATATGATATTTTGGGAAAATAACCATAATTCTAAATAATAAAACCAATCTTAGCTTTCCCATAAGAATAAATCTTGAAACACATAATATATGTAAGATTTATTCTACTATTTTCTAATACTATGTGAGATTAAATCATTTAGAACCCATCTCACATAATACTAAAACCACTAATCCAAATAATCTAGGATTATTTAAGAATATATGCATGACTTTGATGTTGTATATGATGTATTCAATGTTTATAAAGGTAGGGTCAGAATAGTTATTTAATTTCATATGAATAAATCACTGAATAGTCCAGGTATATAAAAATATCCCTCTGTTGTAAGAATATATATATTTACATATTTCCACTATGTGATAATAATATAAAAATTTTATAGGACTGTTAAGATTATATTGATATACATAAGACAAATTATTATATAAATATCACGAGGAATTAATAAAAATTTCATTATAACAAAACAAAGAATTTTAATCTATAATTATATCTAATTTTTGTAATGGCCAAATTCTATAATAAATAACATCTAGTCTACAATACACTGAGAACGTAATGCTCTCTTAGTGAAAAAATACCATAATATAACATGTTATTATATTTTTAACATAATATATTAGAAATACATACATAACATTAAATTTTATGAATATTGTTTCTATTTAAATTTAGTTACATAGAATAATAATGCAACATTGATAAATAATTAATAAATTCCAATACACCCATTTAAAGTAAATACAGTAGAGTGGAATGTGTTAAATAAGAAAAAATTTAATTAAAACACTAATAATTAATTATGTAATTAAAGATTAATAGTAAAAATTAATAACAATTAATATGAAAAAATAATGATATGGAATACGTAATTATAAAACACAAGTATTTGTTAAATTAATGTAGGGATATCTAATTATTGAAATAGATCAATCAAACTGTAAAGGAGGAACTCAACATTATACTCCATTTTGATAAATAGAAAATCCTAGCATGGTCTCCCAATTTAATAAATAAAAAAACATAGAGTAGATCAAGGTATAATTTTATTAAAAATTTATATAGATTAGATAACCAAGGCACATGAATTAAGGTAACTGAATCTCTATATAGATGTTTTAAAATTAATGTATAATAAACATGAAATTAAAAATGAACGACCAATGAAAAAAACTCCACTTAAACTCATTCATAGTAAAATTTTATCATAATTAATAAATAGGTAGTAAAAATAGTAATATGTACTCTCTCTTATTCACTGATTCCATTTTGAATAAAAATGATAATAAATGGATATCATGGGAACTACTTATATATTTTAAAACTAATAAAAATGATAATATAATCATCATAAAAATTTCCAAAGTGTTTATTAATGATTTCTAAAATATTAAATATATAAACAATAGTTAGAAAATTAAAAAAATGTTTCATTCATATTCAAAAAATAATTATTTAAGAAAAATAGTTCAAATTTATCAATATTTATGTATATCTAAATTTTATCTGAGTTTCTTCACATGAAAGTGTTATTATCTACCCATACCTAGTTCCCCAATATTAAACTCAAAATTTTCTTGAATTATGATATTTTTAAATATGTCAATTAGTTGGGTTTCAATGATATTAAAATCATATAATTTGTATCTCTTTGTTAAATGATATCTCTTAAAGCGTTCCTATGATTTATGTTCTTACTGCATGAGTGTTGAATAATATTTCTATATATTCTAATTGAACTAATTTGGACATTATTAATTGATAGATGATTAGAGAAAATATCATTATTTTGTATAATTTTATTCATCCAAATGTTTTGAGGACGATAACTACCTAATCCATTATATTTTTTTATATGGTAAGGAAATAAATTATTTCTTTCATTTTACTACACCATGGGACAATGTATTTTCTAAGTATGTGACATGTCCCACTTATAGTTTCCATTTCTTATTTTACTCCTCCAAATTCTTTATTCAAAAATATATTTAATAAAAATGTGATAAATTGGTGTTATGAGCATCATCCAATAATTCCACTCAAGTATGAGATATATACCCATATTACCTCACTCCTTCTAGGAGTATTTGGAAGTCCCATGACAAATTCCATCGTAATATCATCCTATTTATACTCAAATATGGGTAGAGGTTACATGACTCCTCCTGGATGTTGTCTTCCAGCCATAACCTATTGAAAAACTATACATCTTGACACATAATCAGCAATATCTCTCTTCATGTTCTCCCACCAAGAACTTTCCTTCAAATATCTATACATAGTAGTGCTACCAAGGTGTATAGAGAAATTGGATATATGAAAATCATCCAACAATTCCATTTTTATATCAGGTAAGTCATGAACACAAAGTCTCTTCCTAAATTTCAAAATCCCATCTTCATATACGAAGTCGATCAATCTCCCATCGTTCAAATATTTATTTTTCTTTTGAGACTCCTCATCATCAGTTTGAGAACTATTATCATTTATATTAAAGATAGTTTGGAAACCATTTGAAAAAGTATTGATGTTTCACCTTCCATGATTATTCTCAAATCCATCTTTACTAGATCCATGAACATATTATCCCTTTAAACTCTCATCTTTTTCAAAACACCATGATCCTTTTTTCTCAATGCATCTTCCACCTAATTTTCCTTCCCTGGGTGGTAGTGTATAGTTAAATCATAATCCTTGAGTAGTTCAAGACATCGTCTTTACCTTATTCTGAATTCATTCTATGAGAAAATATACTTCAAATTCTTTTTATCAGTATATATATCACATTTTCACCATAGAGATAGTGACTCAATATCTTCAAAGCAAATATTACAACTGGTAACTCAAAATCATGAGTAGGATAGTTTTATTCATAAATTTTTAGATGTCGTGATGCATAGGAAATAACATTATCATTATGCATAAGGACACAACCAAGTCCTTTCTTTTAAGCATAATTATAAATAACAAAAATATCATTCCATGATGGTAGAGTCAAGATATGAGTATTGACTAATATTCTCTTCAGTTCTTCAAAACATTCTTCACACTCTTTTGTCCAAACAAATTTAACCCCTTTATGTGTGAGCTTGGTTAATGGGTTATCCAATCAGGAAAAATCTTGGATGAAACACCGATAATAACCTACTAATCCAATAAATTTTTTTACCACATTTATACTCGTCAGTTCTGTCCATTCTTACTAAACCAAATAAATTCATTGATCCAAAGTTAAATTAATAACTACACAAATGTAATTAAGTAATCACAGGCATGGATCCATAGAGGTTGATGAAGCTCGATTAAAAGTTTAGATAGAGGAGAGGGATCAAAAAATAGAATTTAGATTAATAACTATATGTCTAGTGGATCTTGGACAATGTAAAAAAATAAAAATGAGTAAATTGGGTTTTAACATTAGGCGACGAAGAAATGGTAATTTCCCCAAAATTTTCTAAGTCGTACAATTGTTTCGCATAGTTGTAAAAACTGTATGCCAACCATGCACCATATTATATCTTTATGTGTCACCCACATAATAAATATACAAAGTTTGACTAACCATGTGAAAAAAAGAGAAAAACACCTCTGTTAAAAAAGTTTGGTGCTCTTACAAGTGTGTGTGAATCCATCTGCACAGTTTCCTCACTCCATGTTGTCGGTAGAATCCTATTATCCATCCTCAGAAAGTTAGTAGTCACTGTGATACCTTCCCCTCAAAATTTCTACTAATAATGAGCCCTAACCTTATTTCAAAAATATTTAGGCTTCAGGATCTAAACATGCCCCAAAAAATCCTGATACCTCCATAACCTCAATGTGTATTCACATTAGGACATAATTAATCATTTAAACCAAAAATATATATTCAAACCTCATACAAAAACCAAGATAATACATTTTACATAGTCATTTTAAAGACTAATAACTCAATAATCTCACTTTGTCTCATCTTAATCCTTCGCTTGTGCTTTAAAGGTCTCTCAGTTTGATTCAAAGTTTAATCCCATCATCTATAATAAATCACAACAAGGTATGTTTCAATTTGGTTGTGGTTTCACCTATTCTTTTTTGATCTATTCTATATATCATGTTAAAACCCAATTGGTTTATTTATAATGGGTCTATGGGCCTCTACAAATTATTTTTTTTATTGTGTATCTAGGATCCTAAAGACTTTATATAGTATTCTCTAGTCTCCTATTTCGAAGGTGATCTATTCTTCCTCAATTTTGAGGTAGTTATTTCAATAAAATTTCATAATTTAGTGAATTAATTATAATTTATTTAAAATTACTTTAGTTTGTTCATTCAATGGAAGTTTTTTTTTGTCTTAAAGGGATCTCTTTGAAGTATATGTGCTATTAAATGGGGTTTGCTTTTAAAAATGGGGGTTTTCACTCAAAGTGTTTGATTAAATGGTTAAATGGTGTTTTTGATTTGTAAATGGATTTTCAAAAACCAAAGTGTATTGGGTTTTATTTGAAAGTGTTTTATAAATTTTGATCATGGTTTGGAAAATTATTTTGACCAATATGGAACATTGGTAACCTTGAGTGCATCGAGAAAGAGACATGGGTGAACCTATTGTGTGTAGAACCACAAGGGGTTTCTTTTTGGCTATTAACGGACCATGGTAGGACTCGATATTAGTTGGAACCAACATGTTCTTGGGTTAGGATGTTTTATTTCTAGTGTGTATTCTCATAGGGTAGGTCCTATTGTGGTTTTCTTTTTTATTTCTTGTTATTATTTAACAATCGTTTTTATGGATTGTTTCTCACATGTTTTCACGTATGGTTGTTTCACATGGAATCACATGATATATTCTATCATCAGTGTGTTTTTTTTACTTTCATACTTTATGGTTTTTGGATATAGTTTCCTATTTTATCACATTTACTTCTCATTTCTTCCCTTAATTAATACGAAAGGATTATACGTAAAACCAAAGGAAAATGAGTTACAAATGATTATGATTTATAAAAATTTTATGTAAAATAATTTCTATATTATAATCTAGAACTATTGAATTCATGATATTAGGCATTTAATAGACTCTGTGGTAGTATCCTACTGGGATTTATACCCGCATCCTACATTTTCCCTTTGGGTGGTTGTGGGTGTTGTATTGAAAGATCTAGGTAAAGGGAGAAATATCTTTTTATCATGATAGATTTCCTTATTGTTGTAGCCTTTAGTTTAGTTTGGTTTGGATGACATGGTTGGTCTTGAAAATACTTTTTGGTCTACCATTTTAATAATTTCTTGTTTATATGGTTTAGATTGGGTTTTATGGATCATGGATGCATCTCTTTTATTCCTCATTGTACTCTCATTTTTTTCTTTTTTCCTTTATAAAAGACTTTCTTTCATTATCTTATTGTGCCTCTCTAACATGATGAGTTGGATTAGGTGGATTATCCATTTGACCAGCGTTGGACATTTACAATATCCTTCTAGGTGAGGCATAATTTCATAGGTAATATGTCCCAATGAGATTGATGGGTTGTCTTATAGTTATAATTTCTATTGAGTAGGATATGGTCTCATTTGTAAAAGGACCACATTAGGATAGTTCCTAGGGAATATGACTTGGTTTAAAAGATTAAATTGGTTATGGGGAATATAGACTATTAGAAAAAGATGGCGGTGATATACTGAGGAATATGTCTGCATAAAGTTTTATATGGAGGGTTAGTGATGTTTGGTGTGAACCTTTAGTAGGATATTTATGTATCACAGTAAATAGGATTTAAACACCACATAGATCGAGTTTTATAGTTTGATATCATGTGGAAGGTTTGTACCATGTAGTTTATCATGATTTTTTTTTGATATTGTCATCCATTTTCACATCATTCAACTAGTATGTTTTACATACAATTTAACATTATGTCAGTAGGACATTCTAGTAATGAAAAATATCATAACATATAATTGAATGGGGTTTATTCATATCAGGTTTCCCTAGTATATACATCTCTTAGAATATGACCCATTTAAATAATCATATCTCATAGTGCATATGTTCTGTAATGGAGTGTTTTCATGGGGGTTATTATACCATGAATATGAGTCATGGAATACACATTAGGGATTCCCTTTGGGGTAATGGACCATTGGGTAGAGAAGGGTGGTTTCATTTAGTTATTGTATATTTGGAGATTATAACTACACCAAGGGCTAGGTTCCACTTGCAAGATGATAGAGAATGAGTTGGCATTACTCATAAATTGGTGACTCCCATATGATGTTATTATTAGTCTGTTAAATAATAAAGGTGATGAAATTGTCAATAGGAACTATATTGGGAATTATATAAAAAATGGAATCTTGAATGGTCATGGATAATTGGGTGAACTTTGATTTCCACTATGTTCATATGTTGATTGAGATCATACCTGGGTAAACTATATTACAATGCATGAGCCTATAATGGCTTCACCGAGGTCTTTATGATGAGGACCCTCATTACCATGGGGACATATGAATGAAAATCCCCTAGTGGTACTATCAATTTGGGATGAAAATAAATATTTTAATCTTTTTAAGGGAATACATAATTGGAATGGGTGTATTCTAGTATGAACAAAATAACATTATATATCTATTTTCATAATCATAGCACTTGATAATTGGCCTCCTAGGTAAAATATTCTAGATTAAGGGATGCTTAATCATAAAATCAAGGGCTAATATGGTACCCTATTATGGGCGAAAGAGAGGATTGTTTTCCAAATGAGGGAACACCCATAATGAATTCATATATTGTTGTATTTATTCACCCTAATGAGGGATGAGATAATTCTTCAACTTACCCAAATATGAGATATGTAAATAATCAGTCTTTCTCGAATGAAAACTCAAATTAGTGTCCTTATTTAGGAAATTTAGGATATGAAATGACTATTCTTCACTCAATGAAAGGTTAATTGTCTTGAAATTCATAAAGCATGGAAATTTATATAGTTCAACTTCCACTAACTTATTAAATAACCACATTGTGTGAAGAAGAAATTTTTTTATCAAGGGTCTCTTTAGTGTATTTAGGTGAATAATACACTAATAGTTTTCTCAATTATGGTCCTTCTCCTGAGACACATGAAATTTGAGGGAATGCCTCCTTCTCACAGTGTTATTAACATTTTGGACCATTTTATGACACAATTACTCTCCATAGTAGTTTAATTCCCATTGGTTAGTGTGAAACATGAATCATAAAGAGGGTATAAAGAATTAATTGGGATATTCTTTTGGTGTATCCTTGGATTCTCCTAATATTTCCAAATGAGTAACCATTGTTCTTGTTTAAATTCAAATATCTAGTGTTTGATGTATAGTTCATGTGGAAACGTAGGGTTTTCTTCATATGTAGTGACGAATATGGAAGACATGGTCAACTGGGTATGGGAGAGACATGTTGGGAATACATATACTAGTGGGTATGGAAGACTTGGTCATATTATTTGGACTTTGAATAACCATTCATTTCATCCGTGAGACCATTAACCTTCCAAATAAATATTCTTTACATTCTCAATGGATATGTTACAAATTTACATCATAAATTGGGTATGATCTACATGATGAAGGTTATAATCACATTGTTACATAACATAGGGTACCCAACTTGTACACCCACAGAAGTGTTCATCACATCAATTCTTTATTCCACACATGAAAGGATGCATCTACAAATAAATGAAGGACACTAATTTTTCCACACATTTATCAAATGAGTGAGCCATACATTCATGAAAAACTTTATTTTATCATTTTCTACCTTCAATTTTAGTTCAACATAATGTTATCCATTTAAATATCACTTTATATTCATTTACTCACCTGCATGTACTCTAAAAAACAAGTTTGGTAAACAATATATTGATGAAATCTAATTTTGTGGATGTGTACTTGGGTCTGCTGGATTAGGTGAATTTTGATATAGGAAGAGTGTTGGGAGATTATTGATTCACATGGATTCTTTGATGAAATATTTCCATTATGAATTTTTTCACCCCATGATTCATGTTCCAAACCATGGAATTTCCACACTTGTTTTTGAACCTATAAATGATATTTTTCATTATATTGTAGGAATTAAAATGAGTCCATCTTATTTTTTTCATTTTCAATTATATACTTGTTTCTTAAACTCTTATTTTAATACAAAACATAAAAGATGGAAATCTCATCAAGTGTACTCTATTTTTGTCTTACCTGATGAATGTCATGTGGAAACACCACTGAGAGTACCTGGAATCATGGTTTATTCCACTATATGATGTGGTATGTCTTACTCGCTTGGCGATTCTTAGGCTTGGTCCTAAGATTCTCAGTTTATGAAATAGTATAAAAATTCTTTTTAACATTTTCAATTTTATTTCTGTTTCTTATAAAACAACATAAAATATATTTATAGAAACTTCTTGGTGTTGGTTTTTAAAAAAATGGACACCAAAAATTAAAAAAATTGTTTTTGCATCAGTTTTTGAAAAAAACCGATGCGAAAAACTAAAAAAATAGTTTTGGCATCGGTTTTTATGAAAAATGAGGCCAAAAAAATTAAAATGTTTTAGATAATTCCATAATATTCTATTTTAATAGTCGGGGAG
Source organism: Viscum album (assembly GCA_963277665.1). Classification (NCBI taxonomy): domain Eukaryota; kingdom Viridiplantae; phylum Streptophyta; class Magnoliopsida; order Santalales; family Viscaceae; genus Viscum; species Viscum album. The sequence continues at coordinate 9,356,406 of OY728145.1, forward strand.
AAAAAATGGAGTTATAGATTAAAAGTTATGGATGTCATAAGTTGATCTTCTCCAAGAGAATCCTTAAAGAAGTCCAACTTTCAAAAGCCTTAACTTTTAATCCGTAACTCCATTTTTGCTCCATGACTAGCCAAATCTAAACTTAAGTAATTATCTAAAACATAGTATTTTTTTATTTTTTGGAATCAATTTTCATAAAATAACGACACCAAAAATTTTCTTAGTTTTTCACGTCATTTTTAAAAAAAACCGACGTGAGATGTTTTTTAAAACAAATTAGTGTTAGTTTATTTTAAAACCGATGCCAGTTTTTTTTTATTTTTACTTTTTGACTTTATTTTTTCAATAAAATGACTTGAAAAATATATTTTTTTTTTATCATTTTAGCATCGTTTTACTTAAAAAATGACGCCAAAAATGATATCGATTGGCATTTTTGGCGTCATTTTTCTAAAAAATCGATGCCAAAAGACCAATGTATATCCTCTTTTTTGTTGATTTCAAAAAAAAACCGATCACAAAGAGTATACGCCAATACAGAGGATCAAAATTTAAATTTTTTCACAATGCACATTTATGGTGATTAGGAATTCTTTAATCAGAGAGTGATTTTATGGAGAAAAGTACCATAATACAGAAGGGATATCTCCAGTCATGATCTCCAAAGAATATGAGGAATTGGCTCTCTATGAAGGTCTATCCCAAACATAAAAATCATGGTTCTTTTAGTTTTATGTAACAAGACTAAGACCATAATATTATGGAAACAATGGAGGATTTTTTGTTGAATGTACCATGGTAATTCCAATATGCATTGAACATATGTTGAGGGAAAATATAAACTATGGTCTTGAATACTTTTAGTTCAGGAGAAAGGATATGAGACAACTACACAGAGTATGAACACTTTATATTCTGGGTTTTGGCACACCGTTATTAAATCTTAAAGGGACATAAGAGGCTTATCTGAAGAACAAAGTTACTGATATTTTTCTGACCCGTTGTGGTGGATGTATTATTCTGGTCCGACTAAGGCATGTGTTTTATATCCAAATAGTGGAATCCTATGGTTGAAATGCCCATTATGTAGGAAAATTTTATGCAAGGTCAACTAGTGAACATATTTCATAGTCAGGCGAAGGAGCTCCCAGGTATCAGACATTATGCCACCAGAAAAAAAATATTATAAAGATATGAAAATATTTCATGATTAGGAGTATGATGTGTGAAAGGGGAATTGTAAAACGAATAAAGTAAGTATTTTGACTAATACATGCCAAGAATTTGGAGTCCCTTACATAGATCTGAATCATATATATATATATAAGGGACATCGTTTGATTACATTATGGGTTCTCTGAGGAGAGGGCCCAAAATATAGATCTAGTATAGATTTTGATTGTATGAATGAGAGGGGGAATTTTCATTTATCGCATAGTTGGGAGTCGAATCTAAGTTCTATTTTTCACTAATAACTCAAATGGGATGATAATAAAGCCATATGTAGTTCTCTTAATACCGTTAATTTTAAGGTCATCCGGTGAGGACTCTATCTATGTAGTTCAATGTCTTGAGGTAATGACAATGAATTAACTAAATGAAGGGAAATGGTGGATCTGTGTAGATCTATGTGACATGGTAAGGAAATTATATGTTCAATTTAATGTCTTATAGTAAGGAATCAATTATCTTGAAATGAACTCTCAAAAGAAAATGAGACTAATCCAGGACATAATGTCCAAGTGTCACTATGTATCTTGTCAGAGCAAGAATCAAGATGTTCATAGTTCTAGCAGACATGAGTTCATGTGTAAAGTGAGAACTCATATTTGACTTCCTCATGTAGATCTGAATTATACATGGGAGATTAAAGGATTTTTCATGTTTTGATGCAATTGGTCCCTTGATTGATAATCTAAACATCACTATGTATCTCAAAGGGGAGATAATCAAGACAAATGTAATTTTTGAATGAGATTCCATGCAGTTTATCATCAAGTAGTGAGGAAATATAGTGTGATTTTTAAGGTCATATAGTTATGATCATTTATAACCACAACATAAACTGAGATACCTTATTTATTTAGAGAATATATTTAACAAATTCCTATGCCCACATTAGTTATACTCAATGTGAGAAACAAGGGTCGAGAAAGGTTTATTCTATAACACAAAGGTAACACAAGTGAAGGATAGTGGTATGATGATTAAGTGGTGGTGGAGCCAAGGTATTGGATTTGGGAAACACTATGTATATTTTTTAAGAAAGAATCAAGACACACATAGTTCTTGAAATTGTTCCCCCTATTAATTAGGTTTTGATGTGGGGAAGAGGGATTTTTTTATTCATGGATAGACCTGAGATTAGAGATCTCTATGTATCTATATATTTCATTGGAATGAGAATCAATACATACACAGTTCTTTCTATATAGTTTATCATCACGCGGTAAGGAAGTTGGTAACCTCAGGTGAAATAAACACTACGGCTACGCCTAAGAATGAAATTTTGGGCAACAAAAAGTGTCTGATAGGGGTAAGAATCGAGCCTCAAGTAGAGTTTGACAGGTTCCCTTTGTAGATCTGATCCATACACATAAAGTAAAGGGGATTGATGATTAGTCATGCTGGAATCAAGATTAGAGATCCAGCCATCACTACATATCTCGATATAGAAAGTACAAAGTCACACATAGTCATTGAAGGTGCTCTTTGTGTAGGTTTTATTCATACACATAGGGGGCGAAGGGAAGTTTTCAACATTACGACTGGACCCATAATTAGAGATCTGAGCATCACTACATATCTTTATGAAGGAATAATCAAGCCACATGTATTTCTTGAGGATGGTTCCCCCACCAATTGAATATTTATGTGAGAAATAGGGGATTAAATTCTTTATAGAATAACGGTTGGGCTCAAAATACAAGATGATATGAGAATCAAGCCGTATATTATGGAAGGGTTCCTAGTATAGAATTAACTCATATACATTAAAAGGGGAAAATTTTTCTTTTATGGCTGTGGCTGGGCCCAAGATAGGATAACTGGGTATCACTACATATCTCATTACAATGAGAATCAAGATACACATAGTTCCTGAAAAGGGGAACCTATGCATATCTGATTTATACATAGGGAGAAATGGGGTTCATGTTCCCCTAGAAAGTGGTAATGATGTGAGTAATTATTACACGTGAAAGATAATAATATTTTAAGGGACCACAAAGAATTATATTTTTTTGGTATATTGGGAGATTTATTAACAACAAATAAAGGATACATTAATCATACAGTTTAATGCCACGTGGTGAGGTAAAACGGTGTTTTCAATTTCAGGTCATGTGAATATGAACTCATGCCATGTAATTTAACATCATATGATAAGGATGAAAATGTTATGAATTTTAACATCATAAAATACAACTGTATATGGTGATATGTAGTTTAACTTCATACAACTTGGAAGTTGGTTATTACACATTTTAATGTCATGAAACTAAGACATTGGTTGTTACGCAAACTAGGACATTGGTTGTTACATAATTTAGTGTCATGAAACAAGGATGTAATCTTTATGATTACACAAAGAATTTATTCAGGGACCTTGCATTGGTTGGATTTTTAGTGAGTTCTCCATCCATTGAGATTAAATAATAAGCTCCATTAGAGTAGACCTTATGTATGGATAAGGTCCTTACCACATTCGCTCAATTTTTTTAGGCTTATTTCATTATATCACCAGAGTTTTAAGGACCAATACCAATTCACCTTAGAGGAATGAATGATGGGAAACTTTTTTCCACCATTTTCTGGAGTATGTTAGACATTTTTTTTTGAAATCCTATATTTTTCCATTTTCCACAGCATGATAGCGGGATGAATGGTTCAATTTGATATTGTATTCCTGATATAAATTTCATACCTCAATAGAATATAAATTGGTGTTGTTGTGCATAAATATGGTATGAGGGACACCAAATCTAGTGATGATGTTATCTTTGAGAAAGCTAACAATAATTTTATCCGCGACTTCTTTGAGAGGTATTACCGCATTCCATTTAGAGAAATAATTGGTAGGAGTAAGGATTTACTTGAACTGCTTAGTTGTAGTAGGAGGATAATGTCCTACTATATCAATTGCCCATATAGAAAATGAACATGAGTATTTAGCTGTATACAGAAACTCCAGGTGTTGATGACTAATGTTTTCATGAGCTTGGAATGGATGATACTTCATAGTGAAATCTTGAGTCATCGATGTCAAAAAGTATCCAAGCCTTCAGATTGGATCAAGAAGCATGTACCCACACTGTTGCGCACCATAGACTCCTACATGTACTTATTTTATGAAAGATGTTTTTTTATCCCCATCAATTAATCTGAGGATAATTTTGTCAAAGCCTTTTATATTGAGGATAGACATGTAATTTGGGAAATCATAAAGAGTGAAATTAATTGCTCGTTTTTGGACTTTCTCTTTTCCTGCTCTCTCCAGCAAAAGTACTCCATTTTAGAAATATTATATGATGGGTGTCATCCAACCCATGGTAGGACCAAATGGTTTGGGAATGAGACTGATTTCACTGATTTCCTTTTTTCTGATTTGAATAAAAGATAACACCACATGAGGATGAGAAATTCTAATGATTGTTTCATCCTAGTTTATATCTTCTAGGGCTATAGCTGAATTTTCCAATGCATCAGCTTGGGCATTTTGTGATCGCAGGACATAAGACAATATTGGTTATGAGGGAATTTTTTCCATTAACCCTTTCTTATGATCACATCGGGTAATTATATCTTCTTTAATGATGGAATAATCCTTATTGATCTATTTGATTACCAATTCTGAATCACCCTTCACTTTTAGGTTATTTACAGTTATATGAAGTGCCAGTTCCAGTCCTGTAATGAGAGCCTGATATTCTGCCTCATTTTTTATACCACCTTCTAATAATTGAAAGTAATATGGAAACACTTCATTTTATGGGGAGATAATTAGAATTCCTAAACTAAATTTATTGAGTTTAGGTTCTTCGATTCTCTTCCCTATTGGTCTTCTAGAAGAAAAATCAAAATAAATATCCCATATTTGGGGTCCATCCTGAATAGAGAAGATATATTAATAATGTAGATTAGTATTCAATGATGTTTCTTCTATAAATGGGTGATCAGCAAAGAAGTCTTCCAAGGGGTGGCATTTAACTACTTTCTGAGGCACAAACTATATATCAAAATGTTGTAGAATAACTTCCCACTATGCCACACGTCCGATCAACAAAGGAAAACTGAGTATAAATTTGAGAAAAATATTGTGAGAGAAAAAGTGGACCTCATGGTGTTTTATATAGAACCTCAGCTTATGAATTGAAAATATTAATACTAGGAAGCTCTTCTCAATATCTTAATATAGAGTCATTGCATTGATCATGGTTTGAATGAGATAGTAAAGGTTTTTTTCTTCCCCATCATCATTCTTTTGCGCAAGTAAAGCACCCAATGATATCTCCCAGACTATCACATAAATAATTATTGGTTTTCCTTAAACATGTGGAATCAATACCAATGGACTCAAGAGTTATTTTTTAAGGGTATCAAATTATCTTTGACCATCATTGTTCCATTGATATGTAACCCCTTATTTATAAATTTATTAATGGGAACAAACTTTTCTTCCATATTAGATATGAGGCAGAAAATATAGGCCAAGTGTCCTTGAAGTCCTCTCAACTCTTTCAAGTTTAGAGGAGGTGACATGCCAAGGATAACTTTAGTCTTCTCAAGATAAACTTTGATGTTGTGATGATGTACATCAAAACTGAGAAATTTTCTTGAGGTTATCTTGAAAGTACATTTCAAGGGGTTCATATTCAAATTATGTTTTCGAAGATTGCATAATATGGTCTCCAAGTCTGTCAAGTGATCAAAACATTGTCTGGATTTAACCACTAGATCATTAAAATAGCATTCAACAAATTTCTCTAACAAGTGGTTGAATATGTGGTGCATTTCACATTGATATGTCACACCACAATTCTTCAAGACAAAGGGAATTACCCGATAGAAAAAATATACCTTTAGGGAATCTTTAGTCTATAGATTCCTCATCTTATGGGGCTATACATATTTGGTTATACCCATAGTATCCATCCATGAAGGAGGGAGCTTGGTAGCTAGTTGTTTATTCAATTAGGAGTCCTGTGATCGAAAACCAGAAATCATCTTTGGGACAATTCTGATTGAGATCTCTAAAATGAACAAACACTATGATTTTCCCATTCTTATTTTTCATAGAGACAATATTGGAAAATCACTTTGTATATTTGACCTCTAAAATGAAGCCTTCTTTGATAATATTTTCCACTTCAGCCTCAATTTTGGATGCATGAGTCCAGTGAGTTCTTCTTGATTCCTATTTATATCCCTGATACTCTTATGGAAAACCAAAATGATGGGTGGAAACTTCAGGTTCATGTCCTTGAATCTATGTGTAATTCTAGGAAAAAACATCCTGGTGTTTCTTCAAAAAAAGAAGTATAAACCTCATTCTACTCTTTAGTCATGGACACACTAATTATAGTGGTGTATAGTTTTTCCTCTTTACCTAGATTTGTTTATATGAGTTTATCTATAGTGGTGGAGACACCTTCCTCAAATGTAGGAGGGGAATCTTTGATATCTTATTCCTATTCTTCCCCAAGTTCATTTGCTACATCGTCTTCCTCTACTTGGATGGAAGGTAATGAAGCAAGATTTTAAGAGATAGGAGAGGAAGAAACCATATCTAACCTAACTAGTGATGAAGGGTATTTTTTGATGCAATAAATGGAAAATAATGGGTTTATAAGATGCATACCTATATTTTTCCATTAGTGTTACCACCTCTTCAAGCCTAGATGATGAATAAGGGACTTGTTAAAGCTTGGTGGAAGAAGTATTTCATCATAGTTTATTGAATCAATGATTTATTCTATACTATCAGGCTGAGTTTCCACAACTGAAATTAGGGAATCCACTAAATGAGTGCTTGGTTTTGGGTCCACCCATTTAATTTGATTAATGGTCATCACATAATATGCATTGCAATTCTTGAATGCTTGAGCTAGGAAATTTTCGGGCATTTGGATAATTGATTGTTGTAACATCATTCTTCATGCACTATTTTATCTTTGTGTGATATAACCCTACATTAATGTAATGAGATTCACAAGTTTTTAATAGGGTTGTATCACCATGAAATGTCCCAATTTGACCATTCAAACAATATTTTAGACATTGGTGTTATGATGAAGTAATGACCGCATTCTGATGTATACAAGGTATCCCCCACAGAATCTTAAAAGTTGTGTCTTTCCAGAAAAACATGAACCCTGAATCAAATATGAGATCCCCAAACTGAGTTTTGAGCATAATCTCATTTAGAGGTTCTTTCTCATTTTTTTATAAACCTATAACATTAAAGTGTAGGGAGACAAATGGAATTTAGTGAGGCCCAATCGGTAATGTTTCTGACTGGGAATGAGATTAACTCCTTATCCATTATCAATAAAGGCTCATCAGATATCAGTATCATGGATCTTGTTAGATAGATACAAGGGTTTCATGTGTACATGTATACAAACATCCTCATCCTAGTCCATTAAAGATATGGCTGCATGGAATTCTAGTGGGTCCTTCTCTATATGGAAAACCTCTCTGGAAGCAACATCAGTTTCAAACTCTCGAGGGCTTGACAATGCCTCAATAAGTGCTTCTTGAATATCTTTTGATAGATTCATAGTATCCATGATTGATATATTGGCTGGTATTTGGACCAGTTGCTTCAACATATCAAATTGTTGATCTATATGGATGCATTTTCTAGTTTGGAGATGCTCTTTTGCAGGTTCTGTAGAATCTGATTCTCATAATGTGGATGGTCCATTTTTCGGTGTAGAAGCTGGAAATTCTTATATTATTGGTGGATTAGGTCGGGAAGGTATTCACACTCATAGAAAAGGTGGTGGTATAACCTCTAATTAGTATTCTAAGATTATCATGTCAGGGAATACCCTGTCATTTGTGGGATAATTCCATTTTTCCTATTGATCCCACTGGAGGGATCTCCCACGAGTTTTCACTTCATAAACAATTCGAGTGGTGGTGTGGTTAGAGTAGTGGATTCTATGACAACAACATCTTCCCATGTATCCTCAAACCTGACAAACCCTTCCCCTAGTTCCCCAATAAAGTACCGGGAACTCAGGATCATAATTTGAATCATCATTTTCATAGGGATCCATTAAATGAATAACTTTAATGAAGCAGAATATCAACTCCTCGTCTGATGAATATTCTACCTGATAGGTACATTCTTGTTGTTCTATTTAGTGGGGTGGTGCCCAGGATTTTGAGACAGTTGGCATGAAATCCTATAAGGTCAATGAAAACATTAACATTGAAATAAACTCACATTCTTCTTCTTCCTCCTTATTCGTCTGGATATGATGCTTCTTTGAGGACTGGCCCTCAGAGGATTAGGCTTTTGATGAAGATTGCTTTGCTATAGTGGAAGTGGAAGAAGACATAGTTTGTTGTTTCAACTACATTCATATAATGGAATGAGTTTGGTTGATTATTTTCCTATCCATAGAAACATCAAATTTATGAGAATTCTTACTTTTTGATTCCTATCATTCGCCTTCTACCTCTAGATCGGTAACAGTAACACATGATACCCGGGTGGGTGAATTTTTCAGCTTGACTTTCCCAGAGTCCACCATATTTTGTAGGAGGTCCTTAAAAACAAAACACTCATGGATGGGGTGAAAAAAAAATTATTGAAGGGAAAATAGTTTAAGAGGTCCTCATATCCTTCTTTATTGGGTTTATTTATCCTTGGAAACTGAACTAAGTTACTTCCCAAATCTAATATGAAGTATGCAAGAACTTGGTCATTTTGAAAATAATAGTCCCTTTTTCAACTTTTCAAACTGTCTCTTCCTTTTATCTTTTCGATCATTTGGATGAGGGGGTTTTAGAATGTGGATCCCTATGGTATGATGAGGTTTTTGATGTAGAAGTGGGTACAAGGGCCTAATTAAGTGTAACATTAGTGTCTTCTTCTTTTATTTCTCTTCTTCCCGAACCTGATGAGATTACTCAGGATTTAGCTCTAGTATCTATTATGGAGTTTTCAACCTTTTCTGAAATTGAATCCAGATCCCAAAACCCTCCTGTGTATTTCATAGGGATTAATGGTGTGTGAAACTCATCACAGAGATTCTCAGTACAAATGGGTTGCAACTCTTATTGAGGGAGTGTAATATTCAAGGAGTATGTTAATACTTTCCATCAAGAAATGAAATCTAAAACTCTTTCATTCTTTCTTTGTTTGTAGTTTCTGAAATCAAAGACAGTTTTATTTTACATCGTTGAGATGAATAGGAAAAGGAACGACTGATGGAGATCTTCTCATCCAATGATTGATCGAGCCTGTAAACATGTGTACCATACAAAGGTTAGCCCCTGAAATGATTGTATGGGGAATCTGAGTTTCACTGCTTCTTGTTCCTCAGGGGTCCCCATATTGGGATCATAGTGAGATACAAAATGCATGAAGTAATTCTTTAGATCTTTTAAGACATTGAACATTGGAAATGTGGGATTCCAAAAATATGGTGGAGGGGGGTCGGATCCACCCATTCGGGATAAGCCTTCTTTTCTGGATATATTGGTGCACTCCATCCATAAATTGATTCCAATTTATCCATCTGTTACTTAATGGTGTTCATGATAATTAGAGTAATAACTAGATGAGTTGGGGCCAAAATAGATGCGGTGGCTAGAGCCTGAACAATTATGGAGACTAAAGAACACTGGTACTGACATCGCTGGTATCTGCTTTGGGTAACCAATAGGGTTATTCCTATAAGGATGTGATTGGACCTACTCTGATTATACTTGATATGTATTGAATTCATTTTCCAAATCAGTAGTTTCAACAAACCATCTTTTTTGGGGTGCTCCTACTGGAAGTGCAATCTGAGGATCTTCTTGTGGAGCATGTCTAGATGGAGTGCTGCTTTGGAGTAACTCTATATTGAGTCTTCTTAACTCCTTAATCTCCTTATCTTCCTAAGAAAATATTTCCTCAAGAGAAAAGGTATTGACCTTTTCCATGGGAATGGTGATACATGGTCTAACTTTGAACTTTTCCCTTGTTAAGTTTCTTTCGAAGAGGTGGAAGTTGATTATTCGAGGGGATACCTAAATTTTGGGCAAGCCACTGATTTCGGGTATGAACACCTTCTTCATTTGCTTATGTATAGACCATATTATGAACGAGAACCTCATCCTTTGACTCCCCTGAACTGGACTCATTTTTTGGAGGATCTTCTATGATGTCATTAATGACATTCACTAATGCATAATGCATTTCTAGCATTGTGTTGGTATCTTGGTGAGGTCTCCTTCTTATTCTTCCTCCAGGAGACTTCATTATTCTCTTTTCAAGTTCCCCATGAAATGTTTTGAAGATAGTAATCTTAAGAGAATCAACATATAATTTAGTTATGCATTCATTTTGCAGCTTCTTCACAAATTGGGAGAAAACTAACTTCCAATGAGGAGGGGATTATAAATGTGAAAAAACCCCCAGCCATGTGGTTTTGGGCAGTTCATATTCTTTTTACTCAACCTTTTGGTATCTATTTGTTGTCTCTAAGTTTTGGGTTAAAAAATACCATATCTATGGGCTGGGGTGGATCGTAAAATTCTATGGGTGATATCAGGTCAACTGCTCTTCTGATTTTACAAATTCTAGTCTGAATGTTGGATAGTTTCATTATCAAGAACTCACTTAAATCTCCTTCTTTGGAAGACCGTTGTGCTATTTCAGACATTTTTAAAATATGAAGGATAACATCATCTAAGTAGGAGTCCTGCTCAATGTTCTCAAATGATTGATGAAAAGTTATCTCAATATATTTCTCTCTTTGGGCCTAACATTGGTGGACACTGGTCATGGACTTTTATTCTTGATCATCCCTTAGGGAATGACGAATTTTTTTTTATTGTATCCAGACTAGGGAAATAACTTTGCATGAGACCACTTTTGGAGAGATTTTATTGGTCTAGAGTGAAGTGAAATGAAATGATCTATTTTCACACCATCCATTGATATGAACACCAAATGGGATATTTGTGATGAGTCTTCGCAAACTCATTAAGGCATTGAGGCATTCACATTGATGGGATTCTTATTAATTCTCGATATTTAGAAGTTGGGAATCCAGGAGAGATTCCATGTTAATTTGATGCTGCAACCCTTCTATTACCCTGACATGACATTGATATTTTTCATAAAATAATACTTTGGCTTTTAGATGATGAAGAGACTTCCATATGTTGAATCAAATAACATTGATAGAATCCTCTACCTACATCTCTGAAATTTTATATTGAGAGGTGGCCAAAGTCCAGAATATGACTGGTATTTCATCCTTAGCAAGTTTTTTCCTCATTTTCTACATATACGCTTAATATTTTTCTAGAGTTTTCTTTACTTTGTTGGACCAAAGTTGGCATTTTCCAACCTCGTTATCAGGAATTACAAGATCGGTAGAGAGTTACTTTGTTGCATTGGAACATAAATGGCCTAAGGGTGGATCAGAGAATGACCTTCACCTTGGGATATCGTATGGTTAAGAAATAATTTCACCCTTGAGTGACAAGGCATCAGACCTAATTGACCTTTTATTTCCATGTGCCTCAAGATAAGAGGGAATTCTCATCACTACATTGTTAGTTGGGAAATTCTCTTAACAATGAGAAACACTAATGCAGAGAGAACATTTGCATTGAATGCCATCACAGGGAGGATCACCATGGTGGATTACAGAAAAGGGTAAATCTTGTTTCTCCTTGGTCTTCTATCCACAATGAGGGTTGTCGTGGATCTCATCCAGAGATAGTTTCTCAAGATTGACCAAATTATCAAGAAGCAAGCCTTCATGAGGATGTGTTTGACAAGGACCTTTAGATTTACTGCTACTGCTCCCAAAAATGGGTAATGGGAGGGAATAATCTTGAGGTGCAATAGATAAATTTCTGAGGTCTTTAATAACTCCATCATTAATTGGAGCCAAATCACAAATTGGTTCTTGATTTTACAACTATGTTTGATAATAATTATTTTTTGTATTCCTTCTTATAAGTGATTCAAGCCACTTACAATGAATATTGGTTATCATGGTCAGGTGTATGTTCCTTCTTTGGAGTGTTTGTTAGAATAGGTTAATTATATCAAATTGAAATGAGTGTATGTTCTCAATCTGGTTGGCCATATGATATGGGGAACCATTACCCATAACCATCCAGGAAGGGAACATTGGTATTCTTCTACTCCCGGGTGACATCTTGATGAGCCACCTTTCTTTTAGGGATATAGTTATGTTTCTATACTCTTGGTACTGTTGTTTCTACCGTGATGATATCATAGGAAGTATTTAGGATATGAGTATGAATTTTCGTATACCCTTTCACTATTTGAAGGATGTGCTTTGTGACATCATCAACCCGAACGGGAATATACATCTATTCTGTATCAAGAGTAGGTGTATGTACTTGCTCCTATCCTCCCTTTCCTATCAGTGGATACTATAAGTACTTGTGTGTTGGGGAATAGAGTTGATTATGAACTATTATTGACATTGTAGCTTTCTGACTAACTTATTTGGGTGCAGTCAAATGAGCCTGTTGGAAGACATGATGAGTACAGACAGGTGTGTGTTCCTGCTTGCGATTTACTGCTTAATTGGGTTGGTGGGATTCTTTGAACACTGCCAGATGTGTCTGATGGAAGACATGATGATTTTATGCAAGTGTATTGTTCTACTCATGGTACTCCCCCAGATTTGAAAGGCTATATTTTTTGGTCGTCACTAGATGAGTCTACTGGATGATAGAACAAAGGTGGATGAGTGTATGTACCTGCTCTTTATTTTCCACCAAACTGGGTTAGATGACTTCTACATAGGGGAAAATTTATAACTCTTCTCCCTCTTAGCATGTTTTTGTCCATGTTAGGCTATATTTCATTCCTTTATTTGAGGTACCTAGGCCAGACAGTTGATGGAAACACCCTCATCATGTTAAGGGATGATTGTTGAGTAGTGTTGGCAGAAAATATTGTTGGAAGGAGCCCTTCTAAAGGACCCATATGTCTTCAGTATGAGGCCATAGGTGGAATCTTGGTTCACCTCCCTATAATAGGACATGAATTAGTTATTGTATTTTGAGGAAAATATATCAAAATGGTTAATGATCATGGTTCACACCATCTGTTTCTAAACCACCTGTCATCGCTGACCAGATGATTGGGGGTTATTTTTTATATGGAGGGCCTATCAGGAATCCTCCAAGGGTGGAATGGTACCATGTTGATATTAATATCGAACCAATAGATTAGAGACCCAACATTGAAGAAACTGAGTTGGTGATGGAGTCCTTCGAGTAGATGAGGATCTAGCATGAGTTGTAGATGAGGCATTCACAGGTGTAAACTTGAAGGAAGACAATTGGAATGAAGGGAGTTCTGGGAAGATAGTTCGAGTATATATTTCAAATACAAAAATGAACTATGGAAAAGAATAATATTTTTTAGATGAATATTTTCATGATTTATTTCCTTGTTTGGACCTCCTTTTTCAATTGATTGTAGCCTAATATATGGGTAGCACTATCATCTTAGTGAAGGATTGACGTCGAGTTCACCCTTTTTTGTTTCCCTCGGAATGTGTGCTTTGGTTAGGAATCACTATTTCTGAATGGCTTCCAATTGATATGTTTATGGAACCAGAAACACCCAATGATTCGGTATCCAATGGGACCTACTTTCCAAAGGAAAGATTTTGTATGGTTTGTTGCCCGACGATACTTAGTAACTCGCATTGGTGGAGAGGATCAGAGGTTGGGATCATCACACCATTTTAGGGGGGATTATTGCCTACTCCATGAATCTCTTATAGATTTAAGATATATTCATGAATCCTTGATTAATTACCAAGAATGATATGAGTTATCCTAATTTTAGTAATCAGTTATTATCATGCATGGAATTTAGAATCATCCATATGTATTCAAGGTTCTTCATCAATGGAGATATGTATGTGTATCTGAGTTTCTCTATTGATGGTATCCTCTTATATACTACTGAGCAATTCTTTGGTCATTATCATGATGATGATGGTTTTTAAGCCACTCAGTAGGTCACTCTAAAGTTAATGGTCATCTAGGTAGATGATTGTCAGTCTATAATTTATTTTCATCCAAGGAAACATAAGTTCACTCTGGAGTTTATGGTCATCTAGGTAGAAAAAGGTCACTCTATAGTTTATCTTCATCAAGGGAGACAAAAGTTGTTTTGATGTTGGGATTGATAACATAAATGAGATACCTACATATCATTGTGAAAGAATCAGAACCCATGTAGTTCTATGTTTCATAATGGGAAACATCATACCTTTTAAGGTCATGTGATAAGGACATAACCATACAGTTTATGTCGTGTGGTAATGAAACCATAGTGGAAGGTTCCTAGAAAAATCTTGGTGTGCGACTTATGTCAAAACTGCCCAATGAACATTGGAGGGATATGAAATTACACATCAAATTCAACACAACTGGGAATTTCACCCCAAGATAACATGATTGATTTGGGGTGTTTTGTTTGACCATGACGGAGTCTTCTTATGTATCCCTTTTGGATGGGAATCAAAGACCATGTGGTTCGGTAGGTCTCTTAGGGGATTATGGACCATTGAGAGAAATAGGTTGGGGATTAATTTTTTTTAAAGGTTGGGGCCGAAGCCTCATTTTTATTATTAAAGAAAATCAAATACCTCTTTAACTGGGTAGAGGGAGACCCATTACATAGCCCGAAGACCCAGTGGGCATTTAGACCATTACATAGCCCATAGGCCCAAATTTTTGGCCCAAGGCCCATTCTGTGAATAGTACTACTACAATACCCGCACTGCTACAGTACCACACAGTACCTGCCACTACTATAGTGCCCCTGTCGCCGCTACAATGCCCCCTGCCTCCACTACAGTGCCATCTTTACAACAGTATCTCGACTGCTACAGTAGCGCTACAGTGCTGCTACAATTCCTGTGCCCAATGGGTTTTGAACCCCCATTTTTCATGTAGAATTATGGGGTTCTTACCACTAATCCAAACCCCAACTACATGGGTTGGGGATTACTCCTAAAGAGAATTCCCTTATAATAGGGTCCATGACAGATGTCTTGACTCATAGATAATTAGGGGGTTTAATTTGGTGCTTACTCCTAAGAAGGATTCCAAGATTAAGGGAATTCGGATTGGGGATTATTCCTATGGAGGGTACCTAGTGAGCTCGAGCCCTAGGTGAAGGCTTACAACATATCCTAATTATAGTGGAAATAAGAGTTCTCATAGTTCATTCCTTCATGTGGATTGTGTGGATGTTGTGATCATTAGAAACCTATAAGTCCACATGATTCATGATCGGTGTGAGAAAAAATAGGATTTGAATGATTCAAAAAACCACACACTTTACTTTCTTTGATAATGGAAAAGGTAGGGACAACAACGGAAGAGGTTGGAGCTATGACACTTCCTTATGTTCTCTTAACATTGGACGAGGGTCCAAGGTAAGGAACAGATGAAGGTGAAAGGTGTTGAGAGAAGCGAGACTGCTACCTCGTACATGAAAGGATGGGGGGATTACAATAGTATAACTTCCCTAAAATGGGTCCTGTAGTGGGAGGAAAAAATTTTCTTTGTGAAAAGAAAAATAATGTGTGAACTGTATCCTCTCTACCAAGGGCATGAGGCTATGGATCTTAGAGACGAGAAGGGTTAGACATGGTCCAGACCCCAATCTTCCAGATTGTGAACTCTAAAACATTGTCCCTAGGGTAAAGGTACATGTAACTATAGATATAAAAACCTATAGACATCATGAGGATCATGACCCCCTTATAAGAAAAATGTGGGAAACCTATGACCGTAGAAAAACAAACCCAAATGGGAGACACGCTGATGTGCCTTTCCCAATGGTTTGATAAATCAGTAGATATTGTTGGAGGTTTCAACATGGTCACTTTTCAAAAAGATAGCCAAGGAAGGATAATCCCTTCCATTAGTGTCTTAAAAGTGGGATTAAGGATGGATCGTGTAGTTCCAAACCCAATGTTGTCACTGTAGGTAAGTCACGTAGCTCTTAGGGGGAACTAAAAGTTCTCCATGTAGGGTGACAAAAGTTGTGCAGGTTGGATATTCCTTGGGAAATTGACCACTAGGGGACAACACTTGGGTGACTCTTTAACCTAATCACCGCATAGGTGACTTCTTCTTGTGGAAGAAGGATCCTCAAACATGTGTTTTATTATAGACACTGAAGGGACCTTGATTTTCCTTATCACCTCTTAATTCCCCATTATATCATTTTTTATAGAGCTTCCTAATAAATTTGGGGGACCTCGGAGATGGTGCTATGAACTAAGAGCTTAAAGGGTTCTTCTAAGTTTTTTAGTTCTTGAAATGGCGAGCCCAAGGGTCCTATATATAGGAAAATAGGGAACCCTGGGTGGAGGAGTTTCAGTATGCAAGTCCTATGTGCAGGTCTTGTGCATTGGTCCTTGACATAGATTCTCTGCATAGGTCCTCAGCATAGGTCCTCCATGAAGTTCCTTCATGTAGGTGAGGCAACCCCCGTTATAAATTTTTTCCACCTTCTGAGTTCCATAACTTTTTGTCTATAAGTTCGTTTGGGCTCCGTGGCCAGTGAAATTGAAGCTATCAAAGTGATATAAACTTTTTTAGATGATGATTACACCAAGTATTCTTGGAATAAAATTTGTAATTTAGTATTGATGCATCAAAATATTTTTATCATTGATCACAGAAATCTAGGGACTAATCATAGAGGTGGGGGGGGGGGTCTTTCTGCCTATCCCTCATTGTGGATACGTCTCGTGGAAAATGGAAATCCAACCATGAATTCTGCAACAAAGTGAATGAAACACATTCTTTGGAGTTAGCTAGTATAGCTTATTGGTGGCTCTGATTTATTGGTAAATTTTCTACGATAATTATACCACCTACTAATTTACCATGAAACTTAGGTGAATAAAAACTTATATGGACACACGAGTGGTATATGTCATAGAAGAGTTCAATTTAATGGTGGGAGTTCAAATATGGGTTATATTAGCTCTAGAATATACACCTTCCATAATAAAAATTCCAAAAGAAGGTGCATACATTTGACTAATAACAATATACACCTTATTATGGATATCATCTTATTCCAATAGGTTGCTGAACAAAAACATACCCATCACCACATAATCTGATTCCCAATAATGAGTGATAATGGCCTTGAGGAAGCTATATAAAAGTTTATCCAATGGAGCTCCTCAGTCAACAAGTTGGTTATATTGATTGAACACATTCCAAATGCATGTTAAGGAATAACTATATAAAAAACCAGGATTAAATAAATAAATCTCTAAGATATAAAAAGGTTCTCACATTGAATATAAAATTCTTAGGAAGAATCTTAATTTATTGTATCCAAGATAGTCTTTAGGATAGAAAAATATTCTACTTAGAAACTGTTCATAACATGTATATCCTAAGGTTATCATTCATTAGAATTTATTTCCCTACACCAATATTGTAAATAAAATATGGAACATCCTCTAAAGAGGCATTTATATCCCTCATATTTTCAATATTAAGGATCCACTAAACATCACCACCAGAACCAATACCTTATAAGTGGATATGTATTTTTATGTGCTAGATATTCTAATCTATTAAAGGAATAATAAAGTTCCTATTACCTGGTGAGAAAAAGATTTGGGACACGAAGGAATTATTCAAGGGGGTAGTAAAAATATATGTAGATAAATAATGGGAGACCAATATCTATCCTACAATTTTTATTTTAATAATATTATCTTTATAACATTTCAAATTTTAATTTCTTTAGTTTTATGGTTACATATCTCTCCTGTAGGGAATGGAAGAAACAGTGATACTTTTAAAATACCTCTAGTATGTAACTATGGGTAATTTTTTAAGATTTCCCCAAGGGGAGTTCCATCAATGAATGGGATGGGATGATATCCCTTTTCAAATAAATGGGTTGGAATTAATAACTAGAAGGAATATAATGTATAGTTCCTATATTAAGATTTATCAAAACAATTAAAATGTTCTTATCTATATCCATTAAGAATCAACCACCATTTAAAATTGAAAACACATTTTAGGAATATCCTTCCTTTGAGGAGTGTTTAGTTTTAGATTCAATAATTTCAATCTCTCTCATATATATATTTGTGAATTAATGTGATAGGACCATAAATCAGTAACATAAGGATCAAACTCCTCTGAAATGTCTGTGGAGAAACTTGGGGATTCCATCATGGGGATCCCAAGTGAGGCTCAGAAAATTATTATTATATTATATATTTATATAGTGGATGGAGCATAAATTGTGCAGGGATATCCAGTAGTGGTTCTTCCACCCACCCCTACCGACGTGGAGGGAAATTTAGGCATGAAAAAATGGGTATATTACATTAGGAATCCACTTATAACCACTACTCATATAATAAGACCCACTATATTTCTAAAGTCATCACTCAAAATGGATGATCTCTTGGAGTCGATTGATGATATTTAATCTATAATAATCCTTTATTAAATTAAAATGGAATAAAATCTTCCGGATGAAATTAAGGAATCTCATCGTAGTTGGCCAATCCACTTAGAGGTCCTTGCAAACCATATCAAAGTGGTCACTATCTGGGAGAGTGGTCAAGACATGAAGGGTTATTAAGAAATGATAGGGAATGAGAATTTCCCTTTAATATATGTATACAAGACCACATCAATGATTAACCATCACACTACTACAAATGATGGGATTCCCATTATAGGATACATTCATGTGGTCCTTCCAACCACTATGTCGCAATCCACAGTGTACATAATGTCAAAAAAGAGGTGAGTGATCATATTTCATATTTATATCCTTTTAATACATTAACTATAATATATATAATACATTATTCAAAAACCGTCCACCCCCAAGAATGTGTCATGACATTACAAATTTTCTCCTTCCTGTCTTAGAAGTCAAAGAATGCATAGCGTGGGTACATACTAACACTAGAAAAGATAGAAAGGATTATCTGGGTATTTTGCATATTTGAATTCATCCCTGAATGTTTTCCACCTTATGTCAGTAATGTTTAATTATATTGAGATAATCTAAACATCCATCACACCACTCATCAATGTGCTTAGATAAAATAAAAAATTTGATTCTAGATACCCATGCAGTTAATATATATAGATATCGTAACTATATAAACCATAAATTTAACTTCCTAGGATGTGATGTATTTAATTATAAATTGACTAATGATTAAATAAATATGATCCTTAATGTATGAATCTAAGATTAAGAGGAAATGAAATATAATCTAAAATAAAACACAAATTCATGTTCTGCTAGACTTTAACCCATACCACATCAACAAGAATCCCATTTACTAGGTGTAGACTCATAGAAACAACACTTGGATAATGAAAAGGATACCCACATAATCCACCTCAATTAGCATCATTATTCTATAAAGGGGTAATTGGAGGAGCACAAAAAACTCCTAAAGGAATCCAAGACTAAAGTTAAAAAGTGGGATGAAATGGTATATATTCTTTGTCCCAATGAGGAGGTTTAATCCACATAGTTCTAAAAGATTTAAAATTGTGTTGATGTAACCTAAAAGAATACTAGTTCACTATGTGATTTGGTAGATGATCTTTTTTGATGTATTATATTAATAAATAGAGACATCAATTTTTGTATGTTCCAATTCCGTTTATCTAATTAATTAAAAGAATATTTTTCAAGATATTTCCCCTGACCCTTTTTTAATTTCTATTTCAAAAACAACTATCAATCCCTTGAAGGAAATACTAAGATAATATGAGTCCATGTGAACATTGAATTAGAAAATGTTAGAGTTATTACTGGTCACTAAATAATTAAGTTAGAATGGTTTCTACTGGGGTATCGATCAAGGATGAGTATAATCTAAAATACCATCATTATACACTATAATTTTTCTATTTAGATAATATCCTCATAGATGTGTATCATGGATGGGTATAGTTATAAATACCACCATTTTATACAATATATGGTCAATTAAGATATTATATGACTCATCGTGATAAGGTTCGTGTAGGGAGAATTAGAATGAGGAAACTGATTTCAAATAGGATTGTCATACTAAAATTCTATCTTTATGTATTTAGAAATAGTATATGAATTGTAAATTAAAGAGAATGAACAATATTTTTCAATTCTATGGGACTTAGTGTCTGTGTGGATATTTGGGATCATACAATGAATCCAAAAAGATTCATCTTCTCTTGATAACCCTAATTGATTCCAAATCCTTATTTGGGGACATATAGGGAATGGACATGGATTCTATATGGGACTCTCTTTAATGGTTTTTGAGTTAACATGTTATGGGATATATCCTTAATAAAATGATCAATCTTGTCCATGATTTTTGGAACGCATGCCCAAACGGCAGAGACTGGACTTTTACTAAGGCCTCCCTTTATAGGTTTTCATCTTGAAGAGTTATATGTCTCTTCTCTTAAGTATTTTTGAGTATTTGATGTCTGAGAAATGTAGATTAAGTTTAATTTAAAACAGAATTGACCAAAAAATGGATGTGGTGGTTTTTATGACAACATGGGTGAAACAAACCATAAGCGAATAAAGTGGGAAATGTCACAAATATAGATAACCCCTCGGTTTTATTCTTATATTTTAATCATATAGTCCATGGTATAGAGGTTAATATTATTTATTGTTGGAGACATATTACCATATATTATTACACTTTAAGGTCTTATAGTTCTTTCCAAATATATTGGAAAGTACATTTATCATGGGAAAGTCATGCCAACACTAATTGAATGACACATTGTTAAAAATATACTATACTGTAAAAGGGAGAAGTCTATTTATGATCATGAATCTAAAACTGTTACATCATGTCGTTTAGGGGCATGTTTTGGGGATCAATTAAAGGTTTGATATTGAGATGTTATATCGTTAATTTCAAGGTTATTATAATACATGGATGTGCCACATAAAGTTTATTGAATACAAATTAATAGAGGGATTATAGATTATTTAAATCATGGATCACGAGGTTCAAATATGACGTGATGTTTTAGGACACATATGTATTGGATGAACACAGAAAACATACAATTGAATGGTTTTTCTACAATGGTTTTTAGGAATATGAATATTAAAAGTTAGTTTTCATAGGATGAAAATAGGCCTCTCTAAATAAGGTTATTTTTGGAGAGTGTATATTGAGACATATTAGGGAATGTATGTGTAGGTAAACTCATGATTACATTTAAGAAGGATCCACTCATCATTTATAAACACAAAAGGTTCATAGGGATTCCAACAGTTTGGAAATGAAGTAGGTTGATAGTATGTATTTATTAGAGGTTTATAGTGCACTAAATATAATGTCATCATATACGGAACACATACCAAGTAAATGAGATATGAAATTTCATTTCTCTAATGTTTTCCTTGATAATGGGACATAGTAAACACAACATAGTTTTTTATAGGGCCATATGGTGGGCCCCACAAGATCTATTCCTTTTTTATTTTTTTCTCAAATTTTTTCTTAATTATTGAATTTAGAAGCAAAACCTAGTGGACACACGTCTTTTTCTTAGGAGGGATATTATATATTTTAGTTCTAAAAATTTTTATACCGATATCAGTATCTATTTAAGTTCATTCCATTTAAACCATCAATGTATATAGTTTATATTCTTATAGAATTAACTAAGGTATATAATTTTTATGGTTAAGATGTGTGGATCAGGGGTGAAGATGAATATAAAACAATATCCCAATTGAGTTTGAAACCAAGAAAATTCCCCAACATTTTGAATAATGAATAATTATGATGTAAATCAAAAATCAATGTTTCTAGATCTCGAGTGATTATATGGGTCATGTATGAATAGGATAACCGATGTCCATATTCGAATTATAGGTTCTAGTGAAATTATTTTCTTGTTTATGAAGATTATATTACCTTTTTATTTGAAATATAACATTATTTTTGTTGGAAATATAGATTTTCGGTGATTATATAGATCCTTAAAAAGGAATTTATAAAAATCCAAATATTTTTATCCTTTGATGTTTGATTTACTCATTGATGATATCGATTACTGATTTCCAATAACTCAGGACACATAGGATATGAATTTTTAATTATGGTAAGGGATTTTTGAAAATTATTATCATGAAATTCGAAGCTAATTTTAACATGGTTAGGCAATCAGAGTACTCTATAAATGAGTTCCAATATATGATACTATGTTTCTCTGTATATACTATAAGATTCATATTTTTATGTATCTTACAATATCAATAATCCAAATTCATGTAGATCTTTATTATGGTGAGTATATTATTATCATACACAATAGATAATAAATTGATATGTTTAATTTCACAGTAAAAGTAATTCTTTGTCATATAGTTTAACATAACGTGATAAGGACACATGTTTCACATAGTTTGACATCAGGAAAAAAAGAATCATATGTCATAAATTTTCACACAATGTGGGGAATCAGGTGTTGTAGTTCTCATAAATTAAATTTATTTGATTTCATGTCCCTTACATGCAGCTAGGGTCTTAAGGGGGTTGGGGTCTGGTGCACTGGTCATGGGGTTGAGTCCTCAGATCGAATTTCATTGTAGTGTGTGTATATGAATAAGACCTACCTTTTAAATTTATTTTATTTCATGTGTTTAATTATACAATTATTATTATTTTCATTATACACTACACCAAGTTAAGCTTTCCCTATACTCAATATCAAATTACTTTCCTTACACGCAACTCTAAGTTTCTATAAAACAACATTTTATTATTATTATTATTATTTTAAAAATATTATTACAGAATATCCATTAAAATTAGTAATATGAATATTAATAACTATTTTAATATATTATTTATAATTGGCTCACATAAATAAACCATATTTATAGTGAAATATATAATTTTCAGAAAAGTTTATATGTTTTCAAAAATACTGTTTTCTGAAAAGAATTATGTTTTATGTCCTCATGTTAAAAATAATAAAATTAATTTTAAACACTTTTAGAAATTGAATTTGATAAAATAAAAAACATATTTTACTTGAAAATTTCTAGATTTTCTTAGGGTAAATATTTTTTATTTTTCTAAAAAACATTAGTTTTGGATTAATAGTGAAAAACTGAATTTTAGTTGTAAACTCCATTTTCATATAATTGATTTATATAGATAAATTATATTTTAATTTTGTTTTAAATTATAATTATATCAATTTTAAATCAATTAATCCAATTTAGGTCATTGTAAAAAAATTCACATTGAAATGAGATATAAAAACATTTCAATCTTTTGAACTCTTTATCTTTAAAAACTTGTCGTCCCATCCTATATGCGTGAATAATTTTAAATCAGTTTCAGCCACTTCTATGATTAATTTTTTTTAAATGGATTCTATTTTTATAAAATCAATAATAAATAATGACTAATATGGTAAAATTAAATTTTTACCCAAATGATTAGTGATAGTAAATAAAATTAATTACAACGATTAAGGTAAAATGAGTTTACTTAATTGTTAAACTTTAATATTAATGGTCCAAATGACCTAGAACATTTTAAAAAATCAATTTTATGGACATATTTAAAAAATATCCTCACTTTTATTAAAAATGTAAAATTATTTAAGTCACATAATTCAAGGGATACAAATCAATAATGTTTACCTTTTATATTTATAAGAATACCACTCCTCTATCACTATAAAATGGGAACTCACCCCCTCACTTATTTACACATCTCAATACGATTTGATCAGAGTAATGTTGATAGTATATAATCCCAAATTCCCATACTTAATACTATAATACTTCTATATGGAATAATTATAACTAATCAATCCCTTTGGTGCAACCCAAAAGGAGTTTCCCAAATAAGAGGTAACATCCTTCAACAAGAACATTTGTTTTATTTATTTCTCCACCCCATAAATTATTATTATATCATGATTATATAATAACCTAATTATCATAAATATACTAAGATGTTTTTGGTTAAGTTTACTACCCACACTCAAACACGCTTCCATCAAATGGGATACACAATCCCCATGGACGACTACCACCTTATGAACCGACATCATTCATTCATTCATTATCACCTATAAAGGTTGGTAATAATGATGGTAATTATGTTTTTATAAGATATATATGATATATATGATCTATATATTATTAAATAATTATTATATAACACATACCTTCATGATTTCCATTTTTCGGAAATATGCAAACATCGTTTGTGGACGTGTGAACGACCAGCTCCTCAAAGTGATATGATCAGTTCACAAGTTACATGGAATTTATTAAGGATGGGTTTAGTAAACATATATGATATATATTAAATAATAATTTTAATTTAATGATATTATATATATATATAATTTCATTTAATTCTTTCAATACGATGATAAAATGGAAACAACGTTCATGTGTGCGTATGACCTATCGTCTCCATGAACAATGTGTTTAATTTTTTAAATATATCCTTTATATATTTTTATAAATACATATATAATGAATATAGTAGATATTTATATCAAGTTATAAATTATGGAGATCATTATATAAGTATTATGATAAAAATATAACAAATTAAAACACATTAAAAAAAGTGGTTATTAACCAAAACATAACTTTAACAAGGAATTGTTAATAAATGGGTAATAAGAAGGTCATATGTAAAAAACATATAGCATGATATAATTTAATATTTTTATTTAATATATGTATAATAATCTTATATTTATTATATAAGATGTTTTAATGAGTACAACAAAAGTCAATATAAAAGGTAAGGGAATTCCATCTAACGTTTCATATCTGTGAGACATGTTCTATATTCACCACTTGTTTATTTTATGCAAGGGTATATACTTCCATTTTAAATTTTATATAATTTATTTAAAGATACTTAAAGTTTAAATTGATGTAATTTTTTCATGGGGATCATGATTCAAAATTTACCCAAGCAGTAAGGGGTCTTCTAGTCTCACTCTGTTTCATGAGAATTACGACATGTTCACAACTTGTCTAATTTTTTTGAAATATATACTTCCCTTGAATGTATTATATTCATATAATACTTAATTTATGGGTATTTACATATCCATTTTCTGATATATCCTTCTTGGGGTTTATGGTCTAAAGGTTACCAAATTGGTAAGGTAATTTTGTCTTAATTTCCCTTTTTTGAGACCCATCTTTTGTTTTGAACCTATATTCTTATACTAGGTGTATAAACTGCCATTTGACATGTATTACCATGAATATAATAATTTTAATTATATTTTAATATTAATTTAATGATAGTTTTTCCTGGTAATCATAATACAATGTTACTAAAGTTGTAGTAGTTTATTGCTACAATCTCATCATTTATTAATATTCTGTATGATTTTACTTCCATTAATGAAATATTATGATCTATATCTCATTAATTAGATTGATTTAGTTATACTATAGGTTTCTATGATATCATAATTCATTTTTACTATTTTCCACTCTTGGGTACCTAATATAATTAAGAATATTGTTTTAATAAAACGTGGCCTTATTTCGGTCCTCAATCAGAACTATATTTTGTTCAAAAACCAAGTTTTATAAAAATGTTTTGAAAAATGTTTTTCAATTATATTTTAAAATTATTTTCTAATAATAGGATTTTAATGATTTAAAATCTTTATTTATATTTTTTCAAAACTATTTTCAAAGAAAATGATATCAAATAATGTCTTATGTTTAAAAATTATTTTAAATGACTTTCAAAGATTCATTTACATGTTTTAAAATTTTGTTTTATAATAAAATGATATCAATGATTTAAATGATTAATTTATATGTTTTTAGGGAAAATTGTTTTCAATTTTTGAAATATCCTTTTCTAGTTTTTCAAGGGAAAATGTTTTAATTGTTTTCAAACTTACTTTATAAGTTTTCAATAAAAATAATTTTCTAAAATGTATTCACATTTCCTTTATAAATTTTAGAAGATATTTTCAAAGAATTTTTTTTCAAAAACATTTCAAGCTTCATTTATAAGTGATCAAATAGATTTTCAAAGAAAAGGTTTTCAATTTTTTTAATATTACTTTATATGTTTTCAAGGTTATTTTAAAAGAAAATAGTGTTCAATTGTTTTACAAGAAATGCTATTTTTATCAACATATGTTTTTAAAATATCATCCAAAATTATTTTACATATAAGATGACATATTTTGGTATTACTCATACTTTACTGGGGATATGATCCAAGGGTTTCATTCATATTATTTATTTTATTTTTTTATGTTTAAATAGAATGATTTTTAGGAAACCTGTTTCTATTTCACATGTTATATATTTATGAAACTCGTTTCTCTATCATGGGTTATATTATTATGAAACCCGCTTCTTTTCGTGGTTTATTCTTTGAGGAAATAATTATGAATTTTTTAACTTTTCCATAGGGTTTGATATGATGACATGTTTATGATATCCATTTTGTTTCATGGGTAATGATATTGTTGTTTATAATCTTATGGCACATGTATGTATGGTTTAATTATGAGACTGACAGAACCTATATGTACATCAAAATAATTGGGTAGAGATTTATATATCATGTGATAAAAATGTTTTTAATGGGGAGTGAACTTGTATCAGTAAAGTACTTTTCCCCTAATATGATATTATGAGTGAACCTTGACTACTAAGATGGTTTGGGGACTGACCCATTCCAATAATATAGTCTTGGAACTAATCATTAATTATAATGGAATAAATTTTTATATGTGTATGTGTCTTCCAAAATTCCATGTTGTATTCCTATGTTATGCTTTCATGGATTATTCCCTCAATTACCTTATGATTCATGTCTTATGAACATAAAATATTTCTTCCATGACTCTTTTTTATGATATATGATATGAAGGGTATAATATTCTATTTTCATGATCATGTTCTCATACCCTTATGAAGATGATTATTTTTATATATATATCATGTTTCCCCTTACTAAGCATCTGAGATCACCCTTTCTTATGTTTCCATTCCCTGAGTTATGAAGATATATATTATGTATGATGTTTATTATAAGGGTGTTAATCATAAAGAACCTAATGTGTGATAATTTAACTCACTTATGTACCAGTGTATTTGTTTAAATGTTTCCATGTTTCCAAAGGAACTAAACTAATATGTTATTTAGTCATATATTTTTGTAATGTATTAAGTATTCCAATAAAATTATATAATGTATATGCATGTTAAGCACAAGTATCTATATTTTGTCTCATATAAATGGTTTAGTTAAAATTTTGAGACTCGGATGAGAGAAACCATAGTGATACCCCTAAGGATATGTCTTTAAGAATAATTATAAGGACGAGTAAAAGAAGAGGAAAATGTAATGGAATTTTTGTAAAGGTTAAAGTTAGTGGTTTCCTAGAAATATATCCTTTCTGGGACACTAAAAGTGGATAAAGTTCTATCATAGATGTATATAGCATTAATAACCCCAAAAACGCCATATTGAGATAAAATTTATTGGGAACTAGTATAAAAAATGGGGCTTTCTTCACACTGGGTTAGAAACTCATAGGGGATATGATTTGGAAATTCAAAAAATATTGATGAATCATCATGAAGGAATTAAATGGATATTAGATATGAATAAAATAGGATAAAACTAAGGTTCTATAGATTAAATAAGGTATCCTAATTAGAATTCCTATAAGTAGTTTCCAATGATTATGTTGTTTCCCCACTATGTCAATTGTTTCTTACACTTTTCTGGGTTTTAGTCAATGTATAGAACCCATAGGAACTACATCAATGATGAGTGTGAATAGAAATTATTAACCTCATCTGTTTTGATAATCCCAATTATGCTTTCATGTACTTTGATAAATTAATGTATATCTATATATTAATTCTTTTATCTATGATATTCTATTATCAAGATGATAATAATATTAAAATAGTCATTGGAATATGTTAATAAATGTTTATCTATGTTTATATAAGTTTTGAATTAATTCTAACTCAATCGGATATGTTCTGCATAAAACAGATAAGTGTTAAGTCACTGATATGCTTATAGCTACTGATACAGATCTACCGGTACTTAGTCTACCGATAGACTTAGTCTACCGATAGACATAGTCACCGATAAGCAAAGGTCACCGATACACAGAGCTACCGGTATGTATAAGTCAACTGGTAAGCACGTGTCTTTGATAGATCAAGTCCACCGATACAGACACCTACCAACAGAAACTGAGCTACCGATAGAACAAGTCTACCGGTATGCATAAGTCTACCGATACATATATCATTGATACAGGAGCGAAGCCACCGATGCATCAAGCTACTATTACACTATAGTTACCGATAGAGTAAGTCTACCGATATAAGAAATTCTACCAATATGAAGCTACTGATACAAAAGGAGCTACCAATAGATGAAGCCATCGGTATATAGAGCTACCGATACAAGATCAAACAGCTACAGATACCAACAGCTACCGACACCAAGAGCTACCGATACATGATCAAAGAGCTACCAATACAAGATCTAACAGCTACCGATGGAAGGTCATTATTACATAAAGTCAATTGCTACCTACAGAAGGCTACTGATGAAAGACTGACCAGTCAAACTCTATACTCTCAATATTATTTATTTATTAAAGAAACTGTTATATTTTGTGATTTTAATACAATCAATGTTATTTAATGTGTATTGTTGGCATGTCAGGGAACCGTACCTAGTACACATAAAAAGATAATCATTCTTTTTACCAAAGCTGAAATTTATAAAAGGAAGGACAAAGACCATGCAGTATATAGATAATTAAGGAATGAAGAAGGCACATGAAGGGTGTAAAAGGAAAGGGTTGAAAAGAATTGAAAAGTGGTGCATTCACACAAAAGGGAAAAAGCTACATTCATAATGGAAGAGTACTAGACATACACGAAGCCACTCATTCTAGAGGAGAACACAAGCTACATCTTGAGTGAAGAACTACAACAAACACTTCATGCACTCAAGCTGATAAGTTGAACTGGGAAAACAAGGAAGAAAACGACACTCTATTTTACAGACAAAAACCAGAGAAGTACTCAGAAGCATTTCTGATAAATCAAAAGAGTCCAGAGCTACACTTCGCATCACTAGAGCATTCTAAACTCTTATCCACTATTTTAGTGATTCTTTTATTTACATTTCGAGCAGTTGTATACTCTGTATATTTCTTACACACACTATCTCTTATGCTAAGCTGGAGGATTTTTAAATCCTCATTCAAACTCTATAACTTCCTTGAACCCCACTATGGATAGTGGTAGAGGTCAAGTAAGACCTGGACAGCCTGTGAGCCGTTGTTTGTTTTCCCACGAAGAACTGTGTTAGAGGTCTTTGTACCTGGATAGTGTTTTCATTGTTGTTTACCCCGATCTAGGGTATAGATCAATTTATATAAATTGTTTTAGAGGACTAAGTCTCAGCTTGAGACTGAACCTCTTGGTTACATCTGTTGGGAATTTTAGATTAAGTCTAAAGTATTCTACATATTTTATATTCCACTGCCAATTACTTTAAAATACAATTGGTTTTAAAGTTACTTTTATTGTTAAATTAGCAAGTGTTTATACTTATTGTGATCCAGTAAGTTAGTTTCAAAAGTAAATTTAATATTATAATTAAATTAACTGAGACCCAATCAATTTTTGAGAAACTAATTGAACTTTTACAATCTCTATAAATTCACTACAGTTTATCTTGTTTTTAAATAGGGGGATATTAAGAGAAATATTTTTAATAGAAATTTTTATTGGAACTCAATTAACCCCCCCTCTTGAGTATCCACTCCGACCAACATTTGGTATCAGAGGGTGTTTTTATTAATTCCATATTTCTAAACACTCTGTTTTTCAACTGTGATTTTAGTTTCATATTTAATGATATTAAATTTCTGTTAATTATAAATTTTATCTCTTTAAATATATTTTCTAAAATCTAGTTATGGACAATAGGCTAAAAGGTGCTGCTACCAACCGACCACCTTTCTTTAATGTTACAAACTATGCCTAGTGGAAGTTTAAAATGAAAATTCACATGGAAAGTATGGGATTTGATATCTGGACTGCTATAGAGACTCAATATAAAATTCTAGAAACTAAAAGAACAAATTGGGATGAACTTACTAAAACATATTACAATAATAACTATAAAGATATGAATTCTCTGTACTGTGCTTTAGGAGATGAATAATTCAATCTCATTTCTGCTTGTAAAACTACTTATGAAATCTGGGACACTTTGGTTGTTTCCTGTGAGGGAATAACCAATGTCAATTAAATGAGGCTGAATACCTATACTATTAAATATGATAATTTTAAAATGAAGAACGATGAACCTATCTCTGATATGTATCTCAGGTTTAATGAGATTTTCAACACTATGATCTCATTTTGAAAGGTTGTTCCAGTAAAGGAACAAATCATGAGAATATTGAGATGTCTACCGGACTGATGGAGAGGAACTTCTGTTTCAATCAGAGAATCATGTGACATCAGAAAACTGCTTGTTAAAGAATTAATAGGTAATCTTATGATGTATGAGGAAGAACTAAAGGTGAATAAGGAAGAAGATTATGAAACTAAAAGGATGTCAGTGGCTTTTAAGTCTGCTGCCTCAAAGAGCAAGGACAATAAGAAAATTCACACACTTACTGAAAGCTCAAAAATTGAATGTTCAGATTCTGACAGTGATGCTGAGATGGCTCAAATATCTAGAAGATTTAAGAAATTATACAGGAAGAATAAATTCTTCAAGAAATCAAACTAAAAAGGTAAATATGACAACAAAGGACACTAGAAGAAAGATTGGAAGAAATCTGATAAGAGTGATGAAGTTATCTGCTATGAATATAAAAGAAAAGATCACATTAAAGCAGACTGTCCAAAATTGAAGTTCAAGAAGAAACATGACAGCAAGAAAAACAAGTATAATAAATAAATGAAAGCAACTTGGAGTGCTTCAGAAGACACTTCAAGTGATTCTGATTCTGCTAATGATGAAGACTCTCACAAGTCTAACATGTGTTTTATGAAAAATAGATCTGAGGTAACACTGGACACTCCCATCCAACACTCATTTTCTAGAAATACCTCTACCCATATGACCTTATCCTCACTTTTTATGTTTTTTTGGGACACTTTTCCATAAAAGGGACCCATATAATAAGTTATGTAAGTAAAAAGCAAAAAGTAACCTTTCTTCTTTTTAATATCTATAATGATTTTGGATAGGGAAAAAAACAATATAGGTTTAGTTATAGATATAATTTTGAAATATAAATTAGTTTTAATGGATCATAATAATTTATCTTTACATTTTATAGATGAAATAATTACTAAAATTCTTACGAAATTCCAACACAAAAATATTTTAGATAACAATTAAATAAATAAAAAATGAAACTTAAAATAAAAAAAGTGAAGTATATTGAATGGATTATTATAGTAAATTATTTTTATATCTAAATATATAATGCTACATAGGTTTTATAAAAATATATTCTAATAACATCATTTTCATGAAATTTTTAAATTAAATTTAAATAAATAATGTCAAAATTGACATTAATATTGTTTTAGGATAAATTATATTTTTTAAAATGGTTTAAAATTAATGAAAACTCTATATTATTCCAAGTGACTTATAAATAATAATAAATATCAACTATATCCATTCGTGGACCATTTTTTATTTTATAATGAATATATTGGCTCTTCAATAGTAACAACTATCCCAGTGTGGTTAAGGTTAAAGCAGTGTTTTTAAACGTTACATTTCCTTGTGTTAAATTTAATTTCCAACACACATTAGATTTATATTTTTAATCTAAATTTATTATATTTATAATAATTGGTCTCAAATTATCTAATAATGATTACATTAATTTAGTCATGAATGATGAATTACCTAGGTTGGAAAACTACTTAGCATTGTGAGAATCCAAAAATGGTAAAAATAGGGAAACATTGAAGTTGAGGAACAAAAATTATTAAAACTCATGTTTTATTTTGTTTCTTGACTATATCATACCCACACCCATTTATTTATCAATTTCAAATCCACTTAAGGTACTAAGTTCCTCCCAATAGTGAATAGTATTGGTATTTACAAAAATGTCACTCCTCTACTATAAAAGGGAACTCACCCTCCCATATAATGCACACCAAA
Source organism: Viscum album (assembly GCA_963277665.1). Classification (NCBI taxonomy): domain Eukaryota; kingdom Viridiplantae; phylum Streptophyta; class Magnoliopsida; order Santalales; family Viscaceae; genus Viscum; species Viscum album. The sequence goes on from OY728145.1 coordinate 9,388,919, forward strand.
AAACCTATAAGCATGTTCCTCAAATCACAATATTCTAGATCATCCAATCATCCCAGGTGATCATCTTTATCATCCCATACCTTGATGAAAATCATGTTCCCAGTCTGAATAAGCGACACATATTTTCAAACCCATAAATCCATGATTTATTTGAGATCATAATGATGAGTAGAAGAGGTGATGATTCATCATGAATGATACTACATATTTCATGCATGAGGATTGATTGAGTAACTCATATTGGCCAAATAGAAAACACTTTTGCAGAATGCCACTAAGAAAACCTTACACCATGGATGTGTTTGAAGACTGAAAAATTAATATCATGTGATCCTCATCACATGAACATTAGTGGATAATTACAAAGACGGTTTTCTAAGAATATATTCCATGATATTCAGTGTCTCATGAAGATTCAAATAACTATATGTCTTTAGGTATTTAAGAGGCCATGACTCTGCTATATTTTTAGTATTTTAATGATTTTTTGATGCAGATTAATAAGTGTATCTAAGGAGGTAATATATCCCTATAAATATAGAGCTACCAAGACTTGGTGTGATACCACTATTCATTATTTTGTTATAGGATCTCATTTCTTGAAAAAAAGAGCATCATGAAACAACTATATTTTGAAAAGGAGGCTCCATAAAGCGTTATCATTTGTGAATGAGAATGAGGAGAATCGTATAGTCTTTCAACAAGTTCAAATCACATTAGAAGGCTTTGCAAAGAATCTATTCCATGAATCTACTCAGGGAAACACAGTTCCTTATATGTATTCCCCCTTATTTTCACACAGAATAAAGTGAACCTTCAAGATAGTGTACACTCACAATGTGTCTCACAAAGAAGAATAGGTATCCTCAGATTTGTGAGAAGTTGAATTATGCATCATGCAGAATACTCCTAAACCCATTTGGGTGTGTGCAAAGGAGACAGTTAATGTGTACATGCAAGACACGCATGAACATAGCATAAACTAAAATAGTTAGTGTGTGTGTGAATATATTAAGAAATAAATAAGGATTAAGTTTCATGTAACTCATGAAATCCATTCTTACTTTACACCCCTCTTTCCATTCTTGATAAAAATTAAGTGATTTTGAAAGAAAAGTCTAAGAATAAGTTACAAGGGGTGTTTAAAGTTTTTGAGCCTAAATTATTTGATAAATCATATAACAATAAAAACATAAAGGAATATGATAGGTTATTGGATTACATGAAACACATGAATGAAGTGGAATTGATCTAATAGAATGAATGTATTGTTCATGCATATAATATTTAAGAAGTGTGTGTGCAACACTTGAATAAATAATTATGGAAGGTAACATCATTGCTGAAGGAGTATCTACCTATCATGTATCACCCCAATGGGGCCCATGTCGTATCTCCCCAATCCCACTTTCAAGAGGATTGGGGATGGCATATAGAAATGAGTAGGCATATCACTAACATAGAAGGCCTTACCCTATGTACATGTACACACACAAAAATCTCTTAGACCATACAATGCTGAAATTTTAAAATAACTAAACAACCATTCATGCATACAAATAAATCCCACAACTAGAGTATGACAAGATCTAAAAGAAAGAAAATAGGACCAAATAAAATCCCACCACAAAGAGTTTGAAAACAAGTCAAACTGAAATTTCAATTAAGGACTACTGTTAAGATACAGTAGGATCACTCCTCAGTCTTTTTGATCTCACTAAGAACCGCCTAGCCCTGATCCATGTATGACTCTATCAAAGGGTTGATCATTTGCACAAGACATGAAACATGTGGAAAAATCCCATGCAGGGGTAAGTATAAAAATACCCAGTAAGAAACCCTAAAAAAATAATTCATATAACAAAAGAATATAGTCATCTCTACATATGTATATGTCCACAACACATATAACAAGAATATCCATATATATATATATATATATATACAGACAAATATTATAAAGGTAAAGTCACAACCATAATCCCAGCTAAGGGTTCTATCCTGAAAGAGCCATATAGAACTCATTTGAGAGAACACACTCTATGATTTATATAGAACTAATGGTGTCTATCCGAGAGGAAGTTCTCATCAGGTCTCATCATAGGAAGTATATACTATAAGTCTAGAGAGACACAATACACAAATGAGGATCACTCCCAAGGCCATCCTGTATGCCAACAACTGAATCTGGATTAACCTAATAAGCAGTGGATCATTGCCTCTATAATGTTGATCATGATGATAAAATGGACCCTATGTTGGGAATGAAGATGAATAGAAGATCTCACCATGGACCTCATTGAAGGATTCCAATAACTCTATCCAAGTAGTACTACTGTATGGATCATTTTTATATATGTGGGAGTTGATTCCGTACTAACCATTAGTGAAATGGATATGTGGAACACAACCTAAGGAAACTTTCCCATGATATAGAGGATAATGGTTCAATGCCAACATTTTAGGAGTACACAGTGTGTAATGGGGGTACATGCCCTATCCCTTCTACCCCGGGTCCTACCCATGTAAAAGTCCCATGTCTGTGTTTTTTTCTGTGTAATAGTACATGGTTTGATGTTTCACGTGTACATATACTCATGTCCAAGTACATGGCTTAACCTGTGTATGCTCAGCCTTGATGTGTTCATGCAGGAGTAGACGGTATGCCCATGCCCGTGTAATCCTTCCAGTGTCTGTGTACCCTCTAAGGTAAACACTAAGCCACTAGGGTGGGGTCACACACCATATGGTAGGGACAGACTCCATGTGTTCCATAACTCTCTCCTAAAACCCTGGTCATTTCTGTAATGGTCCAACATGCCATGTAATCTCATATTACATGTCGTGTGTTACAAGAATTTCATGAATCCAATATATTTTTCTACACATCTTCTATACTACCCTAGCAACTAATTCAGTTGTGAATCATTTGTAAATCAAGGAACCATTTCAACTGAGCCTCATCATCGATGAACAATGCTCCCTGGCCACCAAAACCGCTCTGAAAATAGTCCCATGTGTCATTCCTCATTACGCATTGAGGAGCACTATAACCAGTTATCTATAGCATCTGATCTACTTCCCCTTCCATTTTCACAATACTATAACATTATAATGAGACCATATCTACAATATTGAATATTTTTGAAAAAAAAGGTGCACAAAGATTTATTTCCTTGGTATATTTGAAACCACATACCAAATGAAGAAAGCTCATGATGAATGAAGAATTGTGGGATAAAATCACAAAGGAAAATCATGAGTAATGATCATCAGATTATGTTCATGTCTAACATGATTCATTATAGTTATAATGAATATTGAAGAGATAAAAACAAAAAAAAAAGAATACAGAAATTTCTCCCAATAAATCCCCACAATAATCTCATCCCGCAAAATGACCAATCTATGAATCAATATGTTGGTCGATTAAATAATTTTCACTATAGAAATCAGAAATAGTGATAGATTCCAAATCAAACAACATCATACCTTAATATGAATCGATTGATGATGAAGAATTATCTTGTGTCTTTGTCATTGGTGGGATCTCTAAATATCCTTGCACACTAATCACTCATCTATGATATGGTTGATGTTATCCCAAGAGAGATCTCCAAACTCTCTCTCCAACATTTCCCGAATAACTCAAGGTTTATATGGATAACCTTGATTATTTTTCGTAACCATATACTTATAGATGAACATATTTCATTGTGTCAATGGATAAGATATAATAATTTAATTAATTATTTTATTCATTTTACACCCAGGTTAAAATTTACACAAATACCTCATGTTGAAAAGGGTTATGTCATGCCTAGGGAAAACCCCATGTTCTGAACTCAACAGATCCATCGAATTCTGGATCCAGTTCCCCATTTACAAGTTATTCCAATTTTAGAAAAACTACATGCACACACTATTTAATATATATCAATCATTTATTCTTAACACACTAGACCACAGAATCGCATGTCTTCCCGGTGACTGATCTCAAAAATAATCCATAAAATATACAAAAATAATACATGTAAAATGAAAATATTTAAATTCTCCTCACCTTTTAGATTTACATCATGAACATCCAAAACAAAGGATATAAAAAAAGATGTGGGTACTGATCAAGAATCTGAGCATCCATCTCCCAAGTACTCACTTAAGGACTCCCATGCTACCACTAGGCACACACTAAAGGTATCACTACCTGTATTCATTCCTCATCCAGTCCTAGATGATTTTATCCTTCAATGTGATAGTTCGCACCAACTCTGGACCCATATGTGTTGACTCTCCTAGGTCAGTCCAACAATGTTGTGACCAGCATGATCTCTTATAAAAATTCTTTAATGGTGTCATATCAATTGCTTAATGGTAGCTATTGTTATATATAAACTCTACCATGGGTATATGATTGTCCCAACTATGGAGAAAGTCCAACATGAAATCTCATGGTATTTCCCCATGAACCTAAATGGTCTTCTTTGTCCGTCCTTCAGTCTATGGGTGAAAAACTATGCCCAAACGTAACTGATCCCCAAAATCCTCCTATAATACCATTAATAATTGAGAAGTGAATAGAGAATCAGTTCAGAAACAATCATCAAGGGAACTCTAGGGAGTTGGGCTATATCTTGTATGTTGAGGCATGCCAATCTCTCTATTTAAATCTACCACCAAATAACTAAAAAGTGGGTTTACATGGTGAGTTAGTCTACGATAACCCAGATAGAATTGTGTCCCTTGATTTACGTGGTAATAACATCATGAAGTCCATGGATATTAAATCCCAATTACACTATGGAACCTCAATATTTTGAGTTGAACCCACTGGAACTTGGTTCACATCCTTTACCTACTAAAAAGAATGGAATCGAGAGACAAAATATAAAACTCCCTTCTTTATCCCTGGCCACTAAAACTGATGTCAGAGGTAATGGTACATATTTTCTCCATCTATATGTACCTCCAAATGATATGTATGAAACTATATTAAAACCTCATAATGAAACATCACTGGTGCCATCATGCATCCTCCAAAAAGAATGACTCAGGAGCATGTCCAGCGGATAATAGTGTATATAGAAACTCCCAGTTAGTATCCCCAAGCTACACCACCCTAATTCACTATAAAATTGGAGTGTTAACAACCATTGACCAGTAGTAAGATGTACTATATCCATCCATATAGGATAATTATAATTATCCCAGCCTCTCTGACACCTCATTCAGCAACTACGAATAAGATCTCCTACTAAGAGAACATGCTACCACATTCCCCTTACCATGCATATAGATAATATTGATGTCATAATCCTAGATTAACTCTTTACATAACCTCTGTCACAAGTTAATATCCTTATGAAAGAATATTTACATGAGACTCTTATGTTCATAATATAATATAAACATCTTTCCCATTAGGTATTTTCTCCACATCGTTAGTCTGAAGACTACTACTGCTAACTCAAGATCATGGGACTTGTAGATATTTTCATGTGGTATCAATGGAGTGAATCATATGATATCACTATCTTTCTATGTATCAAAACACAACCAAGTCTGGTTTATGATGCATCTCATAAAATTTCCTCAACCTTGTTTAGGTCCATTACCACTCCATCTACTGAGATAACATGTCCCATAACGTTGACCTCGCGAATCGAGATTTGGATCTTTGATAGATTTTTATAAATATGGTTCTCTTGGAGTAAATCCATAACTATATTCAAATGTCTCATGTTTCCCTACTCATATTCTAAATACAATAGGATATCATCGATGAACACTACCATGAACCAGTCAAATAAAGGATGAAATATATGATTCAGAATTCCCATGAACACAACTGGGGAATTCATTATGCCGAAGGGAATCACCAAGTAATCATAGTTACCTTAGTGAAATTTGAATTCCACCTTCTATATATCCTCATCAGGTACTCACAACTTGTGATAAACTAACCTAAGGTCATCCAGGGAGAACCATAGTTCCCCTGTCAACTAATTAAAGAGTTCATTGGTCCACAGTAGTGGATACTTGTTCTTCATGGTCACAAGGTTCAAGTGCTAGTTGTACACACATAATCTCAACATCCCATCTTCCTTATTGAAAAAAATGGGATAGATTAGGGTGAAACACTAGGTCTCACAAATCCCTTCTTCTACAAGTCCTCAAATTTCACCCTCATCTCACAAAGCACTGTGGGATCCATAAGATATGCTGTCAAGGATATCAGTTTCGGCATGGAGTGTAGATTAATATATAAGTCTATCTATCGGTGGCGAGGTAAACATAGAACATCATTATGGGAGACTCCCTCATACTCCACCACCACTAAAGGTAACTAGAAACTCCTAATATCTGTAGCACTAATGGTTATTCTATCCAAATAGTGAGTAACCAACTACACCATCCTATTAATTAGTCCATACTATGCATCTTGGATTTCCTTTTCATCAAAAAATTAGAACCTTTTCTCATCACTATGGATACACCACATCCTCTACCTGAAATATTCAATCTGGGAATGGATGATAGATAAACATTTTATACACAAGATGACATCATAAGGCCTCATTGTAGCTACAAAAATATCCTAACAGAAACAATCACCTATAAGAGTTAGGCCACAATTTTGGAACAAGTGTTTGATCACCGAGTCATCTCCGGTAAGAGTCTCCAAACACAACGGTCGATCCAAGGGTTCAAATAGAATCTCTAGGTATCGAAAAGCATATGTGGAAATAAAGGAATGACTTGAACATGTTTCTATCAGTACTAAAACTGTGGTATTAATGACACATATCATACATTGTGTCATTATTTAATACTATAGGTAGTATGATTTGACTGCCTACAGGTTTCCCCTCACCTGTTATCCATCTCTCTGATCCTAGTGTAGACCACATTGGGGTGGTAGTAATAGGTCAAAGAATTTATGACCTCTTATTGCTCTCCCTTCTCCTATGCCATGTATTTTACCCTGAAATATTTCCTACTCCTGCCACTACCTTTTCCTCAACGGCCTATCCATAGTCCCTCTGCTATCCATATGGAAGGTCAGATAATCTTAGGCAAGATTCCCCCTACTATCATGTGAGTATCACCACCTCTCCATCAGTTGACTGGACTCATCCAGTGATCCTTGAACTGTGGAACCATTTCCATGGGATATGCTTCAGAAACATCTTGCACATAGAGTTCCCTAAGACTTATTTTAACTCCATACTACTGAGGTCTCAGCTTCTATGGGCCCACTGTTGGTAACCACTGTCTAAATTTTCTCACCCAAGAAACAATCAACCATCGAATATCACTCTATCACCCCAGCATAATTAGGAATTCATAGAGGTATAAAATTGGCTTGTATGTCACTATGTATTCCTCGCTCAAAGGTACTATACTAGAAAATATAATCTTGAAACATATCCATCGAGTACCTGGAGTGTTTGGTAAGCCTAAATGAATACTCTACTACTATCATGCTACCCTACAGGAGCTGCAGAATCTCATGGATACATACACCCCTAAGCATAGCTAGAGGCAACTCCTCTTTAAAAAGGAGATGAAACTCTAACCATAATATAGTCACCTCATCATAAAATGGTGTCACTAACTACCACTATCGTCCTAATGATCCATGGAGAGGGATCACCTCCTTGACCAACATTTGATATTCTAGTTTCCAAGATATAAAAAAACTCATGTCATCCCATCAAGATAGTCCTCAACTACATATGGGTTTTTACCACCTCAGAACATGAGGGGTCTCTATCACTAAAACTCCTTAAGTGCGCTCAACCAACACTCCTCATATATTGGTATTGTGGGTACCATATGATTCTCTATAGGTGGTGGTATCATTGGAACACCACATGGAGGTAAAATCTCTAGAAATGGACCCTATATAAATGAATAATTATTTAGTGGTGTGTACTCATGATCTAGATGTTGAATCCTAGATGGAATACATCATAGAGGAATATTAAAATAAATAAGATGTACCATGATAAATTAGTATATCTAAAGAGATAACTCAATAAGGTAATGGAAACCATGACCCATTTCTATATGATGCATGTACCATTGTTTTCCCTACAACCAGTGTTATCATGTACAAAATCCAAAAGAATGTGATCAGATTCTTGGTGTATGGAAATTTTAGCTTCCACACCAACACTAGAGTCTCAGGCCTGAGATTGGATCTTAAAAGAATTACCATTTTGGCCATAAAACAATCTCATATACTCTATTCCTAAGTTAGAACTAACAGATATGATACCACTATTTCATGACCTATCTTAATGGGTCCCATACCGTAACTCCCCAAGATCACATCCAATTGGCCAGGGGAAGGTGACTAGCATCAAGTAGGCATATCACTCTCATAGGAGGACATAGACTAAGTACCTATACAAACACACACATCACTAAGCCCATATAATGCTAAAATGTAAAAATAAAAAAACAACCATCCATTCATACGTCTAAATCCCACAACAAGAGGACAATAGGATGCAATGGTATATAAATAGATCTAAACACAATCATACCACAAAGAGTATGAAAACACGTCAAAAATAAAAGCAAATCAGGGATTGATATCAGGATACCATAGGAACACACCTCGATCTTTCCAGTATCACTATGCATCACCTAGTCCTGGTCCCTCTAGGACTCTATCAAATGGTAGATCACCTACACAAGACAAGACATGTGCGATAAAATCCCATGAAGGGGATAGTATAAAAACACCCAACAGGACACCCCAAAACTACAAAGAGTATAATAGAATAATACAGTCATATCTAAATAGGTATATTCCCACATCATATATAATATGAATATCTAGATATACTCAATAAAGTCACACAATATATAGGTAAAGTCACAATCGTAATGATAGTATAGTATTCTAGCACAAATATTCCATATATAAATCTTCTAGGAGAACACACTCCATGAGTCAGGTAGCACTAATGACATTCGTACAAGATGTAGTGCACATCGGGTCTTATTATAGAATGTATACACTAGAATTATAAGAAGATATGATACATAGATGGGGATCACTCCCAATTACATGGGTATAACAACAACTCAATATTGATTAACCCTCTAAGTAGTGGATCAGGGACCATTTAGTGTTATTCAAAATGATTCCAAGAACTCCACCTATGGAATGAAGATGAATAGAAGATCCCACTCTAGGACTCATGTAAGTATTCCATCAACTCTATCCAAGAATTACTATTGAAGGTATCATTTTCCAATGTATAGGAGGTGATTCTATTGTAACTCTTGGGAAAATGAATATGGAGAATGCACCCCAATGAAATATATCCAATAACTATGGGAAAAGGGAACTAGGAAAACATATTAGGAGTACACAGTTTGTAGTAGGGGTATAATCCATGTCACTTTTACCCATAGTCATGCTTGTGTAAATAGACCATGTCTGTGTATGTTTCTCTACCTATGTAAAAGTACACAACATGTTGCTTCCCATGTAATTCAACATTTTCCTCAGTACACAGTTTAGCATGTGTATTCCCAGACTGATTGTGTCCATGTTGGAGTACAAGGCATGCCTATGACCATGTACTTCATCTCATGTTTGTGTACCCTATGAGGTACACACCAAGCCAGCGGGGAGATTTCACATGCCATGTGACAAGGTCACAAAATTTTTGATACTTAAATATATACGAAAACCTAGAAAACATTGTAAGGGTCCTTCATGTTGTGTAATCCAAGATTATATTCCATGTGTTATGTGATTTTTTATAATCCCATATTTGGTTTTCATGTGACTTTCCACTACTTAGGCCACCAATCTAGCCATGAATCATTGGGAGAACAAGGAACCATGTCATCTAAGCCTCTCCATCAATGAAAAATTTGTTCAAACTACCAAAACCATTCAAAACATTTGTCTCATGCATCGTTCCTCATTTTTTTCTAAAGAACATGAAAATTGGGTATCTACATCATCTAATACACTTCCTCTTCCATCATCGCACCATCATCATGTCATGATAAGAATGGAGATAAAATATCAAATTTTTGTTTCAAGAAATGGTTTCCCACTGATTGATTTCTTTGGAATATGTTGTACCACATTCGAAATGAATAATTATTGTGAAGAATGAAGAATCGTGGGAGAAAATTGAAAAGAGAAATAATGAAGAAGTGACCTTTGTTTAGGTTTGTGCTGAACTTAGTTAATTTTAATTAGAATGATGATCAAAGAGATAAAAACAATAAAAATATTTACAAAGAAAATTCTCTAAATATATCCCTCAGAATAATCTCATCCCAAAAAATGACTAATCCATGAATCAATCCATTGGTCGATTGATTCACATTTATCAAAGAAATAAAAAAAGGAAAATAATCTAAATAAAACAACATCCCACCTCAATATGGATCGATCAGTGATGAAGAAATATCTTGTGTCATTTTTGTTGATGATATCACCAAATCCTAATTCACACCAATCACCAATCTACGATCTGGTTGACATTCTCTTATGAGAGATCCTCCAACGCTCTCTCCAATGGTTTACTAATGACTCCAAGGTTATGCGGCTAACCCTGAGGATTTTGAATAACCATATACTTATATAATAACTTAGGTAAAAATTTTAATGGATGAAATAAGATAATTTAATCGATTATTTTATTCATTTTACACCCACGACGACTTTTCCACAAATACCTTGTGCAGACATAGGTTACATCCTTCCTAGAGTAAAACCCATGTTCTAAACTTAGGTATTCCCTCATATATTTCATTCGGGCCCCAATTAGAAGTTACTCCAATTTTTTAGGGAAACTGCATGCTTATGAAATTTAATATATTTAATACATTTCAGAAATTTTATCCAGAAACACTAATCCTCATAATATCACACCATCTGGCACCTCATTTCAAAAATAATCCATACAATATCCAAAAATAATACTTGGAAAATATAATTCATGACACTACCTGAGAATTTAAATAATTTAGGAAGAATTTATCTTGATGTATATTGTTAACTCATCAATTGTTCACTCTTAAAAAGTGGTGAGTTAAATTGGAAGTAACATCTTTCACTTATTAAAGTGTATTAGGAAGACATGCATATTATCTTATTGATTCATTTGGATTCGAAGTCCCTTAGTAGAATAAAAATATTATTCAGTTGATGAAAAGACATCCAGTGTAGTTGAGATATATTTTTCAAAAGTTTATTAAATATATTTGAAGTACCAATGGTGCTAGTATAAACAACACCATTGAATACTGGTGGAACTGGTATAAAGAACACCATTGACTTGGAATGATTTTTTATTTCCGGCATAGACATTATATTTCAATTACAGGAATTTATAATCACTATATGGTATAGTGATATGATAATTAATGAAACAACCATAGGTTAATCATGAAATGGAGTATGTCTTTGTATTGAACCTTGTAAAAATATTTGTGTGCTTCTCTTTCCTTTATTATCTTCACTATATGTGTATTTTATTTTCCATATCACACACTATATCCATTCCTTGTAACTGGGGAATAGGTTCAAGAGTATAGGGGTTAATTGAAAGAATTTAAAATAAAGTAAAAGGTAGGTACACTGATTCACCCACCTCCCACTCAATGTCCCCACATGATCCATTTAGACTATAAAATTTATATCAAAGCCATGTTTTCCTATGATTGGATAAATTTTTTTTACTTATTTTTTTTAAAGGGTTTATGTGAAGTTCATATTTGAATCTAATTTTGAATAAATTAAGTGGAAAATTTAAACATCACTTATTTTGAATAAAATATGAAGGCATATGCCAATACTCTGAAAAATAATAAGAATAGTGAAGTAAAAAGGCTAATAAAAATCTAAAAGAAAAAAGATAAGGATCAATTATATCTTATCAAATCGGTTAAGAATTATTCTTATGAAGAAACTAGTTCAATATGTTGAGAGTATGAGTAAGTTTAATATATCAAAATTGTTGTAGGATTATACTGTAAATTTAATTATAATATTTGGAATATTCCTAGATCACTTATTTCATATATACACTTTTCATTCAAGGATCTTTTTTAGGATAGATCACAACTTGAAGAATAAATAAATAAAAGGGAGGAGGTAGTTGTAAATAAATTCAAAAGGTGAAATGTTCTCAAAGTCCTCATTGAATTGAAGGATGAATATATGATACTTTTCAATAAACTATTTCAATAATTGAAAATTATTTTCAATGGGATTCATATGAAATCACAATGAGTAAACATGTTTCTTTATAAGTAATCCATGCACTTGAAATATTATTCAATGTTTCTATGAATGTAAAAGAATCTCAACATGAATAAGAAACATATAAATTCAAAGATGTTGGTATATTAGTGGAAGAAAAGTTCACATTTCATGATGAGTATATATATAAGATACATGATCTAGAAGAATCACATATAGCTACCATCAGTCTTAAAGAAATCCAATTGAGATTTAAAGCTAGAAGAATAAAAGACAATGAAAAATATTATATTGAAGGTAGAATACATCATAAATATCAGACTAAAATAATTAAAAATGAACGGGAAGGAATTCTAAATTTTTTTGAAAATGAGATTTTTTCCTTCATCATGAATATTTTTAAACTTGATCATTAATTTATAAATTTAAAGGATTAACATGTTGGAACATCTGATGTTGCTGATAATTTGAATTCTTTCACCCAAACATATGAATAGATTCAAACTCCAAGAAAGTTTGTTTCAATAAAAACTATTGATGAGACTCATGTATCTGAAGAGACTCATATTGGTGGGAATAAGAATTCAATATCATCACTTTATTAACCTTATACAGCCACATATAATAAGGTAACTCATAACCGAGTTAATTTTGTTTCTACTAATGTAGTCACATATGCTAGTATAGGTTATAAGATAAAATCATGGAAAATGTGGGTTGATAAAATTTATGATACATCCACCAAAACACAAAGGGTGGATACCAGAAAGAAACATAACTTCAAAAATGATACTCAAAATAAAAAAAGGAAAATACCGAGACATAAAGGAACTTAGTCCAGTCAGATTGGTAATACAAGTAAAAAAGGAAATTTGTTTAAAATTGTTGGTTTTGATATAAATTTGGGCATCATTCCATTGATTTTTGGCATAATATTTAAAAATATGAAAATTAAATAAGGGATAAAATTGGAAACAGTGATTGTGAATAAAGGAAGAAACCAGTAAAACTGAAACAAAATAAAAATATAAAGAATAACCTATCTATCAAGAATATATTTGGTTATATTAAATAATTATGTGATTATTGAAAAATATGTGGTTATAGTTATGATAATTTTAGTTATTTTCCAACCAAGAACAATTAATATTTTTATTTTAAGAAAATACCACAAAAGATTCAGAAGAAAAAAAAGAAGAAAATCCTTCCTTGGGGAATAAGAAGAAGAAAGAAGTCAAGGAAACATTGAACCAAGATACTCCCTAGAAGGATGATAAGCTAAAAACCAATAATATCATGTCAAATAGTAAAATATTATACTAATATGGAAAGAGATTTCACACTGTGGACCACTGTAAATAATACAAGGAAATGAATAGAAGAAAGCTTAAATCAAGAAGTGAATCAATCTAGGAGAGAAACAAAAAAACAGGATTGTTTGAATACATTCCTGAAGATGATTTTAAAATGTCACCCAAGATGGGTAAATCAATAATATTTTAGAATACATGTGTAATATCTAAAACATGATATGTTAAGAAGTAATTCTTAATCATTTTTCTTGAGAAAATTCGAGTTCCTAGATAAATGAAAAAAGATGGGGATGAAGCATTATATAGAGAAAAGGAAAAAGGGAAACGTGTTATTTTGCATGAAGAAGATCTATAATTCTATGAGAGGTTGTCAACACATGAAAACCCATGTTTTTCACAAAAAAATGTGTGTAAGATGAAAGAAATATGGATGTAATGGAAATAATTGTGTATCCATTTTTTCAGCTCAAAGGGAGAGGTTGAGGATATAAAATATGAACAAGGGGAAGGTAATTCACTATTGGTAGATGTGGGGACAAACAAACCACACAATATGAAGGTTAATGAAAGTAAAGTGTACATTAATTCAACTAAATATAAAAATGTGAAATATAAAAGAGACAGATGCATGAAGTGTTCTAGATAATTTAGAGATAAAGGAAAGGAATCTCTCAATTGAGAGGAAATTCCAATCCTTGTTGCAACTATTAATAAACACACAAGTGTTAGATATTATTCCATTATTCTTAGGCAGTACCTATGTTTAAATTTCATTGAATTTAAGGTTAATTTAATTCTCAACCTGTGAAATGAGTGATTAAAATTGAATAAATAATGTTGGAATGATTATTCATGATCTGGTAGAAACTATAATTGTTCCACAATTATAAATCATCAATTTGAACATCTTGAAATTATCTGATGAAATTTTACACTAAGAAAATTGGAAGTTAGTGAACCCCTTAAGGGGGAGAAAATATGAAGTAGATTATATCAAGGCTTATTTCATGAGTATATAGAAATTCATGTAATCTCAATATATGCTAAAAATGGATCTAACTCAATTACACTTATTTTCCTTGTCTTGATTATATCAAATATGTGGATACTGTGGGGGGTGATGAGTAAATTCATATAAGTTCGTAGTAAAATATTCTTTAACTTGAAATTTATAATGTGTTTGATGAAGTGTGTAGGAGAATATATTACTAGATATATCTGTTTTATAAAACCAAACATTGAGAAATAAATATTTCTTTCAGCATGATATAACATTAATGGTTGTTGATGGATTTCTTATACAACCATGGTTGTATCTATCATGTTTTATACACTATTTTTACCCACATAGACATATAGTTAACCAACTAATGACTATTTTCCAAGTGAAACATGTGGTACCATCCTTCTTTCATAAAAAGAAGAATAAATCCCCAAACTCCATGAAAGGATAAAGAAAGCCCACTACACCAATACTTTTTATTTATTGGTAATGAGGGGGGGAATGGGAACTGATTTTAAGGGAATTATATTAAAAACAAATCCAAAGGGGGGGGATTGAAAATCCCATGTCGATGGATGATTAATATGGTTGTGTTTTTCAACAATATATAAGAAGGAACCAAAAGTAAAAGTATAATGGATTCTTATATGATCAGGGTTTAATCGTGAAAAGATAAATATGTAAAGATTTTTATATATACCCAAGAATATTTTTGTTGATTCTTGGATAATTTTTATAGAATCATTGATTATAATTTGAAAAGACAATTATCCATGAGCGATAACAAATCCTGGAGAATTATTATGGATTCATAGAATTAGATGTCACACTTGAGAAATTATCCATTTTTTCAAATCATATGACTGTGGAACTATTCATAAATTCAAATACTTGTGCCACTTTATTCAATGTTCACATTGTTACAAAATTTGAATAAAGAAGTGAAGGCCTGGAAATGTGAACAGTATTTCTGGAGTAAATTCTTTTTTAGAAAAAAATTTGAAGATAATGCAATATAAATCTCATAATTCATGAAGTAAATAAGTTTCCATGAAAAAAGATAAATATATATTTTCATTATGATTAATTGATGAAGAAGAGAAGAATTTGGATTTTAATTTCACTTATTCTATAATTATCATTTTTTCTATGTATAATTTTGATCCTCATATTAAAAATATAGCCATCCCACTAGACTACCAAGGATATCTAGACCCCATCCATTTTTGGGACCCTAAAGGGTGACCAATGATGAGTGAACCATCCCAGAAAAATCTAGTGGGTGTCATGGTGGGTGTAAGATCATGTGACACCCTAATATTCTATAGTAATAACATAGTATTTGGTAGAGTGTGTGACACGCAACACCAAGAATGTAAGGGAATATAATATCACGATTCTTTACAATATATTTACTATTTTTTATATATTATATCTATTTCAATGCATGAAATTATGAGTTATCTTGAATTAAATTCAAGAGTGACTTTCTTCGATATTATACATTTCATGCAAGAATGAGTTTTAACAAACAATAATATATTATTAAAATAATATTATTTAATATAATACGATATAACCTAGCCGTTAGATTAGAGATTGTGAATAATATTAAATAACTTATAAAAATATATGGTTCAGAAAAATATAAAATCAATTCATAGGTTACAACCTAATTAGAAATAAATATATGAACCAATTGAATATAACCAAAATGTTTTTATAGAAAACTAGTTTTATGCTCACAAAACTGTTTTATCCTTATAAATTAAATTAATTAAAATTAGTGAGTGATATTAATTTAATATATATATATATATATATATTATTTATTCAATAAAATATTTTTGATATTCATAAAATAGATTTGATAGGCATAAGATAAGAAAAAATCTAATTTTATGCATAAAAACTATATTTTTATAAAGGGAGTTTTACAGCCTTTTAATAGAAAACCTATTTTAGAAAAAAAAATGGTACTTTTATATATTTTATATTTAAAAATAAAATTCATCTTTTAAATAAAAACATAAAAATTATATTAGTTTGAATTTTTTGTATTTTTCTGTAAAGCCTCTTTTTTAATGAATAGTGAAAAATACTGGATTTTAATTTAAAAATGATTTTTTGACTATTTTTTATAGTGATAAATTATATTCATAATTGAGTTTAAATCCATATTAGATTAATTATAAATATATTAATAAAATAATAATTGTAAAATTTTCAATTTGAAATTGGATATTAAAATATATCTAGATTTTGAATGTTTTTACTTTAAAAACCCCCATTTTTGTTCCGTCAGTGGTATTAAAATTAAACAAATTTTAGAACATTCTGTGAATAAAAATTGGAAAAATTTATTCATTATTTATAATCATCATAATTTATAATTTCCATTAATTTAAACTTAGTTTTCTACCAAAACTTTTAGTTAATGTGATTAAAATTAATTACAATGAGTAAGAGAAACATTATCTTAACAAAGGACTAAACCCTAAATATAAGGCATAAAATGACCTATAAACTTAAAAACAAAAATCCATTTTCTGGAAATATTTATAACCTATACTCCCTTTTAATTAATTTTTACCATTCTTGGATCTACTATATATGGGAGAAACATGGGCGGAATTCCCTTTTTCAAAAATTTACAAGAGTGCCACTCCTCCTCCACTATAAAAAGACCTCCTCTCCCCCAACTTCCTTACAAAACTTATGAAACTTTTTGTCAACTAAAATATTTCCAAATATCTCCCAAAATACCCTCCTCTAAACCTATATTTCTAACCTTGGGTAGAATAAATTCCATAGAATCCCATTGGTGCAAACTAAAATGAGTTACCCAAAGAAGAGGTATCATCCTTCCTCAAGTTCTTTTATTTTATTTTCATTGTAAACACCCTAAAATATTATTATTACATTATTATATAATAAAAAATTATCATAAATATAATTATATGTTTTTATACTTATGTTTCAACCTATACCCATACACGCTTCCATCTATTGGGTAACGAACTTACCGCTTATGTGTACGATAAACTACCACCTCACGAAATGATGATTGTTAGTTATTTCTTTACTGCCTCTAAGGGTGGGAATTAAGATGTAAATATTTTTTATATATGATGTATGTTATATTTATTATGTCTTTATGCTTCTTTAATTATTTTATTGTGTATACCTTTATACTTTCCATTTTTTGTAAATATGATAACATCATTTGTGGAAGTGAGGACTATCGCCTACTCAAATCCATGTGATTCATTCACACTATACAGGGAATGTATTAAGGGTTATTTTAATAAAAATATGTAAAATATTAGAAATTAATATTATAATTTAATTATAATATACATTTTTATCATTTAATTTTTATTATTTTAATATGATAAAGAATTGAATGTAGCGTTCATGAGTATGTTCGGCCTACCATCTCCATGAACGGTGCATTTCATTTCTTATCACCAAATATTATGGATTTTTATAAATAAATATATTCTAGATATATATTATATTTAAATCATGCTTTAAATTTTGTAGATGTTTAAAGCATGATCTAATTAATAGTAACTACAAATAATAAATCAAAACTAACTCGATAAACTAGGAAATTAACACCCAAAATAGTTAAAATAATGAAAGGTTATTAAAAAATAGGTAATAAGATATTATAATAAGATAATATATTATGTTTTGAATATTAATATCATTCTATAATAAGTTAGAAACATTTTTTAAACCATTATACATGAAGTTAAAGGATGTTCACCCAAAAGGAAATACAAGGTAAGGGGTTCTTGTCTCACCTTTATTTTTGTGAGGAATACTTTATTATTATTCAAAAAAATTCTTATATATGGTGTACATAATAACACATTTAATTTTCATATCATGAATAATTAATTATTAATTCTATTTAGAGTTTGAATTTTAATTATTTCAATTAAGTGTATTTACACTTAAATTTTCCCAAGTGGAAAACAATCTCATAATTCAATTTCTTTTCATTGTGTTATATTACTTATTCATTGTCATTAATATTATATGATTATGTGTATAAAGATTTTATACTCTCTATTTATTTATTTCTAATTATATTATTTTGATTTACATTTGATACACATAATCTATTTGTTGATTGATTCTCACTTCAATGTTATGGTATTTTCAGGGGTTTACTTCACAATCCCACTTTATTCGGGATTATTTACACTTGAATTTACATTAGAGGAAATTATTTGATCTTCATTTAGTAACCCCTTTCATTTTCTTATTCTATGGTTATTAATGACCTTCTTCATGTAATAGTACCATTTTTTCAGTATTTGATACGTAAAATGTTTTAAAAAATGTTTTAGAAAATGTTTTAGAAAATGTTTAATGAAAACATGACTTAATTTATCTCTTTTGTGGAAGAACATATTTTCTGCTAAGAAACTAGTTTTCTACAGAAATTTTAAAAAAATCACTTTTAAATTTTTTTATTAAATTAATTTTTACTATTTTTATATTTATTAATTTTTTAAAGGAATATTCTTATCACTTTCTAAACAGATAAATTTTCTGAACTTTTTACCTTCAAAAAGGAATGTTCTTTTTACCTCATACAGCATATAAAGATTTACCTGCCATTGTATCTTTGAATCCTCCTTTTAAAGTTGAAAAGGTTAATTTTTAATGAATTTTTTTAAAAAATATAATTATATTTTAAATGTTTTTTGAAATAAAAATATATTTTCCTCATCAATTTTTTTTAAAATATTTTAATTATACATCCATTCATCAATGATAAAAAAATATTTTTAATCCGATTCGGATATGTTTTGTTGATTCTATAAATATTCTTCATATGGATGGTTTTCGATTTATTTGGACAAGGATAATACTGACATTAACTTCCTTGATTCCTTTGTTAGTCCCCTGAAATATTCATTTTCCTAAAATCAATTAACATTTATTTTCCCCTAATATTCCATATCATTTCACATGGATATTACTATTTCTTAAACCATGTTCTATTTTACATATGGTGTTTACTTTGATATTTATTTGATTAACTAGAGAAATATTGAACAATTTGTATCTTCTACTCTATATAGATATTTGGTAAGGCACATTTTCAAACAATTATTTGATATATGATGAATTCTTTGGACATGTATGACATGGGTGGGGCCCGATTATAGATAGTTCATCAATGCATTAGTAGTCTTATGAGATGAATTATTTGGACAAATTAGATGGGTTTTTACCCGATTTGACAAACATTCTTGTGAAAAGTCTTGACTGTCAAAAAACCTTTTACCTAGGAAACATGGAATCCAAAAGTTAAAAATTCCCCTCATTTAGATTCAATTATTATAAATCCATGAGATTATTCATCGACATATTTGTAGATTCATTTCATTCTCAATTCATTGATTAAATTGAATGTGTTTCAGTTTCTTAACTGACCATATTTATTGTTCCTTATCTAGTTATTTGAATGGAATTTGTTTCCATATATTTACCATGACCTATTTTTACGCACTTTCTTCTCATTTTATTGATTATGTGGTATGTGTCTTCAGTTATTACCATTCTATAATTTTCATTAATTCATTATTACTTCCACTATACATTACCCTTACTGAGAATTTGATCTCACACTTATTTTTTTCCCTTTCCCTAAGATTCCAAGAAGTGTACTAAGAATTATTTTCAAGGATATTGTATATGTAATAAATTTATTATCCTAGAAATTAAAAAAATGTTATAATTAGTGTATTCATTTGTAAAGAAAGATTCATGTCTCTATCTAGTTTACCAAGGCTACTAAACTCTTCAATTATTTGGGAAACAGTTTACTTTTATCTTATGACAATGTAATTGTAGTAGACAGCAGCTCCAGACTTGCTGGTTTCGGATTGATATAGTTGGTATCATAGCATGTTTTGTAGCAACCTTGGGAACAAGATTTAGGAAAACATAGGATAGAGAACATAATTTTGTGGTATAATTTGGGGATATTTATATAATAACATCCTATAGTTTCAGTTAGATAGATATTATGTGGGTTTTTCTATATATACATACGTTTTTGGATACTACAAGTGGATGTGGTTTGGAACAAATGTACCTAAGAGTAAAAACTCTAAAAAGGTCTATTGGTCCGAACTTAGTGTAACCTGGTACATGAAAATATGCCTAACTGCACACCTGGTATGACACTCTCGAGGGATATGCTTAGGATAATTCAAATTTTCTTTACAAACCATTATAAAATATTTGAATAGATAATGATAATGAATGACCTAGGTTAAACCTAAGGTTTCATGGATTTAAAATAATGTGTAAAGATTTAGATATCCTAAAAATAATTATTTGGTTTTTCTAATATGATAATTGTTCATCAAACTATGTTTTTTTGGTTTTAGAAAATTCCCTCCTCTATAGGATAAATTTTAGAACAAGGAATAATTATATGGAAATAAATGAATTAAGTATTTATGTGTTGGGGTTGTATTGAAAACCTTAGTTAAAGTATATTTAATGATTAAATTTTAATGATGTCCATCATACTTTTTGGAAACATTTTAGGAATTATATTTATATGGTTTTAGAAAAGATCATCATTTATTCTGGGTGACAACCCATCATATCTAGAAAGGCCATGGGTCTTGAACCCATCACTGAAAGACGATAAAGGTTTCACACCTACCATTGGCCTACCCTATTTCATGTTTAGTTTGTCACTGTTTTTAGTTAAAATACTTAATGAGTAAATATTAATGATGAACCTATAATTTTTATTTTTAGTATTAAAGATTAATCCTTTCTCTATTAGATTTGGATAATAGTTAGAGATAAATTTAAATACTTTTCACTCTTTTATGGTTCTTAAAATTCATTAAAAAAATCAGTACTTCCAAAAAAACGAGGTTCATTGTAGGATATCCATTTTATGGAGTAAGGGGTGAATTAAAACTAGATAAAATAACAACCAAATGATGGAAATTTTTTAGTGAAATGAAACCTATAAATTAGTTATATTTTTTTATATTATTAGGCATTAAAATAATTACTCTATCTTAAGGAAATGATCAAAAAAATGTTTTCTTAATAGCTTTTTTTTAAGTGATAGTCTTTTAAAATTGTCACAGATTTATGACTTTGTGGACCTCAAATTTCCATTAATCATTCTCATGTCTGTTATTGATGAACTCAATAACTCCTTATAAATATTTATTCTTTTCCCTCATGTATGTATCTCCACTTTCCGCTACTGTTCTCCTATATAGAGACCTAATTATATATTAGTTCCTGCAACCTTTATATTTCCAATTATCACCTTTCTATAAGATATTTTATGAAACCTTATCATGATATGGGATTCAAAAATAGAAAATATCAAAATTTATCTTACAAAGATTGATTTCAAATTGTGAGGATTAAATTTACTTAATGTTGGGAGAATGTAACGCCCTCAAATTCTAAATTAAGAACAATATATTCAGGAGTGTATATAACACGCAACACCAAGCATGTAAGGGAATATAATATCCTGAGACTTTATAATATATTTAAAATTTCAGATATATTCCATATATTCCATTTCACACAACACCAAGTTATCTTTCATTACATTTAAGAGTGTTTTCTTTAATATCTTACATTACACGAATGACCGAGTTTTACCAAACAACAATATATTATTAAAATATTATTATTTAATATAATATGAGATAACATATCCATTAGATTCGAGTTTATGAATATTATTAACTAACTTATAAAAATTTATGATTTATACAAATATAAAATTACTTCATTAGTTACAAATTAATTATAAATGAATATAAAAAGTAATTGAATATAAAGGTAGTATTTTTATAAAAAACTATTTTTGTGCTCACAAAGACATTAAATCCTAATAAATTAAATTAATTAAAATTAGTGTGGGATATTAATTCAATATATATATATATATTATCTAATATTTTTTGTATTCATCTGATAGATTCAATAGGCATAAGATAAGAAAAAACATAATTTTATACATAAAACCCTATATTTTTATAAAAATATTTTTATCGCCTTTTAATAGAGAACATATTTTAAAACAAAATTCTGAAATTTTTTTATTTTTTTATTTCAAAATAAATTTGTTTTACATTGAAACATAATTTTTTTGGGTGAAGTTTTGGTATTTTTCAATGAAGTTTCATTTTTTGAT
This sequence comes from Viscum album, assembly GCA_963277665.1. NCBI lineage: Eukaryota > Viridiplantae > Streptophyta > Magnoliopsida > Santalales > Viscaceae > Viscum > Viscum album. Next base: position 9,411,706 of record OY728145.1, read on the forward strand.
TACTAGTGAAAAATACCAAATTTTAATTCAAAAATGCTTTTTCATCTAATTTTTTTGTAGTGATAAATTATGTTTTTAATTGGTTTTAAAGTCACATTAGATAAACTATACATATATACATCTAATTTTGGTCATTGTAAAAGTTTCAATTTTAAATTAGATATAAAAACTTGTCAAACTTTTGAACGTATTTACTTTCAAAGCCCGAATTATCATCTCGTATGCGGGATTACATCTAAATTAATTTTGACCAATTTTGTTATTTTAATTTTTAACAATGGATTAAATATTTTGAATAATAATAATTTATAATTTATAATACGTTCAATGTATTTTTTTTTAAATATTATTGAAACTGATTGAAATTAATTACAATGATTAAGAGAAAAATTAGCTTAACTAATGAATAGACCCTAAACGTATGGCCTAAAATGACATAGAAAATTAGGTAAAAACTTTTTTCGAGACATATGTCAACCATATAATACCTTGTAACTAATTAGGTCCATTATTGTATCCATTGGGTGTGGGAAATATCTATGAAGTTCTCTTTTTCAAAAATTTACAAGAGTGTCACTCTTCCTCCACTTTGAAAAGGCCTCATCTACTCCCACTGCTTTACACCTTCCAAGAAACTTTTTCTAAACCCAAATAATCCAAAATAGACCCCCAAAATCCCTACACTAATCCTATATTCCTAAAATTTTGAATAAATCAATCCAAGGAATCCCTTTTGGGCAAACAAAAAGGAGTTACCAAAAGAAATGGTAACATCCTTCCTCAAGATCTATTGTTATATTTTTATTCTTCACCAAAAAAAATCTTATTATTCTATTATTATATATTAATAAAAGTATCCTAAATATAATTATATTTTTTAATACTAATTTTTCGACCTACAATTACGCACACTTCCATCTAATGGGTAATAAACTTACCATTTATTTGTATGGCGAACTACTGCCTCACGAAAAGATGATTAATCATTCTTCCTTTATGACATTTCATGGTGGGAATTATTATGGATAAAATGTTTATATATTGTATATTTATTATGAATTTATGTTTCTATATTTCAATTATAACACATAACTTTACACTTTCCATTTTTTGTAAATACAATAGCATCATTTGTGGAAGTGTGGACTACTGCCTCCTCAAAGCGATGTGATTTGTTCGTGCTGTACACAGAACATATTAAAGATGATTTTAATAAAACTATGTGAAATAAAAGAAATTAATATTATACAATAATTATAATATAAATATGTATCATTTATTTTTCAGTGTTTTAATACGGTAAATAAATGGAACTAGTATTCATGCATATGTACGGCCAACCGTCTCCATGAATGGTGCATTTCATTTGTTATCACCAGATATTATGGATTATTATAAATACACATAAAATGGAAATTTATTATATTTAAATCATGTTACACATTATTTATATGATTAAATGATGATCTAATAAATAGGAACGACAAATAACAAGTCAAAACTTACTCGAGAAACTAAGAAATTAACACTTGAAATAGTTAAAATAATGAAAGGTTATTGAAAAACAGGTAATAAGATATTACAAGAAAATAATATATGATATAATAAACATTAAAATGGTTCTATAATAAGTTAATAACATTTTTAAAACCATTATACATGAGGTTAAAGGATGTTAACCTGAAAAGAAACAGTAGGTAAGGGACCTTTCTTTCTATAGGGAATATTTTATTGTTGTGAACCAAATTTATTATATATAGTGTACATATTACCACACTAACATGTAATATCAATAATAATTCTCCATTCATGGTATTTTTAGTTTCATTTTTAATTATTTCATATAATTGGATTTACACTTAATGTTATCCAAGTGGAAAAGAATCTCATAACTCAATTTCTTTTCATTGAGTTATATTACTTACTTGTTGCTGTTAATATTTTATGATTATGTGTATAATGAATTTTTACTATCTATTGATTTATTTCAAATTATATTATATGGATTTATAGTTGATACACATAATCTATTCATTCATTTATTCTCAGTTCAATGTCATGGTCTTTTCAAGGATTTACTTCACAATCAGATTTTATTTATGATTGTTTACAAATGAATTTAAATTATAGGAAATTATTTGATCTTAATTTTTTAAAAACATTAATTTTATTCACTTATTGTTATTAATGACCTTTTTCAAGTAATAGTCCCATTTTCACTCTTTGTTACTTTAAATGTTTTGTAAATTGTTTTAATAAATCTTATCTTCATTTCACTCTTTAGTCAGAGAAGTTGTTCTCTTATAAGAATCCAGTTTTCTAAAATGGGTTTCAAATTTTTTTGTACCCTTAAAAATTATTAATTAAATAAATATTTACCATTTTTTTCTTTTATCATTGATTTCAATGGAATATTCTTGTTTTTTTAAATATAAGTCACTTTAATTACCTTTTTATGTTGTAAAAAGAATTTTATTTTTACTTAAAATGAAAGTACATATTTACCAACTGTTGTTTCATTTTAGTATCCTTTCAACATTGAAAATGTTAATTTTTCATGAAATTTTTTTTCAAATAAAGTTATTTTTAATTTTTTTTAAATGATATTTTTCTCAATAATGTTTTTAAAATATATTTTCATAATACTTATATTCATCAATGATAACAACCCATTATTTTTACTCCACTTGGGATATGTTGTATTGATTCCATTTGTATTATTTCTCTAGATTGTTTTTGATTGATTTTGGCCAAGGATGGTATTGAAATTAACTTCATTGATTTCTTTATTAGTCCCCTTGAAATGTTTAATTTCTTATGATTAATGAATATTTCATTTCCCCTAATTATCTATATCATTTATCTTGGATATTTTTACTTCCTAAACCATATTTCATTTTACATATGATGTTTACTTTGATGGTTATATGATTAAATTGGGAAATATTGATAAATTTGTATCTTTTACTCCATATGGATATTTTGTAAGGCATATTTTAAATAATTATTCAATATATGAGGAATGATTTGGACAGTTAGAACACAGGTGGGGCCTTATTATCTAAAACCCCTTGATGCATTAGTTGTCTCATGAGATGAATTAGTTATGAAAAATAGATGGGTTTTTACCTGATATTCTAAACTATCTTTTGAATGGTATTTAAGGTAAAGATACAATGTACCTAGAAAAAAAGGCATCCAATAATTATGCATTTCCATTATTTAGATTCAGTTATCATTCATCCATGAGAATTTACATTGTCATATCTATGGATGCATTTCATTCTCATTTGATTGATTAAATGGCATGTGTTTCAGTTTATTACCATACCGTATTTATTATTCCTTATCTAGTTATTTAAATGGCATGTAAATCTATTTATTTATCTCTCCATATTTTTATACACTTCATTCTCAATTTATTTATTACATGGAATGTTTATATAGTTATTACCTTTCTATAATTCTCATTGATTCATTATTGCTTCCTCTATAATTTACACTTACATAAAATTTATGATCACCCTTATTTTTTTTCCTTTTCCCAAGAATAAAATAAGTTTACTAAGAAATATTTTCAATTATACTCTTAATTGAATAAATTTATTATCCTAAAATGAAAAAAAATGTTCTAATTAGTGTATTCATTTGTAAAGAAAGACTCGTGTATGTATCTAGTTTACTAAGAAAACTAAATTTTTCAGTACTTTGGGACTCAATTTACTTGTATCTTATGCCAATTTAATGATAGTAGACACTATCACCAAGCTTTCTAGGATTGGGTTTCTATAGATCGTTCCTACAAAAGATCATTTATTTTCCTGACAAGAGCAAGGGAAGTGTTGCAGCACCACTGTACGGGGAGGTACAATGATAGGGTGTTTGTGAATTATGGATTCTTATGGAATATGTTGATTGATAAACTAATTCTACAACATGAGGAGGTTCTGATGTGGGACAGAGAGAGTTATGGAACTATTAGTCTACTAAAAAGACACATATATAAGAATTTCCATCTGATCGCATAGATCTAGACTATCTGATCATCTCGAGCGATCATCTTTATCCTCCCATCCCTCGATGAAAAGCTTTTTCATCGGAGTTTTAAGAATCACCATCCATCATAGAACCAAGTACTAAATGATCGATATGATATCATAATGATGAGTAAAATAGGGCATCATTCATCATGAAAGAACCTATGACTTTCATGCATGAGAGTATATTGAAGAACTCAAATCTACTTTACTACAAACGCAATTCTAGGAGGCCTCTCGAATGATCGTCCACCATGGATGTGTTCGAAGCTTGAAAAAAATAGGATCATGTGATCTTCATGGAATGAACATGAGAATTTAATCACAAAGGAGGATCATAATGCCCAGACACCATCAAATTGTGTATCTCATCAATATTCAAATAACACAAGATCATCTAGAATTTAAGAGGTCATGATTCAGTAGTATTTGGGGTATTTTAAGGATTCATTGATGCAGTTTATGAAGAGTAACTAAGTTGGTGAGATCTGCCTATAAATATAGAGTAAAAAAGATAGGGTGATATACTTTCATTTTTTATTTTATGGGAGGCTCTCATTTTATCAAAAAATAGATCACTGTAAAAAAACTATTTCATGAAGAGTAGGGTATAAAAATCCATGGATTTCACGAAAGACATGGAAGAGAATTTTATGGTCTTTCAAAAAATGTTAATCTCTCTTAAAGGCTTCATGAAGAAATTGTTTTGTGGATCCAGTCAGGTAAATTCATTTCATCCCATATATTCTTTATGGTTTTCATGAGGAATATATAGAACCTATAATATAGTGTATAATCACACAATGTATCGTGAAGAAGAAGTGGTCTCCTTGTATTTTCATGAAGTTTAAGTGTTCATGAGAAAAAATAATCCTATAACCAGTTGGGTGTGTAAAAAAGGGACAATTAATTTGTACATACATGACACTTGAATGACACAGATTCACAAAACCTAAACTAAAATAGGTCATGTGTGTGTGAATCCATGAAGAAAGAAATAATAAATAAGTTTCATGTAACTCATGCAACCCATGCATGATATACACACCCCTACCATTATCTATAAAAAACATGTTATTTGAAAGGAAAATCTAATAATAATTTATAAGGGTAGTTAGAAGTATTTTATATTAAATGATCTGATAAAGAACATAACAATAAATAACATAAATAAATGTAAAAGGTTGTTGGATGCCATACAACACATAAATGAAGTGGAATTGATCTGAATGAGTAAAATTATTTTTATTACATAGAATATTTAATAAGAGTTTATTCACCACATTCTCACATAATTGAGGAAAGTAACTTCATTACATAACGAGTATCTAACTGATCATTTGATGAAGTGAGGAAGAAGTCAACATGCAGTATATTCATAATCTCATCAGCTCTTCATTCTAAAAAAATAGTGAGTTAATGTTGATGTGGAATCTTTCACTTATAAAATATTATAAGGATGACAAAAATATTAATTTATTGATTCATTAGAAGTATATGACCTTTATTTAAAGAACAAGATTATTCAGTTGATTGTAATGATTTGCAATGTATTTGACATATCTTGTTCAGAAGTTTATGAAATATACTTGAAGAACTGGTGGTTCCAGTGTACACTATTCCATTAATGATTGGTGGAACTAGTATAAAGAACACCAATATATTAGAAAGATTATTTATTTTATGTATAAACATTTTGTGACAATTCAAGGCATTTTTAATCACTATTAGATATATAGACAAGAGAATCTGGTAAAAAACCACATGTTGATCATGAAAAAGAGTGGGTATTTATACCAAGCCATGTAAAAATATTTATGTTCTGGAGTTTTATTTGTTATATGAATTGTATGTGTATGTTATTTTAAATATCACAAAATAGATATATTCCTCTTAACCAGGGAATAGGTTCAAATATATAGGGGTTTACTATAAGAAATTAAAATCAAATAAAAGTTGGGTACACTAATCCCCCCCAGTGTCCCTATACAATCCATCTTGGATCTACAACTATAAATATTAATTAACTTCATGTAAATGTTAATAACATGTTTAAAACCACTATACAGGATGTTAAATAACATTCAATCAAATGGAAGCATTATGTAAGGGATTTCATCTCAATTTACATTCCATTGAGACTAATTTTTCATTATACACTAATTCGCTTTTATGTAGTGTATATACTACCCCCATAAACTTATAATATCATGAAAATTAATTCTTTATGGTATTTTATGACTCAATATCAATTATTTATTCAAATGGTATTTGATATAAAATTTACCAAATAGTATAAATTATTGTGAAATCTCGCATTCTATTGTGATTGTTAATTTTCTCTTGGAACAATTATATTCTTTTAATAATTTTTTAGTAGACATTAAACTTCTATTAAATAACAATATTCTAGTGTGATATATATGAAAATTGAATAAACCTTATACAATTTTAAATATGGTGCTTACATTGAAAGTTATCTGATTGACTATAAAAAAATATTAATAAATCTTTTCCCTTTAATCAATATGGATATTTGATAAGGTTAATTGTTTATGAATTAAATCAATTATTTGATATATGATGAATGATTTGGATATTCAATACACAAGTTGGTGACCTATTAATATAATCTCATTTATTCATTGGTAGTCTCGTGAGATGAATCATTTGGCCAAATCCAATGGGTTTTTACCTAGTATGTATTAAACTGTCTTGAGGATAGATCTTGATGGTAGAGGTATCATGTGACTGGGAAAATTAACATTTGATAAATAATATTTTCCATCGTTCAAAATTTATTTTTTTTATTATCCATGGGATTTTCACAATGATATTATTTATGGATGTATTTAATTCTTATATTATTGATTTAATGGAATGTTTATTAAATTATTTACCTTTATAATTTGATTATTCATTATCTTTTCATGCATTAAATATTTTTAAATGGAATGTGTATTCAGTTATTTAAATTTACAGAGTGATTATTCATTATTCATTAATGATAGCTTCTGTTATACTTAATTCTTACTGATTATTTTATCCCACACTTATTTTTTTTACTTTCTCAGGAATCCTTGAAGAGTGCTATGTTTGATATGAAAGGATATCCTACATGGAATAATGTTATTCTTGAAAAAAAATTAAATGTGTGTATACAATAGTAACTCCAGACTCATGTATATATCTATTTTACCAAGGATATTACACAATTTGGTCTATTAGGATATGATTCCTTGTATCTTAATCCAATATAATAGAGCATACATCGCATTTGGGGTACTGTGGTTGGGGTCATTACAATAAGTTTAGATATACATTTTTTTTATAGTGATCATGTTGGTTCCCTTGATAACTTGAGTAGAATTAAGTCTTTTCCAGAGGCCTCTTATTTATTATATTTTTAGTTATTGTTATTCATATTTTTTTCAACAATCCAAACAAATGTAGGGTTACACATTGTGTCTAATCAGATGGGGATTGATTTTGATATAGAGAGATTGCCTAAAAGTATTTTGGTATTTTATACAAAAATATATTTTTTATTGGGATTTAATGAGGTATTAAATATAATGTAATATGAGGTGAATTTAATAATAATTTTCTAAATGTTTTTTATAATATCCAAAATTATTTTGGATATAATTCTATATGTTAATGTATATGGTGTGATATAAAAGGAAATGGAAAAAAATATTTTAAGCTTTTGTCTATGTTATTAATTGAATGAAATAACATATAAACTCATGTATCATATAGTATGAAATAATGTTTCATATATTAAATCATAATATGTGGAAGGTGGATTATATTTTAATAAATGGGAATGTAAGATTTCATAATATTAGGTTTTGTATGCTGGCTATGTGACCATTTTTTATTATATGAAATAGATGAGTTGTTATGTTTGTAATCAAATGATTCAATTCATCTGGAACTTCCACAACTCACTTAGCCATATGAAAATTCTGGATTTAAAATATGAATATTTCTAACATATTAGATTACATTAAAAGATATGGTAGAGTTAATGGTTGAGGGTTACATGGTATATGACCAATGACATTCATAATAATTTTCTAGAACATAAGACCAAATGATGGGGCTCACGGAGTTCCCACTAAGACTATATAAATGATTTATGGCTATGAGTCTCTTTTGGTATTTCTAAAATAAATTATGGACCATGTAGAAACATACCCAATGTGTTAGGGAGATTTATTAAAAACCATAGATATGCCTTGGAGGGAATATAATTACATTAGTTTTGTTATGATATTTAACAAAAATTGAATGAATGATATAGTAAAGAAACGTTATTGTTTAATTTATATTTTTTTCATTTCCAGCTTACATATTCTTTCATTTTCCAGGGAAAAGATATCAATATATTGTTTATTTAAATCATATAAACTACTTAGGTGAATCATTAATCATCCCATAAAACCCATTAACCTCTTAGCTATAGTGTCATAGGTAAGATAATAACCAATAGGTTTCCTTCCAATTAAATGTTTAATAAATATTTTAAACATTTGAATAATATATTCATTTTGGTTTAAGGTAAAACATTCAATATGTTTTCTATATATATCAACTCTACAATCACTGACTATGTTTGTTCCTCCATGAGTGTCATTAAGTAGTTTATTGATTTTATGACTAATTTATAATATATTAACAACATTAGAATCCTTCATATATAATATTAAATAATTATAAATCGTTTATTATCCATTAGGCTCAGAAGATGTTATTGTGTTGGGTGTCCATTTTTCCACAACATATTTAGTTGTAAAAAAATATATTAATTTTACACATATGAAATCAAGTGATTATATGAAATATTTAAATGTCATTTTTATGATAAACATAATTTGTGACATCAATGGGTAGTGAAATACCCATTTAGTTTCATGTATGAGTGCCATGATAGTTAGTGTCAGAGGCTATCCATCACAATCATTTCATAAAACTGATTAATGCTTTGAAATCATGTGATGTTTTGTTAAAATTTGAGGTCCTATGTATAATTCTAAGAGGTGGTGAAATTAATTAAAAATATAAATCTACAAATTTAAACCAAAACTAAATTTAAACAACATTACTTAATCAAAAACATTTATACAATGAAAATGAAAAGGAAACTAAGAGAATTGTTAGATATGTTGAACTAAAACTGAATTTCACATTTTTCTACATATAACCTAAAATATTTTTTTGATTCCATTATTATAATTAATTAAATAGTAATGGTTTAACCCAAAAATTTATAATTAAACATGATTATTGATGGTAGAATCCAAAAACCCTATGTTCTTACAAAAAAATGATGGATGAAAATAAATAAAAATGGAATGAAATGGTTTGATTAAATCATTGTGAATCAAGAACTATAATTTTTTAAAAAATATATACATAACAATAACACCATGATATAATATGGATAAAGAGTTAAGAAATTAAAATGATAAAAAGGATGATCAAAGAGCCTGAGATTTTCTAATCAATGTAATCAGTTTGATGTGTTTTATGATTTCATAATCATCATATAGATCTATCAATATAAAATATATATAAAACCTAAAAATTTAATCTTGTAAATAAATACCTGAAATTCCCCTTGAAATTAGGAATATCTTTATCTAATTCAGACCATATTTATAGAAATTAAAAATAAAAACAATCAGGGTCAATAGCGTCTAAAAATTTATCATTATAGTTAAAAATATTCATCATTATTACCCTTGTTTCATCCATAATAAATCACCCATAAATACTGGGTAAAAGTCATAATAATTTAATATCATTGAAAATGAACTAAATTATAAATCATTAAAAAATGATCTAAAAATTTGATATTTAGATTAATTCGTCCTTATGATTATCATTGATATCAGCTTCCTTTTAAAAGTTCATAGAAATAAGCATTTAATTAATCATATAAATATCCATTCAAACCTTCCTAGAATAAATATACATATTATTATCTTGAAAAAAACTTTAGGTGTTTTATGTTGAAAAAAATAGTCTTCCTCATTGGGTAATATATTTTATCAAAATAAGTATGTTACAAAAAAATAAAACTAATCATGGAATTATGGATAGAATAAATATTAAATAAGACAATATATAAAATATTAATTAAATGTTTATTAATAATACTTGAGAATAAACCAAGTTAAACTATCATCTTGTAAAAATAAAAATATTGAACAAAATAGTGCTCGATTATGTATGGAAAAATGTGTGACTTTTAGGCTGCATTAAATTAAATCCTGCTTTTTAAATATTATATCGGAATTATTCTTCATCCATGTAAGAATAAATCTTTGAATAAATTATAAAACCATAGATTAATTGTTTCTTTGTAAAAATTTATATGATTTCAAATTTATACTATATAAAAATAATAATAAAATACTAATATATATGAAATATTATCATATAAAATCCTGAGATAAATGACATTGGAAAAATTCTTCACATAAGAATAAAAATTCCTGTTGAAAAAAATATGTAATATTAACCTATATTCAAATATTATTACTCACATAGTCAATTCTTCCAACACATATCATGTTTTTCATACTCTTAGATAAATAAGGCTTTATACTTCAAAAAATTTAAACAACATAAGTTTTTCTTCTAGTTGTCAATGAATACTTATGAAATACATAGGTAAAAAATAATATATAGAAACACTTTTCATAATTAATATGTTAACATAGAATAATAATATTACATTTATAAATAATTAATGAATAACATGAAATTCACTTATTTTAATGTTATAAAATAAAAATCATATTAAATAAGAAACAAATTATTTCAAACAAAAATAGTTAATTAATGAGTTAAACACATATAATAATAATAACATATAAAAAAAATAATATCGTGGAAAATAAATTATAATGAGAGGGAATAAAAATATTATCTCAACAAATAATTCAAATAAATTAAAAGGAAAATTTATAATTATCAAAACACATAAAACAGTGTTACTGTACCAAAAGAACTTGTTGTAAAAATCTATATTACATAAACCATAAATATATAATAAGAAAAACATATGTATAGTGTTATTTGCGACATTAATAAAGATAGGGATAATTGGAAAAAGACTGAAATATATATTATCGAAGCCAAGAATGTAAGGAAGATCACCCCAACTCTCTAATTTACATATGGAAGAATTATATGAAGTAGTTATATACATGGGAAAGTGATTTTAATATAAAAGATCAATTATTGTGATTATATAATGAATAGAGGGATTAAGACTCCTAGGCTTTATTATAATATCTTAATCTCAGTATTTATCATGTATCATTTCCATTATGTTTCTCATGTGCTCATCCTATATAATGAACACCATTAGTATGGAGGCCTGATGTTAGTGGTTAATTTTAGGGGGATTATGAATTATTATGTTCATGAAAGTTTAGTAATAAAATATCTTTAGTTAATTTATTTTCATTTGTTACATTGAGGTTGTGATGTACATGTTAAGGTATAAGGGAGGTGATTATCACATAATTATTTTATCTTCTCCGCAATAGAATCTTATTATACTACTTAAAATATAATATATTTTTAATTATAATAATATAGAACATGATGTAGATAAGTTTTTATATGGAGATTAGTTCAAGATTTTAGATTATGAACTATAGGATGAATCACACATTACTCAACATTTTCAATAAAATTGTTTTAGAGAATTCACTTGATTGATGAATGAATCCTATCACTTTTCACTTGAGGAAATAATAGTGAAATTTGAAAAAAAATCCTTTAAAAATAGAAAATATATGGTATATAACTATGAATGCTTATACCCCAAGGGGTAGTTTTAACATAAAAAACTATGGGGTAACTATAATAGAAAATAAATATAAAATAACCCAATAAAGGACCTCACATTACATAAATATTTTCATTTCCATCCAAAATTCTATTTTATCTAAAATCATAAATTAAAAACACCTATTTAACATAATTTTAATTTTAAAAATACCAAAAAATACCAAAATGTAAAAAATAACAACGATTGGTTACCTAGGAATCCTATGGGTACATCTTCAGGTTTTTACTAATAATGTGTTCCATTGAGAAATTATAAATTCTCTTTTAACAATATCATGAGTATAAGCTATCACATATAAATATTATAGTGGGTCTCCAATGATTAAATCTCTAAAATCAAGACATTATAGGATAATAAATAACTAGATTTTCATATGGTGGAGAAAAATTATATTTTCAAATAGTTATAGAGTTACTCTTCTACCGATTAATACAAGGACACTGAATTGTCAATTTTTTTAGGTTGGGTCCTCAAAAAAGGAGAACAACGTCCACACCTCTAATTTGTTAGTTTTTAATAGAATATCATCAGATTAGGTAGATATATTTGGATAAGAAAATGAAAACACATCATGGGATGAAACATCGAGACAAAAAAACTAAAGACTAATAGTTACCCAATAATTTATTTTGCTCATTTTGAACATTCAAAGATATCAACTATATAAATAATGTAATAAGACTCATAACTACCCTATCATATATGACCAAGAAACCAAATAAAACAATCACAAACTTTATTCCATAGGGTCATGATATAGACCTAACACTTAATCAACATATCGATTTTCTACCCTTGGTAGGTTATCATTTACAAAAATACCTCCCTATTCTAGATAATTAATGAATAATTATCTCACAAGAAAAATTTCAATGGAAATATAACCCTTACATCCCATTATAATTCATTCCACACTTAAAATTTTAATATGGACACCTTATTATGTGACCTCTAAAATTCAATTCTTAGTAGCACTCCACGCAATGTCAAAAAATACCATAATAGGTGTTCCATATGTAACTGGTAATATAATTATTAGAAACCATTTTCATTGAACCTATATTAATCAAACATCCTCATCAAAAAATATCCCATAACTCATTTATGTAACACCACCATCTAGAAAAGATAAATATACTTATATCAGACCATAATATATTACCCAATTTCTAATTCCACAGAGGAGATCCTTTGTGTGTAACCCTTTTTAACTCTGGGTAATTCCATTATGTTGGAATAATCAATGAACATCAGTAAAACCAAGGTATATCACGTTTAGTATGTCAGTACTGGTTATAATTAATCGTACTCTCACTCTCATAGAAACAAAATATTTATTTATAATGAAAACAACATTTATATATGATTATTTCCTTCCAAAAATAGATTTATATCATATTTAATAATATTTATTAGTATAAAATGCATACTATTTAATAATTAAATTAATATATTTGGATAATAAGATATAAAATTTACCAAAACTATCATATGAAAATCAAGATCATTGTAGTCTCATAGAATTATCACAATCAATAAAAAACCAAAAAAAGTAAAAATGGAAATAAAATTATTAGATTATTATAAATGATGGATATTAAATTATAAGAAATGTATGTAAAGGATGAATTATTGAAATATTATGTATTTATATTAGGTATACAAACAATATGAAAATTCGAATAGTTACCCGACTACTAGAAATAAAAATGAGACATATATGAACACTAAATTTCACTTTATAATAGTAATATTACCACTAGAATAGAAAAATGATGTGTTAATAGTGATTAGTTTTGATAAAAATTATATATATGTAAATATTAGAGTGTTATAAAATAAATGTTCAAATAGTAAAACTCAAAATATATTATTAGTGTATTTATAATCATGTGTATTTTTACATATGTTCCTAAATATTTTTTTATTTTAAATAATAAAAATAGGAATGATTCAGAATTAATTTGAAAAAATGAATTTTATTTTTGTAATCATAATTTCAAAAAAAATCAGGAGAAAATTTTATATAATTTTCTAAAAAAAATTATTTAGAAGAATTATTAAAATAGAGTTCTATAAATACCACATGTTTTAATATATAGTAATGATCTAATATTTTAATAATATATTTCCAAATGGTTATCTATTATTAAAATTTATTTAATAATTTAAATTAGTCATTTAAAAAAGAATAAAAATTTATAAATATAATAAGAAAATTTTAAATTCTTAAAACATATATTATATCATTATTGTTTCTATTTTCTCTTCTAGAATTTTGTATAAACTAATAAATTGTCTATCTAAGTGGTTAAAAATTTATAAAAACGTGTATTTTAAATAAAATAAAAACTAAATATTTCAAAATACCAATATTTAATGTTTTACTTTCAAAATAAAAATTTATTTGATATTTTAACTCAAAAATATATCTCTTCTAATTTGATAATTTACCCTCTCCCTACCATAGAAAAATCATTTCCCAATATATTCTCAAAGAACAGGATATTCTAAATCACTATCTAAAATTCTCCCAGTATCCTTATGGTTGTTCATAAATCATCCAACCATAATCCCTCAATTATTTAGTTCAGTAGAAATGGAGTAAGCATCAATGAAGAAGTGACCCCATAATACTCTTCTTTTATGTTTTTTTCTTCTACCATCTAAATCTATTCCTTCACCTATCTTTGAAAAAATAATTTGATAAGTATAAAAAATATTTATTTATTATAACATGGTATAACTATTTTAAACCCCTCAAAATTTATATACTATGTTTCCATCTTTTTGAAATGACCATTTAATGGTTAGTTTCATATACCGATAAATACGTCTTAAATTCATTAATTATAATTCCTTCATAGATATTTAGTGTATCTTATAAATGATATATGAAAATGTAAATTTATATATTTTTATTCTTTCAAATTTATTTTACTGCATAATAAATGAGAAATAATAAAAACCTATAAACAAAAATTTGAATAGGAATATTTGAAATAAACATGTTATCAAGCCATTATATCTTTAAAAAAATTTAAAATCCATATTAATATAAATAATCAAGAATAAATCAATTTATTATAATATAATTTTCCATTAATAATTTAATAATCACGGTTTTATTATTCGAGAGGCATAAACGTGATGAAAAAGTATGGGACCTAAGGTAAGGGGGTCTTAATCCCAACAATATCCTTTTGGTTTTAAAAAATAATTTATTTCCTTTCATTCACAATTACACTAAATAACTTCTAAATTCCATTTAATTTTTCTTCTCTGGGATTATTTTTTATGCACATGTTCTTACTTAATTGGTCAGATTTCTAAGACACAATCATGATTTATGATAAAATAATTGTTCTCAAAAGCTATAATTGAATATTCTTATAATAATTATCATCATGTAAATGAAATATGATCTTTTATTTGTTAATTATAACAATTAATGTAAAAACTTAAGTCATCCAATATTCATATAGGGAATGTATTTTTTAAATTCATTGATATTTTCTCTGTGACACTATTATGAAAATTATTTTTTCTTATCGACGTATTTGAATTTTAAAATTAATAAACTTTAATTTTATATGTTTAATTTGTGATTATGTGATATTAATATTTCATGAGTGAGACTATAATTATATATACTCGAAATTCAAGGTGTATAGTGATATATATTATGATATTACAAATTTTATTCATTACCATGATTATATATTTTTATAAAAATCTATGTAGTACACTTTTTATACATATTTTATTGAAGAATATGTTTCTATCATTTCCCACATTTTATGCTTGAAAATTTTCTAAAATAAACTATTTTTTATTATAATGAATGTGTCACATTTTATATCTACTATATGTTCTAAATTCTTATTTTAGGTAAAAACCATTTTATTTAAATAAAAACCACATTTATTACCTTAATGGATGTTCCCAATGCGGTCAGAAAGGTTATAGGAGAATTCAATCTTGGTTCAGAGCTTAGATTAATGGTTTTTAAAGAAACAAGGTGGAGTTCATGGTTATAACTGAAGGTTATGGACGCAGCGGAAGTGTATGGGTGGATGTGCCCACTTGGATTTTTGTCATTAACAATGATCAATCCAAGATCAATACGACAATAAATGCTAGTCTCCATGGATCAAATCATAGAAATAGACAAAGAAAAGGAAAGTCACGGAACCACAAAGTAGGATCGTTACAGGTTGATTATAATTAATTTAATTAATATACAAGAAGTGCCTTTTTGTGTTATTTCTTCACTGATGTTCTTGATCACGTTTCGATGTGATTCGTTGTTGCATCACAGAAGCCAAGTGTAGACTTCCTATAGCAGTGATCCACGTGTGCACCGCGTATCTATGGACGTTTCCAAAGGAGTCTCTGGGTGCTAGCATAGAGAAACCTTTGCTTTCGTTGTCCACCTTAGATCGTCTTGATCTGATGGAAGAGGATCTTTCTTGGTCTTGAGAGCATTCTTGGAGGAAGAGGTTCTTTCGGCCTTTAAATAATTCTCCAGAATTGTTGTGCACGATGATTCTCTTGTGTGTAGGAAAAGAGTTGGGGTTGTGAGGATATTTATAATCAGGTTTGAGGTTGTAGAGTTATGGTAATAAATAAACGTGTTACGCATTTTATTTATTTCATTAACTCTTTTGAAAATCCCATGTCGATTCATTAATTCCTTGACATGCGCTCATACTGATTATAATAAATATCATTTAATAAAATGATATTTCCTCAAAATCCCGACTGGAAAAACTACACGGCGTGTAATCATTAATACACAGCATGTACTTGTTTTTCATTGAAAACTACACGGCGTGTACAATCAATGTACATGGAATATATATATTGTTTTCATTTATTCATTTCCTTTCCAAAATGAAAACTACATGGCGTGTACATTTTAAAATACACGGCATGTACTTGTTTTCAAAATAAAAACTACACAGTGTGTAATCATTAATACACGGTGTGTACTTTTTTTCATTTTATTCTTCCTCCATAATTAAAATGAATTAGGCTTCCTTGAATAATTATTAAACCACATACAGGAATAATCTTTATTCTACTTGAGATACTTGGATACACATAGTGTGTGACCCTCTAGGCCTCTTTCTCGTTGGCATTAGGCAGTCTTGCCTAAAGTCTAGGATTATTGTCTAGAAACGGGTCACGGAACCCAAAATAAATAAGTTAACGCCACATTGACGTGTCAACTCATACGAACGCTTACTATGTAATTTAATCCATTTTTCTCAATAACTCATCAAGAAGGTTTCATAGTAGTGTCATAAAACTATATGCTTGATCTGTCGTTCTTTGACTACCTAAAATAAACTCGTCGTTTCACCATGGCCATGGAATTTAATGCGACAGTTCTATTTCAATCAATGGGTTGAGATATTAACTTCCATAAATGGAAGGGACAAATCTTTCCTCAACTTATCCATCAACAACATGTCACTCATGACCCACCCAACGTACCCTACTTCCTGTCAACTGTCTGTGTGACGTTTTTCGTCAGTAAATCTAAATGCGCGAGTCATGACATGAGTTAATGATAATATTATAGTCTAAGTACCATTACACACGCTCTTAGATAGTAATTTATAATGACACAAAGACATGTGGAATTTCTACTGGCAGGTCTGTTCTTATAATCTTTCATCTTGTAGATTACCAAGTGTGAAATCCATGAGAGAGAGTCTCGTCTTCTTACGAGTACTCGCACATGACGGTCTGTATAATATGTGTCCTATCATAGTATGTCATCCAACCAAAAAACTTTATTTAATAATATTTTTATAGCATTTCAAGGTTCTCATCATAGCGGGGATCTGCCATGATCTTATCAATGCAACAAATATTCCAGGACATTATTATTTTATAGTCATGCAGAATAATGAAAAATATATAATAAGTGAACATTCATGTAATCAAAGTACAAAACAATTGGTTCTTAGGACACCAACACTTAAAAACTCCCTCTTGGACTAGAGACAACTGCCTATGACTTTTAGTCCGCTAGACCTCACATGATGATCATGTTTATGCTGAGTCAAGGCTTTAGTCAAGGGTTCTGCCACGTTTTCTTCCATGGAAATACTGTTCACTGCTACTTCACCTCTCTGAGAAAAATCCCTCAAGAGATGATACTTACGAAGTATGTGCTTTGTCCACTGGTGTGGCCTTGGCTCTTTTGAAAGTACCACCGCTGTAGTATTATCACAATAGAGTGTGATAGGATGTTTACTGCTCGGTACTACATCCAACTCTTGGATGAAGCTTTACATCCATACTGCTTCTTTAGCTGCCTCAGAAGCTGTGATATACTCGGACTCCACTGTAGAAATTGCCACCACACTTTGCTTTGAGCTCTTCCAAATCACTGCACCTCCATTCAAACTGAAGATGTATCCAGTCTGTGACTTCATGTCATCTTGATCAGTCTGAAAACTAGCATCTACATGTCCTCTGATGACTATTTTCTCATCTCCTCCATAAACCAAGAACATATCCTTAGTACGCCTCAGATGCTTAAGGATAATCTTGACTGTCATCCAATGGAGGTATCCTGGATCAGTTTGATATATGCCTACCGCACTTAATGCGTAAGCAACATCTAGCCTCGTACATAGAATAGCATACATGACTGACCCAATCGTGGATGCGTAAGGGATCCTTTCCATTCTCTTTCTTTCCCCATGTGTCTGAGGACACATTTTCTTGGAAAGATGAATGCCATGTGACACTGGAAACAATACCATCTTGGATTGTTCCATACTGCATCTATTCAGTATCTTTTCAATGTATGTACTTTGACTCAGGACCATCATTCTATTGGATCTATTACGATGGATCTTGATCCCAAGAATATATGCTACCTCGCCCAAGTATTTCATGGAGAAGCATTTATCTAACCATGACTTAACTGACTGTAAGACAGGTACTTCATTTCCAATTAGTAATATGTCATCAACATATACTATTAGGAAAACTAATTCACTTCCACTAAATATTTTATAGACATAAGGCTCACATTCGTTCTTAACAAAGCCAAATTCTGTTACAACTTCATCAAAATGAATGTTCCATGACCTTGATTCTTGCTTTAATCCATAAATGGATTTCTGCAACTTTCATATCTTATTGGCATCCTTTGGAGTCACAAACCCTTCAGGTTGTGTCATGTAGACATCTTCCTAGAGGTTCCCGTTAAGGAAATCTGTTTTGAAATCCATTTTCCAAATTTCATATTCATGGTAATTGGAATTGTCCTATAGGATTTGGATGGATTTCAGCATCGTAACCGGTGAAAAGTTTCAATCATAGTCAATTCCATGATGCTCTCTAAAACCTTTTGCAACCAGTCGTGCCTTATAGGTGTTGAATTTCCCTTCCATTTCCAGTTTCTTCTTGAATAGCCATTTATTACCAATAGGCTTTAGATTAACTAGAGGATCTACCAAAATACATACTTGGTTTTGGTACATCAAATCTATTTCAGAATTCATGGCTTCTTGCCACTTGGTAACGTCTGTGCCTTCAACTGATTCCTTGTAGGTAAGAGGATCATCATTGTCAACCAATAATGAGTCACCATCCTCAGTGACAAGAAAACCATATCGTTCTAGTTCTCTCACCTCTCCCATGCTCCTACGTAGTTCTTGTGTCTCTGGAATAGATTGTTCTTCCATGGGGCTTTGTGGAATTTGTTCTTGTACCAACTCCTGTGTATCTTGAGCCTCGACGTCATCGAAGTCTATCTCGCTCCCACTATCTCTTTTGGAGATGTTCTCCCTCTCAAGGAATATGGCGTGTCTTTCCACTGTAACCTTTTTGTCTGAGGGGATATAAAGGTAATATCCCCTTATTTTTTTGGGATATCCTATAAAGATACACTTTGTGCCTCGGGGTGCAATTTTTTTACCTGAATAGGCCTTAAAAAATGCTCTTCTACCCCACACATGTAAATTCAATAACATGGCTTTGCATCCACCCCTTAACTCGTATGGAATACCATTTATTGATTTAGTTGGTTCTTGGTTTAGTATGTGTGCTGCTGTTTGTAATGCATATCCCCAAAAGGATAATGGAAGACTTTCATGACTCATCATTGATCTCACCATGTCCAATAGGGTGTGGTTCCTCCTTTCACTAACACCATTCCACTGAGGTGTGTAAGGAGGAGTGAGTTGAGATAGAATCCCAAACTCCCATAAGAAATCAATGATGTACTGATTAAGATATTCTCCTCCTCTGTCTGAGCGGAGTTTCTTAATATTCTTACCAATTTGGTTCTCAACTTCATTATTGTATTCTTTGAACCGATCAAAATAATCTGACTTATACCTCATTAAGTAAATATATCCATATCTACTAAAATCATCAGTAAAAATTATGAAGTACAAGAACCCACCCCTTGCTTCAACTGGAAATGGTTCACACACATCTGTGTGAACTAATTCTAGAAGATCTTTAGCCCTTTCACTTTTCCCACTAAATGGGGCTTTGGTAATTTTTCCTTGTAGACACGCATGACATACACCAAGTGGTTTTAGTTCTAAATAATCTAAATATCCATCTTGATGTAATTTTGTCAAACGTTTCTCATTGACATGACCTGGCTGGTGATTCCAAAGATGGGTGTGGTATGAGTCATGTGAATTAACTTTGTCATCTATTGTCATTGCTTGGTTTGTGTAGTCTAACACATAAAGGCCGTTATATAAATGTGCCCTACCAAAACAAATGCTATCTTTATAAAATTAGCAACATTCATTTCCAAACGTGAACATGAATCCATCAGTATCTAATATGGATACTAAAATAATGTTTTTGGTAAGAGAAGGCACATAATAAAAAACTTTCAAAACCAAGACCATCCCAGTAGGCAATGTGAGGTGGTAGTCTCTGATAGCTACAGCAGCGAGTCTGGCTCCATTGGCTGCTCGTAGATCCACCTCACATCGGTCAATATTTCTGAATCTACTTGGTTCTTGTATTTGGATACAGATGTGATCATCAAAAGAAGTATCTAATACCCAATTGGTAGAAACAGATAGATTGAATTCGATAAAAAAATGCACCTGAAGCTTCCCCTTGCTTCCTTGGCTGGGTACAGTTTTTCATCCAGTGGCCCTTCTTGACACATGTGAAACAAACAGCCTCATATTCTCTTACATCCCCTTTGATCTTCCTTTTCTTGGAAGGCCTTGAAGAAGCTTTGGGATTAAATCTATTCTCCTTCCCTTTCCTTTTATTCAACATGAGTACAAAAGGATTTTCAGGCTTCATGTCATTGTCCACTTGGCGAATGAGGATAGGAAGATCAGACAAAGACTTCTCAATGTTGTTCATATTGAAGTTCACCAAAAAGTTTGAGAATCTCTGGGGGAGTGATGCAAGAATGAGATCAGTACCCATTTCTTCAGGTAGTTTAAACCATAGAACCTCCAAGATCTCAATGTAGCCAATGAGATTGACTACATGAGTCTCGGTTGGGGCACCCTCTCCAAGCTTGCTCTGAAATAGAGCCTTGGAGATCTCAAACCTTTCATGTCTTTCTCTCTCCTAGTATAGACCATGGAGGTGCTCGAGCATGCTGTAGGCATCCATGTATTCATGAGACTTCATGAGCTCACTAGACATTGATGACAACATCATACATTGAACGTCGAGTTCATCACTCAGATGTTGATCATAGACCAGGAAATCTTCATCACTCGCCCCTTGGGTAGGCGGATCAGGAAGTGAGGACTCCAGCACGTAAAACATTCATTCATGGTGTAGGATAACCCGAAGGCGCCTAAACCATTCCTGAAAGTTACTTCCGGCGAGGATACTTTCTTTATCCAAAATTGATCGAAGAGAAAATGTGGTTGATGATCTTGTCATATTGATTCTACAATTTAAAAGAGAAGATTTATCAGTACTTTCTTGATTACATTTTATGAAAAATAATAAATGAATTTATTGATTCTCCCACTATTTTATCAAGTCCTAATGTCCCTTACCATTGAACTCAGAATGTCCAGTTTCTTTGACATTCTAGTGGCAAGGATCCATATTCCCCTTTTACATAACCCCAACAAGGGATGGTCAATCTATTTGAAGGTATTTAGGTAGGCAGGTCTTTGCCCACTGTGAGCTTACAATTCCTTGATCTGTTGAGTGGACTCCCCAATCCTGAAATCTTGACTTGGATTTCCTCAACTCTTTCCTCCAATATTACATCAAGTCTAGCAAGGGCTACTCCTCTTGATGTAATATGGTTAAGTCAACCAAAAACCTTTCATAAGGGATTCCTTTATAAAAGTAAGTTTCCCAACAAAGGTTGGTCAAACACATAGTTTTATTGATTCTTTTCCTTAATCAAGTAACAGAAGGCTTGGTCTGAATTAATATGGTATTTGAGGGATTTTATTCTTTACTCATAGTTTTTCATTATCACATGCTTGTTAATATTAAGTGATTCTTGCTTAAGTGATTAACCATGTTCTGATAATGTTTACGCATAGTCTGGTTTTTATTTTATTCCATATTTGCAAGCTTGTTCATTTTATTAATTATGTGATCATGACAACACATACCTAATAAATAAACTATGAAATCAGAAAGAAATAAAATAAGATGGAATGATCATGATCTTATATTGGTTATCTTATCCAGCGGTTTTGATAAGCTAACCCTGACCTATGGAAAACACCTTGAACCTGATGGTTCGTGTTTTGCAGCTCCCACCTATCCACCTTTGTATCTTCTTGGGTTGGTTTTTCCTCAGTTTTGGATTTCAAATCATCTCCTCTAGCTTAGGATATCCTCTATTACATGCGGTTTACATTAAAGAAACCATGGGCATGCAGGCCCTACATTTTATTGAAAGAAGGCTCGTAGGCCAACGAATTTAAATTAATCAAATTTAAATGAAACCATACACACATAAAAATTATCTTTGGTCTAGCTCATGATCATCCATAGCATGAAATGACATTTACGCATATTTAGAATTAAAATTCTTTTAATAGTTCTTTCATTTAAGATAAGTCACGCTCGAATTCAATTAATTATGATCTTATAATTAATAAATTCTATATCTTAAATTCCTTTCTGAATTTCCTTGAGATTCTTCTCATCCATATTCCTTGTACAGGTCTTTGTACTTTTGGAGGAAACCTGGTGAAATTTATGGAAAGTACACGACATGTAGTTTATATTTAAACTCGTGTATTTCTTTTCACCCTTTATCCAAAGTACACGCCTGGGGCTTTGGCGTGTTTTCTGTACTTTGAAAATTTTGGAGTACATGGCATGTAGATAAATCATACACGGTGTGTACTTATATGTTATGCGGTAACCGGCCTGGCAATCCCGTATACATGGTACGCGCCTTCTACTTTGTACACGGTTTCACTTGGGCCGGATCGGACTACACGGCATGTTTCTCCAACAACACACCGTGTATTCCGGTTTTCTATGCGCCGTTCATTTCTGGTCAACACGGGGTAATAAATGCTTAGGTGTAATCAATTCACACAGCATGGTTTGGCGGACCAGTACCGGTTCGTTGAATCTAAGTACATGGCATGTAGTTTTTCATTACACACTGTGTATTCCCATGTTGTAAAGACAGAAAGAGCGGCTCCTCCGGATGATTTCCTCACTTTTATTTTAATCAAAATTAAAATTAAAATCCCATTTCTATTATATGAATCTAGAAACTAAGTTGGAAGAACAAATCTCGTTTATTCAGATTTATAGAATGATTTATTTCGAATTGAATCAAATATAAATGCGTAAATTATCAACAAAAATTAAATAACTATAATCAACGTTGTAACCTACCTTAGATGCCAATTGAAGGTTCTGGGCATAGCGGAAGCATGTGGGTGGATGTTCCCACTTGGATTTTTGTCATTAATAATGATCAATATGGGATCAATACAACGATAAACTCCAATCTCCACAGATTGAATCATAGAAATAGAAAATGAAAAGGAAAGTCCCAGAACCAAAAATTAGGATTGTTACAGGTTGACCATAATTAATTTAATTAATAGACAAGAAGTACATTTTGGGTGTTTTTTCTTCGTTGATGTTCTTGATCACGTTCCGATGTGATTTGTCATTACGTTGTAGAAGCCAAGTGTAGACTTCCTCTAGTGGTGATCCACACGTGCACCATGTATCTATGAACGTAGCCAAAGGAGTCTTCGGGTGCTAGCGTAGAGAAACCTCTGCTTGAGTTTTCTGCCTTAGATCATATTGATCTGATGGAAGAGGATCTCTCTCAGTCTTGAGAGTGTTATTGGAGGAAGAGGTTCTTTCGGCCTTGAAAGAATTCTCCAGAATTGTTGTGCACAATGATTCTCTTGTGTGTAGGAAAAGAGTTGGGGTTGTGAGGATATTTATAATCGGGTTTGAGGTTGTAGAGTTATGACAATAAATAAACGCATTACACATTTTATTTATTTCATTAACTCTTTTGAAAACCCCATGTCGAGTCATTAATTACTTGACATGCGCCCATACTGATTATAATAAATATCATCTAATAAAACGATATTTCCTCAAAATCCTGACTGGAAAAACTACATGGTGTGTAATCATAAATACACGGCATTTACTTATTTTTCATTGAAAAATACATGGTGTGTACATTAAATGTACACGGCATGTATATCTTGTTTTCATTTATTCATTTCCTTTCTAAAATGAAAACTACATGGCGTGTACATTTAAAAATACACGACATGTACTTTTTTTCAAAATAAAAACTACACGGCGTGTAATAATTAATACACGGAGTGTACTTGTTTTCATTTTATTCTTCCTCCATCATTAAAATGACATAGGCTTCCTTGAATAATTATTAAACCACGTACGGGAATAAAATTTATTCAACTTGAGATACTTGGATACACTTAGTGTGTGACCCTCTAGGCCTCTTTCTCGTTCGCATTAGGTAGGCTTGCCTAAAGTCCAAGATTACTATCTAGCAATGGGTCAAGGAACCCAAGATAAAGAAGTTGATGCCGCATTGATGTGTCACCTCATACGAACGCTTACTGTGTAATTTAATCCCTTTTTTTAATATCTCATCAAGCAGGTTTCATAGCAATGTCGTAAACCTATATGCTTGATCCGTCTTTCTTTGACTACCTAAAATAAACTCATCGTTTCACCATGGCCATGGAATTTAATGAGATAGCTCTATTTTAATCAAAGGGCCTAGATATTAACTTCCATAAATGGAAGGGACAAATCCTTCCTCGACTTATCCATTAACAACATGTCACTCGTGATGCACCCAACGTACCCTACTTCCCACCAACTGTTTGCGTGATGATTTTTGTCAGTAAATATAAGTGTGCGAGTCATGACATGAGTTAATGGTAATCTCCCAGTCTAAGAACCATTACTCATGCTCATAGATAGCAATGTCTGATGACACCAAGACATGCGGAATTGCTACTGGTGGGTCTGTTCTTATAATCTCCCATCTTGGAGATTACCAAGTGCGAACTCCATGAGAGAGAGTCTCATCTTCTTACGAGTACTCGCACATGACAGTCTGTATACTATGTGTCCTATCATAGTATGTCATCCAACCACATAACTTTATTTAAGAATATTGTTATAGCATTTCAAGGTTCTCATCATAGCAGGGATCTGCCATGACCTTATCAATGCAACAAATATTCCAGGACATTATTATATTATAGTCATGCAGAACAATGAACAATATATAATAAGTGAACATTCATGTAATCAAAGTACAAAATAGTTGGTTCTCAGGACACCAACCCTTACAATAACATGGTTAGAACTAATTTTCACCTCAACCATACAGCCCATAGATGGGGAAGCATGGTTTTTCAAATCCTAAAATAAGGTTCATACAGATTTACCAAACCTATAATTCATTTGAGGTTCATAAAGAATTGTTTGTCTAACCATGCACCTAAACTAAGTGAGGTATTAGAACATGGTTAGTGGACATTACATTGTCGGTGCATGGTTTGGAAAACTGTGCGCCCAAAAAGTTAACTCCTTTAAAAAGATGAAGTATGCAATTTTACACTTTCTCTATTAGTCCTTTTTCCTTATTCATCCTCTCCATGTTCACGTCGTCCATGTAGGATCTCTCATATATTATTTTTCTAATATTTTTTTATCAATCTTATCATGAATTTGGTTCAATATTTTTTAATTATATTATACCATAATCAATAATAATAGAAATCATCATGATTATTTTATTTATTTTTTCACCTATATTAAGTGTACTCTTCCTGAAAAAAATTATGACATATTTTCAGGGATTTTTTCTGGTTTTTTGATTTCTCTCATTAAAGCCCAAATATAAGTCTAATATTGGATGATGAGTCTACTGTAGTGTTAAAGTAAGTGGTCTATGTATTTTCCTTCACGGTCTCACCATTTTTAAATTTTTATGTTGTGAAAAATTCTTAACATTTAACTCAATACCTTTAAAAATTGTATTTCTTTAATTAGGTTCCTAAAGATTGATAATAAGGTGTTACAAGACCCTTTGACACTATTGGAGGTTGAAAAAATCAACCCAAACCACCCCATTATGTGTTCTTAGATAAATTTTATTGGAAAAAAATATTTAATTTCAAACAGAACCCCTCACATGGTGTGTTTTGTTTAGCCTTATTGAAACCATTTATTTTGTGTATCCAAAAAACCCTTCGGTTTGTTGAGTAGTATATTATAAAATTTGTTGGATATCATTTATTATTAATTATATTTAACTTATTATATGGAACCTGTGATTAATTTACAACTTATTATTTGGATATTGGTTTCATGGATTTTTTCAAATATTATAGGTGTGTCATGACTTGTGTAGGCATTAGGTTTAAAAGCAATAATTCTATGAGTGAACTCAAAAGATACCACATGATTTAATGATGTGAATTATATGTGGTACCCCAATTTGATTTGGTCCATGTATTACTAGATGAATTCCTCGGTTTGATTTAAATAGATTCATTTGGATTTTCCAGAATACATTTAACACTAGAGATGATCTCCCAATGCTCGGTCGATGTTTTTAGACAAAGATTAGCCTGGTTTATCCCCTTGGATTCCAACTAAGGCCTACTTGAATCACAAGGATGGTTTTCATTGGAACATTTAGAAAATTTTATTAGTGAAATTATAATGTTTTACTCTTCATAATAAACTCAACCCAAATTCTCTAGCCATAAGTCTTGATCACTATGAGATGGATTAACATCCAATAATAAAGAGTTCTATTTTCATCCTTTTCTTAAAAATGTATTTTATGTGTCAGAGTTCTTATACAAGTTCAGTGTATTAATAAAAGTTATTATCTCATGGATTCTTCCTCTATATTCCCTGATTCATGTGAATATTGACATATTATATATTCAAAGACATCTTGATGAGGTCGAAGCATATATGGTCGGTCTTGCATCCCAATAGGATCTAGATCTTGACATGGTTTATATTTTATTTTATGTTTCAATTTTAATCATAACTTAAAACCATTAGAGTTTATACTCATAGAATATATTTTTATTTAACAACATTGGTTGTGGGAAAATGATTTTTACTCACAACCTGTTTTGATAGTAATTTGGCACCTGGATAAACCATTTGGATATAAGAGAGTCCGATGGGAAACACCCAGTTATAAACACCTGATTTTGTTCATGATCGAGGTATGAGTCTGGAGGACTTATTATAGTGCATGGGACATTCATGGAGTTTAGATATATTGTTATTTTTTTTATTTTGTTGTTACATGTATTGTTGTAATCCTACATCCATGATTTTCCTATTCAGTAGATTTGTATATACATGACATCATCGGTGTATGATCTTATTACTATTTATATATATTTTATTATTATTTGGTTGGTCTGTTTCCTTTTTTGTGCTATTATATTTTATTGACCTACTACTTCCATTGAAACAATATTATTAATTAATCTCATGTTACACTCTAATAAATAGAGTATAGTATCCCCACCGTACCACCACATACACTCACTACTAGATTGTAGAATTTGTTATATGGGGTACACTTAAGGCCATGTAGCCCTCTGGTAGGGGTTAGTTTTTAGTGTAATGGGAACTGAACATAAAAAAATTGATTTAAATATATTATTTTCATTTTCAATAAAATGTTTATTGATGGAAACAATACTAGGTATTTTTAGAACATGATAATAAGTGACTCCTAGTAGTATCTAACCCATGTTTAAGGGGTGGGGGACACATGTTACCAATGATAAGACTTTATATTATTGATTAAACCATCCATAGTTTCACTAAATTCACCAATGGTTGATGAATATGATTTATAATCTTTTAATTATGGGTTACATATCTACCAATAGGTTAGTACAGAAAGGGAGAATCTTCACATGCATCATTATAGTAACATATGTCTATATATGTCATTTATATACAAATCCATGCATATTTCATCAACTCTACTACATGTTGATTATTTTAAGTTCCTTGATTGATATACATGTAAACTTTATAATGTTTATTTCTAGAAAAATGAGAAAAATAATTAGTTATAGTGCGTATATCAATTTAAAAGGTGTGTTTCCTATATAAATTAATGGTGGAACATTAACAAACCAATTGTATCATACTTGATCCATGGAACCGTGGTTACTTAAGATGAATCTTTTAGAAATGTTACTTATAGATACATGAAATTCCAATTGTATGTTATGTTGATTTAGTCTCTATCATATAAGAATTTTTAATTCATATAACTAAATAATTATTTATATAGCCAACTTATTAAATTATAAATTTTTTAAGGAATGGTTTGTGTTAAATGGGGATTTTAATTACAACATAAATATTGCTTTCCTCTATAACATGGAATTGACACCCCATATAACCGAATATTTTTAATTTAAAAATAAAATATTGTCCTATAAACTGATTTTAAAAATGGTTTATTGGCCATCATATCTCCAATATTTAGGCCTTGAGTCTATCCTTGATTTACCAATCCTAATCCTTTTATCCTTATTACTTTTCTAAGGTGTGATCTTGTAATTTTAGATATATGATTCTATGAGGGCCTTGGATAAAGTTTCATGGATTTGGTGAATACCATGCTCCTAAAGTGGTGGGACCTAACCCACTAGTAGTATTATCGATAGTTCCAATGGTGGATCCTTCTTTTATACCACCTCTCATTCATGGACTATGAACTATTTCTCATCTTTGAGAGGGGTTCTCATGCTTGTTATATTCCATGGATGGAGTTCCATAGTCTTCTCTAACTATTTAAAAGTTGAAAAGAGATTTTCAACAACAAAATTTTAACACCCTGAGTTTTTAAAAAATATTTTCCATTTTAATAATTTAGTTTCTTTGATAGATTTTGTTACACAAAACACCATGTTTAATCAAACCATGAAAAAATATTAATATTATTATTCAAAAATGATCATTTTTACCTACCAAATAAACTTTCCAGCATGAGTAAGAATGAAAAATTTAAAAGGTATTTATAATATTTTTATGTAAATAAATAATATTTATAAAAAAGTAATAAATTTTTTGTAGAGTCTTTATATTCTTTGAGAGATTATTTTTCTCAAGATATTATTTTAAATTCAATTTGTGAGAAAATAATAAAATTAATTTATGAGACATTAAGAAAATTTATTTTTATAGCTGGAATATATTTTCGGAATCAGTATCTCAAAATTCGCTTATGGTAGAAATATATTTTTTAAAATTTATAGTTTTTTTAATAATAATTAAAAATAATAGTTTTTATTGATTGATTCCTTTTCTTTTAAATAATTTATAATGTTTATTTTTGTTTTGAAATGGTTTGAAAAGTATATATATAAAAATTATATTATTATCAGTATATTTTATGCTATTAGAATAAATTTAATATTGATTTTGAAATAAAAAACTTTTAAACCATTGAAGGTTTTCTATTTGGAAAATTGTTTTTCATCGGATCTGCTGGTTTAATTTTAAATTAATTTTTACCAATTATTGAAAATGAATTTGAAAAAATAGTTTATATATTTTTAATAAGAATATTTAATTTCATATAATACGTTTAACTTAATCTTTGACCATAAGAAATATTAAAAACAATAAAAATTAATTACTGCAGTTAAAGTAAAAAACGGGTTTATCGAGAGGTTAATCAAAAAAGATAAGGGATAACAATGACCCAAAACAAGTGTAAAGCATATTTAATATACATATTTAAATTTTATAATGTATAAAATTATATAATGAACCATATTTTATCCTTTATTCATTAGAAATAAATGGGTACACTTTATTCTTTTCAAAATTCCAAGTTTATCCTCTCCCTCGCTTATAAAGGCCACCCATTATCCTCTCGTATTAACACCTCAAAAACAATTTGATTTAGAAAATAACTACTAAAATAACTTAATCAAAACCATCACCATGACCAGGATCCCATTTTTTGATCAAAAATCCATCCTAAGAAGGATTTTTATTTTAACATAAAGAGGTCGTCCAAAGAATAAGTATCATTTCTAAACAAGCATTTCTGTATTATTTATTTCTCCATCTCCTTAAAATATAATTATAACATTATAATAAACTAAAATCAGTATCTTGAATATATTTAGATTTTATATTGATAATTTTATGACCTATATTTGTATCTAGTTCCATCAAAGTGTAAATTAATCCATCGATCATGTGTACGGCGGACTACCTCCTTGCGAATCAAAACAATTTGTTCTTCATCACAACTTCTCATGGATTATTATAATGATGGATTAAAATTAAATATATATAATATTTAAAACATAAATAAACCTCTCTAATTTTAATATAAATTCAACATTTTACCTTCCAACCTATTAGAAAACAATAACATTACTTGTGTGTTTGGCAGACTACCGCCTCAAGAACAGATGTGATGTGTTTTTAATTTCTGTTTTATTTTGATAGTCATAAGGATAGATTAAATTAATATATATGATATATTTAAAATAATTATAATTATATAATTATGATATTAAATATACCTTATTACTTTCTATTCCTTTGGGGATACAATATTGCCACTTGTGTGTACAACAAACTACTGTCTCACAAAGCGATGTGACTCATTCTTCAGTAACACTTTACATGGAAGGTGATAAGAATAAAATTAATGAATATATATGATATATATTTGAAAATTTTTATTGTATGAATTTACTATATATTTTTAATTTTATATATTTTCATATATTGATAAAATTAATATATTTTTTACTTTTCTTTTATTTCATCCATCAAGAAAATGGATATAGTTTTCATGTGTACATACGAACAAGAATCCCCATGAACGGTGTATTTAATTTCCTATATCTAAATTTTATGAATTAATCTAAATAACTATATACTAAACATATATTATATTTATATAATAGTTAAAATTTTGTATATGATTAATCTATAATCAATGTAAGCAGACCAAAAATACAAAACAAAAACATGCATGAAAAACAATGTAGTTATTACCCAATATGTGATATTAACAAGGAAATGTTAATAAAAGGGTTATAAGAAGTCAAAATTAAATAAAATATTTTATGAAATATATAATTATGTTTCTATAATATATTTATAACAAATAAATATTAGTTATATAGGAGGATTGAGAATGTACAAGGGAAGTTAAAACTTATGGAAAAGGATTTTTGTCTCACTATTATTTCTATGAGACACATTCCATATTCACCATTTTTTTGTGCAGAATATAATAACCATTAATTTATTTTATAATACATAATATTAACAAAAATGGAATTAATATTTCCGTATAAGGTTATTTATTTCATGGGGAGTATGACTGAAAAGTTACCACTACTGTTAGATTTTGATTTAATAATCTCATTGTTTATCAGGATTGTTTGTTAATATGATTCCAATAATGAAATATTATGATATACCTATAAAGATACACATTTATTTTACTCTAAAATTTCTATTTAATTAATATAATTTTTTATCTTCAATTTATAATATTTATGTACTCAAGTTTTCAATATTATATTTTAGGAATAATTGACTTTATTTCTATATTTGGATGAAAACCCTTTTTATTCAATTTACATGTTTAAACAAAATATAGTGAAAAAAATTTTATTCGAAAATTACTTTTAAATGAATTTTTTACCATTTTTTACTTTTGAAAAAGTGTTTTCAAATGAATTTTCATATTTTTTTTCCAAATAAGGGTTGTTTGGATTTTACTGAAAATGTGAAAGGAATCCTTATTGTAACACATACTACATGAATGGTATTTTACATCACCATTAACACTAAATGTATTAATTATTAATTTATATAATTACAAAGATAAATTAAAATAAAATTATTTCTACAATAATTCTTGATTTTTTAGTTTTAAAATTTTAATTTTCAATTAAATGTTATTGTCCTTAAAAAATGTTACAGGTGATTTATTTCAAAATAATTTTCCATCTAAGATGAAACTCTTTGATGTTACTTAATATTTATTCAGGATATTATCTAATTAAACCATATTTTATCCTTATCTATATGTTTTATGTTTATTATGATAAGATAATTAGGAAACTCATTCCTTTAACATAGGTTATATTCTGATAAAATGATAAAATGTTTATGAAACATGTTTCGTGTTCCATGGGTTATGCTATGATGAAATGTTTATGAAACTAATTTATTTTCATAGGTTATGATATGATGAATATATTAGGGTCTTGTGTCACAAAATTTATGGAATATGTGATAAGTGGGACCTATATCTCCCTCCAATGCATTGAGAAATGATTAATGATATAAGTGATCAAACGATACATAGTTGGTTATCCATATATCAAAAGAGGGTACATGGGAGGTTATCCCAAGACTGAATGTGTGTACATTGGAGGTTATCTAAATCCCAAATTATCTAAAAGTTTCATTATTATATTCCTAAAGTAGATACACTATTTTTTATCCCAATCCTAGCATGTTATTAATTTCATGGTGGATAGCATTAACATAATATTTTCTATGATTATGTGTTTTCCAAAAACCTATATCTTATTCCAATCATGATATTTGATTCCTTTATAGTTCATGTATTATAAATTTCCAAGATTTGTTCTAGGAAACACATTTATGATCGATTATATTTAGGTTATGGGTTTTAAAATGATATTATCAGGTTCTCATACCCTTATTATCATGTTATATTAATATCTTGATTGTTTACCATTTACTGAGTATTTGAGATCACTCTTTATTATGTTTAATTTTATTGATTTATGATGAATGATATTATATATGATATCTATAATAAGGGTTTCGGTTATGAATAACTTAAGGGGAGATGGTGTATCACACATATGGACAAGTTTTTTATGTTTCTATGTTTACAAAGGAACTAGATATAAACAATTCTAGCATGGATTGTTATGTCATGTAATGAATATTCTTCTATTAAGATATAATATCTTTGAATGATAAGTGTGGGTCATTATAGTTTGTATCATATTAATGTTTAATTAACCTTTACAAACTAAGATGATAAAACCTTAGTGAGATCGCTAGGGATATGTCTGAGCATATGTCTAAGGAAAATTCTAATTATAGGAGAATATTCTAGAATATTGGTGATGGATATAGTGAGTGGTTTCCATAAAATTAAATCTATGTCTGGATACTAGAAGTGTAAATGGTTCTTGCATAGATGTACCTAGGGGTAATAAATCCAAAAGAGGCACCTCAATCTTGACTCAAGAGTTACTCGGTACACGATAATAATCCTTATTATGCACCAAGTTTGACACTCATGGGGTTTATTCTTTGTGAATTAAATATCACTTTATGAACCATCATGAAGTATTTGAATAATGATTTAGTTTAATCCTAAGGTGTTATAAATTAAAAAATAGGTTTCATGATTTCGAAATCGTTTAAGTGATTTTTCAGAATTTTTTGGTTTCCCTCTATAATTATTGTGGATTACATTATGTTTTTTTATTTTATTCAATGGATGGAACAAGGAGTAATCATGTTTAAAATGAGTGTGAAAGACAATTATGTGATTTAGAGAAACCAAATTGGATCATTACTAGAAATAAATATATTGTGATTATTCGCAATCATCTATCATGGTATATGATTACCAACATGAAATCCAGTGATATTATCAACATGTAAAATAATAGGAAGATGGAATTTTATGAAAGTTCATGTATTAATCCATATAGAGGAAATAGGATTCAAATTCCTACATTTCATGAAGGTGGTAAGAAGAACCTCTAAGAATATCTCAAATATATTGGAAGATGTTTTCTATGTGTAAATGAAGGTTATAGGGAAATGAATTTCCATGGAATTTGATGTCTTATAAGTGAGGAACATGAATATTATCTAAGTAAATTCCCTAAACTAAGGGTTATACCCCATAACAAGGAAGGACCTATGTTATGCCAAATCATTTATATAAAAGGGTTGAATTAGTTATGGATTTTGATTCAAGAATTTCATTGTATAATTATTTTACCAATGGAATTTTTCTATAAAAATCATGAAACACCTTAGGATTATATTATTTTTATAAGAATATATGTATCCATATAATACTAAATTAAGAGTTATGGATTTAATCATGGGTTTATAATTTTATGGTTGATCGTATGTTCAAACTCTTAGAATACCCAATGGAGGTATTATGAGATGTGAGTTTATCAAGGATAAGGATATTTTAGGAGACATTTATGGTAATATAAACCATTTTTTGTACATGTTTTATTAAAATTTTATTTGAGGGGGATATTACTAAGAAAATATTTTGTATAATATATGGATATTATGAGTATATAATTACTCTATCTGGTCTAACTAATTCCCTTTCTATATTCATGGACTTAATGAATATAGTATTTATAGAATACATTTATCTATTTGTTGTAGTCCTTATAGATGATATTCACATTTACTCAAATAGAAATGAATGACATGAAGATAACTCAATTATTTTACTAAATCCCCTAAGAATGGATAAATTTTGTGAAAAAAAAAATTCAATGTGGGAATTTTTTCTATACAGGGATTCATTTTTGGGTCCAATAATTTCAAGAGATGATATATCAATAAATCTATTAAAGATGGAGGCTATTGGGAATTGGCTCAGAACACCTATGGTGAATGGAATATATAGTTTTCGTGGGTTAGATTTATATTATTGATGATATATGGATAATTTCTCACAAATATAAAATCCACTCACCAGGTTATATCATAAGGGATCAAATATTCTTTGGATAGATGAATTTGTGGGAAATTTCAAGGAACTAAAGAGTAGATTAGTAAGTGAGCCTGTGATTACATTACCCTATAGTGGAGATGGGTTTTTAAAATATATTTATTCTTTCAAGAATGTATTTGGATTCATTCTCATGTTAAATTATATAGTTATAGCTTATGAAGCGCGACAATTGACGGTTCATGAGGAAAATTACCCAACTATTTATCTGGTGTCAACTATGATATTTTTTATAGTAATGATATAGAGGAATTATATTTATGGATAATAGTGTGATATATACACTGATTATAGAATTTTAATGTATATATTCAAAAAAAATATTTGATCACGCACCATAGAAGATGGTTTGAGATGATTAATGATTATGACTTCTTGATATATTACGACACTAG
Organism: Viscum album; assembly: GCA_963277665.1. Lineage (NCBI taxonomy): Eukaryota > Viridiplantae > Streptophyta > Magnoliopsida > Santalales > Viscaceae > Viscum > Viscum album. The sequence goes on from OY728145.1 coordinate 9,447,361, forward strand.
GAAAGAGAACACGGTGGCTAGGGATTTGAGTCAAAAAGATCATACTATATTATTAAATATAAAGATCAAGAAATATCCAATTTTTATTGATTTGAAAAGGATGGATCTTGGAATCATGATGGAAATTGATAAATCATATCTTCATAAAACAAGTTCTCAATGATCAATCCAAATAAACATTAAAGAGGTATAGAAGGAAGATGTGGAGAAATAGAAGAAGGTGATGAATTTTTTATTAGTTTAACCTTGATTATGATGGCATAATAAGGTTCAAGAACTATGTATGTGTTTCATCCATAAGTGAATTGAAGAAGGAGATGTTATAAGAAGCCCAAAGTTTTTCATTCTAAATTTATCCTAGAAGTATAAATATGTATATATATTTGAATGAGTATTTATAATGGGATATTGTGAAGGGATATTTCATAGATTTTGTATCTCGATGCTTGGTTTTTTTGGAAGTTAATTTTGAGAGACCAATTTTAAAGGGTTGATATAACCATTACCCAGACTAGAATCAGAATGGGAAAACATCACTGAGGATTTTTTTCATTAAACTCAACAAAAAATATAAATAGATAAATTCTATATGGGTTATAGTCGATCACCATTAAAATTCATTACATTTTGTCTATATCAAAGAATATTTATTTATATATCATACTTCTAGGATATATATTAATGAAGTGTTAAGGTTTTATGGATTACCACATTAAATTGTATTTGATCGTGATCCAAGGATTTCATCAAAGTTCTGGAAAAGTATTCAGTAAGATCTTGATATAGAATTCAGTTTCAGCACTACGAATTCTCCTCATATAGATGATCAGTATGAGAGAACAATTGAAACCCAAGTGTATATTTTGAGATATCTTTCTACATATTTCAATGGTTTCTAGGATCAACACCTTCCTCTAGTTTAGTTTTCTTACAATTTTAGCTTTCACTCAATCATTTAGTTTGATCTTTATGACATACTCTATGGAAATAAGTGAAAAAATACAAGGTATTGGGATGAAGTTACTGAAAGAATGATATTCGGATATGATCTAGCTGATTAAATTGTAGATAAGGTTTGAACCATTTAGAAACAGATAAGAACAACACTAATTTGGTATAAAAGTTATGTTGGCAATTGCTTATGAAATATGGAACATCAAGTTGGTGAAAAAGTGTTTTAGATAATTTATCCATGTAAGAAGGAAATGATATTTGAAAAAAAAGGAAAAAGTAATCCCTAGGTATAATTGTCCCATAGAAAATATTGATTGTATTGGGACAACAATATTTTGATTGGCACACCAACTAAACCTCTCTCAAGTCAATTATATGCTCCATGAATCTCTCTAGAGGATATATATACCTGATATTTCACATGTACTAAACTAAGAGTTCATATCCCTAGAGTATCATATTTATTATGTGAAAAAATTGGTGGATATTCTAGATCATACAATGAAAGTTATATGTAACAATATGACTCACTTGTTTAATGTTTTTTTGGAGAAACCACCAGCTTGGGGATGCTACAAGGGAACATGAGGATGTAATGAGGCATAAGTGTCCCCATTTTTTGTATTGGGGTGACAACTTTTTAGGGTGAAATTAATTTTAATGGGTGTATAATGTTACACCTTGGTTTTTTATGAAATATTTTCTTTCAATAGTTTAATTTCTTTGATATCTTGTGTTATACTCGACACTAACTTTTAACGACTCATGAAAAACCATTAATATTAGTACTTACACACAACTATTATTACCTAGAAATTAAACTTCATGGATTTAATAATAATGAACAAAATTTAATAATTATGTATAATTGTTTTATATAATGAAATCATATTGATAAAAAGGTGTTTAATTTTTTGTATAGTTTTTATGTACTTTAAAAAATAATTTTTTCTAACAAAATGATTTATATTAATTTTTGTGGAAAAATAAAAAAATTAATTTTTTAAAATTTTAGAAAATATGTATTATAAAATGAATTTTACTTTTTGAATCATCATGTAAAAAATATATTTGGTTGAATTTTTGGGATTTTTCTAAAAAGATTAAATTTTCGATGAATAATGAAAAATACAGGGTTTTTTTAAAAACCTTTTCATTAAATAAATTTAAAAAGTAAGATTTTGTTTTAAAATGATTATAAAAGTAAAAATAGTTCACATATATTATAATGATTCTAGATTATTCACTGAAATCAATATAATAATTAATTCTTGTATAAAATTTATTTATACTTTTGAAGTTTTCTTTTTGGAAAATGGTTTTTTTCATTATGTATATGGGTTAATTTTAAATACTATTATTCTAATTATTGGAATTGAATAAGTAAAAAATGATTAAAAAAATTAAATCATAATAACTAATATTATACAATGAGTTTAAATTATTTTTTTACCATAATTAATAATAAAAAATAGTAAAAATTAATTACTACAGTAAAGGAAACAATAGGTTTACCAAGAAGATAAACCAAAATAAAAAGGGTTACAAATGACCTAAATAATTAATAATTCCTATTTCATGGAAATATTTAGACCATATAAAATTCAACATAAAATAATATCCATCTTTTATCCTTTTATCCTATGAATAATGTTGGTACAATCTATTCTTTTCAAAAAAACCCAAGTGTGGCCTCTCCCCTACTTATAAAAGACCTCCCCCTTTCCTCTCCTATTGATACCTCCAAATCCATTTGGATTGGCCACTCCCAGCCAAAATAACTTACTTACATCTCTACCCATGATCTTAAACACATTTTATGATCATAAATCCTTTATATGAATGTTTTTATTGCTAACTTAAGGAGGTTTTCCAAAGAAGAGGTATCATTCTTAAATGAGTCCTTCTATTTTATTTCTTCCTCCACATACTTAAAATATTTTTAAAACATTATTATATAATAACCTAATTATATAAAATATAATAATATGTTATTATGTTATTTTAATTACCTAAATCTAAATCCCCTTCCCTCAAATGTGAAATTAAATTGGCAATTCTATGTATGGCGGACTACCGCCTCATGAACTGATGTAATTCATTTTGCATCACCAAAATGAACAGATTGATATAATCAAGGATTTAAATAATATATATGTGTGTTTTATATTTATGAAAAAAATATAACTCTTTAATTATAATATTACATCTTTCTTTTTACCTCCCAACTTGTTGAAAAACAATAATGTCACTCATGTGTACATTGGACTACCACCTCACGAACCGATATGTTGTGTTTTCATTTTCATTTTATATGGATGGTAATAAATATAGATTAAATAAAAGATATATGATATTTTTAGAAAAATTATACTTATTTAATTATGATATAACATATACCTTTTTTATGTTCCATTATGTGGGGGATTCGATAATGCCACTTGTGTGTACGGAAAACTACCGCCTCGGGAAGTGATGTGTCTTTTTCTTCACCAACTCTTTAATTTGAAGATAATAAATAAAATTTTAATGAATATATGTGGTATATATGATATAATAATTCTTCTATGAAGGTAATATATTTTTTACATTTTAATCATCTCTTCCATCGAGAAAATTGCAACATCATTCATGTGTATGTACTACCCACCATCTCCATGAATGGTGTATTTCATTTTCTATATCTAAATTTCATGGATTAATCTAAATGAAAATATTATAAATATATATTATATTTGTATAATGGTTATAATTATGAATATTATGGGACCATGATTAATTTAATAGGACCTTGAATACCAAATCAAAAAATTCCTGAAAAATAAAGTTGTTATTAACTGAAATATGATTTTAGTAAGGGATTGTTAATAAACTCGTAATAAAAGGTCATAAATAAATAATATACATTATTGTATTTATAATTATGGTTCCATAATATATTTATAATAAATATATATATTATAAACGTATTTTAATTTTTTATGAAGTAATTCGAGACTTAAGATAAAGTATTTTTTTCTCACTTTTATTTCTGCGAGACACATACAAAATTTTCCACTTATTTATTTTGTGTTATGTATATATCAGATATGAATTTATTGTATTATTATTCTTATGGAATTTTGGGGTATTTAAATTAACCTATATTTTTCTTTATTTCATGTTTATTATGATTCCAATGTTACTAAAGTGTATGATTTTGATGTTGGAATCTCATTATTTATTAGGATTGTTTGTGATTATGCTTACAAGGATGAAATCATATGATCTATCTCTAAAGAAACTCATTTATTTTATTATGACATATTTGTGTGATTAAAATACATTTGTTTCCTTTATTTTTCTCCCTTTATGTACTCAAGAGTTCAAAATAAGTTTTTTAGGAAAAATTGACATTTTTCTCTCTTAGGTCGAAAAACCTTTTTCTTTAATATATATGTTTTTTAAGAAATGGTTTTAAAAAAAGTTTTCACTATTATCCAATAATTTTCTAAAGAAATTTTTAACAATGATTTAATTTTCCAAATGTTTTTTAAAATTAATCTTCTTGTTCTTTTCAAAATAATACATAATTTTTTTTATTAAAAATTTTAAATGAATCTTTGTTTTAATGTATATGGTAAGAATAGTATTTTCATCATTAAAAATAAATTTTTTAAATATTTATTTATAAGTTCACAAGGATATTTTCAATGAAATTATTTTTATAATATTTTATGAATATATATTTTTAAAAGGTTATTTTCAAAGAATGGATATTTTACTCAAGAAATTGTATGAGTGATTTTATTTCAAAATAATTTTCCATCTATGATGAATTCCTTAGATTTTATATATGACTTATCATGGGTATGAATCAATTATGGAATATTTATCATTTATGTAGTTGTTTTATGATTAGTATAATAATATATTTATTAAACTCATTCATTTTCCATAGGTTATACTTTGATGAAATGATGGAATGTTTCTGAAACTCGTTTCATGTTCTATGGGTTATGCTATGATTAAATGTTTATGAAACCCATTTATTTTCTGGGTTTATGATATAATGAATGTTTTATGATTTTTGGCACACAAATGTATCAATTATGAAATGCGCGGGACCTATACTCCCTCTAATTCATTGGTTAATGATTAATGTCATATGTGAAAAAATTATACATAGGTTGTTATCCAAATCATGAAAGAGATTAAATGAGTGGTTATACCAAGCCTAAAAGAGGGAATATAGGAGTTTACCCCAATGTTTATGTAGGTACATAGGAGTTTATCACATTCCCAAAGTAGTTACACTGGTGGTTATCCCAATCCCAACATTTTATGAATTTCATGGTGGATAACCTTGAAATAATACTTTATATTCTCATAAATATTCCCCAAATATAAATTTTATTCCAATTTTATGATATCACGTGTCATTCTCCCTAGCTCCTTTATGTTTTGTGTCTTATGAACTTCCATGATTTATCCAAGGACTAAATCTTATTATCTATGATATACAGGCTATATCTTTCCAAAATTCATTCTTATGTTATCATACCCTTATGCTCATGATATGTTGATATCTCTCTTGTTTACCTTTATGAAGAATTTAAGATAAATCTTTCTTATTTTTCCTTCCCCAGGTTATGGGGAATGGTATTATTAATGATATGTCTAAGTTAGGTTCTAGTTATGAATAACTGAGTGGGAGAAGATGTATCTTACTTATGGAAATGTTTTTTATGTGTCTATGTTTCCAAAGGAACAAGACTTGAACAATTATAACATGGATCATTATGTTATGTAATGATTATTTTTATATTAATATGAGATATCTATATATGATAAGTGTGGGTTGTTTTAAACATACACCAATTTTCATTGTGGAAGTTGGTCCCCAAGCAATGGAAATATCTCTTGAGGCCATTCAGATGTTCTTTTAGCACTTAGAGGATCCTCCAAAGGGGATGGTGAAGCTATTATCCCAATTACTTCAAGAATATTCCATGAGAGGGTGGAATGATATAGCCAAATAATATCTCTATTGAGGTATTTCTTAGAGTTATTTCTAAGAAATCGTATATGTATAATTTATCCTAGAGATGCTAAGAGAATATTGATCTAGGGAGTTCATGAATCTTGAGTGGGGAAATATGTTTGTTATAGACAAATCATCTTTATTTATAGATATCTATAAATTTGTTACCAATATTTATATTGTTGAGCTATCCTAGGTGAGATGTTTTGAGGATGGTATCAGATACACCATCTAATGTTTGGTGAAAGTTATCTAGTGGAATACCATCTCTGAAATAGAAAATTATAACCTCATTTCCATGTATAATCTAAGGGAATCTGATGGTGTGGGGATTGGTGGTCCAATATCTTAGAAAGTAAGTGGTTCATCTAGTTGTATGGAATGTATCCTTCTAGTTTTTATGTTGGGTATTGGTATTTATCATATCTACACTGGTAGTTTTGCGGTATGACATCAGTATATAAGGAAAGGTTTCATGAAGTCTCAGTGGGATAGGGTCCCATTGTAATGTTGAGCTTGTGGATGAATGGTCCATTTTCAGAGATTTTGTAGAACCATTGAAATATCTCATAGTGAGAGAAAATTTAAACTAGATATTTTTTCTAGAGAAGTATTGGTATCTCTGTGATAGGAAGAAAGCTATAGTACCACTAGCTTTTTTGGAATAGGTAGTTTTCATTGTCAAGGAATCAAGACTCTTGATATTTCCATCAAAACAGAACTTCTTAGCGTAGTCTGGTTGTGGATCAGGGATAGGGATCATGCCAGTTATATACTATGTGTTCTATTCCTGAGGAGAAGAATGTTGGTCCATATATATTATAAGGTTTGATCTTAGTATCCTCAACTTTATTATCTTATTTACTTGATATTGGTGCTTCACATTCCTTTTTATCTATGGATTTTATAGAAAGTCTTGGACTCAAGTTTGATTACTTTTATGGGGTGATTTCTCTTGAAACTCCATTGGAAGTAAGGTTAGAATGTGTTCATAGATTCCAAGAGTGTCCCCAAGAGATTTTTGGTTATCATTTCTTATGGAATCATTTCATCCTCAAAATTATAGGTTTTGACAAAAATATAGGGATGAAATGTTTAGTGACTTATTGAGTCTATATTAGATGTTATCGATGGATAGTTTCATTATCATAACTCATGTTTGGTAGCTAAATTCACAAGGGATAATGGGATGTTTAGGAAATGTGAGATGGACCTGAGAATCACAGGCTAGGAGGAGTGTCTTCCAAAATTTCTAGTTATTTTTGTTTGTATTAGGAAGTAATAAAGGATATTTTTTTTATTGGTAAACCAATTTAGAGATGTTTTACCTAGAGTCTTTTCTTGTATAAATCCTGAGATAGAGAGATATAGGCTTCACCGTCATATATTTTCCAGGAGAAAACTAGTTTCTATACCTCCATATAGGATGGATCCAACCATACATCAGGAACTCAAAAGGATGTCAGAGGATCTAAAAGCCAAATGGACTATATGACCCAATACTTCTTCATGGATCTCACAAATTATTTTCACCAAGAAATTGGATGGTACACTATGGTTGTGGGGGTATTACCACTAAATGAATTAGATTACCATTAAGAACTAAATCCAACTTCCTAATAAAAAATATCTCTTTGAACATAATCAAGGATTCAGGGTCTTTTCAAAAATTGATTTTAGATTAGGCTATCATCAGGTGAGAGTTAGACTTGTGGATGTACCATGTACAACTATTCGAAACTAGGGTTTCCTATATAATTTTTTGGTGATGAAATTATGTCCAATAAACATGCCTAATATATTTCTAGTATTGATAGCTATGATTTTTTAACCGTACATTGATTCATTCATGGTTGTTTTCATGGATGATATGTTACTGTATTATTACACAATAAATGATCATTCCAAACACCTTGGCATCATACTGAGTACACTAAGAGAGAATAGTTTCTATTCCAATCTCACAAAATTAAAAATTTCTATTGATAATGTTCACTTTTTTGGTCAAATTATATTTGAACAAGGGGTATCTATGGATCTATATAAAGTTAGGTTCATTTCTTACATAGATAAATGTATGAAAATAAATGATATATGGAGTTTATTAGAGGTATCTAGTTACTATCATTGATTCATTTAGAATTTACCACACCTTTTACCACCACTTATAGTCTTGAAAAATAAAGTTTTAATTTTTACATGGTTAGAAGTTTGTGATAAGGCCTCTCAGGATTTGAAAGGAAGGATAACCTCAACATCAATTCTGATTTTTTAGGATCCTAGAAGATCCTACATAATTTATTATAATAGATCATACATCGGGTTTGGATTTGTTTTAATTTAAGTGGAAATAGTCATATTGTATAGGTTTCATCAGTTTAGGCCACCCTATCATAATTTCTTGACACATGACCTTGAACTAGTATATGTGGTTTATGTTTTACATTTTTGGATACATAACATGTTGGTTTAATAGTTCATGGTGTATACACACCATAAAATAATTAAATACTTATTCTCTCAAAAAAATATGAATCTCTGAAAGAAATTATGGGTTGAATATATTAATTCAATCAATCAATTTTGAGGTTTCATACACAATGAGGAAGGTAAATATAGTAGATTATTCTCTAACCCAAAAATACTCAGACTCAAGATTTTCAAGAAGATAGTAGTGAATGGTAGCTGATACATCTTCATTCTAAAATGAATCTGGATGTTTACGAATTTTAGTAAAACCATTTTCTTAGGATTTGGAAGTGGCCTGATCGCCTTTTTATTGAGTGAATATAACAAAACTTTCAGATCTCAAGGTATTATTCCAATAGGAAAGTTATTTTGATGAGGACCCACCGCCTAGTTTTGTTACTAATGAGAATGATATCCTGTATATCAAGGGGTTGCTATGGGTACCTTCAAATATATGGGAGGTGTTGATGCATGAATATCATGATCCATGTGTGAAATAACTACTGGAATCACTAAGATTTACCTTTACTTGTTCAACCAATATTGGTGTCCTCTGATAAAAAGGGATATTTCATGTATTATTAATAGGTGCTCCATCTATCAGAATGTGAATGTGGAACACCAATGAACTGTTGTTTTCTTATAGCTATTACCTATCCTAGAGTATAAATGGGATAATGTAACCATGTATTTCATTATGGGGTTACCAACCTCACCTTGAGGTAGTGATTTTGTGTGGGTAATTGTGGAAAAGTTGACAAAGGTCACCAACTTCATTCCTATCTGATAGACCTTCTCAGTGGAAAAACATGTGATATTTTAAATCTAAGAGATATTATTCCTTTATGGGTTCTAGGAACTATTATATTATATAGGGTTTCTCAGTTTACATCTTAGTTTGATTATGGGTTAGATAAAGATCCGGGTTCATTGGTACATTTGAGTATAACATACCACACTGAGAGTGATGGTTAGTTCGACCACACTACACTGGTACTCAACGAAATGATTTGAGCACATGTACCTAAATTTAAAAGATATTAAAAAAATTTGACTCAATAATATATCACTTATAATAATATTATTTAATAGACTATGAATATGTCTCCATATGATGCTCTCTATGATAGTCCGTATTGTTCCCCTCAGTGCTGGTTAGAGGAAGGGGAGTGAATGTTATTGGGAAATAATCATGTTCATGAGACTTTGGACAAAGTACAACTAATTAGAAAATATATGGATATGTTTTAGTCTAGGTATAATTCATATGTTGGTCTCCATCACCATCCTTTGTAGTTTGAGCTGTGAGATAGGTTCTTCAAGAATGATACTCTAAGATTGTGTTGTCGACAGATTCATAGGCAAGGTAAGTTATCGCCTACATTTTTGTCTCCTTTTGAGAACATTTAGGGGATAATTCTAATAGTATATCATATATCCATTACTCATAAGTACAATTATTTTTATGATTTTATTTATATTTATCACCCCTGATGTAATTATTCTAACCCGTATCATGTCCCTAATACCGAGGAAGTTGGGTTAGAGGTTGATGTATCCTCTAAAGAGTATCCCGTTTGTATCATAGATCATAGCATGAAGACACTCCTTGGTAGAATATTACTACATTTTGAGTGCTATGGAGGCATGACCGTATGTAAGATGGGACTTGGTAATGAGAGTATGGTATACATGATCATTGGCTGGAGTTATTATTGAATGCATCTCAACCACCCTTGAAAGGGAAACTGAGGGATGTGCTATTTTATAGAGGATGGGATGTAATATCTTCATCTTTTATTGAGGTAGATATCCTTCAGATTCCATTGATACCTATTTTTATACCTTAATGGAACTTCCAAATGAATTCATGTAGGTTTTTTGAGTGTTTAAGATTGGTTTGGACTTAGGAGTAAGGTTTTTAAAGAAATAGGGTGAGAGGCATTGTTGTCTCATAATTAGAACTAACTGTGAACCTCATCCATGCAGGCCTAAGAGGGCGAAGGACAGTTTTCATAACTATGAAAGAAGAGACATAAAAATATAAAAAAAACATTTAATTTATTGTCGGTTCTCCATACATAGTTTGCGCACCATTTTTATAATTGTGCCCCAATACCATGCGAGGTATGGGATCATGGATAGTGAACATCACATGATTTTCATATGGTTTTTCTAACCATGTGGCCAAAATTCTCACCCCATTTTAAAAAATAGGAATTGGTCATTTCCCCTCTTTCTTTTAATCATTTTTTAATTTATTAGTCCTCATTTACACAACAACCATGTGGGATCTCTCCCATCTTCATCATCTTGGATTTAGTGTATATTCCTCATTTTGACTTCATTTAATTTTTTTTTGTCACATTGGATCCCTCTTGATATGTTTTGAACTAATCTTCCTTTTTTTCTCACATTCTCCTCTAGTCATCAGTGTGATTTTTAAGTGATCTAATATTTCCTATTTTCATGATTTTCTTAGGTTTTCCATTTTACCTCATTCTAGATCAAACATGAGTTCAATGTAAGATTATAATTCTATTACATGTAAAAGGTAGTTATTCTATGAATTTTCTTTCAATGTATCACTATTTATAATTTTTTTTGTGTTTCACATGTCTGAGTTTTTTCACCTTGCCTTTAAAAAATATATTACTTTCATTAGGTGTCTATACCTTGATCGTGAGGTGTTAGGAGACCCTTGGATACCATTATAGTATGATAACCTCAACCCAGACTACCCATTTTAGTGTTATTGACTAAATTCCCATTACAAAAATTCTTTAATTATAAATTGAAACCCCTATTTTAGTGTGTTTTATTTGGACTTAGTTAAACCCTTTATTTTGTGCATCTAAACCACCACTTTAGACTGCTGAGTTATCACATAAGTAAATGGTTAGATATAAATAATTTTAAATTAATATGAACTCTTTAATGGTCCCTTGGGATCACTTTATAACTAATGCATTGGTTATTGGTTTTGATAATTTTTCACACGATTATAGGTGTGGAGATCCTTGAGTAAGCCTTTGATTTATAAGCAGGAATCCCTTGAGAAATATAATAGGATGTGACCATATTCATTTATTTGAATACCATATGGTAAACCAACTTGTGTTCGTTACTTGTATTAATTGATTAATTCCTTTTCCTCACATCATAGGATTCATCTAGATTTTATAGAAAATATAGAATTCAAGGGATGAACTCATAATGTTTGGATGATATATTCTGACAAGTAATTCCCCATTCAACTACTTATATTTAAATTGAATCATATCCAACTCGCAAGGATAGTTTTCAATGGTTTGGTTAGAAAATGTTAGGGGTAAAATTCCAAGGGTTCCCCCCTTGGATTATACTCAAACCAAATGGCCACACCTCATGGATTGATCACTATGAGATGGATTGAGTTCCTTCTGTCAAGAAGGGTATGGTTCTTCCTTGAATTCAAAATGGGTGTCTTGTGTGGTAATTCCTAGACTTATTCAATAAATTATGTGGATTTATTGTCACATTCACCCTTGGTCTATATGCCCTAGATCTCTTGACTTTTTATGGGTTACAAGTTCAGACACATCTTATTGAGACCAAACCACATGTGGTTGTTCGGGAATCCCCAGAGGCTACTGAGATGAACATGGTTTCTATTTTATATAACTTTAAAACATTAATCATAATTGACCATTGTTACTATTTATACACACATACTAGATTTTCAATAGACACCATTGTTGACGCTTATATTCATGCATCACAAACTTTTCCATGTATGGACACATGTGATGAGTATCGAAGTTTTAGCTCTCATTTTGCACATAGTATTGATATCATGTGCCAAGATAACCTCTATCACATGAGTTTTATCAAACCACAACTCCTCATGCCAAGTCTTTTATATGGAAAATTTTCATATGAGTGTCTCTCATTTGATATCATGCGCACTAAATAATGAAACAGGTATGTCATTACATGAAGAGTAGAAGAATCATGCTCCTAGATCAATACATGATCTTTCCCACCCCGTGACTCTTGGGTCTATGCAGATAACTACTGGTGTATTGGGATATATCGCAAGATAATTCACAAAAACCACAATGTGGATTACACAAGCATGAGAATATGTAGCTTTTCAGGTTATGTGTATCCTCCATGTCAACACATAATGCCACGATGATAGTCCATGGATAGGATTATAATGTGATATGTATGACTTCAAACCCTCAACTTGGATATCTCATTTGTGTGGGAACTATAACACATAAACTGAGCATGGTGACTGTAGAAGCAGGATAGCACACACATGAATCTCTTGGTGTGGTATATGCTTCCACAAGCTCTATTCATGGTTAAAAGGGGTCCATGAGGTCAGTACGCATGAAGTATTATATCCATTTTCATCACAAAAATCCAAGAAACACTATACCCAAAATATATATCATACAGTGAAGTAGATGATGATTCCATACACATACTACTTTAAAGTATGTGGGATTGTGAATATCGCAAGAACACTGGAAGTTTCCACTAAGAATGAGGAGTACGGTAAAAAAACTCCTCTTATCAGATCATCTTACTATTAATCATCATCTAAAAGGACAAGCAAAGAATCACAAAGCCTCCAAGTAGACTCGTGATGCCGCTAAGGCTATCCATGGATGAGATCTAAGTTTAGCGTATGCAGTTCACAATAGTCTGTTTGGTAGTCTTCTTCATGTACAAATCTATATCATATGATGGAAAAATATTTTGTAAATCGTCTCGGTTATTCTCTATGATAAGAAGATCCTATGATTGAACTGATGAAGAAAATACAGTCTGCACTAAGGGAAAATTAGTCCCCTATATGTCTCGGGCAATCTCAATAATGAAAACTTCCAAAGGGTCCTGATTGATAATGAATCTGGGATCATTCTTATCCCAGTATGAACCCTAAGACATTTGGGATACGGTGAAGGGGGTTTTCTCCCACTAATCTAACCATCTAAGGTCATGATAAGTGCGAGAAAATATCTCTCGGGAAGATCAAGATCGATGACCAATTAGGAGAACTCACAGATGATGCTAAGTTTGTGGTTATTAAGGACACCGGATATAATGTCTTACTTGGAAGGCTATGTATCCATAGCCACCTGGATATTCCTTCAAACTTCCATCAATGTTTGAAGTATCCCATTAATGGAAAAGTTGGAATAATATATGGTGATAGTGCTCCCTTCAATACTTACGGGGCCACATATGCTGAAGCATATTTCTATAAAATGGGAGGTAAACAATGAGTGAAGAATGATGATATATAGTTTTCCACTCCCATTGGCTTGGATACTTCCCCTTTGTATCTCTAGAGCTTGCTCGATAGAAACTATGTGCTCCCCACAAACCTGGTCGAGGTCACAGATATAATTCCAGAAGTCCATGCCCTTTTTTCCCCATTAACATCATCGAATACTATGAGCTTAGACATCCCTCTACAATGAATCAGTCATCAGGGGATGATAATGTCTCTTCTCATGTACTCTTTCACCCTAATAATGATAGTGAAGCCCCGATATTTCTATCTCTATAGGAAAATGAATCCACAGACTCAGAGATGGAAGAAGATAAGGTTGACCTCAGAAACACCCCTCCGACATTTAAGGAAGGTTTCTCCACCACCGTCGATCAACTTAAAAAGATAAATTTGGGAACAGTGGAAGACTCGTGGACAACATTGATTAGTGTCGTGATTCCCCTTTAAAGAGAAAGATATGTACATTGTGTTTCTAAAGCAACATCAATATGTGTTCATGTGGAACTACATAGAAATTCTCGGACTGAACCCATATGTGGCTATACACCATATTGGGATACCATATGATAATCATGGATTTAGGAAGGTATCCAAGAGGATACACCCCTCTCATTCCACCAATATAGAGGTGAAGGTCAAAAATTTGATCAAATCCAGCTTTGTTCGAGAAGTGCAATACCTGAGATCGCTTTCCAACATCATCCTCGTCAAGAAGAAGAATGAGAAGATTATGGTCTGTATTGATTTTAGAGAACTTAATTTTAATTTACCACAAAATGATTCCCATTTCCAATCGTAGAAATCTTGATCGATGGAATTGGGGACTTCCAAGCCCTTTCCATTATGGATGGGCACATGGGGTACAACCAGATCAAGATGGCCCACGAAGATGAATAATCCATCGCCTTCAGAGTGCTTAAATAGATCTTATAATATTAGGTCATGCCCTTTGGATTAATGAACATTGGAGCCACATATCAGTGCACCATACATCATATGTTTAATCCATTATTGGTCAAGAGAGTTTAATGCAATGTCAACAACCTGGTGGTTAAACACGTAAAGTAATGTGATCACTTCACATAACTCTAAAAAATCTCTGAGAATCTGTGACAACATAGTCTAAATATGAAACTGCTGAAATTCACTTTTGGGGTAACATCATGAAAATTCCTTGGATTTGTGGTATGCCACTATGTCATTGAGGTTGACCCAGAGAAGACTCATTCTATTTTATAAATTTCAACCCCTAGAAATATAAAAAAACATAGGGCACTCTAAGGGAACCTTTCTTACATTCTGAGGTTTATTTATAACCTGGATAAAAAGTTATTCCCTTTAATAGGCTAATAAAGAAGGGAATTGCATATAAATGGGATGATGGTTTCCAAAAATCCTTCAAATGCCTCCAGAAATACCTACTGCACCCATTGGTTTGAATTCCCTCAGTGGAAGGGAGACAACTCATATTATATGTGGCGACCATGGAATACTCATTAGGCTCCATTCTCAAATAGTAAAATGATGTGGAAAGTGAGAACATTCTCTATTACATCAGTTAGACTATTCTAGGTACTGATACCCAATACTTTGATGTCGAGAAGAACTACCTTGTGATCATCTTCATAGTAAAAAATCTGGGGCATTACTTACAACACCATGAAGTCCAACTTGTATCTTGTATTGATCCTCTCATGTACATCCTTGGTCATCCAATGCTGATTGGTCACTTCTTCTGATGGGCGATCATTATTCAGAAATATGATATTTAGTTTATATCATAGAATTATATGAAAGGACAAGCCCTGGTTGATTTCCTTGCATCACACCTTGCCCCATAAAATATGTTGAAAGACACCAAACTTCTATATGAAGAGGTATTTTATGCCCATGACACTCCTAGACATGGGATATGTATTTTGATGGAACCTCATAAAGTCCTATTGTAACAAGGATGAAAACCCTAAGGTCAAATCGGGTTGTATTAGGTATCATGTTTGTCTCTCCAGAAAAAGCAGTTTTTTCCTACTCTTTCTCACTATCCAAAGGCTTCCCAAACAATGAGGCAGAATACCAAATCCTCATCATTGGATTGGAACTAGTCCTACAGCTACAAATATCCTACATAAACATCAAAGGGGATTCAAAGTTACTGATAAATTAGGTCAACCGAAAATACACTATCAAAATGGAGGAACTTGTCCCTCCCAAAGGAAACATTAGGGGACCAATGGAAGAATTCCCTTTCGAGCCCATGTTGAATCATATCCCCTGATCCTAGAATTCTCTCACCAACACAATTTCCAATGTGGTCACCATCTTGTATGATCCTAATCAGGAAGAAGAAATATTTTGCATTAAATATCGTATAATGGTTTCGGAAATCATCGTCAATGGTATTGAGGATATCAAGTAGGTTAGCACCACCTGAAAGCATGATGCACCAATAATTACCCCTAGACGGTTGGAGACCATAATTCGATATCTACAATATGGGACTCAACCAATGGATATAGATAGAAGGGAACAAATTTGATGTTGTGCAACAAAATGTACCCTGTAAGATGGCTCGAATGAGAAGAAATCCATCTATAAGCGTGGCTTCGATAGGATCCTCCTCATGTTGATAGAAGGAGGATATATTTCTATCATCATGGAATAATTCCATATGGGATATTGCAGTGTACATCTATCTGGGACCTAGCTCTCCCACTAGATCAAGAGGTTAGGATATTACTAGAAAAACATGATATATGACTATGTAGAATTCACCAATAAATTTCATGCATTCCAAATCCGTGAAAACTTCATCCATCATCCTCTAGAATTTATACATATAGCTAAATATTTCGTTCGTTCATCGTTTGGGGGAAGGATGTTGTGGGCCCATATCCCCCATCCACATCTAAGTAGTTCAAGTACATCCTTATTGATACCAACTTCTTTTCCAAATGGGCTGACTCAATACCCCTAAAGGAATTCTCGATGAAGAACATCATTAATTCCATAAAGTCTCATATCATCACCAGGTTTAGGGTCCATCACAAAATATTGATGGATAATGACTCCAATTTTTTCCAATGATTTAAATAAGTTGTACTAGGAGTACAATATTGAGGCCAATCACTCATCTCATTATCATGCAGCAAAAAAACAGATAGAGGTATTAAAAAATACTATATCAAATATTCTCCATAAGACGTTTGACAAGAATAAGAAGTCTTGGCCATAAAAACTCCTCCATGTTTTATGGGCCTACCATACTACCATGTGTACTACTACACAACCACCGCCATACTCACTGGTATACGAGATCGAGTTAGTGTTCCCATAGAATTCTAGTTGTACTCACTCCGAATATCCATATGCATAAAAATATCAAATGATGGTTAATCACAAAAGCAACTAGATGAATTAGAATGACTTGATGAGAACAGGTTGCCACACTGAACAACCTTTAGGTCCACCAAAATCTGATCGCATAATCCTTCAATAAAAGGGTTCACCTTCACTCGTTCCTCCAAGGGGAACTAGTGTTGGTCCATAGAACCCCAATGATACTAGGAAAAAACCATCGAAGTTGGAACCCAAATAGGAGGGACCTTACATAACACATAAGGTCTACCAAAAAGTGGCTTACTCATTAGCCACAATGGATGGGGAGCATGTCACACCACCCACCAATGAATTATTTCTCAAGAAATAATTTTCATAGATGTCAGAAGAAGGGTTTCTATGCTAGTGTAAGTCCCATATTTCATCCTAGAATCAAGACATTAAATTGAATGATGTCATGCATCCTGGCAGAAAGACATTAAACTGCACGACATCATTCATCTTGATCACATGCCATTAAACTATATGGATTTCATACTTGCTACATGACATTACTGTAACAATTTGTTGTATCTATATGACATTAAATTTTATAAATTCATACTGGCAGTAAGATGTTAAAATTCATTACATATCTCATCCTTAAAACAAGACATTAAACTGCATGGAAAATTTCTTTACTGCATGACATAAAACTACAGGGATTGGTGATTTTGATCTATATTCATGTCGAGTCTCCTACATCCTTTCTGCATGATGTTGAATTTCACAATTATTAAAAAACTAAGTATGGATTGATTCTAATTCCCAAAGAGATAAGTAGAAACATCTTGATCCTATATCTTGGTCCAGCCACTACATGATGTGAAATTCCCTTGTTGTTCCCCTTTCTATTTCACCATTATAAGGATACCCATGTTTTTACTTATTTCTCACAATGATCATAGCTCATGTGAGCTTAGGAATTATAGTAAGGACTTAACTGCACAATAAAGGCATAAAGGCACACAATTATTCCATTATTGTTCTGAATGCAAGATCATAAAAGGCATACCATGATTCCTCATTGCAAGACATTAAACTACACGGTCAATTTCCTTTCAACATGATGTTAAACTGCATGATTTTCCAAGAACTATATGTGGTTTAATTCTCATACTTGTGAGATACATAGTGACACCCTGACTTCCACCTTTGGTCCCAACCGCAACATTTCCATTTATTCATGTCAGTTCACCTTCATCCTCACTATATAATGTCAAACAACATGGAACATCAAGAACTATGTGTAGCTTGATTCTTGTCATCATAGGATACATAGTGACACTTGTTTCTCCAATACTAGACCAAACTAAAATCGTCAACAGAAATAATTCCCACCTCTACATATGGTTCAGAACTTCTTAGAGTATTTACCATTTGAGAACTATGTGTGACTTGATTCCTTCCCTCACAGGATACGTAGTGACGAGCGAATTTCCAACTCTGAGCCCAATCACAACAAACAAATATAAAAAAAACCCTTGTGTATGGGCCTAACCTATGTAGGAGACTTAATTTATAAATAAGTGTAGATTTATTCCCATCCTCGTGATATATATAGCGATTCTCAAGTCTCCATCTTTGGGCCTAGCTGCAAAATTCCCCTTTTCACATTGGTTCTCGTGTCCTTACCGCGTGATTTTAAACTGCATGGAAGTAAATCCTTAATGTGTGATGTTAAACTGTATGAAAGTAGGTCCTTAACGCATGATGTTAAAATTCATGGAAGTGCATCCTTACCACATGACGTTAAACTGCATGGAATTATATCCTAACCAAATGACTTTAAAATGAATGGAAGTGTGTCCTCACTACCTGACGATAAACTACATGTGAAAATGTCCTTACCACAAGGAATTAAACTGTGCATAAACAAATAAATCCCAACTACATGATGTCAAATGATAAAAACCATCACTCATCATCATTCGATATCAAAGTACCATAAAATACTTACCCCATTCAACCAAATTATGGGGTTCTTCCACCATCTTTTAAAGCATCCCAATGAATAATCCACACTTCATGTCTCAAGTTTCTCGGATCTATGCAATATTTCATGGACCATAGAAAGGATATCCGGCTTCAAAGACCCTTTGCATGACTACACATGTATTCTTATAGCTCTTGAATTTGTGCCTATGGTCATCAACCAAATGCATCACTCTACAAAAAGGACATTCTGATCCTTAAGAGCCCTCACATCATCACGACATCACTCAACACCTTAGTGTGTCTGAAAAACTCCTTGTATAACTATCCCATATCATTAATCATGACCCAATAACTTCGATCCATGATTTAAAACATTACCATATCCCACTCAGAAGTATGTTGGGGTGCTCCTGGCCCTAGGTATCCTAAGTAGGATCTTGTGAAAAATCTCTCATATTAGGTCCATGTGTGTCATGAACATAAACTATCTGCACTTCGGTTAAAGTTCTGCGACCTTAAACTCTAGCCAATAACAATATAAATCACAAGACCTTAAACTGTTAGTTAAATGGGTGTAAAACTATTCAGGTTGAAAACCCATGGAGGGGGGCCTGAGAAAAAGTCATGTTTTCACTTTTGAAACTCTTCATCTCCAGAGTTTAGGAAAAAATTAGGGTGTAAGTAAATAATCCATAAAATATCATAGGGTCTACTATATAGCCCTAGTAAAATCCAAGCTATGATCATTGGATCCCTGGTCTTTGAAAAAGTTATATTAATGGTTTGTCACATCTCCTCACCATGAGAAAACATTCATTAGGTGGTGGAACAACTTATAGGATACTTGAACCCTTCATGGATTTAATAATTTCCACATATCAAACTTCATGATTTGGGGTATCTCATATCATCATAACTTTCCATGGACCTTGGAAAGTATGTCTAGGTTCAAGGTCCCTTTACTTGACTATGCATACATTCATATGGCTCCTGAACATGTTTCTAAGGCCATCAACCAAATGTGTCACTGTGAAAAAGTAAATTCTCATCCTCATGAGCCCTGACATCATCACGGAAGCACTCAACACCTCAGTGTGTATAAAATAATTCATGTATGATTGTCCCATATCATACTCCTAACTCAAGCACTCTATTTGAGGATTTACAATCCATGCACCAAACTATCCAAGAGGATTTGATATCATTGATGTTTCATCACTGTGTTTCATACCCCTTCTCAATGAAAGACTATAACACTTCATTACATGGCCTTTGATAGCCTACGCCTCATGATTCAAAACAACATGGCATAAGGCTCGAGATTTTTGATTTAAGAGCTAATTACCCTAGGGTTCTGGAACCCTTCCTAGATAGCCTTCCCACCATACCCAACTTCATCATCCGGATTTTTGTGTCTTCACAAACCTTCCATGGCCCTTTGAAAGGATACCCAGCTTCAAGGGCCCTTTGTATAACTATGTATGCATGTTTATGTCTCCCGCTTATGAGCCTATGGCCTTCAACCCAATACATAACTCTGAAAAGAGGTCATGGTGATCCTTGTGAGCCTTAAAAACACCATGGAGGAGCTTGGAATCTTATAATGTCATCGGACATACCCGACATGTGTACACCATTCCATATTACTTGGCTCAAACTTTTGGATTCTATCTTCCATAACCTACATTCCAACTATCCAAGCAGGCCTAGCTTTCCTATTATTTCTCCCTCAATCGATGTCACCTCCATAAATCTTCAATAGCCCTTGGAAAAGATACTCGGATTCAAGGAACCTTTCTTGACTATGAAAGCATACCTATGGATCCTACATGTGTGCCTATGGTGATCAACCAAACATGTCACTCTGAAAAAGGGATTTTTGATCCTTGTGATCCTCAGCAACACCACAAAACAAACCTAGCATCTCAATGTGTTTTAGGTCATTCCTAGCATATCTGCACCATATCCCATGATCACACATCATCTCCGAGCTAAAAGACCTTAAACTAAGGCAGCATTATGTCTAAGCTAAAAGACTTTAAACTAAAGCAGCATTAGATTCGATTTAAAAGAGCTTAAACTAAAGCATTATTAGGTCCAAGCTAAAAGACCTTAAACTAAATCGACATTAGGTCTGATCTAAAATACCTTAAACTAAAGCAATATTAGGTTCGATCTAAAAGTTCATAAACTAAAGAAACATTAGGTCTAAGATAAAATACATTAAACTAATTAAACATTAATTCCATGGTAAAATAAATTAAACTAAACATCACTAGGTCTGAGCTAAAAGACCTTAAACTAAAGAATCATTAGGTCTGAGCTAAAAAACCTTAAACTAAAGAAACATCAGGTCCAATCTAAAATAACCAAAACTAAATAATGACAGCAATTTAGTTTAGGATATCTTGAAAGGATCATCATATGTCCTTGAAAATCAAAATCTGATCATGAATCCTAATATAATTTGGAAAATACTAGATCGCTCTCCCTCTGGGAAATATATTCTATAGGAAAAGTGGAATAGATTCGTTAGTAAGGAACTCCATGTTAGTGGGTATTCGTGATCATTTCCTGAAACAAATCTCCAAATCCATTCATTTGGGTTTACTTGATGATATGCAAAGTATGAGTATCGTTGTTGGTTCACATAATATCGTATCAACAAAAAATCATGCACATCATTAATTCAAGAAAACTGGATGATATCGTATAAAGTTCAATAGATCTATTCACTATTGGAGTACTAAAGGAATGATTCTCCATCATTTAGATATATGGAAAATTGCCCTATATTTACCTTAGAATTAGATTATTTTCGTCCCGAATGAATCCAATTTAATGGGAGGGAAATTGTTGATGCTCATATCCACACATCACACAATTTTCTATGTACGAACACATGTGATGAGTATCAGATTTTTAGCTCGCCTGTTGCACATGGGATTGATATCATGTGCTGCCAAAACACATGAGTTTTATCACACTGCAACTCCCCAAGCCAAGGATGCCGCCATATGGAACACTGTCACATGAGTGCCCCACTTCTGATATCATGCGGAGAGAAGAATGAACCAGATATATCATTACATGAAGAATATAAAAATTGTGATATTGTATCAACGCATGATCTTTCCCACACCGCACTTATTGTTTCTATGTAGATAACAGCCAGTGTACTGGGATATATCGCATGATCATGCTCATAGACCATAATGTGGATCACATAAGCATAAGAATATGAATCTTTTCAGGTTACACATATCCTCCATGTAGACATGTGATGTTGTAGTGATGGTCCATGGATAGGATTATAATGTGATACGTATGACCTACAACATTCAGCCGAGATATCTCATTTGTATGATGACTACAACACATAAACCGATTGTCGATCATATAGAAGCTTTGTAATGCACGCATGAATTGTTGGGAAAGACAGGAAAGAGATGAATACGCAAACATCAGAAAAGGCGAACGCGCAGTGGAAATAAAATCTCTCCCCCCCCAAATAAAAGCGGATGTTCAGCAAAAAAATTAAGTGCAGGAAAATAAAGTGGACACGGGAAAATTTTTCCTGGAAACCCCAAAAAGGGGAAAACCACAGGACCTAGTCCAGAAAGACGGATCCACTAAAATCAAGAGGTATATGGTAGAGACTCCCTAAAATAGAAGGGATCTCAAACATAATACTCAAGAATAAAAGTGTGGATCAAAAGGTGGAGAGAAATAAAGATGATAGTCGAAGAAAGGAGATCACCAAATGGGATTTGATCTCAGTGTTGTTGATGTTGGTGTGTTGAAATGCCTTGCCACTGCCTCCTCATATAGGAAAAAGAATCTGCGTCAAATAATTTCGCTGCGTCAAAAGCGTGTCACCGCGTGAATTAATTCACGCGGTCTTGGCCCGCATTAAAACACCTCATAAAAGAGAAATCATGTGATGATATAATTGAGGAGGTGTTATGCGGTACGCCGACCAGGAAGACGCCCAACAAACTCTCCCTCAGACTTAAGTGGGGATCACCGCCAACCCTGCAATCAGTCGGCAAGTCTCAAATTTTCCTCTGGGTAAACTCTTGGTCAACATGTCTAACCTATTGTCCTCAATATGGATCTTCTCAAGCTCTAACTGTCTTGAATCAAGGACGTTGCGGATCCAATGATATCAAACATCAATATGTTTCGACCTGCCATGAAAAGTGGAATTTTTTCCCAAACAAATAGCACTCTGACTATCGCAAAATAAAACAAACCTGTCCTGATTTAAATTGAGCTCTCAAATAAATTTTTTTATCCATAAAAATTCTTTGCATGCCTCAGTAGCTGCAATAAACTCTGACTATGTGGTAGATAAAGCAACGCATCTCTGTAATCTAGACTGCCAAGAAACATCTCACCCTCAAAAAGTGATCAAATAGCCTGAAGTAGACTTCCTCGAATCAATATCTCCTATCATATCTAAATCTGTAAAGCCACAAAGCATAGGTTCCCCTTTGC
Source organism: Viscum album (assembly GCA_963277665.1). Taxonomy (NCBI): domain Eukaryota; kingdom Viridiplantae; phylum Streptophyta; class Magnoliopsida; order Santalales; family Viscaceae; genus Viscum; species Viscum album. The sequence goes on from OY728145.1 coordinate 9,470,913, forward strand.
TAAAACACAATCTCATATCAGAAGTACCACGAAGATAACAAAAAATGTACTTCACTGCTCTCCAATGCACTCTACCTGGATTTAATAGAAAACGACTGACCACACCAACTGCATGAGCTATATCAGGTCTAGTACATACCATTGCATACATCAAACAGCCAATGGAAGAGAGAAAGAAAGATGATCGTCGAAGAAAGGCGATCACCAAATGAGATTTTCTCTCGGTTTTGTTGATGCTGGTGTGTTGAAAGGCCTTGTTGCTTCTTCCTTATATAGGAAAAAGAATCTGTATCAAATAATGTCACTGCGTCAAAAGTGTGTCACCGTGTGAATTAATTCACACGGTCTTCGCCCGCATTAAAACACCTCATAAAAAAAGAAATCGCGTGATGCTATAACTGAGGAGGCGTTATGCGGTGCACCAACCAGGAAGGCGCCCAACAAACTCTCCCTCCGAATCAAGTGGGGATCACCGCCAACCCTACAATCAGTCAGCAAGTCTCAAATTTTCCTCTGGATAAACTCTTGGTCAACATGTTTGACCCGTTGTCATCTGTGTGGATCTTCTCAAGCTCTAACTGTCTTGAATCAAGGATGTTCCGGATCCAATGATATCGAACATCAATAAGTTTCGACCCGCCATGAAAAGTGGAATTCTTTCCCAAACAAATAGCACTCTGACACTCGCAAAATAAAACAAACTTGTCCTAATTTAAATTGAGCTCTCGAATAAAATTTTTCATCCACAACAATTCTTTGCATGCCTCAGTAGTTGCAATAAACTCTGACTCTATGGTAGATAAAACAACACATCTCTGCAATCTAGACTGCCAAGATAAAGCTCCCCATGCAAAAGTGATCAAATAGCCTGAAGTAGACTTCTTCGAATCGATATCTCCTGTCATATCTGAATTTGTAAAGCCACGAAGCATAGATTCTCTTTTTTTAAAACACAATCTCATATCAGAACTACCATGAAGATAACGAAAAATGTACTTCACTGCTCTCCAATGCTCTCTACCTGGATTTCATAGAAAACGACTGACCACACCAACTGCATGAGCTATATCAGACCTAGTACATACCATTTCATACATCAAGCAGCCAACGGGAGAGAGCAAGAAAGATGATCGTCGAAGAAAGACGATCACCAAATGGGATTTGATCTCGGTGTTGTTGATGCCGATGTGTTGAAATGTCTTGTCACTGCCTCCTTATATAGGAAAAAGAATCCACGTTAACTAATTTCGTCGCGTCAAAAGCGTGTCACCATGTGAATTAATTCACGCGGTCTTGACCCACATTAAAATACCTCATAAAAGAGAAACGTAGTGATGCTCCAATTGAGGAGGTGTTACGCGATGCACCAACAGGAAGGCGGCCAACATGAATCTCATGGTGTGGTATATCCTTCAACAAGCTCTGTTCATGGATGAAAGGAGGGCCATGAGTTCGGTACACATGAAGTATTATTTCCATATTCAGCACACGAATCCAAGAAACACTATACCCCAAAAAGATAGCATACAGTGAAGGAGATGATTATTCCTTACACATACTACTGTGAAGTCTGCGGTAATGTGAATATCATAAGCACGGTGAGAGTATCCACTTAGAATGAGGAGGATGGTACACAAGCCTTCTGCCACTCTGATCATCTTCCACTTGATCAATTGACAGAAAGAGAATCAAGAAGCCTCCAGGTAGACTCACGATGCCACAAAGGCTGTCCACGGATGAGGTCTAAGTGTTGCGCATGCAGTTCACAATGATCTGTTTGGGAGGCCAGTTCATGTAGGAATCTGTAGCATATGATGGGAAAATATACAGTCGGGCATCTAGGTTATTCTCAATGATAAGAAGAGCCTTTGATTTATCCAATGAAGAAAATATACAATCCACACTAATAACAGAGCATGCACCGAAGGCAAATGTGGGAGGTCAGCACTGCGAACAGGAGCCACCACATTGATGAAGAAGACCCGTAGCGCATGAATGGAGGTTCGGAAGGGGATCACGTGATAACGCGGAGCCTCCATGAGGTTATACAAACGCGCAAATGCAAATGTGCATCGCATGAATAATACCGACAGTTACGATGCTTTAAAGATTTATCTTGACATGACATAATAATCAGATCTAAATCGTTGAAAGTCGGTGTGATAAACGGTGGTACGTGTTTGCAGGACGCACCTACTTTCTTGGATGCGCAGATACAGTGTGATGCTTCGCCTAAAAATATAGGAAGATCATGCATAAGAGAGGGCTGATACTAATCGGGAGAGAGTGCTTTTGTTTTCCCAACAAAACAGAGTATCGCGACCCTGTGTAATGTTGTCCAAGACCGGTGCATAAAAAGTTGCCCTTCAGTTTAGTAAACAAACAAGTACTAAAAATCCGAAATTCAATGAATGAAAAACAAACAATAAAAATCAGAAAATCAGTGTTAATCAAAAGAAAGATCTTTAAAAACTAATTACACCACACATTGAAAAGATTTATGATAAATCTGATCGCAAAAAATAATAATGATTATGATTATTAAAAATTTGAAGAACAAAAATCAGGATGAAATGAGGACTAGTTTTACTTTACCTGGTCAAACAAAGGAGGAGTCCATGAAATGGAAGAACGTATTCATGCCGGTGAAGGCATACATGGAGCGGGGCACGAGATCTAGTGCGATGAGAGGTGGAGCTGCCCTCATGAAAGTCCGCGTGTGCAAAGCCGGTATGGGAGATGGCGTCCGCGGAGGTGCACCTCAGCATCACACAGGTGGATTGTAGCAGCTGGGGGAGGCGGAGGGATGTTGCCCCCTTTTCGTCTGTTGCCCTAGCCCGGGGGCTCGTTGGGCTCGCCCTCAGGTCGGGCCTGACTTCACGTATTTATTCACGTGAATGGGTGAGATACCACGACCCTCCATCGCATGAGCATTCATGCAAAGAGATGTGGCAGGCCACTGCGGCTTCCTGAGAAGAATGCTCTCATTTTATGCACAAAATAGAGTATTGCGAGCCCGCAAAAGGGTTACGCGAATGAGCCTGTGCAACCCCACATAAGGGTTGTGTGAAGTAGCTCATGGACAGGCGAGACTGTATGGTCTCCTTCACGTGAATCACCCAAGGTAGCACATAAACTGTCTTGCAAAATGATACAACACCGCATACCCTAACATGAGGAGGGAGGATGCACATTGTGTATATATTATGTCATGTAAACATGGAACCTGGCACATATCACCACCCTTCCTCCACCTAATAGGAAATTAAATTACTACATACTGGGTAATATGAATAATTGTGGATAGTGACTCACCATCTGACTATGATCAATTCCAAAAGAATTTTTTTGATACATAGCAAAATCCAAGCATGAAATAATATTCAAGACTCAATGCACCATTCCAATCTGATGAAATCTCACATCGTACACATGCAATATTCATGTGTGCAGAAGGAGCTTCATGTCACACTTAATATCTCCATGTGACGAAAATAAATATTCCATGTGTTTGTGTACGAGACTCTATCACTCAATCCCCCTTACGGGATCACATGTGGATTTGGACATCATACGATGCCCTCATGCATACCTTCAACCGCACAACAAATTCAAGTGGCTTGGGTTATGCGACAACCTTGCGGTGGATGGAAACACTAACCATGCACCATTTGACATGACGCCTTGACTTGAAAACACCCTTGGTCACCCTATGGCATCATACCATCATGGACATGTGACATATCAAAGGCAAAGAAAATCGACTTTCCTTGAAAATGTTTGCACACCATTGCAAGGTCCATCAATGAACATGTGGTGCATCAAACTTAAGCAGAGAAACTATCTAGGAAAACTTCTGCATGTCGTCACAAGTTCCAGTACTGATCATGCGATGCGCCATAGGCGAACAACATAACTGACCAAGACAATGTGTGTGCGCCATTGCAAGGTCCCTTATTGATCATGTGACACATTCACGAACAATTAGTGGGTGAAGGCCGCAAAAATCTTCGGAAAATAAGAGGAAAATACCAAAAGGGAGAGACCCCTAATTGTCATCAAAATCTTGCGCCATATCATCATTGGGAATAATAAATTTCCTTGATGATATCCACGAAAACTCTCAAGACCCCAAAATCATTGTAAAATAAAACAAAGGAGATAAAAGGAGGGAGGTGATATGTACTCGTAGTCACTAAAAGACACCCGATGCACACCTGATCTACAAGACACTGCAAGACCTCATTGTCATGTCCACCTCATCTCACGAATTCACTTCGGCTTTTCATCCTCACCGCACGGAAGTCCTCAGGTATGTCCAGTCAAATTTGTGCTTCCCTTTAGGCTCTCTAAGGACAAACAGATAGATTTTTCCATGACATGCTCGTGCAACCTCATATGACCCATATTGGTCACATGAGGCATCAAAAAAATAGAGTAAAAATCCTAAACATTAATCGCTCAAACTCGCATAATCCCTAAACTTTTTAGAATAAAATAAAGGAGATAAAGGGGAGGGGGAGAGAGGTACTCACAATCGCTGAAGGACATACAATGCATCCCCAGCGATTCGCAAGACCCCGTGAGACCACAGCGACATGTTCGACTTGTCTCACTATTGTAAAATGCTTGCAATATGCTAGAGGAAGTCCACAATGTTGTCCCACAGGATCCCCAAACAAGCCTTCCTTGTCTCGCAGAAATCCCCATACAAGTCATCGAGCATCTCGCAGACACCTTTAAATAGGCACTTGGATCTTGTGAATGCCCTTGGACAAGTCAACATGACAACATCAAAGTCCTTCAACACGTTCACGTGATCAAACAAGTGTTCATTAATCGAAATTAATTTGATAAAGGAAGTATTGATGGAAGAGACTCGCGATCACTAAAAATCAGGTGACGACCTCAGAGCGGTCCATGACAGAGACTCATGAAGACGCATGATGACTGAGCCCTTTGCCAACTCCATACTAGACTCATGCTAGATACGTTGTACGAAGCTCCGAAAAACCGGGGTGGCGAGGCCTATAAATCCCCCACCCTAACATGAAAAGTACAGGTTATACGATATAAGGAGATTACGACTAACACGTATACTACACAGAGAAAACTCTTGATTGCAAATGTCTCAAGCATTGTAGTGAACTTCTCAGAGTAACCAATCATGAGACTGGCTAGTCTTCCTTCAGGTAATATACCAGCAAACAACTTGAGTAATCATGCTCTATACATAAGGTACATTGTGTGATCATTCATAGATCATGCGAATGAATTCTAGAAACACATCCGAAGAACATACCCCATGTCCTCCAGATCATGTGAGACTCAATGAAACTAATACTGAATGAATCTAAGGATTTCACAACACAAGGGTTTTGAATCAATATTAGAAGTGGAAGAATTAAGCAGAAACATGCTCACTGGCCCTCATGTGCTTCGTGTGGGTCATCCAAAGACACATGACAGTGCCAGGATGTGTCACCTAGATCTCATGATACTCCTTCAACATGCTATCTAGGACATTGTAAATCCTCTAGACATGTGAGATAAAGTCATATGGTTCTCCTAGGGACACCACATTAATCATGTGAAACCATCTAGGTCTATCACCCAAACCTTGTGATGCCCTTCAAATACATCGCCTGACTCATATAACGGTGTTTTGTCATATCAATAGAGTCTCCCTATCACATCTGGGCATGACAACCAGGTTGTTGCGACACCCCCTGGGCATGTTCGCTGAGACCCGCGACACCCTCTTGACATGACGAACTGGTCTCACGATGCCTTCCGGGGATGTTAGCCAAGATACGCTACATCCTTCAAGCCATGTCATATTGACTCGTGTGACACCCTCTATATGTGTTAAGTCAACTCATGTGAATAACACCAAGGCATGCATTTTGGGTCATGCGACACCCCCTTAAATAAGTCACATGGGTCATGCGATGGATTTCAGGACATGTTAGCTAGATCATGAAACACCTCCTAAATAATCCACTCATGTCATGTGATGGATTTCAGGACAGGTCAACTGGGTCATGTTACACCCTCCAGACAAGCATGTCAGGACACGAGGGTATCCTCGGACTTGATAACATTATCCATCATCAGTATGTAATCCCCAAACAATAGGGAAACCTTAGTGTGTATGCCCCGATAAAGGGAACTACCACGACTATGATTCCTTCTATATCCTGGATACGTAGGCCACCTCTTCAAGGTACGAGTTTCATTTTGATAATCCAGGTCGATCCCAGTATATACGCCCCTTATCCAAAGAAATTTCATTTATCACCTACTAACCCTTGTTTTTCACAACGATCATGGCTCACGTGGGATTAGGTAGTTTCACTAATCATGCAATCTACACTATACACCCCAGGGTTTTGTGGGAGGCCTCAGAGTGTAAGCTCCGGCCAATTGGGTGACCTTAGAGTGTAATCCCCGGCCAATTGGCAAGAATCAGTGTGTAAGCCCCAACTGTCAACATCATATCATATGTCCCCAATCGAATAGGGCGTCCATGTTGGTATAAGACCCTAGCATTCTTGAAACCCTGAGGATGGACACAATGTCTTTGAGTGTAATCATCCACCTTATCCTATCAGCGGGTTAAGGGATAAGTGAACTATGAGAACCTTGATTCTCACCATAACCTGGATACGTAGGATGTCATTCTATGGCCTGAGCTCTAATAAACATCCACTTTGATGCAGGATTCATGTTAATGAGATTTAAACTGTCGGGCCCAATCATTCCCATGAGATAATTACTCTAACTCATTCATCAGTGTACTAAGAAATAAACTGAACTATGATGTCTCTAATTCCTACCATACTCAGGATATGTAGGACACCTTCCAAAGGCCCATGCTCTATTCCAAACACCTCATGGAATATCCCAGTATACATGTTCCATATCTATATTCCATGAGGCTAATAATATATTCCCCCTTGTTTCTCACATTGAGTATAGCTCATGTGGGCTTTGGGAGATGCAATGAACACCTTATTAGGAATCATGAATTTCCACTAACTAGGGAGATCCCAGTATGTAATCCCTGATAAGTGGTATGGTATGAAAACCCCTCATATAAGGGCATATACCTTGGGGACAATCCCAAGGGTGTGATTGAACTACAATGAATCTGATTCCTTCCATAACCAGGATATATAGGATGTCTCCTTGAGAGCCAAGATAAAAACGTTTGTGTCTTAGTACCCACACATATGTCCTCTCCGCATGGTGCTAAACTGCATGGGATTAATGACTATGTGTGTTTTTATTCCTTCAATAACCATGATACGTAGGATGTCACATAATGACTCAATACCATCCTAAGAATATTAAACGCCTCCTTATGTGGTAGAACATTCCAATGAATTGAGTCATATGGATACATCACATACAACACATATTCACCATTAGGGAAGTGGATGAAGAACCTCAGATACATACAGATGAATTCACCAATGGGACCGCACTTTCCATGCCTCATCAATGAGACTCTATTTCTCTGTATAATGATAGAATTAACCATTGAACCATTTTTTTAGGGTGACCGGTCTCATATTAGGATTAAGAAGAGATTCATGAACATATCTTAAATCTATAAGAGACTCCCATGGTAGGCAACAATTCTCCCCAAAAGGGTGAGATGAGCCCGAATTCCCATCATCTCGACCAATGTGAGTCCGCAAGATTCGTTGGGCCTAAAAACCCAGATGAATGCCAGCCTTTGGAAAGTAGGTATGTACCCAGCTATAGATGGGGGAACCATTAAGAGTTTCTGGGAAAATTGATAATGGTAGCCCGATGAGAAAAACCCATTTCATGCCTTAAATCATGACAAAACAACCATTAGTGGTGACCTATTATGTTTTACTCACACCCTATTTGGGGAATCATTAGGTACTGGGAGAGACCATTTGTATATAGGAAAGTACAAATAGAGAAACCTAGTTAGGGATGCTTGATTTTATTCTATATCATGGTATGAGAGTAGAGGACCAAGCTAGTTCTTGGGATGGTCATTGATTTTATATATTTATGTCTATTTGTATATTTTTTGTGACATATATTGTTGGTTGTGTGCTGACATTATTTTCCTACTCCCCGTTATTCTATAGACATGATATCATCTACGTATGATCCTGTTTCTATTTAGTTTTGTTTATTATTTTTTGGGTGGATTATTTCCACTTCCCTATTATTATATTCCACTTCCTTACTACTTCCATTTTAGATTTATTATTACATGTCACTATTCTACACTCTGATAAATATGGTATACTCTCCCCACAATACCACCATAGACCCTCGCTACTAGCTGACAACATATGGAATATGGGGAGGTTCACTTGAGGCTATGTGACCCTAATGTTCGGTTATATATGGATAAATCAATCTTGAGATGTCGTATCTCCTTTAAATATTTTCCAAATTCTTATTATGATGGTCATTTGGATATGATATGAGGATGATGATTTTTTCACCCATGATCTCATATTTATTCATGCCCATGTTTACACACATCTCTACTACAAAACGTGCAATATACAAAGTTATCCCTTATCAATGCAAGCAAAAAGTACTCATAAGGATTCCTTTATCATCGATAAAAAAAGCACTGATAAAAGGGCTCCTTTATCAGCGCTTTATTTGTAGTCTTGATAAAGGGTGACCTTTATCAACGCTTTCTCTAGCATTAATAACGGTTTTGTTCCTTGTGTGAGTCCCACATCAAAATAGTGGATGTTCAAAAGATTCTTTATGTATGATTCCACCGCATTCTATCATCAGTAGCATGCTACAAGGATGAGATCCCACATACACTCTCCACATAAACTTATATCAGCCCATGGGACCACATGGGCCTTAGCCCACCCTTTTCTTCCCACAGGTTTAACCCACCCGCATACACATGGCTAGGTCCTATATCACTCAACCCACCTACCTCACCATTCTCGCATATACACTACCCGACCTGCCTTTCCATGAACCATGTTTTTAAAATACACTAATAAAAAACATTTTAAAAATATTAAAAAACAAAAATAAAAAAAAATAAAAAAAAATAAAAAAATGAATAAATTAGAAAAAATAAGAAAAATATTATCAATTAAATAATTAAGAATAAAATTAATATATATATATATTATAAAAATTAGTAAATAGTATATATTGAATATAGATATATAAAATGAATAAATTGAAATATTTAAAAAATATAATTTTAAAATGATTAATTTAAAAAAAATTAAAAACTTTATTAATAAAATAATTATTAATAAAAATGAATAAATTTAATTTATATATATATATATTTAATATATTAATAAATAATATATAATAAATATAGATATATAAAATTAATAAATTGTAATAATTAAATAAAATAATTAAAAATTACAATTAAAAAATTATTAAAAAATTAGTAATGTAACAATTATTAAAAAAAATAAACAAATTTAATATATATATATATATATATATATATATATTAACTATAAATAATAATAAATAATATATATCAAATATAAATATAGAAAATGAATTAAATGTAATAATTAAAAACATATTAATGTCATATTCATTTTTAATTATTTTTATACATAATTATTCATTAATATATTTAATATTTTTAATATTGAAATACGTTCATAATTATTTCTATATATATGTATAATATTTCCTAAAATATGATTTATATATGGGGAAATATATATGCTTACATTAAATATGTCATATATTTAGTGAAAATGGTTTATAATTGAAAGATAATATTAATTAAAATATTCACTAATTGTTTTGAGTAATCGACATTTAATTAAATATTGTTTTATTTTTCAATTAAACAAATATCAAAAGTGTGTTAAAATGATTTCACACATACATATGTGTAATTAATACATTTTTATATACAATTCACATATATAATGTTTCTATAATTTGTTCAATTTTTAATATTCATTTTAAAATTATATTTATTAAGATAATATATTAAATATTTGACATGTTTTTAATCAGTAAATTTTATCAATTTTTATATGTTTATTCAATATATACAATTTATTACTTTTCTATACTTGTTTCCAAATTTATTCATTTTTTAATATTATTCATTCATTAATAATCCTAAGTTTTTTTAATAATTGCATAATTTATTCATTTTTAATTTCAATTTATTCAATTGGTTTGTAATTTTATCCATTTTCCATATTTATTTATACATGCTTATTCATTTACATTAAATGTTTTTAATATGGTTTTATTTTATATAATTATTATATATTCATAGACATATAAATATTCATTTTAAATTTTTTTAATTTTTTTTAAATTTTCTATATAATTAATAACAATTATTATTTTTTAAAATTTCTTAATTCTTCTTATTATTTATTTCATTAATATATGCTACGTATTATATAAATTCATTGTTTGATTTATCATATATCAAACATGTATACACATACACACACACACAAATATTTACGTAATTAATGAAATATTATATAGAAACACATACACCTAATAGTTATTTAGTTTAATCAAATTTTAATAGACATTTTATAATTTCATTTAGTAACATAATATTTTTAAAATATTGTGTTTTTAATTGGTATTTTTTTTATTTTTAATATTTCTATAGTTAGTATTATTTATTCATTTTTAATATTTTGTTAGAATTTAATCATTTTCTAATATTTATTTATACATATTTTCTTACTATGTTTTAATATTCTCAATATATATTCATCTTCATTTCAATATATATCCATATTTTAGTTTTTAAATAATTGGTATAATTAATAAAACAAATCAATTTTTCAATATTTATAAAGTCTACTCATTTTTAATTATTCAATTTCACTCATTTCTAACATCCATGCATTTAAGAATATATATTCTTTAATAACATTACAAATATATTTCAAAATAAATATATATAAATAAATATATTTATAAATGTACATTTATTATATTCATAAAATTATATATTAATAATTTTAAATATATATATATATATATATATATTTAAAAGTATTTATATAGTTATAAATAATTAATTATATAATTAAATAATTATAAAATTATAATAAATATATTTAAATGATGAAACTATTGACCATATTTATGTTTGTTTATTAAATATATATAATTATATAAATGTACTTATAATTATGAATTTATAATAAATATATTTACATAATGAATATATTTATTATATTTATTTTTATCTCTATTTTTTAAATATATATAATGATATAAATATATTTATAACTATAAATAAATAATTATGTGTATATATATATTTACGAATTTATTTATTTATAAATATTTTTATAAATGTATATTTAATATATTTATAAAATTACATATTTATAATTCTAAATAAATAAATACAATTTTTTAAAAAATTATTTATATAATTATTAATAAAATATTACATATTTAGATAATTTTAAAATTACAATGAATATATTCCTATAAATAATATATTTAACATATTTATATTTATATATTTATATATTTATTAAAAATACATATAATTATATAAAAATATATGATGGTATAAATATATTTATAATTTTATACAAATATTTATATATATATATATAAATATATTTATTTGTAATTGTAAGTATAATATTTTTCAGTGTTAAACAAGCGCTAATAAAGAGTTCTTTTATCAGTGCTTATTATTTTAGAGTTGATAAAACCCCTCTTTATCAACACTTTTTTTGAAGCATTGATAAAACCTTCCCTCATCTTATTAAAAGAACCCTAACCAAACTGACTTCCATCATGCCGTTTAAGCTCTCACATAAGTCAAGTGTTGTCATCGGTCCTCCTCAACCTTCTCTTAGATGATTCATGCCTCGAATCTATGGTATGTTTTTTCTCCTCCACTATCATTGCTTACTGGTTCGGTTTTAGCGGTGTGTAATAGTGTGGGGTCTTATTCTCCTGGTAGTCTTGTGGTTCAATGTTTAGAAGCTTTATCCATGAAGTTCCCACCATTGTTCATTATCTTATGATTGTTCCTTGTTTTTTGGTCTCCCCATTCCTAATTTTACCTAACCATGACTTACATAGGTCCTGCTCGGTTCACACTATTTTGTTTTTGTTTTTTTGTTGCCAACCCACTCCATAACCATTGGTTTCCTCCAGGTCTTAGTGTCACATAATTCCAAGTTCTCTCTAGCACAAATTTATATTGGTTCTCGTCCAGTTCTCCATTGCCTGGGACTGCTATGGTAGGGCATGGTTGCTGTGTCAACATTATAAATTTATAAAATCGTTGGCTAAAGTGTGAATGAAATGGAAAAAAATTTCTTCCTAGAAATTCTATAGTTAATTGAAAACGAAAATATCAATGATAATACTATATTAATGATTAATATGATATAGGTTAACGATGCCAAAGGATATGAATAGAAACAAAAACAACGTGTTTAATCGTTATAATAATTTACAGACTGTGGTAAAGAACTAAAAATTACTACTAGTATGAGTATATTTATAGAACTTATGTAGTTAGTAAAAATAAAAATTAGACCTTTTATTCAACTTACACGGTGAACGATGGTATGATGTACTGATCATTACATTTGTCTATTTTACAAAATGTCAACAAAATTAAAAATTAATATTCATTTCATTAAGGATTTATTGGAGTCTCATTTCAATAATAAAATCTTATTTATATAATATTTTAATTTTAAAATACTTATTTTATGTAAGGGGAATTGTTTTTTTTTTGAATTCTCATTCTAAATTTCCAACAAACCCTTGTAGAGGGATCTAGTTTAAATGATATTCTGATTTCCCAAATTTTTTAGAATATTAAATCATATCATTTTATGTGTAAAGGGGGAAAATATATCATGTAATCATTTCATGTGAATTTTTTTAATTATGTAATTGAAAATATAACTCCCTTTTGTGGATTTTATTTTTATACTATTCTATATTTAATGGGAATCAAGATACATTATGTGATTCTCATGTTTTTTCATTAATTTTTTTGTAAGTGCTTGATAAATGTATATTTACTACTTTCATGTAGATATCTAAATTTTATGATTTTCATGTATAGTGATTTTAAAAAATATTAATTTTTAGTATAAAGGATACATAAATTCTTTATTAAATGATTTATATTACAAAATGCAATGTTTTATTGAAAGAGTTGTAGTTGGTAGTCTGTTGATTAAAATTATAAATTTTCATTTTAAAGTGATGAAAAGTAATGATTATTGAATAAAGTCTCATATGCATATATTAAACTAATTATTATTTTCAAATATACATAAGTTTTAATCTAATTGTATATTTGAATAATTTGTGAAGTGTATATAGATTAAATTTATGTTTATATTTCTTGTTTGGGATGTTTTAGTCGAAATAAAAATATTTTAAGAATTGTGAAGTAGAGAACTTCTTTGTTTCTTTTGTTTCAAATATTTTCTTGGAAACAAAAGAGTTTATTTAATTATTTCTTAGTTTAACGTTTATTTAATATATTTTTTGAAATTATAATGATATATTAAATTAAATTTATGTGATCACATGTGATCCATTTCTCCCCCTTGAATAACTTTTTTTGTTTTTAATTTTCCCAAATGTTTTGAATAGCTTGCTCACAAGTGATCTTATTTGTCCTCGATGAACCTTGTTTATTCTACACCCCATCTATCCTTCCTCGGTCCATTATTGGTTCACCCTCTCACTTTACTTCACATTCTATTTCACTCATTCATCATTATTTCACACTCTAATTTTATAGATCTCCTATATATACATCACAAAAACCCTTCCTACTATCATGTAAGGTGATGAATACAAATGATAAGTATATAGAGTTATTATGGTGGACAACTGGTAATTAGTTCGAAGTTCTATGTATTTGTCATGATCCCATGTTCCACCCAATGTATCTTTCCTCAAGATATTGTTGGGTCACCCTCTCCCTCACCTTCACTTTCATTTTCATTCATTCAACAATATTCCTCACTCTGATTTCATGGAGCTCCATGCTTTGTACTAAAAAACAATTCCCAATATTTTTGTAAGGTGGAGACTTCAAATGATAAGTATTTACTTTTTTTGTTGCATAGTTTTTAATCAGATCCATATTTCAAGTATATCTCCTTCTCCCATGGATTAAAATAAAACATTTTTACCATTTTCTTCCATGTATACCTTATACTCCCATAGATTAAAACCAAAATTACTTTTTAAAACATGTCATTACCTTGTGTATTTTATTTTTAGTTACCATTAGAGTTTCTTGTTTCAAAACTATTTTCCTTTTAGGAAACCAAAATATATTGAAATAAAATTTCATTTCATACACGACTTCCTTTAGAAATTGGTGAAAAACATATTTCATGATTCATTAATAAAGGGGATCTTCGTGTGTATTTTTTAGTGATTTTATTAATTTTATAATATCATTATAAATTCTCTATGAATTATTTTTATATTAATATGTTATGAATTATTATGTTTTGGGGGAATTGTTTTTTGAATTCACGCTCCAATAATTTTAACTGAAATAGAATATGAATGTTTTATATATAAAATATAATTCTTTTTAACATAGAATCCATTACCATAATTTTATTATTATTTTTGTCTATTGTGTATAATTAGGAATGGTTTGAGTGTTATACATAAAAATTTCTAATTTAAAACACATTTATCTTAAACACATACAAGATTAAAAGATAGAGAAATAATTATATATATATATTATCATAATATCCCCTAAAAATACATGTGGTGTGGAATTTATTAATAATGAGTATACACTTTTGGCTATACATGTGAAGGTTATGACTAATAGATGTGGTAGATAGCTTATAGTGATTTTTTTCACTATTGGAGGTGGAATCAGAATGTTGTGGATCTTAATGTTTTTAAATCCATGCTAACTTTTTTTTTGAAATGTTTATTAATAGAAAGTATTTGTGGTGTTTTAAGGAAATTAAATAGAGGTTTTGGATATTGTATGATATTTTAAATATAATAATGCTTGATAACTCTACTATTTTGGAAATATGGGTTCGTTAGTGGGTTATAGTACAATTATATTTATTGGAGTTCATATAAAACATGGTCTGGAATAATCTATAGAAAAAGTGAGTAACATTGAATCGAAATTCCCTTATGTAATTATTAATAATTTCATATATTTTTTTCAGTAAATTCTAAGCTCCTTAAACCTGTGTCAAAATTTAATGATTACATGACCTTATATGTTCTGAGGTATGATATCTTTATAAGAATTTAGAAATCCAGGTAACAATTAAATGAAAAACAAGAACAATAATTTTCAAGGGTAATCTTCCACGAAATTATAAATAAATTTCATTTACCAAAATATTTATGAACACCTTTTTGTCTCACAAAACATCAAATCAAGAAACTATACAAACAACAACATGTTTATCCCAGGTTGATTTTTATCATGTCACTCTTGTATAAAATGATAACTTGTTAGGAATCATAACCGATAACATTCAAATTTTGGGTTACCATTATAATAATTATCTAAAACATTATCCTCTCATTATTAATATATTATGTATATTTATTTATTTATTTACAAAATGAATATTTCATGAACATAATAGGTTGAATATGAATCGAAAATGGATTCATTCAAATCATATGACAAAAGTGTATGAATATGGAGTTAATTAGTTCACCATGTTTATAATAGATCATGCATAAGACACTTTTAAAATCATTTTTATGAGTTTATATTGTTTTTTACTCAATAAAAATTATTTCTGAAGATTATAAATAACTTTTTATTTGTCATGGAATAGATTATAGCTATAAATATCGGGTTAAACCTGAGGGAAAACTGAATGTGCAAACCGATTGGGATGAAACTATAGCTTTTTATCATTTAATATGAATACCAATGTAAATGATGATTTAGTTTAGAAGGAAGAAATTAAAATGGTAATTTAATACGACCTTCATTATTGTAAAAAATTGTTTGAGAAGTTAAATAGATGTTCTAAGATGCCATTATATACTTGTTGTTCTAAATTCACAACATTTGCAATTGTATTGAAGATATATAATTTGAAATTTGGAAGCAGATGGGGCGACACTAACTTTATAGAACTACTTGGTCTCTTGAATGATATGATACTAGAAAAAATTAACCTCCTTATCAAATATATGATACTAAATGAATTCTATGTTCAATGGGCATGATATCTAAAAAATGAATTCTTTTCCAAATGACTGCATATTTTTTTTGAAAGGAACTTTATTCACTCATAAAATTCCTTAAGTGTGGCATTAGTCAATACATTAAAGATGAATCAAGTCCTTAAAATTTTGTATGGTACATTACTATCATTCCATTGTTTATAAGACTATATGGTTGTCAAGAAACTACAAGACAATTGACTTTTAATGAAGATATAATAATTATTGATGGAGAACTAAATCGTCCATAAAGTTACCCTTAGTTGAAGAAAATTGATTATGAGTATCCTGAATTTGTAAATGGTCCAAGAAACATCAGTATTATGTTATCTATAGATGGAATACATCCTTTTTATGTATAGAGTAGTACTCATAATACATGGCCGGTTATGCTGATAAATTATATCTTTCCATGCATGAAGCGCAAATACATTATATTGATTCAGGTTATATCTAGACCAAAAAAACATGGAAATGGTATTTATATCTATTCGGATCCATTGGTCAAAGATATAAAATTAATGTGGGGTACATGTTTTATAATGTGAGATGCTCATAGAAGTGAAGACTTAACTTCAAGTTCCATGTTGTCTAGGATGATAAATGACTTTCCTACTTATGGAAATTTTTCAGGCTATAGAATTAAAGGGATGTTGGCATGTCCCATTTGTGATGAATTTACACAATCATTTCATTTGAAATATTCCTTAAATACTATGATTTTATGAAATTATAAAATTTGACCCTCGTAACAAAAACACATATCCTTGATGATAATGTTTGATGGTAATACCAAAAAATGTACAACACCATATCCCCTAATGGGTGATTAATTATTTGATAAAGTAAAAAATTATGGACACTGTTTTTGATAAAACATTTTCAAAAAAACTTGTGAAATTATGTTGGAAATATAGATTAATTTTCTTTGAATTTCCATTTTGGAATTGTTTGTACATCACACATTTTCTTGATTTCATGCATATTGAAAAAAAATTGGTAGTGTTATTAGCACGTTACAAAATTTTATTATAAAAAAATGGGACCATGACTAGTTTGGGCAAGATTGACATGAGGATAAGGGAAGATTTGGCAGCAATTAAGGGTAAAATTCAGAATTTTCTTCATCCAGTAGCTGACATTCTATCCAGATAAGAAAATCATCAATTTTAGGTTTTCTTTAAAGGTTTTAAAGTTACAAAGGGATATTTATCAAATATAAAGAGTGGAGTTTCAATGATCAATTTAAATTTATTATGACTAAAATCAATTGATTTCCATGTTTTGATTCTATATCTGATTCTTTTTGCTTTATGTTGCATTTTTAACTAAAAATTTATGACAAATATTAATCGGACTATGCTTCTTTTTTCAAATCCATATGCAGTAATGTTATAGACCCAATAATTTTTCCAAGCATGAATAAGGAGATAAAATTATATAATATAAATTACATATGTTCTTAAAATCATTATTATTTGATATAATGGTCCACATTATGGTTTAGTTGGTTAGAGAGGTCCAACTATGTGGTCATTTTCTTTAATAGATTGATGTACCCCATTGAATGGTATATGAATATTTTGAAATGGTATTCCATGAATTGAACTCGATGAGAAAGTTTTATTGTAGAATGATATATTGTGAATGAAATGGTTTAATTATATAATGATTTCCTATCATATGTTGATAGGATCTGTCTTCCAAAGTCTCATCATAGTGGATGAATTATGGGATAAGGGATTTCTTGAAGATATTTTTTTACAATTACCCTCATAGAGAGGAATCAATCTCACCTTTACATTTTATATAATAATTAATATGTTGACCCATATGTTGAGGTCTAGATATAAATTATTATACATTTGAATCCATAAAGGGATAATGGATGGATATCAAATACACATAATCAATGGTTTATAGGATAGTTTTGAGATCATGTTTATAAGGAGTTATATGAAAATCCTAATTCAATTGTTGAATGACTTCAATGGGTATTTGGGGAACTAAATACAAATGTTATATCGTACACTAGTTTTGTAATTAATTGTTATACATTCTATATAAATGAACAATATGTCCTCATTATGATGTAAAATAATGGAGTTATGCTTGTGGTGGAAGTTATTCACATATACAATTCCATGGATAAAAATATAATCTATGTGAATATTTCATATTTTAGCATCACAAAACTGATATACATGTTATATTTTAAAACATTTAAAGTGTTGATTTTCTATCGCAAATGGGTTTACAATAGGAGTTTAGGGATAGTGGATAATATTGAATTTTTGATGGTGAATTTAAGTGTAAAAGGTGTAACGGATGACCCATTAATAATTTCATCTCAAGAAGGTTAGATATTTTATGACTCAAATATAGAAAATTAGAATTGTTCAATTATCCTGCTGGAGACTAAAACAACTGTAGGGTTAGATGAGAATTTAATAAAGGATGAACCATTCATTCAAAGATCATAATTATTTCATGGTGGTCCCAATATAGAAATTGTATTGTATGTTAGTGGGCACCATAAAGAGGTGATTTCTATCCTTTATAGAGGAACCAAATCCTTTCAACCTATAAAGAAAATAAAGAGAGTCCAATGAGAATGTTTTTTTAAATAAACTATTATTTTCATAAATGTATTATGTATTATCTACTACATTTATGTTATCTAAATTAAATTGTTGACTACCCATATATATAATGACTTATAAACATGATTATGTTACTAATATAAAAGAAGTAAAGGAGGATGAGGCTGAAATTGCATAATTATTATGGGAACAACACCATTTGATGAAAAAAACAGGAATGACATAGAAAGACTTGTTGACTAAAATTATCAAGGCAAGAAGTAAGGGAATAAAAATTGAGTTTAAATGGAATAAATGTGGAAAACATATTAACACACAAAAATAAATTTTCATTAGTTATATAAGGGTCATAATGAGGATGATGTTTTTGATTGATATAGGTTTTTGGCACCATATTCAACCAGTAACGTAGGAAACTATATGGGAAGATATAAAGGTAATGTTACAATATACATTCTCTATTTTATCCAAAAAATATATAATGAAAATTTGATATAATTTTCATCATTCATTCTAGATTTTATTTATTTTTTAAGAATTATGTATGAAATTTGTCTTAATGGACACTGGAAAAGCCCATAGAGGCCTCTAGACACTTCTTACCAAGTTTCATATTACGGATGTTGAAGGAAAAGTATATCCCCACAAACCAGTTACTTATTCATAAATTATAATGAAGGAAACATGGAATTATTTCATCATTAATAATGATAAAAAATCATTTCAGGTGAATTATATTCAATAATATATTATTAGACATTATTTATTTTATCCAATTTTACTGAAAATTGTTAATTTATGTAACAGAAAAGGAGTGATAAAAATAAACAACGTGCCTCAAAACCAATGTACCCATGTTGATGTTGAAATATGAATTTCATGGGAGTGGTTGAGGAAGGAACAACCCATTTATAGATAATTTGATTCAAAAAGGAGCAAAAACTCCATCAAAAGTTGTTGTTTCATGAAGCTCACCACCATCACGAACGGGAAGGGATCACAAAGTTCTCGGCAGCACTGAGGGCTGAAAACCATCCACACAGTGTCAACCCCAATCATGGAGATCTACTTTGTGATCATGCAGAGGACTACTAAAGACCTCCATGAGCATCAATCCTAAGCCATGGATATCCTTTTCAATTACACCAGTGGTTGACAATATCCTCTATGCAACGTTATTCGGACTCAGAGAGCCCAATCCAAAATGGAATCTAATAATGCTTTATGAAGGGATCCATCCTTCAAGTATGGGGTGAATCCCAATCAAACATCACATCTTCATGACTACGTAGAAGTTTGACGGTAATCTCTTCATAGTGGAATTCAAACTTATAGAGCCCCACCCACTTATGAAGCTCATGAAGCTTTGTGAAGGGCTCCAACCATCACAAAACTAACATCCTATATATACCCCCTTCATTCTGACTTTTAGTGGGATGAAAAAACATTCATCTTCCATTAAATTCTCACAGTTCATGATACTCCTAAGTTAAATGTGTGAAATTTATAACAGATATCTCAAGGTATCCATATTTTCAAAACCTCCAACATTAGGTTCTAATGATTCTCCATCTAAAGTGGAGATTACTTTCATAAAGGCCAATTCCATTCATGGAGGAAGAATTATCTCTAAGTCATTTGTGGATTCACGAGTCACCCAACCTTTATGAATACCACCCGACGAGAACTTGGAGTTCACCTTGAGGTAGGGGCTCCATATTTTGTGAATAATACCTCTTTGAAAAACCCAAAGTGCCATGAGGCCATTAATATTTGTTTTACACCCCTTTGTGACTCCACAATATTCGTAAGCACCTATTCTAGGCCTCTCCATTTTACCTCCTTTCAGATAACACCCCTCCATGAAGTTCAAGTTCCCTGGGCCCTAATAACAAATCTGGACCAATTCAGGTACACCTTTAGTCATTGTGTGACCAGTTCCACCCACTCCTATGTCCACCCACCTCTCTTAAATTACTATTTAGGCAATTATCCTACCTATTTATTCTTAGAATAGGAAGCCAGATATTTTTTTTCTAAGAATAGGGACCCTGAAATCTATCCACATGATGGCCACTCCACCATATAAATACCAATTCCATGTCTTTCCCTGAGGAACAAGCATGGTGGTATCATAATCCCTATGGGTGGAATATTTAAGGGAACTAATGAACCTGTCTTGGTTGAGGATCCTTATGCTGAATCTTCCTCACACCTTGACATAGATTCCCTAGATGAGTAAGACCTTCCACATTCAATTTTAATGATATAAACCTACCTAGTTCCACACAATAGATGTATAACATTCAATTTCATGACAAAACTCTCATCACATGACATAAAAATGTATCCTTACCCTGTGTGATGAGTACAGGACACCCCATGTTTGATTGAAAATGGGATTACCCCACACCTAATACCCTTTGTGATAAAAAATATGCACCATTTATGATCATAATGTTATGTCACACTCTCTCCCACTATAGGATATGAGCCACCCACATAGGGAAACTTATACTCATAATCCCCAAACCATCTCTCATCAATGTTCTTTCCATATTGCATGACGTTAAACTGAATGGGTCTGTCCTATCACTCGACCTTAAACTGTGACATAGAACTACATGAGTTTTGATGCCTTTCTCTTAAAAGGGTATATAGGATGCCTCCCTAAGGTTCAATTGGAAAAATAGTAAACCCAGGTGTGGTATCTTCCCTCTTAGGGACACAACTCCTTGATTTTCCTCCAAATAGAATTTTTTCTATCTTAGATAGATGTTAAACCTATGAGAAACAATAGTAAACCCATGTGTAAATTTTTTTTTTCATTGGTACACACATCATCGATCTACCTCCATAGGGAGTTCGATCTATCTCTTCTAGACATTAAACATTCATGACACAACTATAAACCCATGTGAAATATCTTCCATCCTAGAGACACACCTCCTTGATCTACCTCTATAGGCCATTAAATCTGTCTTTGAAAGACGTTAAACCTGTGGAACACAACGGTAGGCCCTGGTGTGACATCTTCACTCCTAGGGACACACCTACTTGATCCACCCCCATAGAAAATTTGATCTTCCTACACTAGAAATTAGACCTACTGGAAATAATGGTAAACCTAGGTGAGACATCATCCCTCTTAAGGACACACCTACTTGATCTACCTCCATAAGGTGTTTGGCACATCTCTTCTAGACGTTAATCCTATGAGACACAACATTAAACCCATGTGTGAAATCTTCACTCCTAGGAACATACCTCTTTAATCATCCACATTAGGGAGTATGATCCATCTTCACTTGATGTTAATCCTTTGAGATATATTGGTAAACTTAGGTGTGATATCTTCCCCCTAGGAACACACCTCCTTGATCCATCTCTACTAGATGTTAAGCCTATGGGAAACATACCTTCTTCCAGGTGTGACATATTCAATGATAGTAAAAAACCTCTGAAATCCACCTCAATAAGGAATCATGATCCATCTCCAAAAGACATTAAACTCATTTCTCGATCTGTCTCATCAGGACGTCTGACCCGTCTCCACAGGATGTAGAATATGTGACTTGACCCAGAATACCTACCCCATTCAATAAACATGAGATTACTAAGGTAAAAATACATGGATGAATTATTCCCATAGCATCAATTACCTCATGATATACATAGTATTCCTTTGGTTCCATGTGTATGGTGCCTCATATGAGATTCCCCCTAAAAGAGGGAGAATAATAGGTTTCCAATATACCCAATGTTAATACATTCCAAGATATGAACAAAATGAATACTATCCTAACCAATTGTTGCTACCCTATTGAGATAAAATTATCATAATTAAATGTTGTTCCCATGTATATGGAATTGGGAATGAGTTCCATGAAAAAAATGTTATCATTGAGGGAGAAATGGAATAATCAACAACCTCCAAGAAGAAATCCATGGAATGAGGAACTGATATCTCATCATCCAATTTCAATCAAGGAATATACATCCAAAATGAAAGTGATAAAATCTATCTGCCTTTGGAAAGTGGGAAATTTGATCAAATATAATCCATGCATATATGAAATGTCACGGAAATCCGTGGAGAATGAATTGAAAACAAAAATGGTGAACCCGAAGTGAAACTCTTCTCCTCAACCATAAGGAAAAGTAGCATTAGGGATTCCTCAAATTTTCATGTCACTAAATTTAGATATTCGGTTCCATGTTCTACCTAGTAAATAGTGGGCCCAACATAAATCTCACCTATGGAATGGGGAAGTTTGTGTTGGGCATCCTCGATCTATAACATTATCAGTGTTGATCTTTTTTTGTCTCTAAAAAAATTTATGATGTTGGAGCCTTAGGAATAACTTTTCCTGTAGCTATACGGATGGATTAATACATATTCCTTACAAGAAACGTGCTATGGGAAACCAAAAACCCAATTATTGTAGTCATTGATACTAAAATGAAACTTGATCTATCAATCCCGCATAGCTATACTTTATCCATGACTTCCGATGTCGAGTGACCTTTCCCCATCTTACCCTATGAGATCATCCTAATGAAAGTGATCAAAAAATTGGTGTTTAGGAATGATCAATAGGGATTTATTCCTATAATGGATATGGCCCTCCATGACATGAAGTCACCAGTGCCTCATCGACATTGCTACCCCCAAGGTCCACACAGGGGGAAACTACCATTGTTATAATGATGAACTGCTTTAGGAGTCTCTCCCCTAAGTAATCTAATGAGTCACTCCCCTATTTCGAGGAGGTAGGGGATGTTTGAGTTATCCCTTCCATTAATAATTCCCATGATCTGATCATAAGGGTTCCCATGAGGTCTAATCAATGTCATCACCGACTGGTTCCATAGGCTAAAGAATATGTGGACTTTACCCCAGCTCTACTAACCTCAGTCTGGAGTACCTAACATAGAAGTGAGGGGAAGACCCAAGATAATTCATGATAAGGGTGATATTCTAAAAATCATGTGGCCCCTGTCCCCATAATTATTTCCTAAAATATCCCTACAATAGGTGAACAAGGATCCCTCTATACCTGATTTGGATCAAGAACCCATCCACCTCATAGGGAGTCCAGGTTGACTCCCTCGATCTTCGACATCACCAAAATCCTTTGTAGGCCATCTATAGTGAGGAGAACTACAGAGAAGGTTCTCCTCACTAAATTGGTATCCAAAGTAGAAATATTCTCTACTATATGAACCATCATAGGGGTCCTCCCCATGCTACCACCACCAATCAACATAGAGGTTCTACCCATGTCACTACCAATAAAACAGGGGGTCTTCACATCACTAAAACCGACCATATTGAAGGTCCTACTTGTGTTGAAGATATACCCTACCTTGAACAACCATATCATGGTAGAAAAGACAATACCTTCAGTCAAAGAAGAAATCATAGGAATCACCATATAGTGGTTGAA
This sequence comes from Viscum album, assembly GCA_963277665.1. NCBI lineage: Eukaryota > Viridiplantae > Streptophyta > Magnoliopsida > Santalales > Viscaceae > Viscum > Viscum album. Next base: position 9,495,214 of record OY728145.1, read on the forward strand.
ATCATTGACCTCTCAAATTATAAAGAGATGAATGAATCGATGATGGAGCCTCCACCCCAAATTCCAAAACCTAGGGAAGGATCTCGATAACTAATATTCATGGTCCTAGAATCGAAGTTCCATAGGATCACTAGATCTATCCACATGTACTTACATGTGGATGACGTTTTGGATCCCTTCCAGGGGATCAAAATGTATCTTCACCCATTACAACCAGTTCACTCCCCTATAACTCCACTCGAGAAGTTAAAGAGATATCAACCTTTGGCCTCACACCTTTAAAAGGTGATAATTCTATTGAGCCACATATAGATTCTAATTCCCTTGCACATGATTCGATAGTGAACACCCCATCATACAAGGATGTGATGATGAGGTCGGCACTGCCCTCAAGAGATATCTCAGTATGCAATGGAAATTTGGAATACATAGTGACTCCACTCTGGGTAAACTAGAAGTATATATAGTCTACACAGGTGTTTCTATGAATATCCTGGCCAATGAAAATCAGGTCTTTGGATGAACAATTATAGGACCCTTCCTCTACTCAAGAGGGATTGTTGGAGGTTTTGGATGCCAAAGGGATACTAGTGGTGTTTTACCACATGTTGCCTCCAAATTTAACATCTTTAAGTCCCTTATAGATGACCAAATAGTATATTTTTACCAGATTATCTGGGTGATGTATCACTACCTATGTGATTTTCAGTTAACCAACACATGGAGTAAGGAGAACCTTACTTCCATAGACTTACATTGCAGAATGGTGGAGATTGAAGTACTCCCAATAAAACAGAACTTGGAGTTGTATAGATACCACTTGGCCCTTTAACAAACTTATGTAAAGATCCTAATAGTCCTCATCTGAGTTATATTATATTTCCCCCCACAAATCTAGATCATAATTTGGGGATAATATGTTAATCTCCATTTCAACCCAATCCTTCGATACTCTGACCTATCTACTGATGATGGAACTTCCTCTCCAGCTACTTCCATAGTTAATATGGTCATCAATGAGGTACATAAGGACCAAATTAAGATGGTTATTGATACCAAGCATGATGGGAAATATCCTCATCAAGGGGAGATGAGATACTGTAAAAACACTTTGGTGGGTGTCTTAACTTGTCTGTAGAGGAATGAATGAGGCCTCAGAAGTCCCATAAATGATTCACTACTCCCTAGGAATTGGAATATCGAAAAGGGAAAGGGGAATTTAAAATTCTCCAACCCATTTGGGTATGTTCCTAAAGAAGATATGGAAATAATGATAGTCATCTTACATAAGCATCTTGAGGAACACAAAAGGCTTATCACTGACTTAATTGATGAGTAGTGCCCAGATTATGGAAATTACTTAAGTGTCCTATATATCCTCCAATGGGACATCCAATCCTTCTTATCCAGATACCACCATTTGATCTTGGTGTCCTTTTTAATCTAGATGGAGTACAATATGAAGGATACATCAAGAGAATGGGGTACGAGTCGCCAACCCCACCCGAGTAGTGTTATTATCTTCCTCGGGATCTAGGTTTTTCTTCTCCCAATGTTGATGATCCCACTCCTCAATTTGATGAGAATGTAAATAAACTGGTGTTTAGATATCATTTTCAATATTATTTGATAGTTACTCTCACCAATCTCCTCAAAAACCTTGAGACACGATACGTGGAAATACCATCTGACGGAAATCCGTACCATGCATGGGTGGATAGTGTTCAATCCCCCCCCAGTGTTTGGAATCCCCAACATCACCCCCATTAAATTGGATGAGTGAAAAACTAAAACACCTAGTCCACAATAAATTGAAGTGTGCACCTATGTTGTAGGCCCATAATATCATGAAGCCGCTAAGCTCATATGTTTTTTATAGAAACCTGATGGTCCTGTGTTTTCTTTATACAACCAACTACCCATATGGTCTGTTTCCTATTGGGAGGATCTCGGATTGTAGTTACTTTCTTAGTTAAGCTCCACCACATGAAATACAATAATTTCAAACCTATTTAAGTTCAATAATAGTACTAATGAATGAGTCTTAGACTTCACCTCCCAATGTAAAGTCCTCGTGTATTCACTCAACATGTTGTTGTCCAAATAATAGCATGTTACAATGTGCATGGGGAAGGTTAAGAGTAATATGGTCCCTACACTCATAACCCTATAATTTCAAGGTGGATTTTGGTAGTTATATGAAAAGGTTCAACATGTGGTGGAGGCCTTGCAACTGAATAGACAATAGTTCATCACGTCTCCATTTATATCCCATGTGAGAAGACGTACGAAAGAAAAGACTACAATTATAGTATATGCAGAGGTTCCCAAGCCAATACGCCTATTGGAACCTTTTCCAAGGGAGCCTCACTAAGCACAATCCTATCAAGATTAAACTCACATGGAAAAGATCCTTGAAGTACCATCTCACAAGTAACATCCACCTAGATGTGAAAATGTAACTTCAACCCCTCATCGAGTCTAGGATCCTAGAGTTCCTTTCTCTGAAATAAAAAAATAATACCTACTCCTTTAGGGATTCCTATGTTCTGAGATACTTCATCTATTCCATAGAGTATAGAATTATGAAATTTATAGTGTCTTAGAGGTCCCAGTAGTCTAGACTCACCGGTTTCCCTAACTTCTTCCCATACCATAATTTCCTCAAACACACCATAAAATAATTATTTATGTTCAAATATTGGATCAATGACCATATGGAGCATGGCCTAGTTAGGCTGAGTGATCATCCAACATATGTTTCACATGTCTCCACCAAACCTGATAGAGAAATTGAAGGATGTGGTGAATGGAAGAAGTCTTCTAGCCATGGGACATAGTAATACGATGGATTTTTGACTCACAAGGAAGTTTCTCATAATCAGAGTGTCATTTTTTCATTTGGGAAATCCAAAACCACATATGGTTGAAGTTCCCTCTCTAGATACTGCATCTTCATCTATGTCACATCCTTTCAAATATCATAAGAGATGGAGCCAACAGAGCATGGAAAATTAGAGTCCCTCACTAGTGCCAAATCCGTCTCATAACCTTGGATATTTTATTCCTCTTGGATTAGGAGATACACATAGATAATATCATATTCTGGACTATTTCAAAGATGTGGAAAAATAATATTCCTATGTGAATTTCATTGACCTGTTTGAACACTTTAGGAAGTACAAAAATTATGAATACCATGTGAACCCCTCAAGTTCCTTTGGCCAACATCGTCAAAGGAAAGTCCAAGGACATGTGATACATCAGAATGATCAGGCTAACTAGGAAATCCATGCTACTAAGACTAGGTAGCAGGTTTTATAAAGAGATTAGTAGGAATTTCCTCCAAGTCCACTCCACCAGGTACACTGCCACAACCAATTATATTAGTTGACAAAGTAGCTCATCCGCAACTACACCATGATCAGAATTATCCATCTATAGCCTAAACTCATCCAACATACATAAAGTCTATATATTTTTAGAGTAGGCTAGATAGTTATTAGTATAATATTAATAGAAATACACAGGACATATTAGTTTAGATAGCAACATCCATTGAACTGCCTTCCAAGGAGAGACCCTCTACAGGAAATGATATTCCCCTGTTATGGATGTACGATGTGCTAATTCACCTTTCCATCATAACTATGAGTATTTTGATCCTTAAGGCCACCCTTTTCTATAACGAAATGTGTGGAGATCTGGAAAAAGATTTAAAAATCACTCTCCAATATGATTTAGAAGTATCTACTACAAAGGAATACAATAAATATGTTTCCAATCATGAGTAATTCTAAGCCATCAACTCACTTTCTAAGGGATATAAGGGTTTCCTCATATAGGGGAACATATGACCATTGTGCACCACTTCCAATTTATTGGTGTGGAATCATACCACTTCCTGGAAGAAACTAGTTCCAATATCAATCTCATATTGACCTGCAAACTCCACAAGTTGGGATTGACTGAGACAAATCCAACTCCCTCCAACCTAATAATTCAGGGTTATGATAAGAGTGAGAAATAACAGTGTGGAAAGGTTTGGCTAAAGACCCAGTTTTTTGGATTGAGATCAAGCACTAAATTCATGTTAGTCTCACAGGATACTACTTACAGTGCACTATTAGGCAGGGCTTGGCTTCATTTTCATGTAGGGGTCCCATCCTCATATCACAATTTCCTCAAATAATCCCTCAATGCTTTAGTAGGGATTATCAAGAGTGATAAAGTCCCCTTTGACACATGTGAAGCCCATTATTTGGACATAGACTACTATGAGAGAGAGGGGAAGTAGGATTTGACCCTAGGGATTGATCGCATCAATTCTTCCAATAATCTAATAGCCACTACGTTCAATCCATGGAAGGATTTGGATAACCATATAATTCTCCTGATTCATCGGTTAGAGGTCACAACACCAAATTTGGGTGGATGTTTTGTTATCTCCAAGAAAAAGGGTTTTGGTGTCCCTATGAAAAAGGATTCCCCAAATATTACCTCATGATCCTACACTAGAAAGACTCAGGTGATAATAAATTCTCCTACTCTAGTGAACTAATGAGTAGTTATCCCAATGTTAACTAATCTGAGATATTCCTACATATTCGGTAAAGAAGGGTTATATCAATAGAGAGAAACTCATCACCATTTCCTTGACATCAATAATAGACCTCACTGTTAGTGACTGGATGGAATTGGATAGAAATATTCTATCATCACAATTTTAGTAGATTGGGAAACAATAAGTGAGGATCAAGTGTTCTCCCAAGAAAGAACCAGTCCTTCCCTGGAGTTGATTGGTCTGGAAGTAAGACCAGCCCGAACAATTTTGTTGCCCAAGACAAAATATAAAAATAATACACTTTAAATATGGATAGTTAATGGATTATACTAGTGTGAACCATATTAGAGCACACACATTAAATAAATAAAATTATAAATCTATTTATACCTACATTACATGTGAAATTCAAAAAATAACTTCGGTCTCTATGTGGACAAGTTCATATGTTGTCCTACATAATATTTAAAAGTAAAAAAATTTAATACAAAAATATAATTTTTAAAACATACTCATATTTGTTGAAAAAAATAATAAATAATTCCAAATGAGGATTTAATTCATATAAATACTTTATTATTATATGTAAATAAATATGAAAAAAACGTATCTTTTTTACATAAGAAAAAAACTATACACTTTTTAACCATTTAGACCACATTAAATCAAATTAAAATAGGCATTAATGTTTAAAAAAACCATCATGTTATGCCTTTTAAAAAAATAATGAATCAGCATCATCTTCATATTCATCTTTATCTCCCATTACTTCTTCTAAAATTAAAAAAAATTAAACCTAAAAATTTAAAATATCTTAATATATGAATTCAAAATAACACTCATAAATAGTTTAAATATTCCCTCTTATTGTAAAACCACAAATAATGATAAAATTTGATTCGGATTCTTAAATTATGATAAATATTATCAGTCAAACATGTTAAATAATACAATTAAAAGGAAATAACAAATTACAAATAAATGAGCATGACATACCAAAACATGTTGTGACACTTCATGAACCCAATTATTGTACTTTATAATCCAATTAAAAATAAAACAAATCTCCTTTAATTTATTGATGAATATTATTCAATCAATTAATCATAATGAAAACTATATGAAAATTCATTTTTAATTGAAATAATTTCCCATGAGCATTATCTATTTTGTGACATAGTAGTCTAAAGATATGTTTTTATCATCTTTAGCTTAGAAAAACATATCTCTACTGATGAAACGGTAACATGTATAGTTAAAAAAATTTGATATGCCACCCCTGTCTTTTAAAACCCACCATCTTTCCAATAAGTATTGATAAAATAAATGACATAAATTAATTTTATTAGTTAACTTAAAAATATTGACTTCAAATGTCCGAGCTCTTAAAATAATTCATCTCAAAAAATATTATATTCTTCATTGTGTTTCAAATAACATTGAAATTTATTGCAGTTTTCCATCAATTGTTTTTTAGAAATATTTATGAAACAAGCCTTCAAAAAAATCCAAATACTTCATCGAAGTGTTCAGATTGCATAAAATTTTCGCTCAGAGACATTAGAGCTTGATCAATAATTTGAAGGAAATAATTTTTCTATTTTTTTACACTATAGTAAATTTTAAAATTTCTTCATATTCCTCATCCTAATAATTTTTTTTCTTATATAAAAATATTTTTTCTTCAAATATTATATCAATACTAACTTTGAGTGAAATCTCTTTAACTCTATTCATTGAACCTTAAAACATCTCCACTAAAAGTTCTTCAAATAAAAAAATCAAATCCTTTATTTTTGTACTTGAATATTCTATATTCATCTATTCCCTTTGAAGGATTTTACTAATATTATTGAATTTATCTAGAATATTTTACCAAATGAATAAGCTATTGATGAATTCGAAATTATCAAATACATTGGAACACAGTCCTTTAACATACATCATTATAGAGACCCTACTTTTTCATCCATGAATATTATATCATTTTAAAGATAAAAAAGATACAATTATTACAATCCAGGATCCAAATTTATATTATATTTGGAAAATTAGGACCATACATAATTTGATCATAATAAAATATAAACATTTATTTAAATCCTATATCATTATCCTTAAAATTTTACATTCTTCTTAGTATAAGTAATCACTTGATAATATACATCAGAGAAAGGGGTAAGCTAAAATCCCAATAAGAAGATAAATAAAGAACATGAATTAATATATCATGAGTGAGTATAATCATAATAATTAGATAAAATAATAGGATAATATTCATAATTATGAGAGGAAACATTACATAATGTCATGGAATGTGGAAATTCATTAAAATTAAACATCATGTCTTAGTGTTAAAATAACAAAAATATTTTTGAAAAAATATAGAATCATGTTCATGCATATTGAACATTATCTCATGAGATACATCACATTACCTAGTGCATAAAGATCTATATAATTCATGGTGGACTCATCACAACAAACATTTATATAATCATGCATGCCACATAGAACATATAAGAATAAAATCCAAGAAGTAACCCATACAAAAATGGGTTTCATAATAATTTAATAAATCATGAATAAAAATTAGGTTCTTGAATGAAAAGGTAAATTTTTTTTTATAAGATTCATCATTCTTGATCAAAGAAGAGACAGCTTAAATAGAGTCAAAATGTGTTTTGGAATGAAGATTTATTTTGGAAATTTTTTTTATCATAAAATAATATTTGAAACATGTGTATCAATGAAAATAAAATGTAAGGTAAATGAAATTTTATTTGAGGAATATTAAAATAATATCCACACTGAAATTTTTCATAAAAGAGGTCTAATCTAAAGAAAAGTAGTTGGGTTCGAGAATCTACATACCTTATGTCCGAATGATTTACTCATTTTAACATCCTAGATAACCAGAATAAATTCATTAATTACTAAATTAATAACCTTTTATGCTTTTATTTTATTTGTTATAAATTTATTAAGTTCATTGTTTCCATTTTGATGAGTTATAGTGTTCAATTTCATCGTTCTTCGAGTGTTTTTTTCTTGGTTTTCATGATCGGTTCACTTGTATGCAAGTTTGGAAGATCATGTACAATGTATATAATTATTAATAATTTATGTTATTAATGAACTTAAATGTGTTTAAATGGTCTCATATATAATTTTTTTATATGGTATGAGGATGATTCATTATATAAAATTTTGATGAAAATGTTTTAACTTATTTCGGTGTTTTTACGACTATCATGAACTTGTATCATTTTATTTATTATTATGATTATTTATTGGTTACAGGACATGATATAAATTATAATATCTATATTAAAATTTTATTTAACCATAATAATGGTTTTTTACTAGTCTTGAATGAGGTAATGGAAAATGAAAACTCTTCACCCATGAAGGTGGTGAATTCAACACGTCATAGACAATGTTTTCATTTTTTAGAATAAGAGGATAAGGTAAGAGGTTTGATGATGGATATTACATTAAATCAAAAAAATTATAGTGTATATATTATACTACATTTATCATTCCACTTTGGATAAGGGGAGGTGGGGAGAGGATAAGAAAATAAAATAAAATAAAAGAGAACGAAGGGGGATTTTACATCTTGAATATATTCTCCTTGAGAACCTCCTTAAGGAACATGAGTTTGGTATTTCTTTTAGACTAACATCTCTTGGATGTGTGGAAGAGTCTTGGGGAAGTAATTGTATAGAATTTTCATAAGTTACAAGAGGTGGTTATGGGTGGTATGTTTAGGGTGAGAAGAGAGGTATTTCTAATTATTATATTCATTATTTTTTTATTTTGTATTAATAATATCAATAGTGTTGATCCATTTCAATAAATATATTAAATAATTAATGAGAGATTGATATTATAGTTCTTAAATCATCCATAAATCATCCATGAATCAAAATTTTATGTGTTTGTTGAATACCGTAAATTACTGTATTTCAATATTCACCAAAAATTAAAATATTTTAGAAAAATCCTAAAAATTTTCCCTAACAATTTTTAGTTTTTTAGAATTAAAAAATGGACTCCATTTTATGAAAATAATTTTCTAAATATGTTAAATTTCATTTTTAATTAAAATTACCATTTATTCGAAAAATACTAATTTTTATATTATAACCTATTTTATGACACTATGAAAAATTAATTAATGTCTCATAGAATTATTATAATACAAATTTTTTAAAATTTAAAATATATTTTATTAAAATTAATTTTCTTTTTAATAATTAAATTAATTATAAAATTGCAAATAACTATTTTTCATTTTTCAAAATATACCGACACTTGATTCATTATTTAAAAAACATTTATTTACTTATATAATGATATAATTATATAATTTTTTCATTTATATGTTACCTAAAATTTATTTTTAATTCACTAGGTGAGGTAACTATTCTATTGGTCATATTACTATTCCTAATGGTCATGTTACTATTCCAATGGTCAGGTTACTATTACATCATTATAGGTTACTTAATTACTATAAATATCACTTATTTCATTCTTAATTTATGAGAATGATTTTTTTAGTTGGATCTCTATGATATGTTTGTGTTTTATTTCATATAACATAATTATAAGAAGGAAAAAATCCCATTGATAAAAGTTTGAGTCATTACATTATTCCCCCCTTTGGAAACTTTTCCCTCGAAACATCATTTTAAATTCTAAGGTGAAAGAAGGTGAGGGTATATCTCCTTCATTACTTCCTCTAGATCCCATGTCACCTCTACATGCTTATTATTCCTCCACAACCCCATGACAAGGTGATTTGTCTTGTTGCGTAGGACATTGTCTCTATGGTCTGAGATCTTTACCATTTTCTCCACATATGAGAGATCATTCTCTAGTTGTACCAAATCCATATTCAATACATGTGAGGGTCAGGTATGTACTTCCCCAAAAGTGATATGTGGAACACTTCATGAATTTGTACCATACTTCGCGGATGTTTAATCCAATAGGTCACTCCTCCTATGCCTTCAAGGATATTAAAGGGTCTAATGTACCTTGGGTTACACTTACCTTTCTTTCCAAACTACATGACTCTATTACATGGTTATATTTGAAGGAAAACATTATCTCCCACTTAAAACTCCAAACACCATTGACAGTTGTCAACATAGATATTTTTCTAACATTATGTATCTTTAATGTTTTTTTGGATGTGTTGAGCCTTCTCTATCAACTCTTTAACAAGATCAGGTTCACGTAGTTCTAGTTTTCCAAATTCATCCCAATAGGTTGGGGTTCTATATTGCTTCCCATATAGAGCTTCATATGGATCAATCTGAATAATATAGTGGAAACTCTTGTTGCATGAGAACTCAACCAATGGGATATGATAGTCCCATCCACCATTGAATTCCATTGATCATGGCCTTAGCATATCCTAAAACATTTGAATAGTCCTTTCAGATTGGCCACTAGTTTGGGGGTTATAGGTCGTGCTGAAATTCCATTCAATACACAAATAATGTAGAAGACTTCTCTTAGATTTAGATGGGAACCTTGGATCATGATCTATGATGACTGAAATTAGAACCCCATAAAACCTCTTTGCTTCCTCCAAATATATCATGGAATGTTGTTCAAGTGATAAATTTTCTTAAATAGGGATAAGGTGGGAAGTCATGGTGAGTCAATCCACCAGAAACCATATTGAAATGTTTCCTTTGGATGTCTTTGGGAGACTAATGACAAAGTATATAGTGAAATTATACTATTTCCACATGGTTATAGTCAATGTTTTCATCATCCACATGGACTTCATTCATTATGCTTTAACTTGCTGACATACCGAACATTGTGAGACATACTTAGCAATCTTTATATTCATATTATCCCATCAAAAGTGTTCTCAAATATCATGGTACATCTTGGTACTTCCATTATGGATGTATAATGGTGAGATATGTGCATTATCTAATATATATTTCTTTGTCTCAGGTGATTAAGGTGCACACAGGCTCATTCCAAACCAAATCACACCATCATCATCGATGTGGAACTCATGTAGCTTTCCTTTCTTTAATAAATTCACCATGTTTTGTAACTCCAAATCACCACATTGTGGCTCTTTAATCTTATATGGGGTAGTTAGTTGGAAAATAATTTAGACAAGGTAGTATATATTTCCTATAGTTATGATTTCTAAACCCTTCATTTAAATGTCCATGATGATATTGTCTTTCTCAAGCTTCATCATAGATAGAGTAGTAGGTTCTTTTTTGATAAGAGTATTATCTACCTTTTTCACTTTTCCCATATGGTAGTGAATAGAGAAATAATAGTCTATAATTATCTCTAACCATATTAATAGATTAATGTTGAGTTATTTATAAGTTAATATATACATTAAAATATTTTTATCAGTATATATGTCACACTTCTCACTATAGAGGCAGTGCCTCTAAATTTAAAAGGAAAAAAATCAAAGTTTCTAGATCTAGAACATGTTTTGGGTAGTTCTTCTCATATATATTTAACTTTTTTGTGGTGTATTAAATCAAATTATCATTATTCATGAGTAAAAAACCTAAGAATTTCTTTGAAGCATCACTGTACATCACAAAACATTCTCATATTTTTTGGTAATGCGAGTACTTATGTAGTGATCAACCTCTTCTTTATCTCCTTGAAGCTTTTCTCAAATTCATCTATCCACACATACTATACCCCTTTTCTTGTTAAATTATTTATCAAGATAGAAAATAAGGAGAAATTTCTCAAAAAACATAGGTAGTACCCTACTAATCAAAGAAAAATATGGATTATTGGGACATTAGTGGGTGTGATACATTCCTCAAATGCCTTTATTTTTTAAGGGTCCACAAAAAATCCCACACATTTTATCACATGTCCCAAGAATGTGACTTGATACATCCAAAAGTAAAACTTACTAAACTTGTCATACAATTTCTACTTCATTAATGTCTCCATTACAATCCTTAGATGTTCTTCATGTTCCTCCTTGTTCTTTGAGTAAATGAGAATATCATTGATAAAAAATACCAAAAAAAATTCTAGGTAGTGTACAAAGAATATATTAATAAAATCCATGAAGATTCTGGGGGAATTAGTAAGTCATAAGGGAATCACTAGAAACTCATAGTGACCATACCTTGAATGAAATCCAATCCTATGAATATTTTCCTTCTTTATCATCAGTTGATGATATCCAGAATGAAGATCCAACTTTGAAAATTATTGAGCTCCACATAGTTAATCAAACAAGTGATCAATACTTGGAAGATGATAATATTTATTTATGGTGATATTGTTGAGTTCCTGATAATCTATACTCAACCATATTGATCCATCATTTTTTCTTTAAAAAGAGAATTGGTGAACCCCAAGGTGATGAAATAGGGGGTATGAACCCTTTTTCTAAAAACTCTTGAATCTATTTATTTAACTCTTCCAATTCAATCGAGGCTATCATGTAGGGTTATTTTGAGATAGGAGTAGCTCTAAGTATGAGTTATATTGATAAATCTAACTCAAAATCATGGGGAAGTACAGGAAACTCTTTAGTAAATACATCATTATATTCCCCCACAATGTGAATTTCACCTAGGATTATACTTTACTTTGACTCAACCATCTGAGTGAGATATTATTCTTTATAAGTCATTAATACCCACAACATTTAAATATTTTCTGAAGGAGATTCATGATCTTCCTTTCATTTATAGAGGATGATGGTATTGTTCAGAATATTAAAAGATATTTCATTTTCCTAATAGTTTATGTGTTCTCTATATAATGAGATCCAATCCATGCCCAATATAGTGTCAAATTCAACAAAGTGAAGTATCGTGATATTCTATGGAAGAATCTTCCCACACACACTGACATGAGAAGAGCCCATAACTCGGGTTGTAATAATCACAACACAATGTGTCTTTACAGATATATCTAATTCAAGTTATCGAGGCTATTATTCAATAATTCTCAAAAACTTATAGGAAATAAAGGAATGAATATAATTATAATCAAATAATTATTTTTCTATTCTATATTGAATAGGAATTGTACCTTATACAACTTCATTTTCTTACTCTACTTCAGGAGTAGTGATGTCATAATCTTTCCATTCCTCCTTTGTATTTGGTGTCTGTTGTTGCTGATTATTATTTAAGAGTCTAAATTTAGTGAGTAGTCTTCCATATTTACCTTTATTCTTATATTTAAATCATTGAACCATGGTTGGTGCTCTTATTTTCTCAATCACATTGGCCATATTCTTCATGCCACTTTAACATTCATTAGCTTGGTGTCATTATCTCACAAACTTATAGAATTTCCCTATCACTTTGAGGATGTTACCATGATGGTTCTTCCCACATTTAGAACATGTGATTGTTTTGGATTTCTTTACACCTTTTTCATTAGACCATTCATCTTGAAACTCCATATTTTGTTTCTTATCTCCATATCAATGGGAAAATTATCAAAACTCCATATCCATGTTGAGAGCACATCAAATAAAATATTTATAACTACCAATGTATCAAATATCTAGATCCTTTCAAAGTTTTGGTTTTAAAACACTAAATAATCTATCAATTTTTCTATCAATATGGATAAAAAAACCCAAGACATACCTTGAAAGCCTTGGCGTGTTTTATTCGTACATTGTGACTAATTAACCTTCCTTTTACTTCAACTATATGAATTATATCTCCATCATTGTATGAAGTGTTTGATGGAAATACATGTTAAGATATGTTTTCTCAAAGTCTTCCCACTCTATCTCTTATATTTCATCCTTCGGATTGGTGTTCTTAATAAAAACTCACCATTGATCAACCCCTCCGTCTAAATGAAAAACAGCCAGATTAATTATCTACTTCTCAGAACAATGAAGCATAGAAAATATCCTCCCCATTGAGTTAACCCACATTTCTATAAAAAATGGATCATAATATCCACTAAATGTATGTGGTAATTACCATATAAAATATTATATAGACATTTTCTACCTATTATGTGAAGTCTAAAATTCCACATTATTCAGGTTATTGTTCATAGCATGTGATAACTATATAATAATGTATATGAAATCATTAACTCCACCTCCCAAGGAATTAGGTATGTCCTTAGTAAAATATTTGTGTTGTCTCTCACATGCGTTTTTGGCCTGGTCTATGGTATCTCTCCTTTTTAAAGTATAGTGTCTTGGAAATAAGGTACATAATACATGAAAACATATAAAAATATTTTGATCCTCTTGAAAGGATTGTTGAAATTTTCATCCTAAGAATAATTACTGCATCTCATAACCAGGATACATACATCAAAGGAAAGGGTGATCAGAAGGCCCTGTAAGCAAAACAAGTGAAACCGTTTACATGTGAACTTGAGAAATATCAATAAGAACATGGGGAATATCATAAAGGTTTGATAAATAGGCATATAATAATAATAATAACTTGAAACATAACTTGAAAATGTGGATAAAATATCTAAATTATACATTCATAAGAATATCACCAAGGTCCATCCCCAATGTGTTATAAAATATTACCAAGTTTATTCACCAAGGTATCAAAAAACTTTTCATCTCTAGAGATTAATTCTATTTACCCAATGAATTGGAGAACTATCAGGGAATACCCTTAATATTTCATTATTTTTATGTGAGAGGCATATATAATAATCAAACATTTCATAAATAACCCAAAGAGAATAAAATAAATGGGTTTCCTAAAAAAATCATGACGTTTTAAAAAGTGATTAAAAACATGATCATTATATCATTCATAACCCATGAAAAGGGAATGAGGGTTTTATGTATGTCAATTACAGAACCAAATATATAATTTTTATGTCTTGATGAATAACCCTATAAATTAAATAAGTTTAGGTATTCAGAAAAAATAAAATAAGATAATTTCTTGAGAAAAAAGAGGAAGGTTTTGAGATGAAAATTCTGCAGCATAACAGCTATGCAACATGGTTTTAGAAAACATTAAAAATAGAGGGGAAACAGGTAACCCATTCATAAGAGAATCATAATAAATTATATGGACATAATTACCTAGATATAAGAACAGGGTATGGAAATTTGAAATATATACCGCATAAAAGAGAACTTGGAAGAAAAAAAGAAATTTTGAATTCCCTTACGAAAATTAGGCAGTGTAACAACATCACTTAAAAATTTAGAAAATCATTTGATGAGAGTGAAAAGGGTCTCTAGTAATTTGGAAAAAAAATGGACAGAAATAACTATATATAAGAATATACCCCAACATAAAAAATTGTTAATTAAAATACATAATATAAAATAAGTCTTCACTAAAAGAGGAGGGTGGAAGGTTCCCTTACCTTGAAGAGTATCTTCAAAAACTCAAAGGTTGGGACCTTAGGGGGCTTGAGGGAACCTTGTTAGGACTCCTTGTGAGGAAAAAATACCATATATTCATTGAGGAGGAATTTGGAATGAAATTAATGGAGTAAAGGGTTGGTATTTATAGCAAAAATGAGGAAATATTTTATAAATTTCCGAGGACTGCCTCATTAGTGGTATTTGAAAAACCATGGAATTTACCATGGTATTTTCCCATGGTATTGGCCACTTGGGGAAACTCATAAAATTTTTATTCCTCAATAGTATATCATAATTATTACATCATGATTTCCTCATTAATGATGTCATTAAACACACTGAAACTCAAAACTGTATTTTTACTATTCACTGAAAAACAAAACATTTTATAAAAATATCATTAATTCACCATAACCTAATATCAACATTATAAGTTCAAAAAAAAAATTTATTTTATCATAATAAATCTATAAATATTAGAAATTTATCTTTTAACTGTAAAAATAATCCTTTACTAAAAAAATAGCTGACATAAAATGCATAGTGACTGCATAGTAAAATTTCTGAAAAAATGAAATTATTTTATCATTTTTAATTAAACATGGGTGTTTTATAATAATATTTAATTATAATAATAATTATTCATAATTTAATATTTTATTATAAACATTTATATCTTTTTAGTATTGTACAAATTCTATTTCAAAATAATTAATTTATAAAATTTCATTTTATTAAGAAAAACTATTCTTAAAACAAGAAAGATGAAGTAAAGATTTTTATTTACATAAAGGTATTATACATTAAGTAACTAAGTACTTGAAACATAACCTCTTATAACACCCACGTAGGACCTAAGGATAAGGTGTACAATTGTGACAGAATCAATGGGTGGCTCAGATAACATCGCTTGAGTGGTAATTTCCACCATCTTGAACTTGTCTCATAGGAGATTTATTTCAAGCTTCACATGTTGAAGCTTGACTTAGGCTTTGTCCAGATCAAATCCCAAAGATGATACCTCCTGCCCAAGTTCTGAAAAATGGGATTCGTAAGGCAGAACTCTACTGGTTGAGGCCATTTTCTCTTATTTCCACATTATTTTTCCTTTGTCGTTTCTATTTATAAACAATAATTATAACATTAAAATTATTTCTAAGATTGTAGTTTCCAATGGTATTATTGACTAGCGATCATAATTAACCAATGATCATATAATTTTCTAAACCTGATGGTTACATCTTAAATTATACTCAATTCATTTAAGGGGTTATAGTTTTGTTGTGAAATAATTATATAACACACATTTTCAGGAAAGAAATATTATTCAAAAAAGTTCAGGTCATTACATGGTCTCTCATGGTTCTCACCATTTTCTAAAATAAAAATTGTTTGAATAAATCATAAGTCAACAAGTAATGAATAAATAATTTATTCCTTTGTGAAATTAACTCTAAAGGCATATCTTGTGGGATCCCTATGTGTGGATTTTTTCTAAAACAAATCTTCTTGGATGATTAAATATACTTAGTCTCATACTAAGGGTTTTCACTAATGTTCTCTAATCCAAATTCCCAAATTAACTAATTTTCCTCTAATACAAACTATAGGGACCCTACCTACTCTTAAATGATTATTACATCATTTAAAAGATAAAGAACATTAATGAATTAAACTCTAGGATCAAAAGGTTTTGTATCTTTGGAAAATTAGAACCATAAATAATTTAAACATAATAAAAAATAGAAATTTATTTAAATAATCCATATTTATCCTTAAAATATCACATTATTCTAAGTACAATTAATTAGATGAGGATATTCATCAAATGGGTGAGATAAATGACCAATAAGAGGATTAATAAGAAACATGATTCAATATTTAAAGGGTGATAATAACCATCATCGTTATAAAAAAATAATAGGATCATATGCACAATAATGATCGGAAACATTAGATAAATGCATGTAATGTTGCAATAAATAAAAATGAAATATCATGTCTTAGTAGTCAAACACCACACATAGTTGTGAGAAAATATAACATCATGTTCACACATAACATATGTTAATAATCATAAATTCATCCTTGTGAATAAATCTTACATAATTTTTATGCATTTTTTCACATTATATAATGAGATAAATCACATTACCGAATACATTGGAGTGTTATATAATTCAGGTCGCACCAGTCACATAACAACATTTAAATAATCATGCATGACACATATAACATATAACTATAAAACTCATGAAGTAACCCATATAAAAAAATTGGTTTTATAAATATTTCATCAATGATTATTAAACTTCGGGTTCCATAATGAAAATTGAAAAACATATTTTGAATAAGATTCATCATTATTTAGCAAATAAAAAACAACTCAAGAGGAGTCAAAATGTGTTTTAGAAAGAAGTGTTATCTTGGAAAATATTTTTATTTATTATAAAATCATATTGGAAACATTTATATCCCCAAAGAGAAAAGGTCTGTACAATGAAAATATATTTTAGGTATATTAAAATAATGAGCATGCTGAAATATGGTATGAAAGAGGAATAACCCAATGAAAAGGAGTTGGGTTTGAGAATCCCCTTACCTTATACTCGAATGCTTTAATCACTTTAATATCCTGGATAATAAAATTAGATTAATTAATTACTTAATATAGAACCTATTATATATGTATTTGATTTATTATAATTATATTAAGTTCTATTATGGCCATTTTAATTAGTTATAGTGTTCAATTTTGTCATTCTGAGAGTGTTCATTTTATTGGTGTTCATGATCAGTTCACATGTATACAATTATGGATGTTCATGTAAAATGAGAATAATTATACAGAATTGATGTTATTAATTAAATTCCATAATTTTAAATGGTTTAATATATCATTTGGTTATATTTTATGATGATGATTCATTAAATAAAACATTGATGATCTTTTTTTAATTTTTTTGGAGGTTTTTATGACCACATGGACTTATATCATTTTATTTAATATTATGATTATATGTAGGTTAAAAAAATATTATATAACTTATAATATTTATATTAAAATATTATTTAACCATAATAATGGTTTTATGACCATCCCTAAAAGAGGTAATGAAAAATGTAAACTCGTCATCCCCGAAGGTGTTGAATCGACACGTCACAGTCGATGTTTTCATTTATTAGACTAAAAGGAGAAGAGAAGAGGTTTGATGATGGATATTGCATTAAAAAAAATAAAATTATAGTATTTATATCATACTGGGGTTATCATTCCACTTTTGATATGTTTAGGTGAAGATATGATAAGAAAAGAACAGAAAAGAAAAGAGAAATAATGAGGATTTTAGATCTTGAATATCTTCTCCTTGAGAACCTCCGTAAGGAACTTCAGTTTCTTCTTTTGTTGAGTCCAAAGTCTATTTGGATGTGGGGAAGAGGCTTGGGGATATAATTAGGAAAAATTTATACAATATTCAAGGCTTATAAGGTGAGAGTATAATAGGATGTGAGGGGTGGTAATTATAGAGGGGAGAGGGTATTTTTATTATTTAATTCATTATTTAATTATTTTGGATCATGACTATCAATAGTGGGGATAGTTATTAATAAATTGATTATATAATGAAGGGTATTTAAATATTATGGTTCTTATATCATCCATACACTATCCATGACTAAAAAATCATGTATTTGTTAAATACTATAAATTATCATATTTTATTATTCACAAAAAATTCAACTATTTTAGAAGAATCCAAAAAACAAAAAGTAAAAAATATTTAAAACCTGTACAATTAAGAAATAGAATAAATTTTATGAAAATAATGAGAAACCACATTTTAAATTAAAATTGTTATTTATTCAAAAAATATCGATTTTAATATTATAACTGATTTTCTAACACATTGAAAAATTAATTAAGATCTCGTAGAGTAATTATAATAAAAAATAATAATTTATGAAACTATTTTATGAAAATAAATTTTATTTTATGTCATTATATTAATTATAAAATTGTAAATAAACATGTACATTTTAAAAAAAAATATCAACACTTTACTTATTATTCAAAAAATATATTTACTTATACTATGATATAATTATATTATATTTCAATTTATAATATGCTTAGATATTATTTATATTTTCATAGGTGAGGTTACTATTATATTGGCTAAATTACTATTATTAATGGTCATGTTAATATTTTAACGGTTAGGTTTGTATTCCATCAATATTGGTTCCTTAATTTCTATAAATATCACTTATTTCATTATTTCTTTAAAAGAATGATTTTTTTAATTGGGATATCTATTCTATGTGTGTGTTTTATTACATATATCACAATTAAAATAAGGGAAAAATTTAATTTATAAAAGTTTGGTTCGTTACAAACTTCACAACAACTTCATGTTTAGAAATATTGAAAAGTTCAACCAATGCATTTCTTAAATCAGGTGTTTGTCTTATTATATATCTAATATTATGGAAGTGAATTTCCCAAAGAGTTATTTATAATGGTTTTGGTTTAAAACCCTTAATATAATTTCTTAAAACTGTAAGAACCCGGAACTTCGTTCAGGTATGTTTTTCCTTTTTTCTGGAGTTTTTAAGAAAAATGGTTTTTCTGGAAATTTTCAAAGTACACGCCGTGTAATTTTTGGGTACACGCCGTGTACTCTGATCCGGCTCGAAGCCGTGTGCTGGCCGTGCCTGGGCCACACTCACGGTGTGTAGGGGTGACGTGGAGGCCGTTTTTGGAGGTGTACGGAAAGGACCTAGTACACGTCGTGTACTCTAAAATTACACGTCGTGTACTTTATTTTTTTCATTAAACAGACTGGGGTCGCGCCTAACCCCTATTTCCATCTTCTTCTCCAGTTTTTTACCGTCCAAGAGCGTCCGTATGGCCGGATCTTCGACGGAGTCCTACCTCGCCATCCCTTCTTTGATTTGAGCACGGTTAATTGCGTTGGAATCGTAGGGGTGAGTTATTCCTTCTGCTTGAGCTTTGTTTCTTGATTCCTACTTGTTTTCAAGTTATCATGGGATGAATGTTTTGTGCGTTTTCTCAGATCTACGTCATTCTAAGTGGAATCTATTGTCGAGGTTGACGTATATCGATCTCCTAGGATCGAGGTAGGTGGTTTGTGCCTTTCCGTAGAAAGTTGATGGATATTTTGTGCAATTTACACCAATACCCTTGAATAGGGTATTGAAAGTTTCCTGTTTTACCCTTGTTGCTTGCCTTCTTTTCTTGATTGCTTTGGTATAGGTTATTGCTTGTGATTATAGTATTTTGTTTGTGCTCAGTTTGCGGGCAATGCTTGTTCTACCTGTTTGGCGTTTTGCCAATTGCCATGCCTAGTTGTAGGATTGTGGACGGTTGCCTTGTTTTGCTGTTGAGTCTTAGTTGATAGACAAGTAGTTCTTGAGGTTTACTTGGATGATATATTTATATACACACGCTGAGCATGTTTAGTTATACTCAAGACTGTGAGAACCTAGAGTAGTAGACCAAAGGGGGAATTGACGGAAGGGCTTCTCTAGAGTGTCTTTAAATCACGATGCGAGACCAAAGGGAGAATTGACAGAAGGTTTTCTCCAGAGTTTCTTTTAATTACGATGCGAGACACATGGGGAATTGACGTTGAGTGCTTCCCCAGATATCCTTTAAAACGATACGAGACTATAGAGGGAATTGACGGTGAGTGCTTCCCCAGAGAGTCTGCTTAATTACGTAGCTGAACCAGAGGGGTGAAACTGTGTGTGCCTCCCAGAGGGTTGCTAGTACTATAGGTTGAACCATAGGGGTTAGACTGTGAGAGCTACCCAGAGGGTTGCCTGTTTTCTTCTTGTTGCCGGTTGCTTGCTTGTGTACTTTACTTATTGGAACTGTGGATTGTAGTTGCTTGTGCTTTTATGTTTACTGCTTCTTGTTTATTTACTTCCATGTATTCATTGACTATTAGGCACAAATCTTTGGGTGATTGCATACTGGTATTGTATCTCACACCCTGTTTGAGTCATTCTTTTGGGCCCAAGAAGACTATGTTGCTGTAGGTATAGATGAGGGCAAGCGCCCTTCTACTTCAGGATCTTGATTGCACCAGGAGTTGGGGAGCATGGGACCAATCCGTGGCTCAAGATGCTGAGGTGATTACTTTGTTTTCTTTTGAACTTGGTTTTAGTTGTAATTCAACACGTTG
Source organism: Viscum album (assembly GCA_963277665.1). Classification (NCBI taxonomy): domain Eukaryota; kingdom Viridiplantae; phylum Streptophyta; class Magnoliopsida; order Santalales; family Viscaceae; genus Viscum; species Viscum album. The sequence continues at coordinate 9,516,365 of OY728145.1, forward strand.
TTGTGTTTTCTGTTTTCCTTAATACTTTTACATGCTGCATCATTTTCATCATAGTTATATATATCTACATTTCTTCCGTTATTTGGTTTCTGTTGTTATGCATGTTGGTTGCTGCTTCTGCAATTTATTGTGGTTTTCTTACCTAGTATACCTTACTGAATGAGGGCATAGTTTCCCCACCGACTCACCAAGGCCCTCGCTGAGAGTCGGCAGCCTCTGGCGTTCGGGGAAACGTGCTTGAGGTCATGTGGCGAACCAGGTATGGGGCACCAGGGGAGGGGCCCCGGACTCGGGACGTTACAAAGTGGTATCAGAGGAGTTCTTTTCTCTTGATTTACTGTTTGGAGACCTTATCCAGGGATAGGACGAATTCGGTACTTGGCATTAAGCTGTGCTCGGGAGTAGCTAACCCGTGTACAGGGAAAAGCCATACTACCTCATTAATTGCAGTTTTCTGGTTTTGAGATTTTATGGTTGGTATGTTTTCACCTAGAGTGATTCGTCCAACTTGTGCGGTTATTGTTTTGATATTTTGGTTCTATTTCTGTCGCAACCCAATGAGACGAGAGCATGCCATCTCATGCATCATATAGGCACTTGTTGAAATCACATGTCATGCATTCTTGCCATGCCATCTATGGTGCATTATCAATTGCATGCTGTTGTGATAGGCTCTGTGTAGATTATGCATGTTTTTGTTATAGATGCTTGATATATTCTATGATTTTATGTTAGAAAACTATTTGTTTTGTTACTTGATTAAAAATGAACGCCGAATTTTGGTTCTTGAGGTGTTATGGGCCCTCACGGATCAGAATTTGGCACCTTTTCCCTTGTTTTAGTGTTTCTGGAATTCTACGCAGTTTCTGAGCTACTGCCCAGAAAAACCCAGAATACATGGCGTGTACTTTTTAGATACACGCCGTGTAGTTTTTAGGCCATGTCATTGACCATGTGGGAAGAACACGGTGTCATGGGAGTAACTTCGGGAACACGCCGTGTATTATTGGTACACGCCGTGTGAGTTCAGAGCCGTGTACCCAGCCATGTCACTAACAACACGGGCCAGGGAAGCTCAGGTAGAACACGCCATGTGTCTATAGGGAACACTCCGTGTAGTCTTGTCCAGGTACACGACCATGTCATGAACAACACGGGCCCGCGTTACCTTCTTTTCCATACACCGTGTTTGTTCGGAACACGTCGTGTAGTCTTGTCCAGGTACCCGGACATGTCACGAACAACACGGGACGGTGTCGCCTTCGCCTATGCACGTCGTGCTTGTTTGGAACACGCCGTGTAAGGTCCAGCCGTGTAGAAGGTTGTGTACTCAACAACACGGACCGCCAAAGCCTCGTCTAGTGCATTCCATGTTTGATTCAAGCATATAGTGTAGTCTTGGTTTGAGTCGGACCGTGTGGGTTAACCGTGTAAGGAGACTTGGGCAGGGGAATAGTTTTCAAGTACACGCCGTGTGTGGGGGTCAACACGCCGTGTAGTTTGTAGTGTACATGACTTGTAGGGCAGGGGTACATGCCCATGTCATTGGCTTAAGTAGTTATGTTGTGTAGTTTTATACACGCCGTGTAGTCGTGTTTTGCAATCTTGTGTGTTTTCTTTCCCCTGTTCCCGTTTTGTACTCTTGTATTCTCTGTCCTTGTTCTCCTAATCTAAGGTGTGCTTTTGATCTTTCAGAGCTATTCCTATGAGATGTCCTCCAGTTGTACGTCTGTCATCACGCAGTGATCAGACGCCAGACAGGGCTGATCAGGGACTTCCTGTCGATCCCCCAGCTGAGCCAGCCTTGGCACCGGTTGTTGTACCAGTTGCGGGCGCCGATGCACAGTTTAGGGAGGGTTTCATAAAACTATTAAAATTTAATTTTAAATTAAGTTTTCATAGTGTGACTAAATAGTTTTTTTGTTTGAACCTAGTGTGCATTCCAAGGTATCAATGAAATTGAATTTATAATAAAATAAGTATATTTTAAAGTCATGTGGTGTTAAATTCTCACCACCTTAAATAATTTTTTTACTCAAAATTTAAAATTTAAATTGGTTATCATGGGTTTTACATTAGGAAATACCATTGTTGAGAAGAAACCCACATCATAAAAGGGTTAATAAAATATCCTCTTAATAATAGAGAAATGGATGTAAGAAGGTCATTTAGAATAACACATAACTAGATTTCCAATTAGGAAAAGATAAGTGGTAAATGGGAACCTTAAAATTGAAGAAAAATGTAAATAATTATAGAGAGTGGTTGTGGTCATTGATCACAATCATGTGATTGATCAACGGAAAGTTAAGGGCCCCAAAAACATAAAAATTTGATGATTTAAAAGACCATAGAATTACTTAGATATGAATGTAATATGATAAATTTTTTGTTTTAAGATCATTCTCCAAAATACGAGGAATTATTTTACTATATTAGAATATAAGAAAATGTACTTGATACATTTTAAATTTATAATCACAATTTTATCCTTTGATTGTGCTTCGATAAATTTCCAATTCACCCCTTACTCCAAGAAATGAATAAAAAAATTAATTTCTTTTATGCAAGAAGCAATAAAATTAAATTTTAATGGATCATAACATCCGTAATAGAATGATACATCATTACTTCGATCTATAGTTATTATTATGATAAAACAGCTAGAAAAAGTTATCCAATATTCATAATGCTTCATATAATGAAGTAATAAATTAATATCTAAAATCTCTTCCAAAGTATAACATAAAATATTTAATAAATGATTAACCTTATGGATATTCCAAAATCTCAAATATCCATAAAATTAGAGAGAATTTTATTGAATTTCCAAAAATGAACTTATCCTTAATATCTCAAAAAACATGAAGTATCTCTTAATTGTTACATACCAAACATGTGAATAAAGTCATCATGTATTAATTTCAAACATGTTTATAACCTTAATTTCCATATAACCTTATTGAAAACATTCATGATTCCTTATTACATAAAGAAAACACAAGATATTTGATATATTATTTAAATCTAAAAATTTTGTCAACTCCATCAATGATAACATAAACCACTTTGTAAGTGAATTATTAATTAATTACATGGTTTTCTGTACTATCCAATTTAATTAATTCATACCAATAATCTCATCATCCCAACATCATTATCTCAACATCAAGAACATATTAAGGTCTTTATTTCCCTCAATCAAGTGTTTTCCACGATGTTCAACTTTCCACTGAATCACTTTTCTTGGTATTGATAAAACCTAATTTTATTGAATATTTTATTTATAATAAGTGAAAAAATTTCTTCACATTGTGTTAAATATGTTTATTTATAAAATATTTGGGATTAGATCATTCATTTGAAAATTTTAGGAAAATTCCAGTTTCACCCATTACGAATTCACTATAGTATTTTGAACATAAATAATTTTATTTGAATTATTTAAACTTTAAATTTTGGAAATTTGTTTTTGACATAATGATATACAACTTTCATTCAGGAAATTTGAGCAAAATCATTTATTTTATTAGACATAATGGTCCACGAAATCAAAGCTGGTCTGGACTCGCTAGATTGAACATTAGTTCTATATTTGGGCCATAAATGATTTATATGTGCTTGTATTATGCCCAAATTACAGATCCAGGAACCATTTTCTCACAAATAATCCCTTTTTAATAATATCATGTTCAATAGTTTTGTTTGTCAAACAAGCGGTTCAATTAGGATTAATTTATTTGGAATAATTTCCACATTCACACTTGAAACCTCTTAAAACCTAGCCCCCATCCACTATATAAATCGGTGTTTTTCTCATTTGGAGGGGTTGGAACATAAATTAAGAGATTTGAAGTAGAGGATAAGTGGTTATATATCATTTAAATTCACAATTGGAGGAGGGAATCTACCATGTTAGGATCTTCTCTAAAATGCTCTTCTTTTCATCTTCTTTATTATTATGTTGTTATAATTTTAATAAACTCTTAGTTTCTCTTCCATTTATTATATTATTTTAAATTTTAATCTTCTATTAATCTTACTTTTTTGTATGAAAATCAAATATTAGAAACAAGATTGAGATATACCCTTTCTAACTCCTTTCAAATGCAATTCGTTTCTACGATGACTACACTGCCCATGGAAGAGTAGTTTTCTTAGTAATCGATCGACCTTTTACCTTATTCATTCATTTATTTTTAATCATTAAGATACATTAATTCAAAAAATATTATCCTTGAATTGATTTCTAAAGTTATAAGAAACTAATAATGCAATTGAACAATTGACACAAAAACACGTGAGGTCGAGATTTGTGTAAATTGTGAGAGATCAAACTTAATCGGTAAAACCAAACCACACGGGATAAATTTTGTAGAGTTAAAATATAATTCATAAAATAAATTCATCCTTATTTATAAATTGTTTTTATAACCAAATTTACCATTGACCATAATCTAGTCTTATAACGACAATCAAAGTAGGGTGCTGTGATTGCATGTTCTGAAGCTCGCCCAAGGTTTAAATCTTTTCATCTTTATGGTAATGTTAGTTTTTGTAGTGTACAAATATTAAAAAATTAGGGGATCATAATTAAGTGGATGTTAATTTAAATGATAATGATAAATAATTAAGTGAATATGTAGAGTCAGATATATTACACCTTTTAAAATATTTTCTAAGAAAACATATTCTCATTTTGTTTTATCAATCTCATTTCAAAAACATAATGAAAAAAATGAAATCATATTAGAGAATACATTATCTAGCTTTATAAATGGTAAAAAAATCCCCCATCCCTAAGTAGTGTGTTTATTATATTTTATTTTATTTTTATAATACCTTTAATTTGTTGTTTAATTTACTTCCTCCTTTGAGAGACGACCTTGGTTAACCACTTTAGTACACTTAAGTACCCAAAAATCACACTTTATTTGAGAGCGCCCAGGATAGAGCCTTTTAAATTGGCGCTGTTATTGGGGAGGAAAGTAATTTTTTCAACCAATTAGAATTATTTATTTTATTTTTTTATTTTTTTATTTTCTTCTCCTCTTTCTTTATTTCTTTCACCTTTCTCAAGTTTTCATTTTTTTTCTCTCTTCTTTTCTTTTTATCAGACCATCAACCCAAACTTGTTATCTTTTTATTACAGTTCACTTTTCTTCATTTAATTTTTATTTTATTTATGACATAAAATAATCCCATTGATCTCTTAGATATTTACCCTGAGATTGAGCACAAACTTAGGGCTCGAATTTGACATTTTCAATCTACGGGAAGTTTCAACATTCAACCAGTTGGAGAATTCCGGCATTATTTTAACATTAAAATTGGAATAAATTATAATTAAAACATAAAATAAGAACCAATGGATGAAAATAATAATAATTAACTTAATAGAAACATTTGAGAATTGGCTGCACCCAATAATAACTATCAACCAAATTGTATTGCATACCAAAACCTCAAATCGGAATTTGAATTCAAACTTGGGTTAATTCACCTTCTTCTAAAGTTTCATGGATTATCTAGTGAGGATCCAAAAAAACTTTTAAAATAATTTAATGTTGTTTTCTCATCCCTTAAACCATGAAATTTATCTGAAGATCAAATAAAGCTAAGGTCATTCCCATTTTAACTTGATGGAACTGCAAAGGATTGGATGTATTTTTTTAAACCTGAAGATGTAACATGTTGGAATGATTTGAAATGATTTTATTATAGATATTTTTTCTAGCATCAAGATCCATTTCTATTTGTAAGGATATCTTAGGGATCAATCAAGCACAAGGGGAGTCAATGTATGAGTACATTGAGCAATTTAAGAAGTTGTGTGCAAGCTATTCACATCACCAAATTAGTGAGCAACTCCTTATCCAGTACTTATATGAAAGACTCACACATGTGGAGAGTATCATGGTGCATGTTAAATCTGGAGAAATATTGGTGGACAAAACACTAGTAGCCACACATGCATTTATTGGCAATATGGAACAAAAATCCTAACAATATGGTGATCGAGGTACACCACATGTTAGAGGAGTACACCAGGTAAATACATCTTCTCTTGAAATCCATTTAATTGATACGAAGTTGGAAGAATTGAACACTATGGGGAGACATATTGATTTGTCTCAAAAGATATCCAAACCCAATCCTATGATACACTGTGGAATTTTCACTAAATCAGACCACCTGACTGATTGTTTCCCCCAACTACAATAGACATAAGATTGTTTAGCGGTATTCCCTAGGAGATAATATCAACAAAAACAACAAACACATCCCCATAATAAGTATGATTCCTTTGATCCAACATACAACCAATGGTGGAAGGATCAATGAGACATGAGGTATGACTCTGGAAAACAACAAAGGCACCCTTTCCAACAAATTTTATAGCAACCTATACCTTACCAGCATGGTTTCCAACAATCCCAAATGATATTTGAAGCTCAAGCATCAAAAATTCAACAACAAGAGACTTCTCAACCAAAGGAATATTTTAATACTGATGATAATTTTAAACAAATTGTTTTTAAGCAACAGAATGGGCTGAAGAGTCAAGGTTCAGAGATGAGGGAGTTGAAGACTCAAATGATCCAGATTACCACCGCCCTCCATGAACTGGTAAGTAAGAACTCATGAAGTCTTCCTTCCCAACCTACTCTAAATCCCAATTGGAATGTTATTTTCATCACATTGAGAAGAGGTAATCAAAAAATTGATACTTCTTCACCTACCATTCCACCGAGATTCACCTCAACCGCGGAGAGGCCCTATTCAAGAACCATTGATGAGCTAACCAAGTAGAAATAAAAAGTTAAGAAAAATATTAATGATGTTCCTCCTAAACCCCTTCTATTTCCAAATAGTGTTGTACAAACCAAGAATATGTCTGAAGATTTTATTCAAAAATAAATTTTGGATACATTAAATAATGTTGAGATCAACATCCCTCTACTTGAAGCAATACTGTAAATACACAGGTATGCTAAATTTTTAAAAGAACTTTGTACTAATTGAAGAGGGATCAAGGGAAATGAGAGGGTCAATCTTGGAAGGAATGTGTTAGCTCTCATTACACCAACTCTAGCAATGCTAACAAAGTGAAAGGATCCCAGGACATTCAACATACCATGCACCATAGTGGAATTACACTTTTCATATGCTTTATGTGATTTAGGTGCTTCCATAAATGTGATGCCTCACTTTGTATTCTATTATTTACAGGTTGGTGAGTTGAGACTGATGATAGTAGTGGTGCAATTCGAAAACAGAGCTATAACATATCCACCAGGAGTCCATGAGGATGTACTTGTTCGGGAAAGAGACATGATCTTTCCATTATATTTCTACATGATTAACATGGAGGATGATCAGTTAAATTCATTTACCAGCATTTTATTAGGTATTCCCTTCCTAAAAACTGAAAAACCAATCATAAATGTCTATGAGGGCACACTTTTTCATATAGTTTGGAGATAAAGTTGTGATATTTAATGTTATGGACTCCATGAAGTACCCCTTAGAGGACCATTATAATTTTTTTATCTCCCATTTTAAACCCCCAAATAAAAACCATATGGAATTTGATTATCCTATTCTTAGGGTGATTATGAGTATTGGTTCTAGTTTGATGTCTAATGGAAGTTATACACATATTTCTAATACAAAAAACACTCTTGGATTTGATTTTGAAATGGATTAATATTCTGATTTTCATAATTCTCACTCCGATTAGGACATGGAGGTTGAGTATGTTGATGGATTTGATGCTTTATTCTATGATTATAATGATGTATATTCTGATACTGGTGTTCATTGTGCACATGTTTCAGTTACTTAAATTTCTCCATCCATACACCACCCCAAAATTGGAACTCATGCCATTGACACTAAATCTAAAATACTCATACTTGTTAAGTGGTTAGAAATTACATTTTATCATTGCTAACAATATTCCTTTAGAACATGAAGATTTTTTTTGAATTTTTTAAGGGAGAACATCAGGGATATCGGGTGGACCTTGGCTGACATATCTATTATTAACTGCTCCATTTTCATGCATATGATTCTTTTGGAGGATGGGGCTAAACCACTGAGGTAGCCACAAAGGAGAATGAATTGAACTCTTCGGCAAGTTTTTAAAAAAGTTGTTGAAACATTTCTCGAGGTAGGTATAATTTATCAAATTTCATATTCTCAGTGGGTAATTCCTATTCAGTCTGTGCCTAAGAAAAGTGGTGTGACTATTGTCAAAAATGATAAATAGGAGTTAGTTCTAATGGGGGTGCAAAATAGTTGGCGTGTGAGTATTTAATATAGGAAAATAAATCAGTCCACTCACAAGGATCATTTCCCCCTATCATTTATTGATCAAATGCAAGATAGAATAGCTGGGAGAACACAAAATTATTTCTTGGATGGATTTTTTGAATATTTTAAGGTTCTTATTACTCTGAAGGGTCAGGAGAAGACAACATTCACTTGTCTATTTAGTATGTTTTCCTACTAAAGGATGCTATTTGGTCTTTTCAATTCCCCAGGTACCTTCCAAAGATGCATGGTGAGTATTTTTTTTAGATTTCATTGAGACCAACATGGATTTATTTATGGATGATTTTACAGTGCATGGGTCTTCATTTTATGATTGTATCTCTAGTTTGGGAAAGGTTTTGAATCATTGTATTGAGAATAATATGGTCTTAAACTTTTAAAAGTATAATTTCATGGTAGAGCATGATATTGTCTTAGGGAATGTAGTGTCAAAACATGATATAGAGTTTGATAGATATAAGGTTGATATTATTTCATCACTACCCTATCCTTCATGTGTGCGTGATTTTAGATCTTTTTTAGGGCATGCAAGATTTTACCATTGCTTCATCAGTGATTTTCGTCAGATTTCTCTTCTTATGTCATGATTACATCAAAAGGATTATGATTTTGTGTTCGATGATTCTTGCAGGAATTCCTTTGATGAGATAAAACAATGTCTAACCACTCCACCAATCATATATCCCTCACGGTGGGACATTACATTTGAGTAGATATGTGATGCTTCAAACATCTCAGTTGGATCAGTCTTATCACAAAGGGTGGAGGGATGTTCACATGTGATCGCCTATGCTTATAGAACATTGGATTCCACCCAATAAAACTACAAAATATGAAAAATGAGTATCATACTATTATATTTTATTCAGATATATTCTGTTAATATTTATTAGGCTCTGAAGTAGTTGTTTTTTCTGACAATATAGCTCTGAGGTATCTCTTGAAGAAGCCAAATCTAAAACCCAGACATATCTGATGGGTGATTCTTCTTCAAGAATTAAATATCGAGATAAATTATTAGATGGTTTCAGAAAAACTCTTGGCAGACCACATGAGTAGGATTACTCACACATTAGAGGCTAACACCTTGGACAAGGTACCACTTCGGGACACTTTCCCCAATGAGCATCTTTATTCCACATCAGGTATGCATCCTTGGTATGATTATTTAGTCAACTACCTTATTGCCTCTAAATTTCATGAAAATTTAAATAAAATTCAAATCCAAAAGTTAAAGAGTGAGTCAATATTTTATTTTTGGGTTGATCTATACCTTTGGTGCATGTGTAGTGATCAAGTTATTAGGAAGTGTGTTCTAGTTCATGAGTTTGAGACTGTTCTATATTTCTGCTATACACTTTCATGTGGAGAACACTTTGGACCCCAACGAACAGCTAGAAAGTGTTAGACTATTGATTATATTAGACTAGATTATTCCATGATTCCCATGAGTTTTTCATGTCATGCTCTCATTTCCAACACACTGGGAACATTTCTAGGAGACATGAGATGCCCCACAACCCATACGATTTTGTGATATTTTTGATGTACGAGGATTTGATTTTATGGGTCCTTTTACTAGTTAATTTGTTTTTTGTATATTTTGGTTGATATTGATTATGTGAGTAAATGGGTGGAGGCCAAGGCCACCAACGCTAATGACTCTCATGTTGTAGTCAACTTTGCCAAAGAAGAAATTTTTTTTTTCAGGTTTGGAGTACCAAAGGATATCATTAGTGATCAGGGGACACACTTTTAAAATCATAATTTGAATTCCCTACTTCATATGTATGGGGTGACACAAAAAACATCAACACCATACCACCCACAAAAAATGACCAGGAGGATGTTTGAAATCGGGAGTTGAAATAAATTTTGGAAAATCCATGCAGCCGGAAAGGAAGGATTGGATCAAGTGATTGGATGATGCGATATGGGATTATAGGAAAGCATAAAATACACCCATCATAATGTACCCATTTCAGATTGTTTTTGGAAAAGCATGTCATCTCCCTGTGGAAGAAGATCATCAGTCTTATTTGGCTATAATGAAATACAACATAGATTTGGACCAAATTGGAATCCAAAGGAAGATGAAAATTCAAGAGCTTGAGGAGATTCTATTTTCATCCTATGAGAAATCAGGTATCTACAAGGAAAGATCAAAATCAGGTCATGATAGAATGATCTAACAAAGGGAGTCTCATGTTGGAAAGAAATTCCTTCTATAAAGTTCATGACTGAAGCTAATGCCTGGTAAGTTTCATTCCAAATAGTTTGGTCCTTCTATTGTATCTAATGTTTTTATTTATAGTGAAGTGGAGATCACATAAGAGGACACTATAAGGATCTTTACAGTCAATGGGGAACACCTAAAGCAATACATTGAGGGAATTTATACTAGTTTAGTGGATTTAATCAAACTTCATAACCCCATAATCACTTAAGAATATCAAGCTATTCCTAACCCTTTCACTTTTATATTCTTTTTCCTATTTAAAATTATGTATTTAATGCACTCATATCATTTAATAAGTTCACATTTTGGATAATGAAATATTTTAAGTGTGGGGGAGGGGACAACATTTTGGGGTAGATACTTAGGATTTTCATTTGTGTATTTTGTGTGTATTTTCTATTAAGTTTTTTTGTTAAAATTTTGAAAATATAAACCAAAGATATCATGAAACATTTTCATGTGGACCTTATGAAAAATGAATGTTTTCAAATTTCATTGGTAGAATTATAATCATGAGTAAGATTTCATCATCAAGGGTTTTTTTTATAAAAATTGAAGTCATCGATGATATGATTAGTTGTGTCATTATAAAAAAAGTTAGATTATCACATCATTATTTGTTATATTTGTTCATGGTAAATTGTGTCATTGATTTATACACAAAAATTTTCACTCAACCATGACTTGTGAAAATTTTCCTACTTAATTGAAGGTATACTCAAGTTAGGTAAAAAAATCATTGGTTGATCCATACATTCATTTCTCTTCTGATCAGTTTTAGAACTATACCGAATTGACCTATGCATGTGTACCTATTATCCAACTATTGTATGCTCTAAAAAACAAAAATAAAATGAAATTAAAAATATGGGTTGTGTCTTGGGAAGGTCAAAACCCACTCTTATTTGACCCTTGATCTTGTTATAACTATTATAATTAGTGTTGTGAGGAGATCAAACATGGGTTGAGAGTTGAGTGTGATATTTGTTTCAATTGAAACTAAAAAAACAAAAAATAATAAACGAGGGGAGTGATGAAATGTGAAACATATGGGGATATCTAGGTCGGGAGCTTAAAGTTTGACTTTTGGGAATTCTTAAGTGAGTGGGTCATGAAATTCAATTTCAAAGTAATGTAGAACAGGTTTCCTGAATTAAACCATGTAAGAAGAATTGTTTAACTTGACTTTAATATAATGAATAAAGGGTGTATTTATGAGCTTGTAATGGTTTTTACACACACACGTGGAGAATTAATGGCATGGTAGAACCATGACTAGAAAGAATGGTTTTCGCTATGATTAGTGTTAAGAATCACATTAGATTTTGTTTGGACACAATTTATGAGACAATGAATTTAATGTAAATTGACATTGACTCTTGATGGTATTCTTACTTCACCTATATTTCCACTTTGTATTGAGAAATATGAACATACATATTTTGTAACAACTTTTTTTGAATACATGATATGAGGTTTTTCCTAGGAGTGCAAAAGGGTAAGTGTGGAGGAGTAGACAAAACATAATTTTAATGAATATTTTATTTATAATAAATGACAAAATTTCCTCAAATTGTGTTAAATATGTTTATTTATAAAATATTTGGGATTAGATCATTCATTTTATTTTTTTTTTGATAATTCCATTTTTACCCTTTACAAATACACTGTAGTATTTTGAACATAGAGAATTTTATTTGAATTATTTAAACTTAAAATTTTGTAACTACGTTTCTGACTTAATTTTATACAAATTTTATTCAGGAAATATGAGCTAAATCATGAATTTGATTGGAATTAATGGGACATGAAAACAAAGTTGGGTTGGAATCAATAGATTGGACATTATTTCTGTATTTAGACAATAAATTTTTCATCCATGCTTGGATTAGACCCAAATTTGGAGAGGAACTTGATGAATTTTTTTTGCACAAATCAACTATCTAGAAGGACTGCTGGTTTATGTGTTTCGAGGTCAAATAGGTGGTGAATGTTTGATTAATTTATTTGGGCATATTTCCCCGTTCACACTTGAAACCTATTAAAACCTAGCTTCCTATCCACTATATAAATTGGTGATTTTCTCATTTGGTTGAGATGTGAATTAGGATATTGGGAGCATAGAATAGGTGGTTCCATACCATTTCAATTTAGAATTGGAGGAGTGAAGCTACTAAGCTAGGATCTCTTCCTAAATTCTCTTCGTTTTATCTTCTTTGTTGTAATGTTGTTGTACTTTCAATAAAATCTTATTTTCTCTTATATTTATTCAATTATTTTTAATTTTATTATTCTATTAATCTTTCTATTTGGGCTCGAAATCAAATAGTAGAAAGAATATTGGGGTTTAACCTTTCTAAATATCTGAAAATGTAATTCATTTCTATGATGACTACGCCGCCCATGGAAAAGTAGTTTTCTTAGTAGTCGATCGACCTCTTACCTTATTAATTTATTTATTTGGAATCATTAAGATACTCTAATTAATCAAATATGATCCATTAATTGTGTTTTAAAATTAGAAAAAACTATGAATACAATTGAACAATTGACACAAAACATGCGAGGTCGAGATTTGTGTAAATTGTGAGAGTGGAAACTTAATTGGTAAAACCAAACCACACGGGATAAATTTATAGAGTTCAAAAATAATACCTAAAATCAATTAATTATTATTTATAGAATAGATTTATGACCTAATTTACCACTGACCATAATCCAGTCTTAGAATGAAAACCAAAGCAGGGTGTTGTGATTTCATGTTCTAAAGGTCGCCTAGGGTTTAACTCTTTTCATCTTTGTGGTAATGTTAATTCTTATAGGGTATGAAGATTAAAAAAATTAGGTAATAATAATTAAGTGTATGTTAAATTAAATGATAATGATAAATGAGTAATTTAAGAGGTAGAGTTAGATCTATTATGCATTTTAAAATATTTTCTAAAAAACATATTCTCGTTGGATTTTCTTAATCACATTTTAAAAACAAAAAGAACAAATAAATGCAATCTTCTTACAAAATACATCATCTAGATTTATAAATGGTAAAAAAATCCACATCCCTTTTAAGTAGTATGTTTCATCTATTTTATTTTATTTTTAGAATACCTTTAAGATGTTTCTTAATTTACTTCCTCCCGTGAGAGACAACCTCGGTCAGCCACTCTGCTGCACTTAAGTATCTAAAAATCACACTTTATTTGAGAACGCCCACATCAGCGCCTTTTAGGTACCACTAAACACATTCTTTCAAATATTTTATAAAATATTAATGTAGAATAATCCTTATATATTTCATGATTCTTATAACCATAATATCATTAGTAAAATACATTTACAACATGATTAAAGGATCCAAATACAAAATCACATTAATGATTACACTTTGATTGTATCAATATATTAATATTAACCATGACCCCTTAGATTATGTTTATATATATTCACTTGATGCTTGGGGAATTCATTTGCATAATTACTCATCTCCTTACAGTTGAAACACTGAATAATAGTTTTTTATTCATATTTTCTTCTTTTTCCTCGTGATCCTTTTCTATAAAATTATTAAAAACTCTCAATCCCTTCAATAATTTCCAAGGAGATTCTTTATTAAGTTATCACATGTGAGAAAACCCTTATTTTCCTTATTCCCTTTATTTTTTCTTTTTTATACCATCATATTATTATATTTATTCCCTTCTAATCCATAATACTTATATAATTCTTTCTCTTTATTATTAGAACAAGATACCATGTACTCATATGACGAGAATATTTGGGATACTATTTTCCTTCAAAATATTGTCTAAAAAACATGAAAGAAACAATAAATATTACCCTTTGGATTACATGAATTGATGTTGTTACCATTCCTTATTCCATAATACATTTCTAAATGATGGAACATACCTAATTAGATCATATCACTATGAAAAAAATTATAATACCAAATCTAGTGAAATACATAATTTTGTTTTCAAAATTTATGCATATATAATCTCACAATTAAAAACATGGTTTCTTTGGGAGTATCTTATTTGTTCCAATCCATCATAATTCATTGTAAATAAAATATTAATTATCCTATTAACATCCCATAGGAGTGTCAAAATAGGTGCATAGTAAGGAAAGTTTTCATGCACCAAGTGATGATCCGGTCTAGATTGATGTGCTATTTTCATAGTTATTACCCATTGGTATCTATGTTTCATAACCATTTCCATTAGTACTATCAATACACAAATGTATTACTAGGAAACCTCTCATAATATCTTTATTAAAAAATAATAGGGTGTTCTTATAAACTATCCTTAAAGTTAATTATTGGGTTATGTTCCCTAATCTATGTTTTCATTAATCTAGTTTCCATGGAATCTATTAAAATTCCACTAAAACCAACTATAAAAACCCCAACCCCAATAGTCCGGATATAGTGTGTTATTTAAAAAATTGGCATTAGATACAAGGAATCACATCCTAAAGGACCAAATAGTTTAGTTGTCTAAGTAAACCAGATGAATACTTGAGTCTCTAAATAAAGTTTAATATAAAAATTACAAAATAATTTTTTAATAATAACATTATTCTCTATATTATATACTTTCATATAAAAGATAGTTATTTTTATGGATTCTTGAGATAGGAAACAAAATAATGGTGATATAAAATTCTAAATAAGGGTTATGTAAAATGGAAGATATCATGAATCAATAATGAATAATCACTATAAAAAGGTAAATAATTGCTTACACATACCATTTAAATAACTTGATAGTATGAATAGATAAGGAACAATCAAAATAGAAAGTAAATAACTAAATACAAGTACCATTATATAAATAACCTAAGAATGAAATACATATAGAGATAATATCATTGTTAAAATATCATGAAAAATAAAAATAATAGAATTATTAATTAATTAAATACTTTTTTATCAGATTTTATGTTTCACAGGAAATGATACCTTTTTTATCAGGATATATCATCAAGAAAATATAAAATATACTTGGTAAAAACCCATCTGGTTTGGCCAAATGGTTATTTTCATGAGACTACTAATGCATCAAGGGGACTAAATTTTAAAATACCTATACCATGTATTCCATTTCCAAATAATTACTCATATATTGAATAATTGATTTAATTCATAAACCATGTTACTTCTCAAATATCTATATTTAGTAAAGGATACAAATTTTCCAATATCTCCCAGTTAATAAAAAAACATTAAAAGTAATCACCATATATAAAAATAGAATATGGTTTAATCAAAAATAATATCCAACACTCAATAATATGGTTATTTAAGATAAAATGAATTTACAACAATAAATTCTTACAATAATGTGATTATGTTAAGGGAATTTCTACAATCACAAAAGAAAGTGAGATTTCACAATAACTCTTTCCATTTGGTAATATTCAATTCAAATTCCCTTGTATGATATAATTCAAATTGAAACTTCAAATACCATGATTAATGAATTATTAATTATATTACATGTGAAATTTGAAGTATATACACCATATAAAAGATAATTGGTGTATAATAATAACAAATTATCAAAGGAATGTAAATTGTGACAAAATCAATTACCTCTCGCATCCTTTTGGTGGAATGTTCCTTAACCTCATTTATAGTGGTTATAAACATGTTATTAGAATATTATAGAACCATATTAATATTTAAAATATCATATATTATCCTTTTATTATATCTTATCACCCATTATTTAATAATATTTTATTATTTTCATTAGTTTAGAAGATAATTACCATTTTTCCTTCTTTTGTGTTTTTTCATGAATGATACGGCTATTTACCATATTATATAGTTTCATAATATTAATAATAATAATTACATAATTAACATATTTATAAATAATTTATACTTTTATTACCAATCAGGAATTATGTTTATGAATAATTAAATATGTTACGATCAAGGAGGTAGTAGGTCATATGTACGAATGAGTAACTTTTCCATTCATTTCAATGATCAACATGGAAAAGTAGAAAGTAATATTTTTCCATTACATAATTATAATAATATCATACATATGATATTATATACATATATATGGATATGTCATCTATGTGTTGTGGTGATGAAAAGGGAGTTGTATCCCTTCGTAAAGGTGGTAGTCCACACGTACATGAATGATGTTACCATCTTTACGTGAGTGAAATGGAAAGAAAGAAAATGATATTTAATATATATTTTTGAGTTATATATATGTCATTAATATAATAATTATTTAATTTATATGACATGTAATAATTGAATTTATCTATTTCATCTTCCATGTAATGCCTTAGTGAAAGACAAATCACATCGATTCGCGTGCCGGTTGTCGACCATACTCATGAGCGGCGTTATCATATCTCCTTTGGAATGGAATGAAAAAAATAAGATATAGTTACTACATAAGTATAAATATATTATGAATATATTATATAAAATTCATATATAATGTCATACCTAATAGTGAAATGTGGTAATCTAAGAATTAATGACAACGATTCGTGAGATGATAGTATGTCGTACACATGAATGACGATTTACAAACCCATTTGATGGAAGTTGGGATTGGTTTAGATAATTAAATTATTATTTCAACATCATATTATATATAGTATACTAAGGTAATTATATCATCTTGTTTTAATATGAATTAGTGGTGGTTGAGAATGAAATAAATTAAAGACCCTTATTAAAGAACATTACCTCTTCTTCTAGTATCTTCCTTGGGGTTTCACTAAAGCATTACTAGGTTGGGTTTATACCAAAACTAATGATTATAGTATGAGGGTAGGGAATTATTTTATTTATTTGGGAAGGTATTGGTAGAGATCAGGAGGTTTAAACATATAAATAATAGAGGAGACTGAGTTACCATTTATAGTTGAGGAGGAGTGACATTTTTGTAAATACCAAAAAGTATTCACTATTGGGAGCTCAATATTATTGTAATTGGATTCTAAATTGGTAAATAAAGGTTTGGAGGGATGATATTGTCTATAAATACATACACCACATATTAAACAACATGTTTTAATCATTTTTACCTAACATCTATGTTTCCCTACTTTTACCATTTGGGTTTCTCAATATAGTAACTAGTATTCTAACCTTGGTAATTTATCCTCTAAGAATGAATTAAAGTGATAATTATTAAATAATTTGTTCCAATATGTTATAAATATAATATATAATTCTAAAAAATATACATCAAATGTGTGTTGGAAATTAATGTTAACACAAGCGTATAGGGCATACAAAAACAATTATTTAACCTTTACTGCGACAATAGAGTGTTTACTATTTATGGGTCAATACATTCATTGAAAAACAAAAATTGGTAAATGAATGAAAAATAGTCAATATTTCTTATCATTTAAAAATCACATGGAATAATATAGTATTTTTAGTAATTTTTAATCTTTTAGGAAAATATAATTTTTAATAAAATAACATTAATGTCAGTTTTGATATTATTCATTTAAATTGACTTTTAAAATATCAAGTAAATGATGTAATTTGAATAAATTTTGTTCACAATTTTTAAAAAATATATATTCATCTTCATAAATAATGGGAAAAAATAATTTATTCAGTTTACTTAAATTTTAATATATTTAGTATACTTTATTTTAATTAATTGTTAAATAAATAATTTCTATGTTGACATTTCATAGTCATTTTAGGTTATTATTTTATCTCTAAAAATAAATGATAACTTATTATTATTAAAAAATTAATTTAAATTTAAAAATAATATCTATAACTGAACCTATGATGATTTTTTCAATATCCCAAAGCTTTATAGATATTAAAAGGGAGAAAGATCCTTATTTTATTTTTTCTTACATAACTTATTATATGGATCAATTTCATTTAAAAGTGTCCCAAAACTCATAAATATATATCTTAAGATTATAAGGGTTTCAATATAGATAGAAAATGGATGTTGGAAAAACTGTTAGGTCATTTCTAACCATAATCTTCTTTCATTAACCCCTGCTGAAACTATTTTTAAATTAAACATAGTAATTCATTTTTATTGTTTTCAATATTCATTTTGTTATGAAATTATATTGAAATTTTTAGAAATTATAAATTATTCAGATTCTAAAAATGAAATAAATTTTGTCCAAATTAAATTCATTGAATTGTAAAATATTTAATTTAAAATTAATCCTACTTATGTGAAGAGAAATCAAGTTTTTAAAGATAAAATATTCAAAAGTTTACAATATTTTTAAATAAACATTCAATATGAAAATGATTCCAGTGACATAAATTGGATTAATTGACATAAAATTGAACTAATTTTATATTAAAACCAATTCAAAATATAATTTTACATTGTAAATTATTTTAATGAAAATTTAGTTTTCAATAAAAATTCTGTATTATTCACAATTAATCAAAAAATGAAACATTTCTGAAAAATCTAAAAATTCACCTTGAGATAATTTTAATATGTTTATTTTAAAAATTAAGTTTATTTGGTAAAATATATTTTCTAAGAGATTGAAAATTGAATTTCAAATTATGTGTGAAAAGTGTGACTAAACAGTGTTTTATTTAAACCTAGTTTACATTACAAGCTATCAAAGAGATTAAATTAATTCTAAAATAATTATATTGCAACGTCTTGGGCGGGGGGGGGGTTCACTTATTTCCACTAGAATAATCATATTCTATCATGCATTTTTTTATTCCATTTTTCAAGAATATATGGATAGAATTTTTCTGTTGATGAATACATTTCCTATAATTAATATATAAGTTGGGAACATCACCTTTACCTCAAATATATAGATAATGAAATTGTATATACCTTAAAATTATGACCATAAATCTTCTTATTTGGTCTCAATATAGGGTCTAGATGTTATACTCATCATATAAGTGGAAAAATACTGACATGGTTGAGCTTGAACCAAAAATATAGTCTAAAAAACACCCAATCACCCTTATTATCTAAAACCTATGTGATTTATAAGAAATATATCAAAATAATAAACTTATGATGTTAGGTATCTCACAATTAATAGGTAGTAGAGACTCAAAATATGAAAAATTCAACTCTATTATACATGTGACATATTTTGTGACACTCCATGAGGTATACATAATTGGTAATATAGTTCTAAAAACCCATTTTATGAATCATGACTATATTTCATATCCCCATGAAACAATTTTACTCATGATAACCTTAAAATTTCATGAAAAGTAATAATAATTCATGAAAAAATTTAGTTATGAATGTCTCAAAGTAATAAAATGAGATTTCAATTATCATTACAATGCATGAAATATATATCAATATATTCACATAGGTAGTAAATGAAGATTAGTATTAAATTAAAAAATTATTTTGACTATGTGTGATGAATTTCATATTTTGAAACAATAATTGAATATATAAAAAAGAATACATAAGCACTAGTATAGCATATAATATATTATAAACTATCATATCAAATTTATATTTATTGTAATTTTTGTTTTTTATTAATCGCATTACATAATTCCTTCAACATCCAGATGTTACCTTATAATAAGAAATTTCCCACTAATCATCCATTTAGTAATATAGTTTTAATAGTATTGATGTTTTGGAATCATATTACTAATGTGCAACTCCTTGAAAAAATTGAATCTCCCTAACTTTATAGCATCTAATGTTACAGTGTTTATAATTTTAATTCCCTACATAGAACTTTTTTTATGTTCATCATCAAAATCCTTAGTTTTTCTTTCAACTAAAAATTCTCCCTGAAACCTTGTCAAAACTCATGTATCTTTAACATTTTATTCTTAACATAATATACCAGACTCTATTAGGATGTAGTGAAATTCAATTTCTTACAATAAAAAAATGATTCACATTAAAATTCCCTTTATAAATATTACTTAATCATTTTAGGACATTAAGTTAAATTTTATTTGATATTTTCAGTAGAATATTCTTTCATTTGTTAACTATGAATATCCGAATTCCAAATATAAAACAACTTTCTTATTCAAAAAATATAATTTTCTAGATTATTAACTATGATGCAGGAACAAAATATTTTGTGTTTAGAAATAAAACCTCATCAATTTTTGTGATAATACATAACATATAAAAACTAACTAATTTTTAATGTCTCGAATTCTATGGGGTTGAATTATTTTTCTAAATTTTTTATTGATCATATATTCCACTATTTATTGTGGGATTATATTTCCATATTATCTATGATAAGAAAATTATAAGTTAATAATACTCTTATCCTTTTCTCCTTCACATTTATGTCATATAATATTTATTATTTACACAATTTTTTATCAAAATAATTATTTAATTTTATTATTAAACAATCAATTGTTTGTGAAAATAACTTCTTATCACATAAGAAGTAAAATATTTGAAAATAATAAAATAATTTTCATGATCAAAACCTAAATTATGTTCTCTATATCATATATCACCATCATGGGACAACCCCTTTCTCTAAAAACTGATTCCATCTTTTACCCTTTTTTCTTAAACTCTTTTAACACTTCTGAACTTTAGTGTATTTACAATATTTTATAAAAATGTAGTTAGTACTGTATATTATTGACAAAAGAATAGTGGATTTTTTTAACACTAATACCTTAGATTTAATCTCAATGGTTTTTCTTTCAACCCATCCAATATTTCTTATAGTTCCTTTTCAAATAGATATTTTTTTAATAAGTAAATGAATTGTATATTCTTCATATTATTTAGATTATTTTGTGTTGTGGAATCTCTAAGGAATATTTTATTTTCTCCATAGTAAAAAACATTAACCCTTATTGTTCTAACCCCTAATTATTTCGAATGATTATAAACTTCCCATATCTTTCTAAACAATCCCAAACATATTACAGAAATCATCTAAAATATTCTGGAATTAATTCCTGGTATATATCATAAATAACTATCACAACTATTTTCCTTAATGATTCCCACTTCTAGATAAATCTAACTATGTGAACATATCCTCTCCCGTTATATTAAAAATCCTTTCAAATTTAATACCTGATTTGAGAACGATGTTCATTAAAAAAATTCATTGAGAGATGGATTTCAACACATAATACCTCTCATGCCTAGTATATCCCTAACAAATAATTTTAAGGTTTTCTATCATATTATATGAATACATGGAATCATGTTTATTTTGTGACATGGATTTCATAATCATAGGAATAAGATTTGAGACATATAGTGAATCTATAATATAATTATCATAGGTATAGAAATATGTTTCTTAAAAAACATAACCAATCATTTTCTTTTGATGCTATCCATCCAAAACATAGAATCATCCTATATTCATAAGAAATGTACTTATGTTCTAGTACCCATAATGGAAATTACATCGATTAATTTTTTTCTTATCCAATATAGATTTTATGTTTAATAATGAAGATAATGATGATATTATCTATAACATAATATTTTATCAAATGAGTTTCATGTTTAATATTCATTTAATATTTAATTATATTATATGGGATCCAAATAAAATGAAAACCCCTTTTAAACCGATTAATACCATTTTTAGGAGAATATAAAGACCTCACCGAGACTAATACTTGGTATTATATTAAAAATTTCATGCCTATATCTGATAGATAACTATTTGAAATCATATCATTTATACCATATGATAGTTTATTGAATATACATTTACAAAAATCATTTATTGAAATTTAATCAACTTGATTCATCTAGTATAATAACACGTATTGTTTTACAACAATGTTTTATACATGAAAATTCATTGAACATGGAATATAATGATTAGGGTCAACTCATTACATTCTTTCCTTACTTAAGATATTCCATAAGAAAATAATGGTACATGTAACCGATACTAAATATCAAGGTATTTAAAACATTAACCTTTAATGTAATCATGCAATTCATATTCTAAAAGGGTTCTAATATCACTATGTTTCCTTATATTATTACCATTATATTTGATTGATTTTAATTATTTAGTTTTGGAGACTATATACTATTTATTTAATAAAAATGATCAAACCATATTAATGTATAAATATTTACACAACCGATAGTTTTTGTTACACACCAATAAATATATACTGAACATATTTATAGTTATAAAAATTCATCCTATGAATAAGGTACTAGAAATTTTAATATAATTTATCATTATATGAAACTAAAAGTCCACTCATGAGTAATAATGGATTTATGGATAGCCATCCCACACTTTTCCTGAACAACTCATAAGCCTCCAGGATTGTAGAGAGTATAGGATTTAATCTATCTACATCTAGATACATTACTCAATATTGAATATATTTTTTTCAAAACTATAATGAGTAATATGTATAAACTGTATTCAACAACTATATTTTAGTAAATAACATTAATTATAAACTAAGATCAACGGAGATAAAGAAAAAATATAATGGTTTCATACCTAGAATGATAATAAATTTATTAAGAATTAATTTATCATCGAAAATAATGCATAAAAAATAATCACATTTTAAAATCAATTCATAAACATCATGATTCAAATGTAATAAATAAATAATAATTTTTAATAATTATCCAAACATGATAAATTCATTTATAAATTACTCATAAATTTACAATTTTAAATATTATATAATTTATTATATATATTCTATGATCAAATAA
The DNA here is from genome assembly GCA_963277665.1 of Viscum album. Lineage (NCBI taxonomy): Eukaryota > Viridiplantae > Streptophyta > Magnoliopsida > Santalales > Viscaceae > Viscum > Viscum album. Next base: position 9,539,654 of record OY728145.1, read on the forward strand.
ATATTAATACTTTATATTAGGTTGCAATATAAACTTCTTTATATTATTCATTATATAGATTTTTTTAAATATGTTATATTTCATGAAATTTAAATATATTTTTTTTCGATTTCTATTCAAACATTAAATAATATAACTATTTAATATTAATATTAATTAAATAAATCATCTAATAATTTTCAAAGAAACTTTTTATACGACCAGAATAACCTTTTCAAATGTGTCCCTTTTATTTTAAACAATTAAAATTAATCATTATGGCCAATTCATAATTAGAAATATATGCATTTTTTAATTATTATTTTATATTTATAAACCCTTTATAAATTCTATTTATAATTTATATATATTAATTTACATTTAAATAATAATCCACATCATATATTTTTGAAAAAATTATTTTCATATTCACACTTCATATTATGAACTATTTATAAATAAATTTTCATCAATATTTAATTTATTATTTATAAACAGTTTATGATTAATTAAATAATATAATATTTATAACTTTAATAATTATGCTAGAAGAACTTTGGTTATAATTTATAAATAATTTATAAATTATATAATTCAATTCAAAATTAAATTAAAAGTAAATAAATCTCTACAACTCATTTTTATGTTATAAGGGGAATCATATAATTTGATAGTTAGGGAATATTACATAAATAATTCAGGTGAAATGGGACATACATTATGTATGATATACAAATGAACACTTGTAATAAGTTACATATGTATGAATTTTCGACTCTAGTTGGAAGGGGAAAGGACATTATATTTTATTGTACGATTACTTATCAATTATCTTACATTTACATTTCAATACATGTTCAAATTTTATTTTATTTTAAGATTAACATTGATACTATAAAGGTGATTTTATGATTTATTTTTTAACACACAACTAATGGTATCATTATATAAAATATTTACTTATCATACACTATGACGTTTATAAAATTGAGGGCTTTTTATTGAGTCCCTAGATACTATATCCTGTATCATAATCCCTGATTCAATTTTGGTAGAATAAAATTATTAGTAGTATTTTTTGATTATGAGTATGAAATGAATTATAATTTAATTAAACTCTTCTTGTCAACATGATTACTCAAATAAAAATGATTCTACTGCTCTATTACCCCTGAATGGGTTTTAAGAGGTGATAGACCACAAGATGAAGTAGGAAAGTAAATTAGATACAATAAGAGAAAAAACTCCATTCATTTGAAACTGAAATCATATATAAATAGAAAATAAATAACATATATCTAACACCATAGAATATTGATTTGATATCTCTGATTAAGCATTGAAGATAAAAATGTAAAAACTGTAAGGATCTTCCCTCCAATGTGTATCTTTGGGTTTCAGAAAATCACTTTAAACCTTTGGACATGAACCTCAATTTCCTTCATCATATTCTAGTATCCTATAAGAAGTTAAGGAAGGTAGAATATAGATTTCAGATTGTATAGTTTCATTTAGAATCTATATGATATTTGTTCACATAGACTCATAACATAGACTACTTTGTATAGGGTATGTGGCACTACTCGATCCCATGAATTTATTCACATATTTAAAAAATGTACTAGTAATTTCTTATGTTACATTCCATAAAACCCTTATAAATTAACTACACCATTCCATTTAATTATAGCTTATGTGTTAGGGAGATTCAACTATTCACTCTATAATTATTGGATAGGTGAGTGAGTAATTATATTGCCACCTGAATTGAACCATTTGATTCATGGAACTATTTATCAATCATACCATTCAATATGATATCTTCTCCTATCTAGAATATTAAATCCAATATCTTAAAATAGGATAAGGCCACAAGATTAAATTGTAGAAACCTAACCCCAGAAGTTTGAAGATGGTGTCTGCTACTAATTTACATTAGCATGATTACAAGGAATCAAATATCGAAGGAATGAGAGTTTCTTAGTCTTGTTAAACTAGATACATACATGGGAAAAGAATACACTAATTGAAAAATATTTTTCTTCTTATCTCTATTTTTTTAAGAATAATAACTTTATTCTATCTAGCATATCCTTGCATATCTTTCTTAGTATGCTTCTTGGATTTTTTTGGAAATAATGATAATAAGGGTGATTTCAAATGTTCAATAAAGAAAAAATATAGTGGAAGAAATAATTAATAAATGAGAGTAATAACTATGACATGTTAAATAATTGAACTCACATTTCATATAATCAATAAACTGAGAGGAAAGTATAGAACTAATACGACAAGGTGATAAATGGAAACACATTCCATTCAAGTAACTAGATAAAGAAAAATCAATATGTCCAGGTAATAAATGGAAACACATTCCATTTAATTGATGAAATGAAAATAAAATGTATCCATAGATATTTCGATGCAAAATCTCATGGATGAATAATAATTGAAACTAATATGAAGGAAACACTTTCTTAATGGGCTTCATGTCTAACGAACATGAAAAATATACTGTCAAGACCTTTCAAAAGATGGTCTAGATTAATGGTATAAACCCATTCAATTTTTACAAATTATTTATCTAATTATATCCTATTGATTCCTGGAGGTGACATATAAATTCTAGGCCCCACCTGTCATTTCCAGTCCAAATCATTACTCATATTGAATAGTCAAAATAAATAAAATGACTTATAAAATATCTATATTAAATAAAGAATATATAATTATCAATATTTCTCCAAATAATAAAATAAATTTCAATGTAGACACCATATTGAGAATGGTATATAGTTTAAGAAATATTAATATTCATGGTAAATGAAGTGGATAATTAGGGGAAATTCAAAGTTCAATGATCACATGAGATTGGATATCTCAAGGAGAATAAAAATTGATTAAACGAAGTGAATGTAAATCTTATCCTTGTAAAAATAAATAATAAACAATCTAGAAGAATAATAATGATGATATCAATATAAAAAATCAAAGTTAGAGTAAAAAATGATGGGTTGTTGATGAATTGAAATAATATAAATATATCTTTTAAAATAATTCTTTAGGAAAAATATCATTTTTTTGTAAAACCATTTTGAAAAACCATTCATTTGGAAATCACTTTTGAAAATATTTTCCTTAAAAATTATCCTTTTATACCTGAAAAGGAAGAATAATATAAATTATGGGGAGTAAATATTTACTTTTCATATGATGTAAAAGAACATTCCTTTTGCATAGTTAAAGGTTAAAAAAATTACCTATTTGAAATGCGATAAAAAGATTACTTTGAAAAAATGGGTAAAAGAAAAAAAGATTATAAATTTCTTTACCAAATAATTTTAATTTTTTTCAAACATTTTAATAAAACATGGTTTTTTAAAGAAAATAAGTTCTATGACTAAAGAGAGAAACAAATTTGGGTTTTTTGAAAAACATTTTCAAAAACATTTTGAGTACCCATTTTTAAAAATCATGAAGTAATAATATTAAATTTAAGTTTTAAAATACATCGAAAAAATAATTATTAATGGTATAATATAAAAAAATGGGTTGTATATACACCATAAAAAATATGTAAGTAGCGAACATTACATTTGTCTCATAAATGTGAAAAGGTCAGATGAGAATCCCTTACCTTGAGTTTCCTTTCCGGTGAACATACTTTAAAATACATTATAATAAACTTATAAATTTTTTTACAATTTCTTCAGAACCTATTTCATGTTTATCATTACATTTCTTTCAATTATTACTATGTTTTTTTAACTATATAAACAATTATGTTTACATAGGGTGTTTTAACCAAATTTAGTTTATGTGTCAAAAACGACTTTGGTAAGTCAATTATAAATAAAGGGGTCATTATATAACATATAAAAAATAATAATCCTAACATAATTATCATAATTATAAATCAATTATACTTTCAAAAATAATAACTACATACATTTATGAAAAATTAATCAGTGTTACAGTTATGGATATGGAAGGTCGTGTGTACGCATGAGTTACATTGTCATTTTTTCAATGATCGTTATGGAAAGAGGGTAAGTAACTACATAGTATTCCAGAATTATAATTATATAAAAAATAAAAAATTAATTAATCATATATACTTATGTATATAATTCTTTTGATGTAAAAGGAATCACATCGTGTCCAGGAGTTGGTAGTCCACACGTCCAAAACCGATGTAATCTATTTTTATGCGTGTGAAAGGGTAATAAAGAAAATGATATATAATATATTCCCAGAAAGGTAATTTTTTAATTATTATTCTATCTATTTTTTTATGTCACATATTTTTAATTAAAACCATCCTTCGTATGTTCTATGTATAGTGTGAACGAATCACATTGCTTTGAGTGGCGGTAGTCTGTACATAAAAAATGTAATTATAGTTTTTATAAAAATTGGAAAGAATAAAGATATGTGTTTTAAAAGAATTAAATAAGATTAAATACATAATTAATATCATATATAACATATATAAATAGAGTTTCTATTATAATTACCACCATTAGTGGTGATAAAGTAAGAACAAACAATCATCGTTTCGTGAGGTGGTAGGCCACTGTTCAAATAAACAGTATATTCATTACCCATTATATTGATGTGTGTATATGTGTATGTTAAAACCATACCACAAATAAACCTAGTATATTGAGGATAATGGTATTATTATATTAACATGGAAGATGAATATTTGAGGTGGTGGATAATTAATTGAAAGAAAAGTGATTTTTGGAAAGCATTACCTTAAAAATCAAGCAACTCCTTTTGGTTTATACCAAAAGTCTTCCTTGGAAATATTTCAGCCAAAAGGGAGGATTCAAGGAATAGGGTAGGTATGTTGGGAATCTATTGGGGATGATCTGGGAATATCCTAAGTCATTTGAGATGTCTAAGTAATGGGGAGAGGTGGTGACCTTTTATAGTGAAGGAGGAGTGGCACTCGTATAATATTTTCAAAAAAGGAATTGTTACCATATTGTTCATGTTGCACATGGATCCAATAATGGATCCAATTCAATAAAATAGAGAATTGGTTTAATATATTTCCATATAATAGCTCTTGGACCAGTTTATATATCATTTTGGGCCTTATGGTTTAGGTTTAGTCCCTTATTAGGCTTAATTTAACCTTTGTCATTGTAATTAATTTTAATTACTTTCACAAATATTTTTGGTAAAAAACAAGGTAGTTATTATTAGACATTATAAATTATTCTAATTACAAATATGTATTAAATTTTTTCAAATTACAATCATATCAGAAGGGGAAATTAATTGAAAATTCATCCAGCAGATGGGTAGACAATTTTGGTTTTAAAAATAAAAATATCAAAATGTATTCTTTGTTTTTATACTAAATTTCAAAGTGAAATTGATTCTAATTACAAAAATTGTATTACTGAATAAAAATTAAATTTCTTCCACGAAATCACTTTTGAGGAAAAAGTGGGAAACCTGAAGTAAAAACATAAAATAACAAACCTAGATCAAGACTACTAGGAACTGCCCCTCCCTAGGGACTACATCGTTATGAAAAGCCTCCACCTCACATGAACACTCCAGAAGCTATCCCATGTAGAGTTTCATGGGTCTGGTACCTATGGAAAAACCATACCCACTCTTTCATCCAAATCAGAATGGGCATGCACTAATTAATACTTCTTGCTCTGTATCCTCATCTGAATATGATCATTGTAGAGTGATGGTTGCTTCAACCATAAAAGTTCAAAACCAAAAACTGCCTCAAATCATGCCTATTCCATATTTTATTTTAATTTATTGAATATATAACATATATATTTCATTAAAATCATTCAGTAATTGTAATTAATTATGTTTATTAGGATAAAAATACTTTATAAATACACACACACACACACAGATATATATATATATTTTATATCCAATTGGTTCTTATTTTCGTTTATTATTAATTGGTAACCAATGAGTTCATTTTATATTTATATAAAACAAAAAAAATTATAAGTTAGTTAATTTTATTCATAACTAAAAACATAATTTCTAGGTTATATCATATTATATTAAATAATATTATCTTAATAATACATTGTTATTTGATGAAACTCGGTCTTATGTGTAATGCAAGATATCATTGAAGGTTTCTCTTGTGTATAATGCACGCTAACTTGGCGCTTCTTGAATTGAAATATATAGAATCTACTTTAAATATTAAATATATTATAAATTATCCAGATATTATATTTCCTTACAATCTTGGTGTTGCGTGTCATATACGCTATTGAATACAAGGTTCTTAATATAGAATTTTGGGTTGCTACATTCCCACCTCTTTAATTAAATTGTGTCCTCACAATTTAAACCTGATCTTAGTGATATATTGTTTGATATTTCCATTGTTTAAATTCAACATCGCAAGAAGGGTTTATAAAACATCCTTTATAAAGGAGATAATAGAAAGTACAAGGGTCACATAGAATAACATGTAACTATGTCTCTAAGTAGGATAAAATCAGTGGAAAGTAGATATATTTAATCAGAGGGAAAACATAAATATTTATAGAGAGTGATTGAGGTCATCAATCACAAACAAGTGAATGGTCAATAGAAATTTTAGAGCCTAAATTCCATAAATCTTTAATGATTTAAGAGAACATCAATTCAAGAGAAATTAAGGTATCAGGGCAACATTTTATTTCAAAGTTATATTCCTAATGTTAGTTAATTATTTTACTCACCATAAATACAATTAAATATTCTTACTTGATAGGTTTTAAATTTATCTGAACAATTAGAACTTTTAGTTGTGCTTTGATAAAATTCTAATTCATTCCTTTAATCCTCAAAATTAATTACCAATAATGGAAAAATTATTCTTGAAGCACTAGATAAAACATTTAAAGGATTATAAGGCCTATAAAAGACTGAAAAGGATAACTATTTTTCTTTAACTATCTTAAAAACCAAAATGGTTAATATATTATTCTCTAATCCCAAAAATTGATACTACTGGTTCATCATTAACATTTATTCTTCAAATTGTTTAAATAAAAAAAATAAAAAATTAACCAGGACATTACGTTGGTAAGTGGTTGGAGTGAAACCCTTATCATCCTTTGATCATGGGTTCAAGACCTATAGACTTGATGGACTTTATATGTTTTTACCTTGAATATAGGTTTTCCTTTTCTAAAACCATGTTAATATAATTTACAAAATAAGTCTAATGAAAACCCTAGAAATTTAATCATTAAATAAGCTCTTAACTATGGTTTTCAATACATCATCAATACATAACTATTTCATCCATTTAGTTCCTACATACATCCTTCCATGATCTAGGGACTATACTTATAATGTGGGAAATGACTTGGATAATTCCTAGGTTCTACACATTTAAGGCAGCAAACAACAAATAAATACTTAGGATCAGTTTCATTTCCTTCTATCATACTCTTTATTTTTCCTCAACAACCCTTTTATTTATGTCCTTATTTACCACATATAAATAATTACTTATTACATTGAGACACTTTCCTTGGTGTATCCTTCCACACTTCTCACATTTCGGAAATCGAACCTTTTTTTCTTTACGGTCTCTACCACTCGAGCTCTTATCAACCTCTATCCTTCTCTTCTTTGGTGTGTTCGAGAGTTGGTAAAGGCATACATTGTTAATAATATTTAAGAAAAGTGATTTGGCAGAAATTTTATATCCCTAAATCCTATCAACACATCATTTGGTTTCTCATTTTAACCACTTTTGCCTTTATGTTCGATGTTAACTTGAATCCTTCACGTTCTATCCATCGACTAAAACCAGAAACAATTGTGTGAGAAACAATAGTCATTGGGAAAACGTATAATTATATATAAGATATATAAATCATGAAACGTTATTTTTAAATATAAAAAACTTTAGGTTTAAGGTTTATTATTCATTGTCCTTATCAATTCAAATTCCTCAAAATATTTTGTAAAGAAAAAGTGGATTGTCCAAAAAAACCCCCCCAGGAGTGTTAAACTAGGTGCGCAGTAATGACTGTTGTCATGCACCAGATTACCCAATCCCGGCTTGGAATGCCTTCTCTGAGTTATTACTCCCAGGTACATCTATTATAGAACCTCATCCACTTGTAGTATCTAGACATGGATATATTTCTAAGAAGACCCACAAAATCTATACCATACCAGAATCTGAGGAGTTCTTCTACACTTATCCTCAAAATATACCTTAGATTTATGTTATTTAATCTATGTTTTATTAAATATAGTTCTCAAGGTTTCTACTAAAATTACTTTGATACCAACAGTAGTGACCTGACCCCAGAAGGCCGGAGATGGTTTTTGCTACAAATTACATTGGTATGATTACAAGGAATCAAATCTCAAAGGGATGAGAGTTTATTATTATCGGTAGATGAGATACATACATGATAAAATAATACACTAATTACAACATATATATATTTTTAATTGTAAATAACTCTACGAATAATAACTTTATTCCATCTAGTGTATCCTTTTATATCTTTATTTGTATGATTCTTGGATTCCTGTGGAAAGAAATAGAATAAGGACAACATCAAATGCTCAGTAAGGAAAAAACATAGCATAAGAAATAATCAATCAATGAGAATAATAATTAGGACATGATAAATTACTGAAATCACTAGCCATATAATCAATAATCTGAGAGGGAAGTGCATAAACAATATATAAAGGTAATAAATGGAAACAAATGTCATTCAAATAACTAGATAAGGAAAAATCAACTTGGAAAGGTAAGAAACTGAAACACATTCCATTAAATCAATGAACTGGAAATTAAATGTATCTATAGATATGTCGACACAAAATATTAATGATTAATAATAAAAGAACCCAATATGAAGCAAATCCCTTCTTAATGGACCTCATGTCTAAGGTATATGAAACCTATAAGGTCAAGACCTTTCACAAGATGGTTTAAATTAAGGTTAGAAAACCATTCAATTTCCACAACTTATTTGTCTCATTAGAACTTATTGATTCATCAAGGGGATATATAAATTCAGGTCCCCACCCATCTTTTCCAGTCTAAAGCATTCTTCATATTGAATAATCCATGTAAATAATATGCCTGATCAAATAACCATATTGAATAAAGAATATGAAACTATCAATATTTCCCTAAATAATCAAATAACCATCAAAGTCGACACCATATGTAAAATGGTATACAGTTTAATAAATAGTAATATGCATGATAAATTAAATGGATATTTAGGGTAAATCTAATGTTAAATGATCATTGGAGAATAAATATATCAAGGAGAAGAAAAACTTATTTAAGGAAGTTTAGAGACCCAAAGCTTGACGTACATGGACATTACATTACATTTGAGGAATACTTAATACATAATAAGAACCAACACTCAAGGACCGTAATAGTTTAGTGTCTTTGGAAACTTGGAATATAAACTTCTAATCATGTTGAAATATCTTCAACAACTCCCATAATGATCTTCCCCTTCTGTTTCCTTACCTAAAACCTTTCGTTATTTCCTGGGTAAAATAAAACATAAAAAGGGTGATATCAAATGCTCAGTAAGGGCAAACATAGAGAACATAAAACAATCCATAAATATTTGAAAGCAAAAAACTTGAACATGAAATTTAAACATCAAAATCTTGAGAAAAGACATAAATCATGGAAGTACGTAAGACATATATCATAATGGAACATCAACCATGATAAAATATAATGGGAATAAAACATGTAATTTTGGGAACCATTCAGCACATGTTATGATTTCCATACTAGCCAAGGCATTGCTGCCAAGACCATCTTAGTGGACAAAGTTCCTTTCTGAATCGAGTTCACTCCTCATTTCAGTCCTGTAACACTGAACCTGATTAACTTACCATTCCATCCATGTCTTTCTCATGAGATATAAATATTTACCCAATGCATTTTAGGGAGATATAGGTCCCATCCATCTTATAATGAAATTATTCTTACTTGTACCGCAAAATAAACATACATTATTCATAATAACCTAACGAATAAAATGGGTTTCATAAACATCATCCCATTATCACATAACCCATATAAAAGAAATGGATATCATTTCATAATAAGAAAAGTGAAACCATGTAAATCATAGAGACATGATACTTGAAACATTCACATATGAAATAATGTCATCTTAGATGAAAAATGGTTTTGATAAAACACTTTAAATGAATTCTTGAGGAAAATATTCTTTCTTCTTCAAAATAATTCTCTTTTCACAGAATGTCATGCAATTTTAAAAGAAAATGATATTGTTGAAAATATTCATGAAATTTTTTGGAGGAATCTTTATGAAAATAAGTCTTTATAAAACCGTAAAAATCCGTTCGTGCTGTATAAGTTAAAAAAATATTCTTCTTGTACTTTTGCCGGAAAAGTCAAAAAGTACCTCGTAAAAGAAAGATTCCATACATACCATGTAGTAAAAGTAAAAAATGGGTAAAAAGGACATTAAACAGACATGAAAACATTTTTAGAAAACAAGGACATGGATGATAAATATAACCCCAGTAAATACTTACGAATAAACAATCTTGGATAAAAACGAGATTGGAAAAGTTATCCCTTACCTTAGGTCTGATATGCTTCGTATGGATCTGAACCTCCTATATAATGATTTAAATAATTTCATTGACTTATTACATAATCATATTCATTGTTATGATATCATATATGTTTCACTTATGACTTTATATTACCCTTTCTTTTGTAAATTCCATGTTAAAGAAGCGTTTTGGGTAAAATCATTTCATTTATCTTATGTGTTTCGACTTGTCATTCTTGATATTATTACTTACATCCCGATTTACATAATTTCTGAATTTAAAACATGATTTATATATAATATATATTCATCATATACATATATATTATAGATCGATAAAAGGAATGAAATACACCGTTCATGGAGACGGTAGGTCGTACGTACGCATGAACACTGTTTTCCTTTCCTTATTGAATTGAATGAAACTAAATAGATAAAATACATATATATATATATATATATATATAAATCCAGTAGAATTAGTATTTCATATATTTCATTATTATTCATTATATAGACTTTATGATCATTTATGTATGGTTAACATGGAGAATTAATCTCATCGCGTCGTGGAGACGGTAGTCCGTACGTACGCACGAGCGATGATATCGTTCCCATAATTATTGAATAGAATTTGAGTGGATGGTATAATATATCAGAATCAGTATTATGTTATAATAACCATATATATTTATTCTTTACACCATTATACCCATCCATGTAAGGTGTTGGTGGAAAAACAGATTACACCACGGCGTGGAGACGGTATTCCGTACGTACGCACGCGCGGTGATTTTGTTTTCTGTAGGATAGATAGAAGGTGAAATATGGTTGTTTCATATTTATAATAACATATCATTATATGAGGGATACTTATGTTATTACTTCATAATGAAACAACTAAAGAAGAGGGAGTAGAAGAAGAATGGAACTTGAAGAAAACGGTAGAAGGTATTACCTCTTTCTTGAAGTGCCTCCTTTAAACTTTCTCTTAGGGCACTAGAGTTGGTCTTTTGAGAAGACCAGTACCTCTAGTAGGTTTCTAAGGAGGTGGGGAAGTGAAATGGTCAGGGGTTGGCTGAGAATTAAGGCTCAAATTGGTGTGAGGAGAATAAGGAGGAGATGCCCTTTTATAAGGGAGGAGAGGGGCACCTTTGGAAATATAAGAAATATTAGTTTATATTAAATCTCAACCCCACTTGAAAACTTCCAAAATGACTCATATCCAAATATTAGATGCTATAGGGTTGTAATATCACCAACCAATAAAATTTAGACATGTTAGGAATTTATTTTAGACATTATCAACTTGATTTATCCTTATTTATCAATTTAATTTTATTTGTGGTAATAATATTATAAATTTTAAATTATTACAAATCATTACATATGTTTTGTTAATTTTCCATAATTTGACACTTTATGACATTTTAGACAATATATATTTAAATTTACAATTTTTAAATATTTTTCTGATTTTTAAACAATTTTATAATATGTTATTTTTATAAAATAACAATAGTATCAATTTTGACACTATTAATTTATTTAAATTTAAATATACAATATACAGAAGATATGTTCGAAATAAAAGATTTAATAGATTCATAACATGTCATATGTATCTAGAAAATTAGTGTAGAACATTAAATAGTTCATATAATATTTATTTTAATATTTGTAAAACCATTTATTTGATATTTCTCTTAATGAAATAATTTCAACATCACTATTATGTCACCTTTAATGATAATTATTTAATCCCTAAAAATTCTAAATAAATTCATATTATGTAGATAATTTTATTATATTTCCGGAGACTATTTATATCCGAAGTTTCATGAAGTTTATCACTAAACTAAAATTAATATACTTATAATATTTAAGAAAGTGACATGTTGTCGATTTCTTTGGTTTTAATAATAATTATATTATTTTCATGGAAAAAAGTACATTAAATGAATCTAATCCGATCCTTAGGTGATATGGGTAGACTTTTAGTCATCCAATAGGATTTTGGTAGGTGTTAGGGAAATTTTATAATCTAATATTTACCATTAATTACCCGATTTACCTTTAACTATGGTAAATAAAATTTACCGTAGTTACTATTCATAATGCCCAAAAATAAAAAGTAGCCTATTAACATAATTTGTACCCACTAATTAAAAATATGGAATCCATTTTTCCAAATTCAATACACCAAATTTTCTGAAATTAAATTAAAATTAATCCCGTTGTCGAAAGAAAACGGGTTTTTGTTTAAAACATTGTAAAAGATTGAATTGATTTAACCTACGAATTCAAGGTAAAATCAATGCCAATGACATAAATTATATTAAATAGTAAAAATATATTCTATTTATATTTTAAAACCATTAAATATTATAATTTAACCATATAAATTATTACGATGAAAAAAGTAGTTTTTAATTAAAATATAGCTTGTTTTTACTATTCATTAAAATATGAAAGTTATCAGAAAAATATAAAAACTTTATCCAATGTAAATTTTTCTATCCTGATTCAAAAGGAAGAAGTTTATTTTGTAAAATTGAACTTATAAACATGTCAAAAACTAGATTTAATGTGGGTGTGCCATCAAAAGGCCGCAAAACTGCATATTTTGAAAAATACTTATTTTACACGAAAAAATTATTTTGTTCTCATATCATGTTCTAGAAAATGTGTAAGATGAATAATAATGTTATAAAATTCAAAATTTAGTTAATACTATTCATAACGGCTAGTTCGTGATAATATTATAACCATATATCATTGTTTAGTGAAACCCGGTATTGCGTACAACACACGCTATCGAGGAAGGTCGTGATTGCGTATAATGCAAGCCAAGTCAGGGTTGCTGTAGTGAAATACTTCTTTGTTGTTTTTTGTAAAATAATCCAACTATATTTCATTTATACATTGAATATATATATATACACTCAATGTTGTGTAGAATTACTATTATCAAACAAACTTGAAATTGTGTGTAACACAATCTAAGAATAGTGTTGTGTATACTACAAGCTAATACAGTGTTTCATATAGCACAACATAATCTTGTTGTAGCATAAAACACATGACATCAAAAAAATTAAAAAGAATATTTATCATAAAATATCGGATTGTTACATTCTACCCACCTTAAAATGAATTTCGCCCTCGAAATTCGTCGGGGGTTATACATGGTTTTCTACTTTAAAGTTTATTTAATTGAAACCCACATCATAAAATGAAATACCAAAATTTAACTTTAAAAACTAAATTATGAAACGTAATGATTACCCAAATTAACTAATCACTGGGTTTCCACATAGGAGAACATAAGTGAAAATATGGATATGGAAGAGAAATCTAACCATCATGTTCTGATGGAGAGTGGTAGAGGACATGGCTATGAAAATTCCAACAATCACAAAGCCATAGATTTGTGATGATCTAAGGTACCATCTGATTCATCGGTTATAAGGGCACTAGGACAACATTTTTGGTTTTTAAGATCATTTCCCTAAAGTTGATGAATTAAAAGAAATACTTACATGATTTTGGTACAATCTCACTATTGTTCATGAATTGAACAATTAACACTTAATCTATTAAAGAAATGAAGTTGAATTTGTTATTCGTGAAGCTTTAGTAGATCATGTGATAGAATGATGGATCATTCCACCTGTTTCAAACAAAAGGTTAGCAAAAGTTATCAAATATACATAAGTCCATCTATGGTGAGGTTAATCATATACGATTCCAAAAATGAACTTATACTTTCATATATCATACCGCTTAATAAAATAAAACTAGTTTCTACTAACGAGGGACTTCCTGTAGGCCAGTGGTATGCGATAATGGCCAGTCGCACTTCGGTTGTGGGTTCGATTCCCACAGCCTTGTCCGACGCGATGGGCTGCCACCCGTCTTGCAGGTTTTCCTTTTTCTAAAACTACATTACTATAACATCCCATCAATAATATCAAAAAAAAGTTCTATCCTTAAACAATACTAACTTATATCCAACATAATCCATTCCAATCTTTAGGCTTATCTAAAATATTTCGGTCCAATCTCATAGTATAAAAAAATGATTGCTTGAAATGTCACATAACAATCACGTGTATGCCATCATTTATCCACCATATATCATAAGATATATCTTGTTGGTCAAATTACAAACATGTGAATAACTTAATCATTTATTCTCTTGAAAAATGATTACCCATTGAACCTTAGTGAAAACACGAGTGCTGTCAAAAGTTAACTCTTTCCACATACCAAAACCCCAAAATTCAATATACTCAAACCATGATATAACTATTTACTTATATCAGTCATGAGTTCATGAATACTATCAAACATATTATTTTCTCTTTATCCCTTCATTATGCGCATATAATCTTCTTTCAAAAAATATCTGAATAACCTTTCATGGTTACCAGTACCATTAAACATATACTTTCAAATACTTTAGGAAAACAGTAGTGTAAAAATCCTTAGATGATTCTTTATTCCATAGTACCATACATTATTCTTGATAAACATACAATCATTCCACTAACTTCTTAAACCACTAGCTGAGCTTCATCATTTCTTTCATCTCATATTGCTTTTGTAGTCTCTTCATCATCATACACATAAATACTACCCATATGACCATGCTGATTCTCTTCATGAGATTTTCCATTAGGACATTGGTTTGCATAATGCCCATACATTCCACATTTAAAACATCTAATCATTGTTTATGTCGTAGAAATACCATTATCCTTATCCATGGTGTTAACTGAACCTTTTCCTTTGCACTTACTGGATTTGTGTCCTTCTTTTCCGCACCCAAAGAATCATCCTGTTCCTTTGAAACATTCTCATTTATGCCTCTATCAAAATGATTTACATGAGGAGAATTGAACTTTCTTTCCTCTATGATCATCATGAAACTCCATATTTCTCTTATTAGCTGAGTTAGGAAACTTGCCAAAGTTGAGATTATTGATCATATTATGAGATTTATGATTAGGCATAATAATGATATATAGACCTCCATATCCAATTTCATTTGGTTTCTCATGAAAAATATCATTCCATTGTCCATCATATCCCCCATTATCGTGAATCTTCCTTTTTCCATCCATTTTCTAAAACCCAAAAATAATAGTGTGAGAGTAAAATACCATGCTAGGGAAAACAACATAATAAAGGGGGAGTAAATTCAATATCTAACATCTTAGGTTTAATTCTAAGATCGTTAGCACAATTCTAGGACTATAACCTATACGTATACTTAACCTTAGGTACATCCCTAAACATACCTTAGAAATATCTCTAGGGATCTCACTAAAGTTTTTGCATCCTAGTTTCCAAAGGTTGACTAAAACTTTCCTCTGATACCAACTGTAGAGACCCAAAGCTTGACATACATGGACATTACATTACTTTTGAGGAATACTTAATACATAATAAGAACCAACACTCAAGGACCGTAATAGTTTAGTGTCTTTGGAAACTTGGAATATAAACTTCTAATCATGTTGAAAGATCTTCAACAACTACCATAACGATCTTCCCCTTTTGTTTCCTTACCTAAAACCTTTCTTTATTTAGTAGGGAAAATAAAACATAAAAAGGGTGAGCTCCAATTCTCAGTAAGGGAAAACATAGAGAACATAAAACAATCCATAAACATTTGAAAGAAAAAACTTGAACATGAAATTTAAACATCAAAATCTTGAGCAAAGACATAAATCGTGGAAGTACGTAAGGAATATATCATAATGGAACATCAACCATGATAAAATATAATGGGAATAAAATATGTAATTGTGGAAACCATTCATCACATGTTATGATTTCCATAGTATCCAAGGCATTGTTGCCAAGGCCATCTTAGTGGACAAAGTCCCTTTCTAAATCAAGTTCACTCCTCGTTTCAGTCCTGTAACACTGAACCGGATTAACTTACCGTTTCGGCCATGTCTGTCTCATGAGATATAAATCTTTACCCATTGCATTGGAGGGAGATATAGGTCCCACCCATCTCACAATGAAATCATTCTTACTTGTGCCACAAAATAAACATACATTATTCATAATAACCCAACGAATAAAATGGGTTTCATAAACATCATCCCATCATCACATAACCCATATAAAAGAAATTTATATCATTTCATAATGAGAAAATTGAAACCATGTAAATCATAGATACATGATACTTGAAACATACACATATGAAATAATGTCATCTTAGATGAAAAATGGTTTTGATAAAACACTTGAAATGAATTCTTGAGGAAAATATCCTTTCTTCTTCAAAATCATTCTCTTTTATCATAATGTCATGAAATTTTAAATGAAAATTATTTTGTTGAAAATAGTCATGAAATATTTTGGAGAAAGCTTCATGAAAATAAGGCTTTATAAAACCGTAAAAATCCGTTTGTGCCGTATAAGTTAAAAAAACATTTTTCTCGTACTTTTGCCAGAAAAGTGAAAAAGTTCCTCATAAAAGAAAGATTCCATACATACCATGTAGTAAAACTAAAAAATGGGTAAAAAGGACATTAAACATACATGAAAACATTTTTATAAAACAAGGACATGGATGATAAATATAACCCCATTAAATACTTACGAATAAACAATCTCGGATAAAAACGAGATTGGAAAAGTTATCCCTTGCCTTAGGTCTGATATGCTTCGTTTGGATCCTAACCTCCTTTATAATGATTTAAATAATGTCATTTACTTATTAAATAATCATATTCATTTTTATGATATCATATATGTTTCACTTATGACTTTATATTACCCGTTCTTTTGTAAATTCCATGTTAAAGCAGCGTTTTGGGTCAAATCATTTCATTTATCTTATGTGTTTCGACTTGTCGTTCTTGATATTATTACTTATATCCTGATTTAAATAATTTCATAATGTAAAATATGATTTACATATAATATATATTTATCATATACATATATATTACATATCGATAAAAGGAATGAAATACACCGTTCATGGAGACGGTAGGCCGTACGTACGCATGAACGCGGTTTTCGTTTCCTTATTGAATTGAATGAAACTAAATAGATGAAATAAATATATATATACATAAATATAGTAGAATTATTTCATATATTTAATTATTATTCATTATATAAACTTTATGATCATTCATGTATGGTTAACATGGAGAATGAATCTCATCGCATCGTGGAGACAGTAGTCCGTACGTACGCACGAGTGATAATATCGTTCCCATAATTATTGAATAGAATTGGAGTGGATGGTATAATATATCAGAATCATTATGATGTTATAATAAACATATATAGTTATTCTTTACACCATTATACCCATCCATGTAAGGTGTTGGTGGAAAAACATATTACACCATGGCGTGGAGAGAGTATTCCGTACGTACGCACGCGCGGTGATTTTGTTTTCTGTAGGATGGATAGAAGGTGAAATAGGGTTGTTTCATATTTATAATAACATATCAGTATATGAGGTATATTTATGTAATTACTTCATAATGAAACAACTAAAGAATAGGGAGTAGAAGAAGAATGGAACTTGAAGAAAACGGTAGAAGGTATTACCTCTTTCTCGAAGTGCCTCCTTTAAACATTCTCTTAGGGCACTAGATTTGGTCTTTTGAGAATCCCAGTACCTATAGTAGGTTTATAAGGAAGTGGGGAAGTGAAATGGGTAGGGTTTGGCCGAGATTGAAGGCTCAAATTGGTGTGAGGAGAAGAGGGTGGAGATGCCCTTTCATAAGGGAGGAGAGGGGCACCTTTGGAAATATAAGAAATATTAGTTTATATTAAATCCCAACGCCACTAAAAAACTTCCAAAATGACTCATATCTGAATATTAGATTATATAGGGTTGTAATATCATCAACCAATAAAATTTATATATGTTAATAATTTATTTTAAACATTATCAACTTGATTTATCCTTATTTATCAATTTAATTTTATTTGTGGTAATAATATTCTAAATATGAAATTATTAAAAATAATTACATATGTGTTGTTAATTTTCCATAATTTGACACTTTATGACATTTTATACCATATAAGTTTAAATTTATAATTTTTAAATATTTTTGGGATTTTTAAACAATTTTATAATATGTTATTTTTCTAAAATAACAATAGTGTCAATTTTGACACTATTCATTTATTTGAATTTAAATAAACAATATATAGAATAAATGTTCAAACTAAAAGATTTAATATATTCATAACATGTAATATATATCTAGAAAATTAGTGGAGAACATTAAATAGTTCATATAAAATTTATTTTAATATTTTTAAAACCATTTATTTGATATTTCTCTTAGTAAAATAATTTCAACATCACTTTTATGTCACCTTTAATGATAATTATTTAATCCCTAAAAATTATAAATAAATTCATATGATGTAGATAATTTTATTATATTTCTGGATACTATTTATATTTGAAGTTTCATGAATTTTATAACTAAACTAAAATTATTATACTTATAAGATTTAAGAAAGTGACATGTTGTCACTTTCTTTGGTTTTAATAATAAATAAATTAGTTTCATTTACAAAAGTCCATTAAATGAATATAATACAACCCTTAGGTGATATGGTTAGACTTTTAGTCTTCCAATAGGATTTTGGTAGGTGTTAGGGTAATTTTATAATCTTATATTTACCCTAAATTACCTGATTTACCTTTAACTATGGTAAATAAAATTTACCGTAGTTACTATTCATAAAGCCCAAAAATAAAAAGTAGCCTATTAACATAATTTTGACCCACTAATTCCAAATATGGAATAAATTTTTCCAAATTCAATATACAAAAGTTGCAGAAATTAAATTAAAATCAATCCCGTTGTCGAAAGAAAACGGGGTTTTGTTTAAAACATTGCAAAAGATTGAATTGATTTAACCTACAAATTAAAGGTAAAATCAATGCTAATGACATAAATTATATTAAATGGTAAAAATATATTATATTTATACTTTAAAACAATTAAATATTATAATTTAACCATAGAAATTATTACGATGAAAACAATTGTTTTTAATTAAAATATAGCGTGTGTTTATTATTCATTAAAATATGAAAGTTATCAGAAAAATATCAAAACTTTATCCAATGTAAATTTTTATATACTGATTCAAAATAATAAGTTTATTTTGTAAAATTTAACTTATAAACATGTCAAAAACTAGATTTAATGTGGGTGCGCCATCCAAAGGTGGCAAAACTTCATTTTTTGAAAAATACTTATTTTACCCGAAAAATTTATTTTGTTCTCATACCATGTTCTAGAAAATGTGTAAGATGAATAATAATGTTATAAAATTCAAATTTTAGTTAATACTATTCATAACGGCTAGTTCGTGATAATATTATAACCATATATAGTTGTTTAGTGAAACCCGGAATTGCGTACAACACACGCTATCGAGGAAGGTCGTGATTGCGTGTAATGCAAGCCAAGTCAGGGTTGCGTGTAGTGCAAGACTTCGTTGTTGTTTTGTATAACAGAATACAACCATATTTCATTTATACATTGAATATATATATATATATATATATACTCAATGTTGCGTAGAATGACTATTATCAAACGAACTTGAAATTGTGTGTAACATAATCTAAGAATAGCGTTGCGTATACTGCAAGCTAATACAGTGTTGAGTATAGAACAAGATAATCTTATTGTAGCATAAAACACATGAATTCAAATAAATTAAAAACAATACTTATCATAAAATATCGGGTTGTTACAGGAAGTGAATGTGAATACTATCCTTGGCCAAATCAATAATAAACCATCCAGAGGAAGAATAAGGATGATATCAATATTACAAATCCCATGCGGTGTAAAAAATAAAGGGTTGTTTTTATGAATAGATATACAATAAAAACACATTTTAAAAGCATTCTTGAGGAGCATATAATTTTTTTTGTAAAACCATTTTGAAAAATAAATATATTTGGAAATCAATTTTAGAAACATTTTCTTTAAAAATACACATTTAAGACGTTCAAAGGAAGCTTAAAAGATATTATGGAGAGTACATCCATACTTTTCATATGAGGTCAGAGAACATCCCATTTTCACTGTTAAAGGTTAGAAAAATGCCTTGTTCAAAAAACAAAAAATTAACTCCTTTGAAAACATTGGTCAAATAAAAATGGGTAAAAATATCATTTTCCAAATAATTTTAAAAAAAATTTGAAAAAAAATTATTAAAACATTGTTTTTATAAGAAAACACATTATTAGATTAAAAATAGAAACAAAGTTGGGTTTTATGAAAATAATTTTCTAAAATATTTTGTGTACCAAAGAGTTGAAAATGGTAATGAATAACCAAAAAAAATAAAATTAAAGATTTTATTGAATAATGTTCATATAATTTCCTCAAATGGAAATACCAATGAAATATCATTAAAGTTATTATTGAGGAAAATAATCATTAAACATTCCAAAGTGTCCCATACCACATAGAAACATTTTAAATCATAAAACTCATGAATTAATAATTTTAAATGAACGTTTTAAAATTACACGAAGACAATAGGATAAATGATATTATATAACAAAAGGGGCAGTAGATACACCCCAAAAATGATGTAAGTGGTGAATATGACATTTATGTCATGGATGTAAAAAATGTGAGATGAGAATCCATTACTTTGAGTTTTCTTTTGGGCAAACATCCTTTAACTTCTTGTATAATAAAATTATGTTTATTTTATGATTTCTTCAGAAATTTTCTATATTTATCATTAGTTTTATTTTGACTATTACCATGTTGTGTACAAGTACATAAAAGTTTATGTTTACGTTTGGTGTTTTGATCAAATTTAGTTTATATGTCCAAAATAACTTTGGTAGGTCAACTATAGACAAGGGTTAATTATATAACATCTATATATATTAATAATTAAATAATTATCATATTTATTAAAAAAGTATAATTTAAAAAAAATTATTACATACAGTTACGAAAAATTAATCAACGTTACAATCTTGGAGATAATAAGTCGTATGTATACATGAGTAAAATCATCATTTTTCAATGATTGTTATGAAAAGAAGGTAATTAACACCATATCTTTATATAATTATAATTATATCATAAATAAAATATTATTTAATAATATATACTTATATATAGAATTATTTTGATGTAAAATGAATCACATCATGTCGAGGAGGCGGTAGTCCACACATCCACGAATGGCGTTATAACTTTTTATGTGTGTGAAAGGGTAATAAAGAAAATTATATATATTATATTTAAAAATATGTAATTATTTAATTAATATAATATAGATTTTTTTATTTCACATATCATTAATTAAAACCACCCTTTATACATTCTATTTATAGTGTGAATGAATCACATCGCTTTGAGGGGGCAGTAGTCCACACTTCAACAAATGATGTTATTGTTTTTACAAAAAATGGAAATTATAAAATATTCATTGTAAAATAATTAAATAAAATTAAAGAAATTATAAATATTATATATAATATATATAAATATATTTTACATAATAATTATCCCAATGATAGGTGGTAAAGTAAGGACAAATAATCATTGTTTCATGAGGCGGTGGTTCGCCGTTCACATAAACAGTATGTTCGTTACCCCTTAGATGGAAGTGTTTGTAAGTACAGTTCAAACCATTATAACAAAAAAATAATAGTATATTGAGGATAACCGTTTTATTATATGATCATGGAAGAAGAATATTTTAGGTGGTGTATAAGTAATTGAAAGAAAAGTGATCATTGGAAAGCATTACCTTAAAAATCAGGCATCTCCTTTTGGTTTATACCAAAGGGCTTCCATGGAAGGATTTTTTCCAAAAGTGAGTCTTCATGGAATAGGGTAGAAATGTTGGAAATCTATTTAGGAAGTTATTTTCCGAACCTATGTGATTTGAGGGGTGTGAGTATTTGGGATAGGTGGTGGCCTTTATAGCGAATGAGGAGTGTTACTCTTTAATATTTTGACAAAGGAATTCTTCCCACATTTTCTATGTTGAAATTTGACACAATAATTGACCCAATTATATAAAATAGAGTATAGGGTCGATATATGTCCATAAACGAGATCTTGGACAAGTTTATAGGTCATTTTGGGCCTTATAGTTAGGTTTTATGCCTTATTGAGCTTAATTTAACCTTTATCATCGTAATTAATTTTAGTTACATTCACTGATATTTTTAGTCAAAAATAGATTTTTTCTTATTAGAAATTATAAAAATTTACGACTAAAAATAGGGAATCTATTTTTCAAAATTCCACTCACCAAATTGGTATAGATTAATTTAAAATTCATCTCGTAGGTGGGACGACAATATGGGTTTTTAAAGAAAAAACATTTGAAAGTTTTCTATATTTTTATAATTAATTTCAAATTTAAATTGATTGTAATGAAATAAATTATATTAATTGATAAAAATATAGTATAATTAAACTTTTAAACCAATTAAATGTATAATTTTACCTTATAAATAAATTATAATAAAAATCATTTTTGAACAAAAGTTTAATATTTTTAACTATTCATTAAAAAATAAAATGCTTCATATTAAAATAAAAAATTCACCATAAGCTCATTCATATGATTTTATTTGAAATAATAAGTTTATTTTGACATATTTAATCAATTAAAGTTTCCAAATTCAGATTCAAAATGGGTTCTCTATTAAAAGGTGGCAAAATTACCTTTATAAAAATATAGGTTTTCATGTGTAAAATAGAGTTTGTTTTTATCTTATGCCTATAAAACCTAATGGGTGAATTTAAAAAATATTTGATTGAATATATAAAACATATATTTCATTAAAATAAATCACTAATTATAATGAATTATTTTTATTAAGATACAAATTCTTTGGAAATAAATATATTTCTTTTTATATCTAATTGGTTATTATTTTGTTTTCTCATTAATTGGTAAGAAATGAATTCATTTTATATTAATATAAACCATATATTTATATAAGTCAGTTAATACTTTTAATAAATTCTAACATACCTACTAGGTTATATCATATTATATAAAATAATAATATCTTTAAAATATATTGTTATTTGATGAAACACGGTCTTGCGTGTAATGGAAGCTATCGTAGAATGTCGCTCTTGCATATAATGAATGATCACACGGTGTTTCATACAATAAAATATATAGAATATATTTTAAATTTTTAACATTTTATAAAGTATCCAGATATTATATTCCCTTATGTTCTTGGTGTCGCCTGTTATACACGCTATCGAATACAAGGTTCTTACTGTAGAATTTCAGGGAGTCACATAAATTTATTCCTATTTTCATATGGTCTGTTATACTATAGTGTAAAAAATATATAAATTAGGCAACATAAAACTAAGATAAACATTGATTATAAGTATACAAGAACATCCTAGAATTTTAGTGAGTTTGAGATTATGTGGGAATTTATATAAGTACATTCCTATCTGGATACTAAAAGTGGTAGTGGTTCTGGAATAGATGTACCAAGGGGTAATAACTTCGAAAAGGGATTATCAGTATTAACATGAGCGTAACCTGGCACACAACAATAGGCCATACATCACACCTATTTTTATACTCCAGGGGGATATACTCAGGATAATTCACATTTTTTGACAAATCATTATGAAGTATTTAAAAGAAAATATATCCCCAAAGAAACCAATGATTATGATTCAACGATCTATGATGCACAAATTTTTAATTTATATTAATAATCACACTAAATTTGGAATTATAAATTATGTTTTAAGATTCATAATTTTATGATCTAATCCAGTATATTCCATTGTTTATAAATGGTTCTTGGAATGAAGAATGGTATCAATACTCTAGGAAAATATATATATTTTCCTACTTAGGAAACCAATAAATCTTGCTTTGGAATAGAGCATGTTATGGACATATTAGGGTATCTTAATCTGGATATGAAAAATAAACTTTCCTGAATGGAGTAACCTATTCCACGGAGAGAATATCCAATGATGAATTGCTTTATGTGAAATAATATCCCATCATTTAGTAGGGTAACTAATACAATTGTATATGATCAATGGACTAAGTATATAGAATATATATTTATGGTCTTGGGATGTAGTTAAAAGTAAAAGGTTACACTTGAGGGGTATTTTCTCAAAGGTTATGTTGACCAATGGTGGTATTTTATCTAGAATAATAGTAAGAAAGAATAAATATAACTCACGGAGTGGAAAACTATTAAGGATACATTCATCGATAAATAATTCCCTCCAGATCATGAAATTGAGATAAAGATAAAGTTACTTATCGTAATGAAAAAATAATAATAAAGTGTCTTGGATTGTGAATCCACCTTTTAAATGTTATCTAGGTATGATATGGATTACATATTCATCATAAAGTGAAATATTGATCACATTTTTATGTTTTTAATCCAAATATCCTAATGGAAATATTCTCCAAAAAAACATCATATAATGAAATAGTATTATGTTCCATCAAAACAGATATTGAATTTTCTATAATCAGTATATTCAAGGGAAACCACGAGAAGAATAGGCCATTTGAGAATCATGAAAAAGGGAATGTGTCAAAAAAGAATAAGAAAACATATGTTTTTCCACATTATGAAAATTGTGGAAAGTACCTCCTGGAAAATTGTTTGAATGGATTGGGAGTATGTTATAAGTGTGGAGAGAAATGCCACCAGGAAAGTAAATGAAAATTAAATATGGAAAACATTTCTAATAAATATTTCAATTATATGGTTATGGGTCACTACGAAAGTGAATACCCCAATCATCAAGGGAATCTACCACAGAATAAACCAAGGGGAGATGACCAAACTTATGCGATCAATATAGGTGAGGTGGAAGGACAAAATGATGTGATGGAAGGTACTTTAATCCTATCTTCAAATATAACTAATGACTTATTTTATTTTATAATCTTTCATTCCTTTATATCTACCTCATTTTAAAATAAAACTAAACATGTCCCTTTTGATTTAATAAAAGAGTTGTCAGTAAAAAATCCTAAGGGAAGTCTCATTATAACAAAGTTGTGTCAGGTAGTCCACATTATAACCCATATACGTGATTTATTTTCTAACCTCATTACCAAACCAATGGTTTAATTTAATATAATGTTCTATTTATAATTTATTTGAAAACATTATGCAAATTTTTATTTCAAGAAGAAGGAAATTATGATTTGTGAGGAAGATGTAGAATTCTTTATCTTTATAGTTGAAACATCATTATCCGATTCTCAGGTAGATTCACCCAAGTATATATACTGAATTAAATTCTTGTGTAAGAAGAGAAAACAACATCTAGTGATGAAGAAGGTAATCTTCATGTTTATAATGTACCAATTATGTAAGAATACATTTATGTATTTCTATATAAATTACCTAAACATCACCTAGAGCGTAAAGTTGAATTTTCAATTTATTTAATCACATATTCCAGGAAAATATCAAGGACTCTCTATATAATGGAAACTGTGGAATTAGTGGAGTTAAAGAAAAAAACTAGTCTATTTGGGAAATAAAGGATTTATTCTCCCTACTCTTTCACCATGGAGAGCCCATGCTCTCTTCGTAAGAAGAAAGATGGGTCCATGAGGTGGTGCATTGATTATAGGGAAATCAAGGATATTATAATAAAGAAAACGTATCCACTACCTTTCATTGATGACTTGTTTTATCAAAATCACGGATCCTAATATTTCTCAAAGATTAATATTTGTTCTGGGGATCAAAAATTGTGATTAAAGAAGGAATACATTCCAATGATATATTTTTTTGAAAAGGTATATGAATTAAAAGTCCATGGTATATTAACTTTGATTGACTAATTCACCCTTAGGTTTTATGGACTAAATGAACAGAGTATTCATGGAAATTTTGATTATTTTATTTTGTTATTCATTGATGATATTTTTCAATATTCCAAAAGCTATGAGGACCATGAGAATCACTTGTGGATCATTCTTAAGACTCTTAGAAGTGAAGAGTTATATAGGAAATTTAGAAAGGGTGATTTATAGATTCAAGAAGTTTCTTTTCATGGATATATTGTCTCAAAGGATGGAATATCATTTGATCCTATAAAGAAAATGAAAATTAGAGAAAGGACTATTTCAAAAAAGATAAAAAAGCTATGTAATTTCATTGGTTGGTAAAGATACTATTGGAGATTAATTTAAGATTTCAATAGATTGGAAAAACCCATTAAACAATATTACACGTAAAGGGGTTATGTTTGTTTGGGGAAGACAATGTGAAAAATATTTGGATAAGATAAATACATGACTAGTCAATGATATTATTTTGATTCAACCATATGGAAGTGATGTGTTTTTCATATATAGTGATTAATAGATGAAGTTACATGGTTGTTTACTAATAATAAATGATAAATTTATTACACATGCATCAAGGAAATTGAAGATCCATGAATAGAAGTACCCAACCAATGATATTGAATTAGCAGAAATAATCTTCACTTTTAAAATTGGGAGACATTATCTCCATGGTGAATGATGTGATATATACATGGATCATAAAATCCTGAAATACATATTTTTATAGAAAGAGATAAATATGAAATAAATAATACAACTTTAACTACTAAATGATTCTGATTTCTCAACACCCTACCACCCAGGAAAAGTAAATAAGGTAGAAGATTCATTGAGTATGAATAATCACAGAGTTATAACAGAAATTCATATTGAGAGGGATCCTATATTCATGGATATTTTAAAGATAAATATTGAATTTTCTAAGGAAGTGGAGCTTTAAATAATTTTTCAAATTCTTACATGTACATATTTATTAGAGAAGATAATGAAATATCAATTTTTTGATGATAAGTTTCGGAAGAAAATTAAGGATTTGAATGATGGGATGTTGACATACTTCATAGATGAAGATGTTATTTGGAAATTTGGAAAGAGATTATGTGTTACACCAAAACCTAATATAAAAATAGAATTTTTGGGTGACTCTCATAGCTCAAATTTTTTTATAAACACTGGTAGCACAAATATGTACAGGGAATTGAAGGAAGATTTTGGTTGGGTAACATGAAGAGGGAAATTTCTCATTATGTGTACAGATTTTTGGTTTTTCAATAAGTTAATACTATGATGTAGTATCTTAGAGGAGTCATGAAACCTATAACTATCAATGTTTTTAAATTTGATGATATTACTATGGAGGTTTTCACAAGACTACCAAAGACTCCAGGAATGAATAATGAAAAATGGGTTACCATTGATCACCTAAAAAAAATGTTCATATTTCCTAGCCATAAGAGATGATTTAACTCTTGGGAACCTCACAAGAATCTATATTAATGATATTGTAATACTTCATGGAACACCCCTATCATTTGTTTCAGATCGAGATCCCCATTTTACATTGAAATACTTTAAGATACTTTTGAAGGAACTTGATACTGATCTTCATTTGAGTGTTTCCGACCATCATAAAACTATTATAATGTTAGAAAAAAAAATTATTCAATGGAATTAAAGTTTATATCATGTTCAATTGACTTTCAAGGAATGTGGGATCAGTACTTACTATTGGTATAGTTTTTCTAAAACAATAGTTTACATTCATGTATTAAAATAGCATCATGTGAATCATTATATGGAAAGAGATGTCACACTCTAACTTTTTGTGATAAATTTGGTGAAAGGAAACTTATACACATAGAACTTTTGGAAGATATTAAAACAAAGTTAAAGGATATTAAATCTCATATTGAAGTTTCTCAATGTAATAAAAAGAGTTATGCCAATAATCAGAGGAAATATTTAGAGTTTTAAGTGATATATCATGTTCTCTTGAAAGTATCTCTATAGAAGGGTGTTATCTGGTTTTGTAAGAAAGGGAAATTACTCCCTAGCTACATGTGACCATTTCTTATTCTTGGAATAGTTGGAGTTGTTTCTTATCATTTGGAAATGATGCCAAATATCTCAAAAGTACCCGATGTGTTCCATATATATCTTCTAAGGAAGTACATGCATGTGTTCACGTTGGATTAAATCGATTTTGAATGTAAAATTTTATACTATGAAGAACCCATATATATTTATGGTACTCTAGAGAATTTATTGATGAATCGGGCCACTCATCTAGTAAAGGTACTCTGGAAAAATTACAAAAGGGAAGTTATAACAAGGGAACCAGAGGAAACTATGAAATAGAAATAACCACATTTTTTTGGGAGGTAATACCAATAAAATTTTGAGGATGAAATTTTTGAAATAGGGAAGAATATATCACACTAATAAAATAAAATACTTTTCTTTTAGAATAAATTTAATTTTGTTTATAGCTTGTAATGCACGGATCATTCACATTTAAGCAGAATACTATTTCCTCATATTTTTCATAAGTAATGAAATTTTAACACTTTTATAGATCTTATATTAAAATTTTACATGTTATAAAAAAATTTACATTCACACTATATATTTTATAGTCATAAGATAAGAAAAAAGCCAATTTTATACAGTAAAACCATTATTTTTCTAAACAAAGTTTTTTCACCTTTTAATGGATCGACTATTTGAAAATTGAAGTTTAAAAAAAATTAATTTAATTTGAAAAAATAAACTTCTTTTTTTATATAATAATTTGAAATTTATCTTAGTGTGATTTTTTTTTATTTTTTGAGATGTCTCATTATTTTTAAATAATGAAAAATACTAAATTTTAATTGAAAATTAACTTTTAATCTAAATATTTTATATGCTTGGATTATATTTTTATTTGTTTTTAGAGTAATAATAGATAAATTAAACATCAATTAATATAATTTAAGTTACTTGAATCAATTAAAAATTGAAATTGTATATAAAACACTTCAAACATTTGAACATTTTCACTTTAAAAACCCTTTTTTCATCCCCTCTATGGGATTAATTTTAAATAAATTTATTCCGATTATGTGATTGGGATTTGGAAAAATTGATTCAATATTTTTAATCAATATTTTTGTTTTATTTCATTATAAAACCATAAATTATTTTTATATAATGAATATATAATAAAATTAGTATCATGAATATAAATAGTTTTTTTACCAAGGGTACAACCTATAGTCACACTCACTTATATCAAATTGGATACACAATTATCATTCGTGTCTATGGATGATTTATGCCTCGCAAACTGATTCCTTCGTTCATCCATTACCACCTTTCAGGGTTGGGAATAATGATGTGTTTAAAGTTAAAATATGATATATATGATATTTATAATGTATTTGTTATTATGGATTTATTATATAACACATATCATCATTCTTTCCATTTTTTGGGAATATGATAACATCTTTTGTGGATGTGGGGGCTACCACTTCCTCAAAACGATGTGATTCATTCCCAAGTTCCATGGAATGTACTAAGGATTGTTTTAATAAACATATGATATTTATATAACATAAATATTATATTGTAACAATAATATACATATACATAATTTACTTTTAATTATTTTAATATGATAATAAAATGGAATCAACATTCATGCATACGTACGACCTACCTTCTCCTTGAATGGTGTATTTTATTTCCCCTCTCCATACATTATGGATTACTATAAATACATATATAATAAATAAATAAAATATTAAATTCATTTTTTTACATTCTAGATATTATTAAATCATGATCCATGTAATAGAGACAAAAATAAAAAGTCAAAACATACTCGAAAACTAGTCCATTAACACCAAAAAATGTGAAAATAATAAATGATTATTTAGAAAAAGGTAATAAGATATTATAATAAAATAATATATGATATTGTAATATGATTATGGTTCTATTTTATTTTATTGAAATTATTAATACCATTATAAAGGGTGATAAATTAATTTCACCCCAAAGTAAATGCAAGATAAGGGTTTTCATTGAAATTTTATTTCATTGAGGCATATTTTATTATTATGAACCTAATTTCATTTAATGGTGTATACACTAAAACTTTGAAATGTTATATCATTAATAATTCATTTTTAATGGTATTTTATGTTTCAATTTGAATTATTTCATCTAAGGGGATTTTAATTAATAGTTACTAAGTGGAAAAGAAGTTTATTACTAAATTTATTTTCGTTGATCTATATTACTTCTTCATTGTCACTAGAATTCGATGATTATGGGTATAATGATTTGTGAGTATGTATTATTTTGTATCTAATTATTTTATTTGAATATAGATTTGATACACATAATTGATTCATTGTTTGATTATCAATTCAATGTTATGGCCTTTTCAAGGGTTTACCTCGCAATCTCATTTGTTTTAGGATTGTACACACTTGAACTTCTATTAAGTGAAATTATTTGATTATTGTTTTAAAATTTGATAAAATTTATTCTAATCTGGATATTCATGATAATTTTTAAGTAATAAAACATTTTTCCACTCTTTGGTACTTAATATGTTTTATAAAATGTTTTAATAAAACCAAACAATATTTTAATCTTCGGTCAAAAATATGTTTTCTTTTAAAAAAAAGTTTTCTTTTTAAAACAATGATTTCTAAAAAAATTTCAAAATTTTTTTAGACTCATAGTAATTATTTATTAAAGTAGTTTTTATAAATTTTTTAAAATAAATATTATTTTTATTTTCTAAGCATGGCACCATTATAACATTTTTACATTAAAAAAGGAATATCCTTTTTACATTGTATGAAATATATAGATTTACCCACTATCATTTCTTTAAAGATTATTTTGTAAGTTGAAAATGATACCATTAAAAAAATTTAGGTTATTTTCAATGAAATATATTTACATTCTTTCAAAAATAAAATTATATTTTCCTCAATAATGTTGTTAAAAGATAATTTTATATTATTTCTATTCATCAATGAGAAAATCCCTTTATTTTACTTGAATATTGGATATGTTGTACTAATACCATACTTTTCTTCCTATATATGGTTCATGATGAATTTCACCAAGGGTAGTATTGACATTCACTTCCTTGAATCATTTTCATGTTTGTTAAATTCCCCTTGACTTATTAACTTCCTCGTGATCATTGAATATTAAATTTACCCTAAATATCTATATCAGTTATCATGGATTTGAATATTTTCTAAACTGTTTACCCTTTTGTTTACATATGGTGTTTACTTTAAAAGTTATTTGGATTACTGTGGAAATATTGATAAATCCATATATTTTACTCAATACATATATTTTATGATAAGACATGTTTTTTGTTAATTAATTTGATTATTAGATATTTGAGTATTGCTTCATACATGCACTAAAAGGTTTGGATATTGGTTAATGCAAGACCCTCGTTTCATCATATGTATCATGGTACAAATTAGTTATCTAGCCTCGGCTAAGTTGGTTTTTACCGAGTATGTTTTAAACTATCTTTAGGTTAGATATTAATGGTAAAGGTATCATGTTCCTAGAAAACATGACATCTGATAATTAAAGATTTCATTCATTTATGATTTAGTTATCATTATTATCCATGTGATTTTCACTATGAAAAAAATCTATGTAGGAATTTCATTATTTGTTTATTGATTAAATGGAATGTGTGTTCATTTATTTACCCTGAAATATTGATCATTCCTTATCCAATTATTTCAATGGAATGTGTGTTCTTTTATTTACCTTTCTATATTTTTTACATACTCACTCTCTATTTAATGATTACATGGTATGTGTGTTCATTTATTTACATTTCCATATTGATTATTCTCATTGATCCATTATTGTTTCCACTGCACTTTAACATTACTAAGAATTTGATATCACCCTTATTTTTTTCCCGTTCCCCAAGATCCCATAAAGTTTAATATGACTGGTATGGAGGGATATTCTAGATGGAATAAATTTATCCTTAAATGAAAAATATTATGTTGCAATTCGTGTAATCCAAATATAATGTAATACTCATGTATTTATCTTGTTTACAAAGAATACTAAACAGATTAGTCCTTCAGGACTTGATTCCTTTTAATAATGCCAATATAATAAATTAAGGCACTAGATCCTGGATTTTGGTGTTAGGGTGTTAAAATTTGGGTCATTTTATAATTCTTATAATTTTATTTTTAACCTAAATTACCCGATTTACCCTTTACCATGGTAACACAAAATTACTAATGTTACTATTAATATTGACAAAAAATGTGGAATATTAACTAAATTTTGAAAAACTTCTTTCAAATATGGATTCCATTTTTCAAAATCCCAAACATAGAAGTTTTAGAACTAAATCTAATTAGACCAATAAAATGTAATGAAAAACTGTTTTTTCAGAAAAATTCCATTTTAAAATATAAAATATTTTTAAACAAAATTTATATATAAAATATATTTCAAAAAACATAATTTAGTTATTTTAAATCATAATAAACTAATTAAATATTATAATTAATCTAAAAAATTATTTTATATCGCAAATACTTTAAAATAAAATAATGTTTTTATTTAAAATCTTTATTTTCACTATTCCTTGAAAAAAAAATATTTTCAGAAAATTCAAAAAAATTAAATTAAAGATAATATTGATATTATGAATTCAAAAATGAAATTAAATTTTTCATCAAAATTTTACATAACTTTTTGAAATTAAAATATTGAATCATAAAAAGTAGAAAAAATAAATTTTTAGGAATTATTTTTGAAGAATAAAATGAATTTTCTAAAAAAATTACTTGATTTAAAATAATTAATTAATAAATTATAGATGATAAAGATAATTATTTATTTCATAATTTAGTTAATACTACTCATTCCCACCAATTTATTGATTAGGTTATAATATTAACATTTAAATATTTATATTTGTTTTTGTTTAAGCTCGATATGGTGTATCTTATATTATATTGAACCTAGTAATTCCTTTTAAAAAAATATTGTGGTGTTACATAATCCCCACACATTCACTCCCAAATCTAGACAAGCTTATGGTCCACTATCTTTTTATATTCCCAAACCATTTCATCATTATGGTAAAGTATCTTGGTCCACCCAATGTGCTCTGCTCCCAAAGGGAATATAAAATTAATAAGCCCAAAATCATTATAATGCTTCTATATAATCAATGAAAACCCTATTAAAGGTCCATATTCATTCTGGTCCACTTTTTCCTTCAATTGACCATATTCTTGGAGAATTATAGAAAATTGAATCCCCAGAAGTGTAATCCCTCATTCAATTCTTCATTGTCATACAATTAATGAAATTGATGTTTATAAAACATAACATTAAACTATGTAGCTAATATCATAGTCACACAATTTAAAACATCATGAAAATTACCTTATCTCATGGCGTTTGGATGTATCATACATTCCTACAACATGTCTATGATATATAACAAGAAATATATGGGATTAGATCCCTATTAATCATGATATGTAGGATTCCTCCATAGTTTTAAAACCCAAAAACACCTATACTTCATATCTATCCTCATGGTTCTATATTCCTCATGATATTTCTTACATCATTACTCATAGGTCCATATTACCCATGATCTAGAATGTACTTTTACTGGGGCCATATTACCTACAAACCATACTCATTATCCCATATTACCAATGAGGACATACCCTTTTTAGTGGAAAATATTCCTTATATACCAATCAATAATTGTGTTTAGTCATATTACTATTGAAATCATGACACCACCTATAGGCCCATATTCCCTTTAGTTATACCTATACTTCCTTTGTTATTCCATATTCTAAAAGAAACAATCTTCTACTCAATGGACAATACTTTTATGAGAGAACTATAACCCATGAATCATAGGGAAATACTCTTTCAGAAACTATGTTATCCTTATTAGGTTGTATTCTATTCGAGGTCAACCATCTAGGGAATCTTGTTCATAAGTCCCACACTAAAAATTTCTCAATATTATTCATATAGATGCCCTTATTTCATGACATTAAATTATATGGATTAGCCTATGTCAAATGAACATACATGGTATGAAGTTACTCATTGAGAGGCACTAAAAAACATGTTCTTATTCTATTTATAGAGAAACCAAATAATACATTCTTATGGTCTTGATACAGATACCACTAACACAAACCACCTTCTTGGATGTTGATAAATTTATGATCACCCCACTACAAGGAATTAAAATATTCTAAAATCATTCATTAATATAATAATAAAGCTTTAGAAACTATATAGATATTCGCATCAATACATGTTAATGACTAATCAATATCACATGGGTAAATAGTCTTAAAAACGAATTTACAATGGATTAATGAATTCATTTTAAATCTATAATAGGTTCCAACTTTATGACAAAATTACACCTCAACATGTGAGGAGATGTCCAACCTCCCAACCTCCTAATAAGCGTACATTCCAAGGTATACCTATAAATGTCTCATCAACCTCTTTCCTTTGGAGTATAAGACTGAAATGAAAAAGATCTAATAGAAGAGGCCCATCATATATTTGTGTATGAAATAAATAAATAAAAAATAATGGTGAACCTAATGTCAGTCCTTCAACATCCAAAAATAACTTAGATTTCTAGACTATGGGTCCATTTTGTTTCACTTGTTTCACGTAAAAAAATAGTTAACCCGAATTAAATCTTTGGACTTTGACAATGATCAGACGAGAATGTGTTTATATGTAATATTATAATAATTAGTGATTTTTTTGGTTTTCGTTGTTAGGTCCACAAGGATGAATACCCTAAGAGGGGGGGTGAATCAGGGTATGACTAATTTAAAATTAATGCCCGTTCTGATCTTGTTTTGCTGTTGAGAAAAACTGTCTTCTCTCTTTTTCCTGTTTCACAAAGTAAATAGAAAGCGAAGTTTGCACAGGACACAGCAATTTTACTTGGTTCACCGCAAACGGCTACGTCCAAGGAGCATACGCCGACAATTTTTCGGTCGTACCAAATTCCACTAAACTTTACTAGCTGTGGATTACAAGGTTCAGGCTAGATCACTTCTAAGCCCAGGCTCACTACCTTTACAAGTTTAGGGTCATCTCACTACTTTCCCAAGGTTTACTCCCTGTTTCTCTCTCTCTCTAGCTCACTGTCGGTGGAGAGGATCACCTTCTTCCTCTTCCTAAGCTCACTGCTCTTGGAAGGAATCCACTCACAGTTTATAGACCTGTAGGTCTCTTCATTTGCATGAATGAATGCATCTTCCTCTGTGTGTAGATGGTTTGTTGAATTACAACTATCACCCGTAGATGAATATCTCTTTGCACCGAAGGTATCGGGCAACGTACCAGCTTCCACGCAGTACGAGAAGAACCATTGGAAAAATTCCTTACTTGGCGTGCAAGTCAATCTCGGCGCGCAAGTATCGGCGCACAAGTCACAACGGGCGCACAAGTCCTCATCAGACACTTGCGCGACTCAAGCTTCCTCAACTCCAAACTTGCGCGACTCTCTTCCTTTTACGCCCAAACCAATAGTGGCGCGCAACTGCCAACCGGCGCGCAACTTCTAACACCGGCGCACAACTTCAACTACTGGCACGCAAATTCACCTGCTCGACCCACACTCACCACTTGCGCGACCACCACACCTGCGCGACGGGAGATCTGATTTCTCAAAGTGTTGAACTCCGTTGAAAATGAGAAGGGGTGGTCCAGTATTTATAGGCAATCTGACCACCATGCGCGACGGTGCGCAAGTCACCTGCGCGACCCAGTTTCGGCGCGCAAGTCCCCTGTCATTTTAGACACTTGCGCGACCAACTCCCAAACTTGCGCAAACCTATTTACTTTGCCATATTTTGATCTTCTGATCTTGAAAAACATATGGCGCACATGTTTCCTATACTCCAAGTCCTCGGCGCGCAAGTCCTTTTGCCAAAAACACTTTTCTTTATTTGCCGATTTTCAGGCCCTAAAATTTGGCAAACACTGGAAAACAGCGCCACCTTGTATCTGTTCTTTTGTACCGCCTCCAGATCATCTATTCCTTTTATCGAAGTTCTTGAATCAAACATGGATCGTTGACCTCAGATCTTGAACTTGACATTCCACCATGAAATCCTCTTTGTCAACAAATTTGTATGTCATTGTTTTTCTTTGTCAACAATCACTACTCAAATGTCCACTTTGTCAACAAACACAATCACCTCAAAAATGCTTCAATGATACCTTGAGAGATTCTTGCCCAACATTCTTCTATGAACGTTTTTTTCTCTATATACCCCTTTGATCCATAATAATGGGTTCTTTATCAATAAAATATTCTTTTGCATTATCCTTTATAATATCCATAACCCCCACTACTGGAAGGATAATGTCACCCATCCTGCTCTTCCACTGTAAGAAGAGAAATACATTGGTAGAAGAGTATAACCAATGTAGTACAATTCTAACCATTGAGGATACACTTGGTAACTTCAATTAAATGATGGATCGCATACCATTAAGCTATATGAGAACTTCAAAGAATACTATTTCACCTATTACTACCTTGAAATAATTTAGTAACCTCTCCCAGTAGGGAAAAAATATGTACCTCTCCTATATATAAGAGGAGGATGAAGAGGTCGATCTTGGACATAGATTTTCATTAGAATGGTATAGGAGTATTAATTCCACTGTTCATTACTAAAAACAATTCCTTGTATCCCCATTAAAGTAGTGATGCACTTACGAGGCCAAATAATATATCTCAGTCATAGCCACTGTGGATTGAGAACCACTAACAGGTAATACTTAGAATAACACACCCAATGACATCTTAAATAGGCCCATATCCCTAATTCCTATGTTGGAATCGGTTAGTAAATTATGGTAAATCTATTTTTCTATATCACATCTTATAAAAGATATGATCACCAATTCATTTTGTCATAATCAAGAGAACATCCTCATATACCAATAATGACTAAGGGCATTCTCATGATTTTTCCTTGACATTTGATGTCTGCTGGAATGTATAGGTTGTTACCATAGGATAGGTGTGGGAATGTATTCCCACTAACACTAATGAATTAAATTATATTAACATTCTTATTATAGAACCCTATAAACAAATTTTTCCCCATTGGATAAAAATCCCAATATCCCTATCAATTTCTTCTAGATATCTTAGAACATCCTAAGCACGATTATAGACGGTGGTAGCTTTTATAACTTGAAGATACCTCAAGAACATTCTCATATGTCTACTTCTATAAATTTTTATGATAATTATCATTCTATATATAATGCTACTAAACTGGGGGATCATTTTTCCCACTGACTTTTAGGAGGACCATTAACATATTTCAAAAATCTCTCATGTGTGAGCTCATATTCCCACTTCCATCAAAGTGGAAAGTCAATATATCTTGAAGAGGCTCAAATATAGTAATATATCCATATTAATCTCTACACAGAGGTTAACTATTGAACCAATGAATGGATACCCAAACACAGGTACATATTCTTACATGTTATAAAAGAACCCATCGAAATATTTTGGTAGAAAATAAGGGAAATCCCATATTCCTACCTAAAACTAAGGATCTCATTATCTAGCTCGAGAGAAAATATAGAAGACTCTAGTCCAGTAAGGTCACCAATCTACCCCAGAAAGTGAATTTGAAAGTACAACTCTCTAAATGAAGATAATGAGTGAATATGAGGTGGCTAAAAATTGTATTCCTAATTATTAAATCTTATTAGATTAATTTTAAAGATATGTTTTTATGATCCATTCTTGAACAATAAATGTTTAATGTCATTAGAAACATGGAAATAAAATTTTTTTGTACATAAAATATCTACCTCATCTTCGACTAGGTTATTCATAAATAATACCCTTAATTTACATAACAAAAATAAAAACATACTTCATATCATAAGTAAAAGTAAAAAAAATAAAAAGTGAGCATAGATTCTCAGTGATAGAAAAAATAGATATCAATTAATGATAGATTTTAATCATAAAATGTGTATAAGTGCCTGATAAAATGATTATAAAATCTTAAAACCATACAAAAAAAATCATAGATCATAGTTATGGGTTTGGGAATAAACTTGGGATTTTATAATATAGGAATAATAATGTAATCAATGAACATTTTCCATGAGAGCATAACATTGATATATCATCATGTCATAAAATAGTTTCATAAATCGTGGAATAATCCTAATAATTTAAATACTATGTAAAGGCTACCCAAAAATACATTATTCAGATGATAGGATTAGCTTAAACATATGCATATTTTAGTATTTGGAAATACTTCTATAAACCCTTGTTGGGTTTGACATAACCACCCATGTTCCCTATTTTGGTATTGGGATCACCTATCATGTACCCATTAATATTATAAATCAGTAATCTTTAATCAATTAATTGGATGGATATAATGGACCCACCCATCACATAATCATAATCTATTCACACATCTTCCAAAAAATAATGAAAGAATTTTTCGTTTAAATAATATATAAAGCACACATTTTCTCAAAATCCCCAGTAAATACTATCAATCATTTAAGGAGGTAATTATATATTAAAATAACATTAAATGATCGATAGATAATTTCTTAAGAAAAATACCATTTTTACATTGAAATAATTTATTTAAAAGTTAAAAATTTCTAAAATGTAAAGGAAAAAATATATTTTAAAATAAATATGGATTCATATATGGGTATATTCAATGAAAATATTATTCATTATGGTGGGAAATTATATTTATGTTGTTTATGTTAAAACAAATATTCCTCTCACATTTATAATAAAATAAAAAGTATCACATTTGGGAAATAAAAATAGTATTATTCTCAAATGTTTGTATAGAATATAAAAAATTGGTAAAAATTAATTTATTTTTTTTGTTATTATTAAAATAAATTCTTGAAAACATTTTATATAAAATATGGACACAAAATAAAATGATTCTCGACTGAAGAGTGAATTAAAGTTGGGTTTCCTAAAAAAATATGTCAATCTCTTGAGAAGTTAAAGAATGTATAATTAAATAAAAACATTTAATTAATTATAATATCTATATTATAATAAAATATATAATATTTAAAAGATATAGATCTTATAACTTTATCATTATAAATTTAATCATAAACAATCCTTGTAAAATGTGAGATTATAAAGTAAAACACATATTTCTCTGGTAATTTTTTATTTTTAAGTCCCATGGATTAAATAAATTAAAATAAAACATTGAATACATTAGAAATAACGATAATAGTGATTTAAAATTTTAAAGTGGAAGTAGATACACCTTATAAATGAAGATAGTTGTTGAAAACAAAAATGCCTCAAAGAATGAAATTTTAAATGATAAACTCATACAACTTTGGTAAATTTCAAATAAACTCTCCCTATTTGAAATAATTTTTATTGAAATATTAAAAAATAATAATTAAGATAGAAATTTTATATATGGTGTCAAATTGGTAGTATATACACCTTATAAACATAACATGGATATAACATCAAACAAGTCTCAATGAAATAAATTATGATGAAGAACCATTACCATATGATCAAATTGATTTGTAAGAGATATAACCACCCATATAATAAAAATATAGTAATTATAATTAAATAACGTAACCAATTTAAAATTATAATATCATATATTACTAACTTATAACATTTCAACACTTCTTTACTAAAAATTTTGTATCTAAATCCTTGTATTCAGGTGATAATTGTTCTATTTTTCACATATGATTTGGATTAAAGGTAATGGTCCTTGAACATGGATCATGGTTCCATTATCTTCAAAATTATATTCATTTCATAAGTATCATTTTTATCCATTTTATAAAATAATTTGATGATTTAGATGAATCAATTATTTAAATTGAATTACATCTCTTTGTGAAGATGGTAGTCCATATGTATGCATGGGTAATGTTTCTACTTATCAAAAGATGGAAAAAAGAAATGAAAAAATAATTCAACTAGACATAATTATTATAATTTTATAAATAAAATGTATATTCATTAATTTTATCCTTATTTACATCCTTATAAATAATAAAAAAATGAATCACATTACTTCATGGATGCGGTAGTCCACTAGTTCACATGAGCATCATTATCATTTTCCAATGGATGAGATAATAAGAATGTAGATAATATAATATAGTTAAATAACAATATTTATTTAATAAATATAATATATAAACATTAAATCAATCATAATAACCATCATTGAAATATTTTTATGGGGAATGAATCATTTCTCTAGATGGAGGTGGTAAATCCACACATATGTGTTAGAGTTGGTTCCCAAGAACCAAATTTGTATGTACTTTATCATAAATCATATTCATAGATTTTTATTACTAATAAAAGCATTATGAAATAATTATTGTTCTTATGCATGACATAGAATGTGATAATTTTTTAAGAGTAGCTATCACACTAAAAGGTTATAACAGTTCCCCGCTATGATGAGAACCCGGTAGTTCTATGACACTATTCTTACATATATGTATTATAGATTAATGATACCATTTAACAAACATAAATGGTACTATCTATCATGGGTGGAGACTCATAAAACTTTGATGAACCTTCTTATAGTGTACGCCCTTTGTGATACCTAGTTAGATATTATGAGAACAAGACCGACTAGTAGGAAATCCACATTTATATGTGTCATTGGAAGTCCATATATTTGGATGTGTGTATTTGTCCTTGGACTTCAAAATTATTATTAATTAGTATTATGAGTCATGTTATTTGATGTATTGAAGAAAACCATGATTAAAGATGTTTGTGGTGAGGTAAGATACGTTGGGTGCTCCACAAGTAATATTGTATTAATGAATAATTTGAGAAAGGATTTGTCCCTTAAGCTCTTTAACTGAAGTTTATATCTCAGGAAATTTGATGGAAATCATATATACAAAATATATATGTGACCATGTTGTTTTATAGGTAGGTTCAATTTCTTAGAATTCAAAGAAAGATAAATCGAGTACATAAGTCGATGGCACTAGCATGCAACCTTCTTGATTAGAGATATCATGATAAATGGATTGTATTACATAGTAAGCATCCATATGAGGTATGATGTCATTGTGACATTAACTTATTTATCCATGGGTGCCTTGGTGTGTTGTTATACACTAAACTTGGAGTTTAGGATAATTATTCTAATCCCAAAGAGAAATAGGCCTAGAGGTTCACACAATAAGTGTATCTAGAATAAAAGTTAAAAAATAGTATTATTTATTTTTTATCAAATTAAATAAATATTATAACCAGATGCAGTTTAATAATTATTCATGTATACTTGATATCATATATTCTATCACTAGTTATTCGAGAGAGAATAATGTTAATATAATATTTAATATTTTTTTATTTTTTATTAGTTAATATAATATTTATTTGTTTATTAGTGAATAATGCAGTGATATTTATTTAATAAATAAGTATTCATTATTGAAGGCCCAATAAATATTACGAAGGAATGGTGGACCGAGTGTAATGGTCCGTTGAGAAATAATAAATATTGCGAATTATTAAATTAAATAATATTTAATTTTAATTCGCAAGTTAAGTTCACGTTGAGAAATAATAATATTATTATTTGACATGGAGTTTTTGATGGATTAAATAAATAATTTAGGGAAATTGTAAAATTATTATTTTTATACCTAGTGATATATAAACCCAACTATGTTATTCTCTCAAGAGAGACAATTCATTTTTTTGGTTGTGTACAACGGAGTTGGAGAATCCTCTCAAGCCCAAGAATGATCCCTTCTCCAAGAGTAGTCCCAAGAATGGAGAGAAATATTCCTCCACCAGACTAAGGAGAATGCTTCAGAGGCAGCTCTCAAAGTGATCAATGGCTGATTACAGAAGTTCAAGGATCTTTCGTGCTAGCACCAAAAGATTCCTTCTGCAACATCTGAAGATTTATTAAACATGTGTGGATCACCACTAGAGGGAATATACACTTGATTATTACAACACAATGATGATGTACCACATATCTATCACTAAATTCATCAATGAAGAAATAATTATTACAAGATAATACTTTATTTAGTCAAATTAATTATAAATAATATGTGATGATCCCCTCTTCTGTATTCATTGTATTTATCCATTGAATGTTTCATTGATTCAATTACATTAATCACAACATTTATCTTTGCATACATCTTGGATTGATCATCAATCTTGAAAAAAAAGAAATGTTGGGAATGTCCCATCAAATGCTTCCATTACATCTGGAACCTATAGTAGTATCAGAGCCAAGTACATAATTATTGATTTTTATTTATGGATATTTTGTGATTTAGGTATTTTTAATTTAGTTTTTTAATTCAAGTTTAATAATTCTTAATTTGAAATACATGATCTTATTCCCCTTCATTTCTCATAGATCTAATCAAAATGATTAA
The DNA here is from genome assembly GCA_963277665.1 of Viscum album. Classification (NCBI taxonomy): domain Eukaryota; kingdom Viridiplantae; phylum Streptophyta; class Magnoliopsida; order Santalales; family Viscaceae; genus Viscum; species Viscum album. The sequence continues at coordinate 9,582,688 of OY728145.1, forward strand.
TTTTATGATTAAAATATAAATGAGGAACTCATAGGGAGGTGACATGGTTTCTGGCCTGAAAAAATAGGACTACATGTCATGTAACCATAGTTACACAACGTGTAGTCATGTTTAATGCATCGATAATTAGTTCAGAAATTAATTTTGGTCCTATGCATTGACTACACCCATTAAATAAACCAAGTGTTGACCAGATTGGGGTGGAACATAGTCAACTAAAGTACATACCATGTAGCCTACATACAAGGCATGTAGTCCCTTTGAGTCACAAATGGGATGTGTGTCTCATACACAACCTACCTGACTGATGACTGTGTAACTTAGAGTCCACACACCCTGTAATCCATTTGACACATATTGTACTCTATTTTCCTTTCCATATATTAGATTTTGAGTCACTAGGCGTGTTCCTCAGATATATGGTGAGAGAAGTACATGAAAAGTAAATCCATGTACATGTAGTGTACTTAAACCAATTTACGTATATATAAAATTTATATATTATACTTTATAAACATTATCGAAACATTCTTCTGTGTGGCCATTAAGTTGATAGGACACACCGTGTGATAGGTTTGAGTATATATATATTTTTTAAAGGTTGGGGCCGAAGCCTCAATTTATTATTTAAAGAAAAGACCTCTTTAGACTGGGTAGAGGGTGACCCATTACATAGCCTGAAGGCCTAAGGCCAAGTGGCCTGAAAACAAGGCTTGAAAGCCCATTTTTTGGCCCAAAGGTCCCCTCAGTGAACAGTACTGCTACAGTACCCGCACTACTACAGTGCCTGCTACAGTAACCGTAGCCGCTACAGTACCTGCAACAGTCCCTCCGCCGCTATAGTGTCGTCGCTTCTACAGTTCCACGACTGCTATAGTACTACTACAGTGCCCCTGCTACAGTACCCCGAAAATTCACCCCTGCCCGGATTTGATCCCGGGTCTTTTGGATGCCAAGCAGGAGCTTGTACCACTAGGGTACAAGCTCGTTGGCTTGAGTATATATATACATATGTAATTAATATTTGTGTGATATATAGATCTTTATATTGGGTATGAGTCATATTATATTTGTTACTCAACGTGCATTAAATCATAACATGTGACCAAAAAATCATGTAATTTGTGTAATTGTACACATCATGCAGGTACATGATAAGTCATGTATGTTATATATAAAAAAGGTAAAAATATATACGAGTATAATACATGTTGTGTAGATTCATATGGGTATTCACTATGTTGACTCTAAGGTACAAGTTATGTACATAGTAAATTTTATATGAACATATTTAATTTGTTTAAAATTATTATGGATGAGAATCTCAAGGAAATTCATATGATAATTAAGAGAAAAGAAATGATTAATTAAATAATATAATTAATTTATTTGAGTGTGATTTATCTTAAATAAGAAATAATAATAATTGAATTCTAGTTTTATTAAATGTGAAAATCATTTAATGCATGTGGATGATCATGAGTATATACTAAGACCTTTATATGTTATTGGTTTCATTTTATTTATTATTAAATTAAATTGTTTTCATGCATATATTCTCTCCTCATTATTATGTATGGGACTGAATGCCCATGGTTTCTTTTTTGTAAACCTCTTTACCCTCATCTTTACATGAGTAAAAGAATATGTAATGGATAGAGATCCCAAGTTTTAGAGGTGGTTCAAGATTAGAGATGATGCCAAACCAATCCAAGAGAGATGCATAGGTGGACAGGTGGAAAGATGCAATGCGAACCTTAATTGGTTCAAGGTGTTTTTCTCCTAGGTCAATGGTTATATTATCAACCACTATATGAAATTACCATTAATAAATTTCATGATCATACCGCTTAACTATTTTATTTCTATCAAATTTCATTGTTATTTCATTATAGTTATTTTGTCGTGATCACATATTTATTGAATTAATGAGTATGCAAGATAGAATTAAAATAAAAAATCTTTTGTGAAAATATTATATTATACTTGGTTAATCACTTAAGTAAATCCACTTAATATTAACTAGTATGGGATAAAGATAATATTTATTAATTTATTCATAAAAGGATAAAATCTATTAATAAAATATTATGACGGTATAGCCTTCCATTACTTCAGTAAAAATAAAACCATAGTTCAACATGCCTGACCATCCAAATTTGTGGAGATTTCAATTATCAGGTAGTTCTAACTTTTGGTTTTGGGTTGAATTAACTTAGTTTACATCAATGGTTGGTTTCCAAATAAGGACTTGGTGTAACTGAGAGGTAAAGGTTTAGGAAATTCAATTTAAGGATTTTAGGATTGGGGAGTCCAGTCAATAGATTGAATAACTATGAGTTAATGAAGTTAGAATTTGGAATTACTACATAAAAGAATTAATGTTTCTTGACCAACCAAAGTGGGGGTAATGAGAAGGGAAATATGGTCCACTTCCACTAGAACGTCCAAGAAATATGATATTTCAAATCCAATGGTGAGGGATATTGAGTTTTGATAATGTATTGGGAGACTAATAAATATAATATTTATTTATTTTTATAAATTTTATCATATAAAGTACTATAATATTTTATTATTTTATTTTTAGAAATAATAATAAAATGACATTAAACATTTCACTGTGATCCATACTCGAGAAGGACAACCTTCTCACCAGAACAAATTTCCAAGAGTAGAAAAGGTTCTTATGTGTTATATATATATCACCATGAAAATAAATTGCATGTGCTTGAAGAAAATTTTCTAGTATAATGTGGTTATAATTCAAATGATGAATAGTTTTCTCTCTATGATAAATTTTTTAATAATGCTACATATATTCAATGTTTCATGCTATCATCCATGTCCAATGATCTTTTAAAGCAACATGAGGACATGGATGCGTATAGAATGATGTATCACCTTCGAGATCTCTATCAAGATAAGGTGAGACAAGATAGATACAAGATTTACAGTGCTTTTTTGATAATTAATCTTAGAGAGACTAAAAAAAATATGCCTCCTGTAGTCATGATTATTGGATACATTGAATGTATACACATCTTAGGGATTAAATTCCTAGATGAATTGTGTATAGATCTTATACATTCATCATTTCCCAAGTCTTTCTCTATTTTTTTCCAATTACAATATGGGAAATAATGAGATGAGTCTTTCATAACTTATTACCATGATTCGAAAAATGGGTAAGAAGATGGGGCATAACAAACTCATGGTCCTTATGGTGAATAAAAAATAGAATAACAAGGAAAAGGGTCCCAAGACCTATACACAGTCTAAAGCTACCAAGAACCATCCTTCCAAGAAGAGGAAGATCCAAAGGTAGGGAATAGAAAAATAAGTAGTACATTTTTCAAGTGTCAAGCGAGACAATTGGATGAGGAACTACACCTAGAAGTAAGGGAAGATAATAATTTGTTCTTTATCAAGTGGAATATTTAATTATTTACACATTTGTATCCAAATATAGGAACCAAGTAGATTCTTAATGATTTCCCAAGAAGATGTGGATCTGTGAGCTACCAATTATGTGAGGCTGGCTGGTTTGTCCATTGGTGACTTCCACCTTTAATTTACAACTAAAATGATTTTGGTTTTAAAATATTTCTATTATGTATCTATGGTTACCTAGAACATAATTTTTATATCATACCTATATACATATAGGTTTATTTTCAAATTTGAAAAAAAAAATTCTTTTATATGGAAATGATATGTTATGGTATGGAACATTTAAATAATGGTCTTTATGTATTAAATTACAAAAACCTAGTTTCGGAAATTGATAACGAATCATGTTCACAAAACTCATATAACATGAGATTTGGAATCACTATCTTGGTCATGTAAATATGGATCATATGAAAAATATATATCAATTTGGTTATTTTGACTCATATGAGATAAACCCAAATGAAATATGTCATGCTTGTTTATAAGGAAAAATGACCAAACCATCATTTAGTGGATAGAGTTAAAGGGCCATAGAGATTCTAGGATTTGTATACACTGATGTATGTGGACAATTTCTAGTAGAAGCTAGAGGTGGATATTCTTACTTCATAAAGTTTACTGATGACCTGATTAGATATGGTTATCTCTACATAATGAGGAATAAGCCTGAGTCCTTTGAGAAATTCAAGGAATTGATGAATGTAGTAGAGAATAAAAATGTAAAGAATACAAAGAAGCTTTGATCAGATTGAGGTGTTCAATATATTCACCTCGAGTTTAGAAACTGTCTATGGGAGTTTGGGATTATATCTCTACTCACTAAACCTTATACACCATAGTGGACCAATGTTATTTAAAGGAGGAACTATGCCTTGTTAGATATGTTAAGGTCGATAATGGGTCATGAAAATCATCCATTAACATTTTTGAGATATTAATTACAAACTATGGAATATACATTAAACCGAGTACCAACTAAAGTAGTAAATAGAATTACCTTCGAGTTATCGAGTCGAAAGAAACCCATTTTGTTGCAAACAAATGTATGGGGTTACGATGCATTTTTAAGGCCTTCTCAAGAAACAAACTAGCACCCCGGAGAACTAAGTGTATCTTCATAGGGTATCCTAAAAAAAGGGATACTACCTATAAAAACCCTCATACAAAAAAGTGATTGTTGCAAGACAAGTTGTATTTCTTGAGAGGGAGCACATCCTCAAAAAGGATAGTGGGATAAATAGTTAATTCGATGAAGTTAATGATCAAAAATCACAAGAGTTTGTACAATAATACATTCCATAGGTCCCCATGGATTAAGTAGTTTCTGAAAAAAAAAGTACTATGTAGGATCTCAAGAGAGGTACGAGATCTATAGAGATATTATTTTCTATTCATCGAATATGGAGACTCATAAATATATGAAAATGATGAAAATATCTCCTACACAGAGGTAGTAGATAGCTCAAAATCTACAATATGGAAAGAAGTTATAAATTCTAAAATGGATTCCATGTATCAAAACCAAGTTTGGGTTCTATTAGTTGCACCAGTTTATGTAAATACTATTGTGTGAAAATGGGTATTCAAGAGAAAAATATACATGAAAGGTAAAGTAAATAACTATAATAAAATGATAGTGGAAAAGGTGTTTAAATAGCGTCAATGGATTGACTATTATGAAACCTTTTCACTAGTTCCCATATTGAAATAAATAAAAAATATACTTGTTATAACATATTACCATGACTATGAGATTAAACATATGGATTTCAAAACTATATTCTCTAATTGGAACCTTCAGGAAGATGTCTATATGACACAACCTGAAGGGTTTGTGACTCTAGATGATGCCAAAAGGATTTTAATGTTTCATAGATCCATTTATGGATTGGATTAAGCATCCAGGTCATGGAAAATTTGATTCTATGAAGCTATAAAAGAAATTGGTTTCATTAATAATGAATATAATCAATGTGTTTACAAGAGGTTTATTGGAAATAAATTTTTTATTCTAGTAGTATATGTGGATTCTATATTAATCTTTGGAAACGATAAACCAATCTTATAGTTTGTTAAGGACTGGTTAAAAAAGTGTTTCTCCATGAAGGACTTAAGTGAAGAAGCATATATTCTAGGGAGCCAGATCATTTGTGATAGATTAAAGAGGATGATTGGGCTATGTTAAAGCACACATATTGACCATATACTATATAGATTTAGTATAGAACAATCCATGATTGGATTGGTTCTAGTGTCACATAGTTTACATCTTTCTAAAAAAATGTGTCCCTAGATACAACAGGAGAAAGGGAGAATGAGTAAGATCTCATACACCTTCAGTGATAAGATCAATTTGTATTCCATGTTGTGTACTAGACTTGGTGTTTCCTATTCATTGAGAATGTTAGGAAGATATTAAGCATACCTGAGATAATAACATTGGTATTTTTCTATGGTTATCCTTAAGTATCTAAGATGAACTTAGGATATGTTCCTGGTGTATGGAAGAGATAGGAGCTGGTCACCAGAGGTTACACTAATGATGTTTTTTAGATAGATCAGAATGATCTGATGTTATAGTTTGGATATGTTTTCTATCTCAATGGAGGAGTTGTGAGCTGGAATAGTTCAAAGTAGTAAGTTGTCACTAATTCTACTACGGTGTCTGAGTTTATAGAAGCTTATGATGTATCCAAGGAAGTTATTTGGATTTGGATCTTTGTCTAGGATCTTGATGCGATGCCTTGAAGTAAATAACCTATCACATTGTGTTGTGGTAATACTATATTGGTGTCTCTTGTAAAAGAGACAAGGTCACACCAACAAAAAAGTCATATACTCTGGAAGTATCACCTCTTGAGGTATTTCTATCATAGGGGTGAAGTTACAGTAATTAGAGTTCCCATGGAAGAAAACATGGTGGACTCATTGATTAAAGTTATATCTTAGTAGAGGAATGTGTATCATGTTAGATATAACATACTAAAGGTTATTAGTAGTTGACTCCAGTGAAAGTTGGAGTCTATTGGATTTGGTTCCCTAGAACCAACATTTTGTGTACTTTATGATAACCTGTATTCGCTATTTTTTAATATTAATAAACTCCTTAACAAATCATGATTGTTCTTATGCATGAAATATCATGTGATAATGTATTAAGATTAGCTATTGTAGTAAAATGTCATTGAAGTTCCCCGCTATGATGATAACTCAAAAGTTCTATGAAACTCTTAATAAATATATGTTCTATAGTTGAATGATATCATTTGAAAAAAACAAATGATACAGGCTATTAGGGGTGGAGAATCATAGGACTTTGAGTCACCTTACCAAGGAATATTACCTTGGTGATATCTAGAAGTATATTATGAGAACGAGACCCGCCGGTAAGAAATACACATTTATATTTTTCATTGTACGTCATATATACGGACACATGTATTGGTCCTTAGACTTTAAGACTATTATTAATGAGTATTATGAGTCATATGATTTTATGTATTTTTGACAACTGTGGTGACAAATGTTTGTAGAGAGGTAGGATACGTTGGGTGCGTCATAAGTAATATTAAATTAATGAATAATGTGAGAAAGGATTTGTCCCTTCCGATCTTTAATGGAAGTTGATATCTTAGTCCCTTTGATGGAAATTATATAGAATAAATAAATCCATGTCCATGGTATTCTATAGGAAGGATAAATTTCTGAGAATTCAAAGATAGAGAAATCGAGTACATAGGTCGGTGTCACTAGCATCCGACCTTCTTGATTAGATATATCATGATAAAGGGATTATATTACATAGTAAACATCCATATGAGGTATGATGTCATTGTGGTATTAAATTACTTCTCTATGGGTGCCTTGGCATGTTTCTAGATGATATCCTTGGCATTAAGTATGCTTCCCCAAATGCCACTGAGAATGAAGCCTAGAGGGTCATAGACTAAGTGTATCCAAAATCTCAATTAAACAACATATTATTATTTTTTATTTATCAAGTTAGATTAATATAATTCTCAAACATGGTTTCATAATTATTCATGTATGTTTGATCACATATATCCTATCAACAGTTATTTGAGAGAATATAATGTGAGTGGAATATTTAATAAATATTCACTTTTTTATTACTAAATATTATATTTATTTATTTATTGGTGAATAATGTAGTGATATTTATTTAATAAATAAATATTCATTTTTTAAGGCTCGAAAAATAATCTCAAGGAATGGAAGACCAAGTGTAATGGTCCTGTGAGAAAGAATAAATATTGAATATTATTTAATTAAATAATATCTAATTTTAGATCTCAAGTTATGTGAATGTATAGAAATAATATTATTATTATTTTACATGGAGTTTTTCTAAGATTAAATAAATAATTAAGGGCACTTGTGCAATTATTTTGTTTTAGCCCTAGCGATATTTAAACCCAATTATGTTATTTTCTCAGGAGATCCAATACATTTTTTTTGGTTGTGCACAACATAAATTGATAATCTTCTAAATACATAGAGAGATCACTTATCCAAGAATTCTCCCAAGAATAGAGACAAATCTTCTTCCACCAGATCAAGGAGAACTCTTGGGGATAAATTCTCAAAGAGATCAAAAGTATACAACACAAGTGAAAAGATATGCCATGCTAGCACTAGGATATTCCTTCAGCAACATTTAGAGATTCATGGAACACATGTGGATCACTACTAGATTGAATATTCACTTGATTCCTACAATAAAATGATGTCGTACAACATATTAGTCAATAGATTCATCAACAGATAAAGAATTCCTACAAGGTAATTATTTATTTAATTAAAATAATTATAAATAATATTTGATGATCCTCTATCCTAGTTTTGGAATAATTATCCATTGTTAGTTTCTTTGATTCATTTCTATTGATAAATAATTTTATCGTCACATAGATCTCGGATTGATCATCGATCATGAAAAAATGAATGTTGGGAATGACCCATTGCATGCTTCTTCTATGCCTAGAACCTACAATATGCTCAAACGACACCTTAGTTTCCTATTTTGTGGAAAAGAGGTGGAAACTAGTTCTTCCACCATCATTATAACTTGTCAGTATAATTATTATAGAATAGAAATAATTTTATATAGGAAAAAATATATTTATATAATTTTTATGGAGAAATAAACATTGAATGAGTCTGGTAAGTTTATTACCTCTTCATTGAGTAACCTCCATTGAATCATACCACAAAACTTCATAGAATGATCATCGGGTAAGAAAAAAAGATAAAGGATTGTGGTAATTAATATAGAAATGTTTTTCGTTAGGGTTATTCTAAGATAGAGTGATCATCTATTTTGAATAATGGAGAATAATAGATCACATTTTATAAGGGAGGGAGAGATCACACATGTAATTACTTGAAAGATTTAAATAAAATAATGTCACATTCTTGTGGGTGTTTCTCCAAATGGAAATTAAATAGAAATTAGAGTAATATAACAGTTAATTTTATTTATCAAATAAGAATTAGATAATTTTATTATTAATTTATAACTTTATCTATTTGTTTAACCCTAAATAAATATATTTTATCCTTAACCATGGTAATAAAATTTTATTATTTTTACTATTTATTATGACAAAAAAATATGATGAACCTATTATATTTTTTTAATTATAACAATTACAAATTTATAATAAATTTTACTAGATTCAATATATAAAAGAGTTATAACTCAATTTTAAATATGTTCACAAAATAAAATGGAAACTGGTTTCAGAAAAATGTATTTCTAAGCATAACACTGAATTTAATTCCATTAAATTACATTTAAAAAACATAAAAGGAATGTTAAAATATTTTATTTAACATAATAATAATATATAAATATCATAAAAATATTTTTTCAATTTTCAATAATAAAATTTGTTAATAGAGAACACATTGCATGAATAAAAACTGTTATTTGAAGAATGTTTATTTTAAGTCCGAAAATGAACTTCTACCAAAATCATGTATAATGTTTATTAGAAGGAAATTAATTATAGTATTTATAATTATAGGGGAATTATTTTATGTGGATATAAAATTATATATAAAATTATATTTTAAAATTACTCGACTTAATGAAATGAAATGACAGTTTTACAAAAATAGATATTTGAAATAATTCACTAAAAATAAATCATTTATAATAATCCTAAAAATTAACCCTATGATAATATTGATAGGTTGATTTCAAAACATATATTCAATAAGACATATAAAATATATGAAATGGTTAAAATTAGTTATAATTTCCTTGCAAGTAATGCTAAAGATACTATAAAATTATAAAATTACATAACTAAAAATTGAGTAGTTATTACTAAGAATTTAGTAGTTATAATTTCCACACAAATAATTCCATAAAACATATTTATTATGTAAAAAATTTGAAAAAAATAAAATTACATATTTTATAATTTGGTTATTCCAATGTAAACCATAAAAATTAAGTAGTTATAATGTCCATGCAAAAAATTCAACAAAAATATATTTTTAAACCATAAAATTACATTACATAAAATTGCATAGTTATTTATTATACATTATTTTATACTTATTCATTATGAGAAAAATTCCTAATTTTTTTTAATTTGGTTATTCCAATTTATACCAAAAATTTTATGGAAAGGTTTTAATATACTCTCATTCATCTTCATCTTAGTGATATAATTTGGTAAAGTTATCAAACACATAAAATTTATTTTAAGAAATATATGTTCTAAATTCTCAAGGTGTTAAATTCTTCACCTTAAAAAATTTTAAACCTACAATTTTTATCCTATTGATCATTGTTTAAATATTTTTATAAAATTCTGAAAACCAACATTATACAATGGGATAATAAAAATTCTTTTAAAAAGGGATGTGGTAAAAATAAAGTTTGCATGAAATAACACATAATAAGTCTCCCAAATAAGTAAAATATTAATTGGAGGTAGAAATATAAAAATTAGGGATAAATATGATTTCCAAATAATTATAGACAATTATTGAGAGCATAGTGAGGAGTGAGTTAATAAATAAAAACCATAAATCAACATGGGCTAAAAATGACCATCAATTAATTTTAAATAACTATTAAAACTAATACATTTACATTTTCATGGAATTTTTCCATATATTTGAGGAATTATTTTACAATATATTATAATTAAATATAATTACATAATTTTAGTAAATACATAAGTAAAATTCAATCCATTGGTTTCATGTTTAAATTAGCTTCCAACTCTTTCATCTCATATTCCAATGATGAATGAAAAATATGAATTTATCATGCACGAATCACTAAAATAAAATTTTAAAATACAACACATTCCTCATATATATATAGGTTTTAATAAAAATTTTTATTTCATGATAATATGACTAATTTGAAAAAAATCATCTTTTGATATATTAATCTCAATGATTTTAATAGCATTAGATAAAGACCACTTATTTTTTTAAAAAAATAGATAAATTACAAAACTCCATAGAGAAAGATTAACCTAATTGAAAAAATAAGAAAATTAGAAATGATGTCTCCAAAGTTTCATAAGAAACTTTACTTTTATCTCCAAACAACATAATTTAGCTCTTCATGTGATGTGCCAAATATGTGAATACCTTGGACACATATTCTCCTAAAAAATTATAATAATAAGAACCACTATAAAACCATAATGAAAACATAAGTGCTTCCAAAAATTAATTCTATAAATATTCATTAAATAATATTAAAAAATATCAAATATATTTTATAAATAAAAAAACGAATCAAATATAATAAAAGATAACATAAATAAAGTTTTTATCAAATTACTAATCAATTTCGAGGTCACCAATACTAACCAATAAAAATTATCAACATTAATCAAATATTTATCCCAAATAAACATTATTATATCAACATCAAACACATATTGAGGTAATTCCTACCTCAATCACATGGTTTATCAAAATTTAACCTCAGTATTAAATCAATTTTCATCTCTAATAGTACCATTCAACATATTCTTTCAAATACTTAAATCAAAACTAATTCATTACAATCTATAGATGTTTTCTTACTCTTATAACTAGAATATCATTCATAAAACACCTCTACAAAAAATTATAAAATTCTATTATATTAACACTACAATACTTTCACACAATGATTAGAATGAAATTTTTTATTCCATGCCCTCGGAGTTAGCCCATTGTAACGCCCCGAACCCAGCTACCGAGAGTCGGTGCATTACTTCGTAACATTGGCATGATCACAAAAGATCAAGTCTCGAAAGACCGATTAGTTTGGTATCCTTGGAAACACTAGATATATTCATAAGTCTTACATTACATCATAAAGTGAAAAAATACAATAACAAAGTCTTCATAGTCCACACTCATATCCTCTTCTGACTATCCCTGCGGGTCATTCATAAAATACTTCTTCATATCCTGGAAAATATTAAAACATTGGAAGGGGTGAGCTCAGATGCTCAGTAAGGATAACAATATAGCGGAAGCTTTCATAAATAAACATAAACATTTAAGTCAATGTATAACTAAAACAAAAGCCTTTTAAACTTGAACATCAACATAATATGGCCAAAGTAAAATGAGATAATGTCATTTACTTCTTCACATGGATATTCTACTGGTCGAATAATCACATGCAATATCAATAACCACTTTCATATTTATGGAATGCATAATGCCAGACTATCATAACCACGTAGCCAAGGCCTCGTGCCAAGACCACAAATAAGATTTTGTCAAGGCCTCGTGCCAAGACACTAGTTTGTCTCATGAGACCTGCCGATGCATCGAGGAGCTATAGCGGGCTCCACCCGTCACTTATTAAGTCCAATGCATTCCTCATATGAATAGGTTTAAACATATCATAAACCATAACATAATCGTATCACATAAAACATGCATAAAGTAAACATAACATTTCCACATTTCAATCACAAGATATCAATAAAACACATTGATATAGTAAAAATGCTTTCAAAACCATTTTCAATACCAAAATAAAAGAATGTTAAAACTTTGTATTTATTTTTCATTAAAAAAAGTGATGGCTTGTAGAGGAAGCCGAAACTCAAATAATGGTCACGGCGGCAGAGAAGTCGTTGTCGCCGCATATCTACGGAAAGAAAAACATTCCCTTTTTGTCGTTTAGTAAAACGCTTCGTATAAAAAAGATTCCTTTTGAATAAATGTAAAAGTCAAAGGGGTTTATACACCGTATAAAAGAAAGTTGTGTATAAAACCAAATATGCCTCAATGAAAGGAGATTGAGACGAAGTCCTTAAAAAGATAATTTTTAAAATAAAATAGATCTATTATGTGTATTCACTATAGGTACACATAAAGAAAGTAAAAATACAAAATAAGACATAATAATATCATGACATAATTTGAAAGTAGGAGATTAACCCAAAGAATGGAAGTTGGGTTAAGAAATTCCCTTACCTCGTGTCTGACTTGACTCAACCATTATTTAACCTCCTGAATAATAAATTAGAGTTAATATCTACCTTATTAAGGACCATTTTCAATTTCATTATCCTTTTTATATCACTTATTACAATGTTATGAACATTATGTAATTATTTAAGTTAGTAACGGTCGTTTTGTCGATCTTTGGTACTTGAGTCAACAATAAACTTCTTATAATTACAAGTTGTTCATGTGGTGAAATATCCATTATATCCAGAATTATATTCATGATGTAGATATCATATATATCATATATATCCAGTATATACATTCATTCATAATATTACATAACATTTAGAGGTAAGAAATGAAATGCACCGTTCATGGAGACGGTAAGCCGTACGTACGCATGAACGCTACTTTCATTTCTATTTCATATTTAATGGAATTAAATCATAATGATATAAAGGTATATTATAATTCCAGTATAATATCATATATAATATCATTTACTCCATCCTTTATACATCCTACGTATGGAATTAACGATTCAAATCACTTTGAGGGGGCGGTAGTCCGCACTTCCTAAAATGAAATTATCGCGTTTACCCATAATGGAAATCGTAAAGGTATGCCATAAATGAAAAATAAAGAAGCATGAGGAAAACATAAACATAATATATATCATATATAAAAATAGTTTCATCATAATGGCCTCCATTAGAGGTGTTATATGAGTGTTGAACAATCATCGTTTCGTGAGGCAAAAATTCGTCATCCACAGAAACAGTATGTTCTTTAACCATTAGATGTAGGTGTGTGTAAGTGTAGCTCGAATACTTCATATAAAAACATCCTAGTATATTGAGTATACTGTTTTTGTTACAAAAGAAATGAATAAAAAGTTTTTAGGGGGTTGGAGAAGAAAAATAAAACAAAACAGCATTAGAGAAGACATTACCTTAAAATCAGGTAACTCTTTTTGATTTGAGCCAAAGGCTTCCTTGGGAAGAGTTCTGCCCAATGTGAGGCTTCTAGGAGTAAGAGGGGGAAGTTGGGAGAGTATTTGGGCAGAGTTTGGCCGAGCCAAATGGCTTGAAAGTGTGAATGAGGTGGTAGAGGTGGGGGCCTTTTATAAGAGGAGAGGAGGGGCACTCTTGGAAAGTAAGGAAATGTTACATTATTATACAATGATTTTCGGATTCCAAAGGTCCCAAACATATATAATTTGAGGATAAGGTGATAAGGGTTCTAAATATACTCATCCAATAGGTTTTTTACAAGTGTAAGCCTTGGATTTTACATTATGTTTTCATTTTATTTAAATCGTTAATTAATGAGGTAATCGCTGCATCATCATGGTGTCATAAATAATTTAATTTATTTAATGTCCAAAAATTATAAAAAAAATACTATGATGTAGTAAATCTTTTTATCTTTCCAATGTATATTTATATTAAAAAATATGACTTGTATAACCCCATGTAAAAATTGTTTTAGTAAAACATTTCATGTTTGTTCCACTTTTTACTTTAACATTAAATAAAAGGTATTTATGTCATTTTCCAACTAAAGTGGCTCCATGGGGTCCCCAAGTTAACCCATGGGTTGTCTTGGTCGTCCATGGAACATCCAATGAGGGTAAGACATGTGTCAAGATCATCTCATAATATTAAAACATTATTTTTACCTTAAACTACACTAATTACCTCTAATCGCGATTAAGAACTTAAAAGTTACTATTCACCAAAAAATTATTTTAATCTCATTGAACCACATTTTACTTCTTAATGAAAACCATGTATGTCGGATTTTTGAAAATCAAATCACAGAAGTGGTAATATTTCATTTAAACGAAAAATCATTTTTTTTAACTACCACTTAGTGGTTTCACTATTCATCAAAAATTGAAGTTTTTCAGAACAATGCCAAAATTTCACCCTAAGCTATAATTGATATTCTGAATTCAAAAATGATTTCTATTTTATAAAATTACAAACATATAAGTTGCATTAATTAATTTTATAATTAATTCCCGTTGTCACAACAAATAGCGTGTTTTTAAGAAACAATATATATCAAAAGATTGACAATTGTTTATGTCCAATTTCAAAGTGAAATTAATTCTAATGAACACCATTGGATAAAATGGTAAAAATATATTCTAATTATACTTTAAAACCACTCAATAGTATAACTTATCACTATAAATTATTTTGATTAAAAAAGTTGTTTTAAGTATTTTTCACTATTCATAAAAATTTTGAAGTTCTCAGAAAATTACAAAAAATTCAACATAGGCTAATTTCAATATTAGGAATACAAAAATTAATTCCATTTTGAAATATAAAATTTCTATAATTTTAAAAAGTGGGTATTACTATTCATAATGGCTACTTTGATTAGTCGCGGTGTGTTAGAACTCAAGGTTGCGTACAACACACGCTGCTCTATTATTCAAAAAGGATCGTACCATGGAATCTTGGGGTGTTACATTCTCCCCTCCTTCAATAAATTGCGTCCTCGCAATTTGAAAATTTTCTTTGAAAATAAAAGGTTGAAAATAGAAAATACCATTGTGGAAAACCCACATCGGAAATAAGGTTAATAAAAATATAACACGAAAATAATGAAAGAGAGGTACAAAGGTCACCTGAGATAGCCCATACTAGGATTATATGAAAATATGGATATGGAAGAAAAACAAACCATCAAGGTCTGATGGAGAGTCGTAGAAAACTGGATTAGGAGAAAGTTAACCATA
The DNA here is from genome assembly GCA_963277665.1 of Viscum album. NCBI lineage: Eukaryota > Viridiplantae > Streptophyta > Magnoliopsida > Santalales > Viscaceae > Viscum > Viscum album. The sequence goes on from OY728145.1 coordinate 9,598,358, forward strand.
AGAAAATCACAAACTTGTGATTGGTTAAATAGTCATTGAATCCCTAGTTGGAAAAGTTAACTGGAAACGTTTTTGTTTTAAGTTACCTTTTATAAAGTTGAAGAATTTATTTAGGAGATTTACTAAGAACGTAAGGGAATATACATACTTGTCATGTAGACTTTCATTCTTTAATAATTTTTTTACCACAAACCCATCTTTCACTCTAAAAGGTAATAGAACTCAAAAATATTCTATTTATCCTAATTGTATAAGGTTCCAAATATTAACACATACCATTTAGATTAGTAAAACTATTTTGTAATAACCAGGGACTTCCTATAGGCTAGTGGTAGGTAATAAAGGCCTGTCGCACTACGGTTGTGGGTTCGATTCCTGCAACTTTTTCCGACGCGATGGGTTATGCCCCACCCTACTGGTTGTCCTTTTCCTAAAACTATAGTATTATAATATTCCAAAAATAATCTTCAGAAATGTTTTAACCTTAAACAATACTATCCATGGTTCAACTTAATCCATTCCAACCTTAATAGTTATCCAAAATACCTCTGTCCAGACTTTCTCTAAAAGGTCTTTAAATTCCAAAATCAATCGTATCATCAGATTCCTCAGACAAGGTAAAGTTTCCCTTATTGTCAAATAGAAAAATATGATTACCTTCATCATATTAAAACCTTAATGAAATCAACAAGTACTGTAGTACAATCCTTATATATATATCACATTATTCTAATAACCAGAATATAATCCATGAGTCCAAAAGCACCAATACATTAATTATTTCGCTTCAACTGTAGTCACAGCATAAGATTGGCCTTGATCCCTTGGCTTTTTCTGAGGTAAGTTTCCCTGACGCTTAGGACATTTATTTGCATAATGCCCCATTTCTCTACAATTGTAGCATTCAACATTGATAGCATCTTTCTTTCCCTTGCAATCACGTGCCTGGTGACCTTTTTCTCCACATTTATAACAAACTCCCATTCCTTTTAGGAAAGTACCAGGGTGATTCTTCCCACAATTATCACATAATGGAAAATCCTTATTTCCCTTTTTCCCTTTATCCGTCTCTTGTTCCACCGTTCTCTTCTTCTCTTGCTTTACTTTGTTGTCATAAGACTTAGAGAATTCCTTTTCTGTCTTGATAGCACACGAGACAATATCTTCGTATGATGAGAAGGATTGTGATACTAATGCTCGACGTAGAAATGGTTTTAACCCATTAAAGTAACAATCGATCTTACTTCTTGGGTTACGTATATAATCTGCATCATACCTCGCTAACCTTGTAAAGTTGGCCTCATACTTTGCGACATTCTCATCCTCCTTTTGTCTCAGACTCAGAAATTGCCTTTCCATATCTGCTCGATGGTCACGAGGAAAATATTTTTCTAAGAAAAGATCTTTGAACTCTCTCTATTCCATACTTGATACTTCTTCACCTTCCTTTGTATTTTGAATCAGCGACCACCATTGATCGGCATCTCCAGTGAGGCGGTAAACTGCCATGACAACCTTCTCCCTTTCGCTACTCCCCAAGGCATGGAATATTTTCTCTAAGGAGTTTACCCATTGCTCAGCTACTAATGGATTTGTACCCCCATTAAATATTGGTGGTTGTTGCCTCATGAAGCGGTCTAACATTGATCCTCCACGTTGTGGATCATGGTGCTCCATACGAGTAAGGTTATTATTCATAACCTGAGTGAGTTGTCCCAATATGATAATAAGTTGATCAGCACCAGTTGTATCTCCAGATCCACAATAATTATCTTGAGCAGGAGGGAAATCCCTACACGGAGTGCGTGCATTGATACGGTTTCCATTCCTTCCACTAGGAGTCATTTCTAAACAATGGCATAAACTAGATTAGTTTATGAATCAAAATACATAATTCCATACTTTTAAAATACTTAACATAAATTGAACTATTTATGGATATAATCCATAATCATAAAAATGTTTTATTTGAGGAATTATATACTCATAACCCTTCATAGTGGTTTGTAAAGAAAACAGGAATTATCCTAATCATATCCCCCGGGAGTGTCGTAACCAAGAGTGCAGCAAGGCCCGTTGTCGTGCTATAGTTCCCGTTCGAGTCTAGCTCAAAGCGGTGTTTTCAGGTTTTACCCCTAGGTACATCTGTGCCAGAGACGCCTCTACCTACTCGTATCCAGATAGGGATGTATTGCTCGAGCAACCCACAAAATCTCTACAACAAAAAAATTCTAGGAAGTTCTTCTATACTAATCCTCAAAGTCTATCTTATGGCTATGCTCTATAATCAGAGTTTATCTAAATCTAGCTTCCAAGGTTAGTAATAAACTGCCTCTGATACCAACTGTAATGCCCCGACCCTAGCTACCCAGAGTCGGTGCATTACTTCGTAACATTGACATGATCACAAAAGATCAAGTCTCGAAAGACCGATTAGTTTAGTAGCCTTGGAAACACTAGATACATTCATAAGTCTTACATTACATCATAAAGTGAAAAAATACAATAACAAAGTCTTCATAGTCCACACCCATATCCTCTTCTGACTATCCCTACAGGTCATTCATAAAATACTTCTTCACATCCTAGAAAATATTAAAACATTGGAAGGGGTGAGCTCAAATGCTCAGTAAGGATAACAATATAGCGGAAGCTTTCATAAATAAACATAAACATTTAAGGAAATGTATAACTAAAACAAAAGCCTTTTAAACTTGAACATCAACATAATATGGAAAAAGTAAAATGAGATAATGCCATTTACTTCTTCACATGGATATTCTACTGGTCGAATAATCACATGCAATATCAATAACCACTTTCATATTGATGGAATGCATAATGCTAGACTATCATAACCACGTATCCAAGGCCTCGTGCCAAGACCAAAAATAAGATTTTGTCAAGGCCTCGTGCCAAGACACTAGTTTGTCTCATGAGACCTGCCGATGCATCGAGGAGCTATAGCGGGCATCACCCGTCACTTATTAAGTCCAATGCATTCCTCATATGAATAGGTTTAAACATATCATAAACCATAACATAATCATATCACATAAAACATGCATAAAGGAAACATAACATTTCCACATTTCGATCACAAGATATAAATACAACACATTGATATAGTAAAAACGCTTTCAAAACCATTTTCAATACCAAACTAAAAGAATGTTAAAACTTTTTATTTATTTTTCATTAAAAAAAAGTGATGGCTTCTAGAGGAAGCCGAAACTCAAATAATGGTCACGGCGGAGGAGAAGTCGTTGTCGCCGCATATGTACGGAAAGAAAAACATTCCCTTTTTGTTGTTTAGTAAAACGCTTCGTATAAAAAAGATTCATTTTGAATAAACGTAAAAGTTAAAGGGGTTTATACACTGTATAAAAGAAAGTTGTGTATAAAACCAAATATGCCTCAATGAAAGTAGATTGAGACGAAGTCCTTAAAAAGATCATTTTTAAAATAAAATAGATCTATTATGTGTATTCACTATAGGTACACATAAAGAAAGTAAAAATACAAAATAAGACATAATAATATCATGACATAATTTGAAAGTAGGAGATTAACCCAAAGAATGGAAGTTGGGTTAAGAAATTCCCTTACCTCGTGTCCGACTTGACTCAACCGTTCTTTAACCTCCTGAATAATAAAATAGAGTTAATATCTACCTTATTAAGAACCATTTTCAATTTCATTATCCTTTTTATATCACTTATTACAATGTTATGAACATTATGTAATTATTTAAGTTAGTAACGGTCGTTTTGTCGATCTTTGGTACTTGAGTCAACAATAAACTTCTTATAATTACAAGTTGTTCATGTGGTAAAATATCCATTATATCCAGAATTATATTCATGATGTAGATATCATATATATCATATATATCCAGTATATACATTCATTCATAATATTACATAACATTTAGAGGTAAGAAATGAAATGCACCGTTCATGGAGACGGTAAGTCGTACGTACGCATGAACGCTACTTTCATTTCTATTTCATATTTAATGGAATGAAATCATAATGATATAAAGGTATATTATAATTCCAGTATAATATCATATATAATATCATTTACTCCATCCTTTATACATCCCACATATGGCATTAACGATTCAAATCACTTTGAGGGGGCGGTAGTCCGCACTTCCTAAAATGAAATTATCTCGTTTACCCATAATGGAAATCGTAAAGGTATGCCATAAATGAAAAATACAGAAGCATAAGGAAAACATAAACATAATATATATCATATATAAAAATAGTGTCATCATAATGGCCACCATTAGAGGTGTTATATGAGTGTTGAACAATCATCGTTTCGTGAGGCAAAAATTCGCCATCCACAGAAACAGTATGTTCTTTAACCATTAGATGTAGGTGTGTGTAAGTGTAGCTCGAATACTTCATATAAAAACATACTAGTATATTGAGGATACTTTTTTTGTTACAAAATAAATGAATAAAAAGTTTTTAGGGGGTTTGAGAAGAAAAATAAAACAAAACAACATTAGAGAAGACATTACCTTAAAATCGGGTAACTCTTTTTGATTTGAGCCAAAGGCTTCCTTGGGAAGCGCTCTGCCAAAAGTGAGGATTCTAGGAGTAAGAGGGGGAAGTTGGGAGAGTATTTGGGCAGAGGTTGGCCGAGCCAAATGGCTTGAAAGTGTGAATGAGGTGGTAGAGGTGGGGGCCTTTTATAAGAGGAGAGGAGGGACACTCTTGGAAAGTAAGGAAATGTTACATTATTATACAATGATTTTCGGATTCCAAAGGTCCCACACTTATATAATTAGAGGATAAGGTGATAAGGGTTCGAAATATACTTATCCAATAGGTTTTTGACAAGTTTATGCCTTGTATTTTACATTATCTTTTCATTTTATTTAAATCGTTAATTAATGAGGTAATCGCTGCATCATCATGGTGTCATAAATAATTTAATTTATTTAATGTCCAAAAATTATAAAAAAAATACTATGATGTAGGAAATATTTTTAGCTTTCCAATTAATATTTAAAGTCAAAAATATGACTTGTATAACCCCATATAAAAATTGTTTTAGTAAAAAATTTCATGTTTGTGCCATTTTTTACTTTAACATTAAATAAAAGGTATTTAGGTCATTTTCCAACTAAAGTGGCTCCATGGGGTCCCCAATTTGACCCATGGATTTTATGGGTTTTCCATGGAACATCCAATGAGGGTAGTACATGTGTCAAGCTCATCTCATATTATTAAAATATTATTTTTACCTTAAACTACACTAATTACCTCTAATCGCGATTAAGAACTTAAAAGTTACTATTCACCAAAAAATTATTTTAATCTCATTGAACCACATTTTACTTCTTAATGACAACCATGTATGTCGGATTTTTGAAAATCAAATCACAGAAGTGGTAATATTTCATTTAAAGGAAAAATCAATTTTTTTTAACTACCACTTAGTGGTTTCACTATTCATCAAAAATTGAAGTTTTTCAGAACAATGCCAAAATTTCACCCTAAGATATAATTGATATTCCGAATTCAAAAATGATGTCTATTTTATGAAATTACAAACATATAAGTTTCATTAATTAATTTTATAATTAATTCCCGTTGTCACAACAAATAGCGTGTTTTTAAGAAATAATATATATCAAAAGATTGACAATTTTTTATGTCCAATTTCAAAGTGAAATTAATTCTAATGAACACCATTGGATAAAATGGTAAAAATATATTATAATTATACTTTAAAATCACTCAATATTATAACTTATCACTATAAATTATTTTGATTAAAAAAGTTGTTTTAAGTATTTTTCATTATTCATAAAAATTTGGAAGTTCTTAGAAAATTACAAAAAAATCAACATAGGCTAATTTCAATATTAGGAATACAAAAATGAATTCCATTTTGAAATATAAAATTTCTATAATTTTAAAAAGTGGGTATTACTATTCATAATGTCTACTTTGATTAGTCGCGGTGTGTTAGAACTCGAGGTTGCGTACAACACACGCTGCTCTATTATTCAAAGAGGAGCATACCATGGAAGCTTGGGGTGTTACACCCATGGATTAGGTCATTGACCACGATAGTTCCCATGTTCCCGACATGGTAGATAATGAAATATAAATTGTATCTTAAAATTTAATTTATTTACCTCCATTGAAATATTTATTTTTCCTTTGAAATTAGTTTCTTTATGATCCTATTTTCAACACATAATATATCTTATGATTCCTGTATGATATTTCCCTAGGTTCTTCTTCCAACATTCTCGACTTATATGAGGATAAATCTTCTTACCTTTATGGTCTTCAAGAAACTCATTTTTTCTCTGATTAGGTACATTAAAAACTCACCTTTTCCGGGTGGACAATAATATATCAAGATATATGGTTAGGAATAATAAAATGATTGAAAATACCATCTCCCATATCATTGGATTATATTATTTAATTTATGTAATCATTTGACACATTCATCATTATCATGATTCCTTATGGTTACAGATATTAACTAAAACAAAAAATCATATTATGATAAATAATAAGCATAGTGAGGAATTATATTTTCATTAAGAATATTTTATAGGGAGTATAAATAATGGAACATTATTTTCAATATATGACATGTTAAGTTAAACATTGTTTGTCCATACTTGTTATCTATTTGAATCCTTCGTAATGGTTTATAATGAAAATGTGAATTAACCCATGAATATCCCTTGAGATTTACATTCAAGGTGTGAAGTATCAGGACCAATCTTGGTATACTAGTTCTAATTTGAGTTCATACCCAATCCAAAACATTTATAGTTGTTTGTGATTGGTGTATCTATTCCACATTCGCATCCACTTTCTAGTATCCAGAGAGGGATGTATTTTTTAGGAATAACATAGTTCTATATTTACCATAAATTAGGATATTACCTTATATTTAGGCTTTTATCCTAAGATTTATCACTAAATATTCCTCCTCCATATTTCCAAAAATAATTAAACCTATATCTTATGAAAATTAGGGAACCCTAAACATTTCATTCAAAATTATGACATAATATTAGCTAAATATTAATTAATTATTTTTAATATCCATGAAATAAATATAAATTATTATTTACTTTTGAATATTAGATACATAAAAAATTGGTACATGAATAATCTACATAATTTCTAATTGTGTTCATCACAACTATCAATCTTCTTATAAATGTCATATATAAAATCATTTTTCATGTTTGTGGGAAGATGAAACAGAATATAGAGAGATATCCGATTCCCAGTAAGGATATGTAATGACGATAACAATATGTGATAATATTTAATCATAACATGATAATTAGTGTATGAGAACATGATCATAACATTTGAAAATAATACCGAACAATACATATATCATAATCACGAGTAATGGAATAAATATTCATAGTTCATATGACATGAATCATAATGAAATCCAATAAGATGATCCATGAGATACTAAAATTGGTGTAACATTTTGTCATAAAATAGGGGAACAAATTATGGAATAATAATAATCATATAAAATTTATATCAATCCTAACCACTAAGAAACTCATGAAATGATAGGGTTGGGATAATAAACCTTGCACTATATTTGAGCATGGGATAACCTCTTGTATACATTTTTGGGAAAGGGATAACCCCATGTATACCCTATTTTGAACTTAATATAACCTCATGTGTACTGATTTGAGATTATAAAAAATTAATATTTACCTAATTAAGTGGTGGGATAAAATGGATCCACCCATAAAATAACCATAATCGGTTCATATTTATTACACAAGATCATGGAAACATATTTCATTTCATTACACCTTAGATCAGGGAAAAGAAAATGAGTTTCATGAATATTTTATCATCAATATAACATAACATATAGAGAAGTAATAAATATGGTCAAATTGGATCACAACCCTAATAAACCATAAGTAACATCCAATGATGTTTTTACATGTGAAAATACGTAAAAAAGGCTACTAGAACATATATTGAGGAAAGAAAACTTTCATTTTGAAATAAATCATTAGGAATATAAAAATGTACAAAATATTATAGAAAAAGTTTTTATTTAAAATAAAAATGTGATATTTTAATGGAATATTTAATTCAAGGATAATTTATAATGGAGGATAAATTCATTAATGTAGTGTATATAAAAGAAAATAATCCATTCAAATTTTACTAAAAATTCAAAAGTACCTCATTCAAACAAATACGAGTATTTTAAATCATTTTTATAGAAGGTAAAACATTTGTAAAGTTTTTTATAAAATCATGAGGGAATATTAAAAAAATTCTTGAAATGATTTTAAATAAAATTTGAATATGGAAGATAAAGAGTCTTTGCTGAAGAGAGAATTAAAGTTGAGTTTCCTTACAAACTTTCTTCGGCGTCATGAGTACTTGAAAAGAGGAAAAATAAATCGAAATATATAATATCCAAAAATAAACTTATAAGAATCAATTACCTAATATTTTTTAAATAGAGATCAAATAATTTCATCATAAAATATTTCAGAAAAATCAATCCCAATAAAATATAATATTATAATGTAAAACCCTTATTACTCTGGTAAATTTTATGTGTTAAGTCCCATGAAAGAAATAAAATTATATAAAACATTATAAATTTGAAAATAATGATATTCATGATACAACATAACATATTGGTATTAAATTATACTAATAAAATAATATCGTGTATACCATAACATATGTCCCAAAGAAAACAATTTCAGAAAATGAACCCTTACAACTTTGGTATCATTCACATCAGAAAACCATGGAGGAAATAATTTTAATTGTAAAATAAAATACCATAAATTAATATGTATCCATGAAATAACATGGAAAATGGGAAGTATATACACCTCATAAACATCAATAGGTACATTATATCAGGCACACCTCTATAAAAGATAATTGATAGAAATAACCCTTACCATATGCCCAATATGGTATATGAGCACACTAAACTTCATTATAATACGTCTATATTTATTATAATTCTATAAAAACAATTAAAATTATTATTATATATTATATAATTTTCATATAATATTTATACACCCATTTATTAATAATTATTTATGACAATCCTCATTTCTAAGTGATAAATTTTTTTCTTCATGTAAGTTTTTTGATTCACAGTTACACTCATTTAAATTTGATCATGGATTATTAAATATCACAATATTAATAATTTAATAAGAAAAATATTAAATTATTTTACACACTTTTATAACTATACATATAATGTGGTGATGAAAAATAAATCGCATCACTCTGTGCAGATGGTAGTTAGTACGTACGCACGAGTGATGTTTAGTCTTTTTAATGGATGAAAAGAAATCATGGTAAATAATAATTAAAATTTATACAGTCACTAAAATATCATAGCTATGATTTATATTAATTTAATATAAAATTTCCACCTACCATGAAATGTAGAAATGAAAAATGAATCACATCGATTCGTGGTGATGGTAGTCCACAAACACTTACGAGTGACGCTATCGTTTTCCAATGGATGGGTTGGTATAATGGAAGAGAAGATATTATAATTATATAAGAATAATTAAGTCATAAATATAATTTATAAAAATTCAATCCATCATAATTAAAATCCATAAAATATGGTAATCGGAAATGAATCATATCTCTTTGTAGAGTTTATAGTCCACATGTATGTATGAGAGACACTTTCATCACTCATTTGATTGAAAGGATATAGAAAATGGTTTTTCTGTTATCATAATGACATGTAAGTATATTAATGATAATAAATTAATCATTTTAATCTCGATATAATTATTTTATAGGTAGTAGAATATAAAATAAACTGTGAAAGAGTTGGGTAAGATGGTTACCTATTATTTAATATACCTCCTTAGTCTTACACATTGAGTATTATTCTGATTGTATTTAGGAAATAAAATGAGGTAAATAATGAATCAAAGTAATCTTGGAAGGGTTTTTTGGAATTTTTTGGATGATCTAGATTAAAAATGTCTATGAATAATATTGGATAATAGGTTTCTTTTTTATAATTGAGTGAAAGGACACAGTTGGAATTTCCAAAATGATTTAAATAATATAATGTCACTTTTGTGTGAATGGGGATCAAAATGGACATGAATTTTAAGATATGATAATATAAGGTTAACATTTCTTCAATAGAAAATAATTTTAAAAGTTTATATGGAATTCATACCCTTATATATAAGTATAAAAACCTAGTTAAGCCCCTTTTAACCTTAACCATGGTAAAAAAAGTTTCTTATTTTTTCAATTTGTTATAACCAAAACTTATGTTGAATATGTTATATTTTTTTAATTATGAATATTAAAAATATTTAATCCATTTAAATAGATTAAATCTCTATAATTTGTGGAAATTAATTTTAAATAAGTGTTAAAAGGTCATGAAAACACATTTGTAATAAAATACAATTTAAGAAGAAAACTGAATTTAATTCCATTCCATGAATTGTAAAAATAAAATAAAATTAATGATAAAATATTTTATTGAATATATGAACAATACATTAAATTAAAAACATTTAAAATATATATTAATTAAATTTATTAATATAAAAGAACATTTTGCGCATAAAGTCAGGCTTTTAGAAAGATATGTTTTTAAGAACAAAATTGATCTTACATTAAAATGAAGTATAATATTGATTAATATATACATAATTATGTAAATTATAATTAAATTATAATTATGGAACTTTAAGGTAAAATTACAAAAAATATTCTACTTTTAAATTAATCAATTTAATGAAAAAAATTATAGTTTGATAGAATTTGGAATTTTTCTCAGTTCAATGAAAAATTATTATTTTTATAATAATCCCAAAAATTAAACCCTAAAATGAAATTTAAATGAATATTTAATAAATTAAATTAAATACCTAAAATAAAATTACCATAAATGTTATAAATTAATTATTATTTCCAAACACAATGTGTAATAAATAATATTTCTGAAGAAAAAATATTTTTGAATCATAAAATAACCTTAATAGAAATTGTGTACTTATTTATTACACATTAATAAATAATTTGTCATTATTTTTAAAAAGTATATTTTTTTATTTGTTATTCAAATTATTATTCCAGTTTGGTGCCTAGGTTATAATATATCATAGTTTGTCTTAAGCTCTAAGTTTCATGTTATGAAAGGTATCGAAGAATTAAAAATTGTTTTAGAGAAAAATATAATTTTAAATTGTAGGTATTTACACAATATCATGAAAAATTTGATGAATTGATAAACACTTATGTTTTTAGGCCTAAAAGAACCTTAAAAATATGGTGTGAGAGTCTACCGACTCCTTATCAGAATGACACAATAATTGTATCCATGGTGATCCTCTTTATGATATTGATCAGTAATTGTGAAGGTACCCCTTAATAAATTCCATAATGCTCTTCCTTGTATAAAAAGAAAGAGTGGTCATGAGAACTCATCCCATGATTCCATCTATGATAATCCTCCTAACTAGGAGAATATAAATTGGATATAAGGCCCCCCTTGGAATCCCATTCATTTGTAACCATAATGGCCCTACACATAGATTCCAAGTACATCACCACAATTTTTCTCCCCAGTTTTACAGTTTATCACCAAAATTTGTCCTCCAAAAATTGATGAAGATACATTGAAAGTTATCTAAAACTAATCTATATAAAAAAGGGTAAATCTTAGTCACACCAATGGCCTAAACCCTTTTTTTAACCGTTTACTTACATCAATAGATTTTTTGGGGAAAATGTCATGGTATTAATCTCCCTCACCCCTCAAATACTATGAAATAATCAAATGGGCCTTAGAAAACCCTCCCATTTCTGATAAATCACCTTTGAAAAACCACATTTTATTGATTAAGAAGAATACTTATCCCCTGTAAACTATGAAGATGATATGTAGAATTGGAAGGAAATGTATTAGGGTAACTAGTTGAACTTATTCTGTCCCATTTCCCCTACTATATATTACATATCAAATGTGTTGAAGGATGAGTTCATTCCTTTCTCGTTCAAAAAACCTATGGGTAAATCATCGTTAGTTAAAGTTTATATGCATACCTTATCATCTGTATTACTACCAATACCATATCATGAACAATATCTATTGTAATATTGAGTTTACTAACTTCCCAATGGAACTATATTGGATAATGGGAAGAAACTGGTAGAACCTACATCATGTATGTATTTAAATTTTGAAGGTATTGTATCTAATAATTGTTGTTTTACCATTCAACATTTATATTCCGGGATGGAGAGAATTTAGAGAACTATTCTTTAACCCATTACTATGTAATTATATCTCATGATGAAGGAATAATATGATGTAATTATATAATGAGAGGTTTATGTATGAAATACTACATACATGAGTTAGTTAAACCAATAATATCCTACTACATATAAGATAGAAAGACTTATATTCAATGGTACCACATAATAGATAGACACTAATACCAAACCTGAAAAAATTATGGGAGAAACATATTTTATAAAGGCATACTCCTTGATCATTGGAAAAATTTATGTTTTTGGATATTCACCTTTTGATAATGAATTATAGTAGGATTATGCTCAAGTCAATTCATGTACAATCTAGAAGATAACATTAGTACCCATTTAGGAGAATCCTGGACCCATATGAATAGAGTAATTTTTAGAACCTCCATAATCTAGGGGAAATAAAATAATAAATAAAATATTGTGGGGAATTTTTAGGATTGAGTCATCCCCGAACCCCTGTCACGAGAATATTATTACCACATAATTAAAAAAATATTTCCTTTTCTGGCCTAATTGGTGACCTCAAATATCTATTGCCCCCATTATTCTTTCAATTTTGAGCCAAACCCCTATTGTCTATGTCTCAATTAGTAAGGATGTTTGGTAACTTCATAAGAATCATGATCAACGGATACTTCTATAGGAATGTTAGATAAAGAAGATTTAGAACCATAAAGTTCATAAGACAATATGAGCTCCTTAGAAAGAAGATACTCAGGAAGAACCATATGTGAATTTCATAAAGGTTATGTGATAAGAACATTCACTCTCCTACATTGAGGATGATTAATTGAATAAAATTTTCATTAATATGTTGGTTAATTTCATCATTGAAAATCTGAAAATAGATGAAGGGGAGGCATAGATGTGATGGTATGTAATAAGGAAATTCACTGCAAGATATAGTTTATAATAAAATAAATTAGAAAGGAATAATCACCCAAAACTAGAGATAGACCCGAATCATAGAATAACCAAATGACCATTTCACACTCCCTTAATGTACTTCATATAATGATAAATTTAAGGGCATGACTATGTCCCACTCTCCATCCAAGCAATATTATCTCCTATCCATTGAAGAGAAAATATTATAATAATTATATGAGATAAACCATAATATGTGACTTAGTATTGAATTACATGGGGGAAATATCCTTACTAATTTCAACCCTCATGTATAAGTGAATGTTTTTCCTCCCAATAAAATATATGGTCTTACACATTACAAAAGATAATATTCTAATAACCATGTTGTCTTTAAATTCATACAACCATATTACATGATCATATTGGTTGAAAAAGACCTTGATTTTGCTATATTTAGTTATAAATCCCATAAAGTTTTGAAATTCAACCAGCTCTATCTTTGATATGGAGTCAATAACCAATATATGTGGGAAAACTGCATTTGGATTCAATAACTACCCACATTAAGTCCACAAACTAGAGAATATTTTCTCTAGTGTTCTATAGTTCCATCGATCCCATAAATACTCCAATTGAATCCGTAAAAGGATAAAAAAACTAGTAAATCAAAATTATAATCCATATCATTAATTAGTGGATTCCACATCACCTTCAAAAATCATTAGAAATCAAACATCCTGGTCGTTAGTGTAATTGGGGACCAAGAGAAACAATATTCACATTTCATATCCCAGTGTAAAAATATGATGGGAATTATTGATTAACAAGTGGTGGTATTACTGATATTCATTTTACAAACATTGTAAGGAACAATATTCCTCCCATAAAACAACCAAACATCTTGGACTATCACAAATGGAGAATAACATAAATGTTAGTTCCCCTCTCAATTCATATTTACTCTAAAGAAAAAAATTGTCCTTAAAATTTAAAATTTCATGAAGTGAGAAAACTCGTAGGTCTTGGACATCATTTATATAACTAATGATATGACCCAATCCTTAAAAACAAAAATTATTTTGGAAATTAAACTAGAAAATTATATATAATCATCATAATGAGTTTAAGATAATGATAATCCCATTGAATTACATAGATATATTCTAGGATATTTCATCCATGGTACAATATCTAGAGTATTTCATCCAATAAACTAAGGAAAAATATAATCTTATTCTTGAAATTAATAGTAAAATGTATTGAAAAGTGGATAAAGTCATTGTCACTCTCAAAAAAGTACCAATAACTATCACATTACCCATAAAATTTACACATCACTTGACGGGCCTAGTGGAGTGGAAAAAAAAATATCCCTCTTAATGTGTAGAGGGAGAAAGGATGAACAAGATATGTAGACCAAATAAATATATCATACTCTTTTAAAAAAGTATGTTTAAGGAAATTTTAAAAAATATAGTTGTGTAATGTTTGGAAACCAGATGATGTAATCCTCAATGATTTCCTAGAATGATGAACTTTCTATCAGATATTGGTTCATGGAATTAATGACTATTTTTACACTAAGTATACCTTTATAAAAATGGATTATACCAAACAAGTGAAGTTAGGAAATCCACCAGGATTTGTACCATATGTGTCCACCACCCAGTCAGATGAAGTAATGCACTAAAAGGAAGTCCCTACCAAATGTGAAAGAATATTTTATGTTTAAATGAATCAAAATAAAATCAGTCACTCACATGTTATCCTTAGGTCACAACACAGTTTACCAGTTGAGGATCCAATTCCCACTACACCTTCCAATGACATACCCTTGATTCCATCACCTAGTTCCATCTATAATTTTCCAAAGAAGAAACATGTGTAGGTATAGCCTCTTTGAAAAAAATATTATAATTTTCTAAAAAACTAAGTATTTTTTACATCCACCAACCAAGGAATGAAATCTTCTATATAAAAATAACACATATCAGATAAAGTATCACTTTTTATTTATTTCAATTTAATTATACTAGAAGATCCTATCCAAAATTAATAATGTTTATATGAACATAAATTTGTAACACATGACCTAGGGGAAGGAGAAGGGGCTACATAATCTGACTGGGTTGGGGAAGAAATGGTTAAGGAAGATATCAACATCAAATTCACATCCCCACTAAATCTATCTATATGGATTGGACTGAAATAAAAGTGTTTTTGTGTGCCTTAAGGGAAATAGATGTGATCCTAAATCTTCTAAGATACATTTAAATCAAATTGGATTGTGAAATCCTTTAATAGGTGCTAAAATATTTAATTAGTGAAGGAATGTGGGAAGACAACATGACCTAAGCCACAATTAAAAATATGTCTCTAAATTTTACTCAGGAATAGTGACCATTAGCACCAAATTCATCAACCTCAAACCCTCAGGCTATGGGACAACACTATGTTAGTAAGTTTTTAACCCTTAAGAAAATATTAATATCTTGAAGTCATTTGATGTCAAACTAACCAAATGTTTGATCATAGATACACTTATTATCTCAAAATAGTATATGTAAAATAATATTGAGGAACTTTAGAGGACCCTATAATTTTAAGCTTTAATTTTAATACCATGGAATACAATATAGATATCTTCCTAGTAGAATTTCATATGGTTTTCTCTTTTATATTTTTGTACTAGGATGTCATTTTTCAGGTAAAGTTTTGACCCCTATATGTCTGATGAAAACTCTATAATGCTAATATTTTCTAACATATTATTGATAATTTTTTCATGCCAATGAGCCTATACCTAAATGGTATTGGATCCTTCTTGGAATCCAAAAGACCTAGGATCAAATCCGGGCAAGGGAAATTCTTGAGTACTATAGTATGGAACTATAGAAGTATCATAGTAGGCCACTATAACATACTGTAGAAGTGTTGGACTGTAGCAGTGGTAACACTGTAGCAAGAATCGTAGCAACGACAATATGGTAGCAGCTTGGATACTGTAGCATAACTATTCACCAGAGGGACATTTTGGCCAAAAATAGGATTTCATGCCTTGTATTAGGGGCACTTGGCCATGGGACTTCGGGATATGTAATGGGTCTCCCTCTACCTAGTTAGAAATAGGTATTTTCTTTAATAATAATAATAATGAGGCTTTGTCCCCGAACATAAAAAAATTGATAATTTCTTCATGGGTTATCTCATATTACCCCTTACTATCCAACACTTATTTTATAGTGAATAAGACACATCTCCCTTGAAAATTACCATTGAATGGAATTGAGAATGAAAATAAAAACCAATTGGAAGGATCAAAGCCAAATTATAATTTATATATCTTTTTTATGACTCTAAATTCATAGAATTTAGGTTAGACACAATATTATATGTTATGTTTTGAAGTTTATGCCTTTATAGGAATGCGACACTACCATCATCATACCATTGATTCATGAGGTGCCCATTCAGTTGAGATGTTAGAGTACTATATATATATTTTCCCCATTTGAGTATTTTGATTCTTAACATGTCGAAGTTGTCCTCTATAAAAAAGAATAAAATTATTTTATGGGAGAATAATAAATTTATGTTACTATAGATAAAGGTATCCAAACATCCCTAGTAATCCCTTATAGCTTGTTAAGGAAATTTTGTTATCCATAAATCTTATCGAGTTGATAAAACCTACTCCGTAGAGAATCCGAGATCTATGGACGACACTTTCCCCTATCAATATAGTGGTAGTTGTTTCAAGTGTGTAAATCATACCTAGTAGTGACCAAAAATCAACTATGTAAATTGACAATTCAGGTCCTTACACCCATAACAAAAATGTTTCCTATTTGTATTAGAATCTCAAGGATATGTATTCATCATCATGTAAATAAAATGATACTTACAAATAACAAGTGGGTACCAAATATGGTTGTATATCTTCTCTACAACCTCGGGATGTTGGTATGTTCATTTCCCTCGATAGTAGTTGGGATAACAGATAAAATATCCAAATATACTCGGATGTTGATGTAGTTTCACCACCAACCTCACTACCCATGGATATCCTATTATACATCAATGGAGTTAAATATGTTCCAACATCATCTTTTAGATTTGAAATAACCCCTCCATCTTCAATCCATGATATATTCTATGTAAATAGAGAAGAAGACAATAAAATTAGAGTTACACATTCATAATTTGAGGAAGGAATCTATACCACCATAAATGATAAAAAATGGTGAATCATGATATAAATGAAGATCTATAACACATTATCATTAGTGAATACATGGAACATAGGAGTAGGAGGAGTATATTTAATTCCTATAATTTCATCATTATGTGATCACTTAGAGCTACAATTAAATTACATGATGTAATCCTGAGGAGGATAGCCTTCACCTAAAATGTTAGGTTGACCACCATTCCAAAATGGCCTGAAGGCCTTATTTTTTATTTATTTTTAGAATAATACCCCTTTAAGGGGAAAGGGAGAAACCAGGTTGACCACCATTGATATAATAAATAAATGAGAAGAATTCATAAGAATATTGTTTCTGAAATAGAATCGAAGTTCAAAAAACTAATCAAATGAAACTTCATTTGAGAAGTCTAATATCCTAAGTGGTTTATAAATATTATCATAATAAAGAAAAAATAGTTATATTTGACTATGTATCAACTTGAGGGACATTATAAGTAATTACCTAAAAGAAAATTTTATCATACAATTCATATAATTATAGATGATTATTATAGACAGTTTTCATTCCCTATCTATAATTATTTTCTACTCTAATAATATTATTTTTAAATGGATCCGTATGATGAAGAAGTAACTTCGTTCAAGTAACCCATGGGGGTGTATTTTTATCATTTAATTCCCTTCAACTCTCAGAATGACTACATGACATATCAATATACCATGCATAATAAATTCAAATTATTCCCAAGGAATACCATAGAGTGATACTTCTATGGTGTGCTAATCAATTAGTGATTGTTTTGTGACCACATTTTTAACATTGATTTTATGTTTTTACTCTTGAGTAACATAACCTATAAATTACAACCAAAATTACTCCTCTAGGGTAACATCATGGAAATACTTTTTCATCATGGTGCACGATCAAAAAATTAATTCTAGTAATGAATATATCATGGAAATTATAAATATGAATATTCCTCAAAACCTCAATGATATTAGAGATATATAAGTTCATATCTCCCCCTTGGGTGATTCATGAGAAATATTGCTGATAAATTTATACCCTTCATGAGAATATTAAAGAAATGGTTGATTTACTAGTGGGATGAAGACTACAAGGATGTATTTGATAACCTTACGAAATAACTCCTAAACCAAACACTCTTAATGGAACCAATCAAATGGTAGGTACTTATCTTGAATGTGGGGACTCTATATAATTCACTTATTCATCTTCAAATTTAGATGAACTAATAAGGAAAAAATAATCATTATTATGTTAGTCAAACCATGATGATCACTGAGATTCAATATTATATTATTGAGAATAATTTTACAAAATTAATATCAGGTTCATAGATGATGGGAAACTATCTCATGCACAAATAGATCCATTTAGTTTCTATTGTTGACTGATTAATGAATATTCTCAACAGCTTAAATCTTACGAGTTATATAGAGTGATGGGTAGACATCCTAAAATAGTTTTACATATGGTCTATGTCATAGAAGGAGGTCAATGTCTAGATATGGTCAAAAATTATCATAGAACACTAAACACATGAGATAAATCTAATAATTTGAAATCTTTCAAATGAGAATTTTTCCTCTCTATATGATATATATCAAGAATCAGATATGTAATTTGACATTTCTTTTCAAATCATAGAAGTCATGTGACTATAAAAACTAAGGGATAACTGCTTCAGTCTAGGGATTGCGATACTTTCCCAAAAAAAGAGATATATTTCACTTTTTATATGGTTTATTGGAAGGATTCACCAACAATGATGAAAAATATCAAGAACTCATCACTGATTTTGGGTTAGACCTAATGGTACCAGTTGCTCGCCTTAGATAAAAAGACAATCTCAAAATATTGATCAATAAAATAAATGGAGAATGTTCCATTATGAAGAAATAAATAACATATCTACTTGATTATATATGAGAGTTTCTAGATGATTTATACTCTAATAAAACTTTAACTAATGTTTTATCATTATATAATTCTCATGTTGATTCCATGGATATGGAAGTTACTACCCTAGTAGACACAGAAAAAGATAATTGATTCATCTATATTGATAACCATGGGATTCTATACCCATTAATTATCAATATCCTAGAATATTTCATTGAAATCGACACTATCTTTGATCTAGATGACATCATATCCTCTTTTATTGATTTTATAGATAGATATATTTCCCCCAAAATAGATAAGATCTAGAACGAGGTTTTTCAAGTAAATTGAGAAAGAAAGGAACCAATACATCATCAATCAGTGAACTTAACCCTTTATGGTGGCCCTAATTCCAATATATTATTTCAAAAATGATACTTTGATGGATACCTCCTTAAATTCATTGAGGTATGGGGCACCTTCACTGTCTTGCTAGAAGTCCATTTTGGCACATATTATTCTCACTAATAGTGAACAAGGCTCTCTCATTAAAACAAAATGCATTGATATTTTTCCATAAATTATGCAGTAATTCCTGTAGTTCACCACAATATTAACTGATTTCCATATACAAACTAAGTATATTCATCAAAATCTATATCTATTTTATACCACCAAGTGTTACTTGACATTTTCCACGCACGTAATTAAGGACATATGGTCATACACACCGAACATATCCACAATGTGCAAGTATTTACATACTTTCATTGAATTCCTCTATAAATTGGATGATGTTAGTAACACCATGGAGGTTGGGGAAAAGGTTATCATTAACATTTTGATGTCAAACTTCATCACTAAAGTTGGTGTCACTCAATTTATATATAAGGACAACAAAACCAATATATGTTCCAAAAAGTTAAAATAATTTCATTGGGAGTACAATATTTTTTCAACCTCTAATCCTACTAAAATTTTGTAAGAAATGGGATAATATATGATTTCAATAAAACATTATGGAATATCATATAGAATATGGCTTGCAATGAAAAGTATTCACAAATAGAAAAAACTATTTCTTGCCTTGTGGTCGTATGACACTACAACCTTTACTACTATGTAGGTGATTATGTATGCACATATGTATGGTATAGATGTAGTCTTACCTAGAGAGGATTGACTAGACTCACTTTCTATTTCCATCTTTGACAAGTTGTTTGAATATGAACAGTAAACAATGTGACTATATGTTTTGGAGTTATAAATAAGAAATTTTAGTGAACATTTCATTACTTTGATATCCATAGATACATAGTTTCTTAAGAATTCAATAAAAAATTTCAATTATAGTCACTACTCTATGGGACTATATTAATGGTTCTTTGAGCTCCCATGATTCCAGGGAATAATCCTTTGATACTCAAAATTAAATGGAAGGGACTATACATGAGACATAATGTCAACTCTAGTAGAGTTTAAAATTTGGCCACAATGGATGAGAAGTGTATAAAGTCACCCACAAAAACAATACCTATATAGAAATATTTTGAATAATTTACATCATTTCCCAAAGTAAATGTTTTGAAACATTACACTATATAAACTAATATATTCTAAAAGATCATAAAAAACTCAATGTTTGTCCTTGTTGCATGGATTTAAACTACATGACGTTTAGTCCATTTCAAATGAACATAAACTCCATGATTTAAATTCCATTATATACAAAATTTAATTGATTATATTGGCACAACATTATATACATTTCCTCACACAAGAAACAAATCCTTGTGGGATACATGTTCCATTTTTTATCCATATCTTCCCACTACCATCAAGGAAATAATTCTCCTATTTTTCCTAGTAATATAATGTTTAACATGTTACAAGAATTATAATAATTAAAGACCTAAAACCATATAGAGAAACCATTTAGTATGAATTAACACTATTATACGAGAACCTGGTCTGTGAAAGGACCCTCACAGTGTAGCCCCTAGTTTTTGCCTTCTTTTCCTGAGGAAAAACACTTATATATATATAAGAACTACAATAATATTTTTTACTATTATTGTAAGAAGCATATAAATGTTTGGATATTTTATCCCAATCCCATATACAAATTTCCATCACTATCAATATATTCTTATAGAATTGGATCTGAACCCTTCTTATGTTTTCATTCTTAAAACATGATCGAAATAATCCCCATTCCCTTATTATAATTCTCTCTCTAGTGATATGAATCAGATCATAGTAATCTATTTTATATCGTAAAAATAATAAATCATATGATCTTAGTGGTGTTGGTGATCCATTAGGATGGTCATGATTAATGTGTGATATACTCAAAAGAATGGGGTCAATCCTAGTTGGCTGAAGTTAAACTATATGAAGTATGATCTTCTATACATGACTCATGAATCCACTCAATATTATTTCTTATTGATACCCCATTACCTTAAAATTTTCAAGATACATGTTAAGACTTCATGGCATTTTTATCAACCTTAGGATAAAATGCATGATATATAGAATAATGTTCAGTTTGATACCCCACATTATATCATATATAGGGGCACATGGATCTATGATCTGATGAACAATCACAAACACTATCGGTGAGTAATGAATAAACCAATATACCTTAATGTTCTTGTATGGTTTCCCATGTCAATATTTCTCAATGACCCTTTTCTAATCTAAAAATAGACCCTATCTCTCTCTACATGAGTTTTATTTGAGTGGGAATGGCCTCAAGAACTACATTTAGAGAGATTCTAAACACCATGGGATATATAGTTACTTGTGGATCTCTATTATTTGGTCCAAATATATATTAAAACAACCAAAATAACTCTCTACTATGTATGATCTATATCGATATTGGAACCCATGTAAGTACTATGTGTGTATTGAAACTTATATTCATAGGATATATAGTTATGTCTATATATTTATCAATTACATACACACAAATTACATTATTCTTATTCATTTTAATTAGGTTTCCACCTCATTCAAAATATTTTTCTAATAATCGCCTAAAGATAGAGTAAGAAAATATGATTTATTTACTTTATTCACGACCAAAATCTATGGAATTGTTTTATATGAACAATTTTAAGCATGATTCATGAAAATATATGATATATGGTAATGCCCATATCACATTTACTTGGAAAAAAATATAGATTATTTAAAAAAACCATCTTTCTATGAAATATACTTATCTACATTGTGATATTTTTTCACTCATATAAGGAATTTGGGAAGCTACAACTTTATTGGCTAACCTAAATATTATAGTAAACTTTACCAATAATATCAAGAATTCCATAATAAGAACTAGATGTGGTATTATTCATAAAATCTTAGGATATAAACTAATATAAAGATACCTTATATTAGGATTAACTACCACTTCCAATTTGAGACCTATCCAAAATTTCATATAAACTAAAAAAACTTGTCCTGACCATTATCCAGAGGTTTTTCATCTCATTAATCTCAAGGGAAAAGTTATTTTGTTTTTTATAATATCTCTATCAAAAGGATTCCATTATATTTTTGTTTTATATAAAATATTTCCTGACTAAATATCCCCCATTTCAGATGTCTCATCCTAGTTTAGGCCCCTATGGAACTGATACTTATATGGGTATTTTTTTTCTTATGCATTAATAATGTTGAAAAAAAGAGACCTATATTTACATCCCAACAACATGATGTAGAACTACATGGTGACAGTCCATATCACATGAAATCGATTTGAATGATAGCTAAGCCTGCATCACATGAAATTAAATGAAAAAAATGAGTCCCTATCACATGATTTTAAACTACATGGAATAAGAGATCTTTTAACATTACATTAAACTTCACAACCCTTAATCCATTATTGGATGAAATTAAAGTACACCACTCCTAAGACCTTATTGCACGAGGTTAAACTATGACACACCTAAGACCCTATCATTTTAAATTGAACAAATTCACACCTACATCATTATCTCATGATTTTAAACAACACGACACATGATTCCTTATGACATTATGTTAAACTATATGACACCCAATTCATTCTCACATAACATTAAACTACATGATGTATGGTCCATCATACATGACCGTAAACTACATACAACACTAAATAACTACATCCAATATGATTCATTCTATTTTATGATATATACGAACATATAAATAATATATTTATAGAATCAGACATGATTTATCATCCATTTACACTACTTTATAGAGGACCGTGAAAGAATAGCCATGGGAAGCATAAGATTGTGATATCTCAGTTTTTATTTCCAATTATTCCATTGCATAAGGCATATATCATGTCTTAAGTGTCCATAGTTTCTACAAATAATTAAATGATATTAGTAATGAGTTAATCCAATATCTAAGGACATATTTTTTACATATGCATAATGACCTAATATAGCTCTATATATACACTCCCCCTGAAAATATTAATTTCCAAATAGAATCATTTTTTCATCATTTTTTTTTCAACCAAAACTTTTTATTTTATTAATAATGAGGGTCAAGAAAGAAAAGAAAAAAACTAACAAAAATTGTGCAGAAAAATAGAAAAAAGTGAAAAGGTGAAAAAGGGGGACTAAGGGGGGATAAAATAGTGCAGTCCAAGGGCGTCAGCCTGCACAAAAATAGAGCCATCCGCTGGAAATGACCCGAGACCTGAAAAAACTAACAAGTTATCATTCCCCATAGCTTTAGCGGCCAGAAAATCAGCCACCATATTCCCCTCCCACCATGTGTGGATGATAGACGTGTGACTATCCAGAAGCAGCTTGCATCTTCTAATTGAGTACTCAATGCTCCAAGAGATTGAGCCTTTGCCGGACAAGGACTTGATGATGATTAGTGATTCAACCTCCACATCTTGGATTGGAATTTCCTTCCGTTTACAAAGGAGCAAACCAGTGAGTAAGGCTTGAGACTCCTCTTAAAGAGAATCTTCATTTCCAAAAAAGCTGAGAAAGCCACCACCACTGATCCAAGAGAATCACGAACAACTCCGCCTCCACGCATCAAGCCCGAGCGGCACGATCCATCAGTGTTGAGTTTGAATCCCCTGCTAGGTGGATGCCATTTGACCCACATCCCTTGAAGGGACCTGCTAGTGGTAGGAGAGGAAACCAAAAAAGAAGCGCTCTTGACCACATATTTACATAGATTACCCAAATCCAGAAGGAGCAATCTAGCTCTAAAAATAATTCCAGCTGTCGACACATGCATGGATTGATGTCACGCTCTGTTCCTAGACATCCATAGAAACTAGCACCCTGCAATAAAACATAGAGCTCTAACCTTTTGTTCAGGGCCATGCCTAATCACTCCCTGGAACCGGATTTTGAGAAAGTCTGAAACTGTCTCCACACCAGCCGGACGCCCTGCAATCTGGCCAAAGAAACCCCAGACCTCCATAGCCCACTCGCTGTCAAAGAATAAGTGAAATAGAGACTCATATCATTCCTGTCTGCAACAACAACCTTTAGAGGCTAGATTTATCCCCCGCCGCTGTAAGTTTTCCTCCGTTGGCAGCGCATTATGTTGGACACACCATACTAGGAAATAGTACTTCACTGGCAGCTCCTTGCACCATAGGATATCACCCCAAGGGTCCTGATGAGACGCCACATTATGAGCTTTGAGAAAATATTTAATGTTAAAAGTACCTGAAGCTGATCCTATGAAAACACATCTATCTTGGTCATTTCTCCTCTGAATGCTGTCATAAATGATCCGTTGTGCGTCATCCAAAGTAGAGTTGATGAGAAATGGAAAAACACAAGCTTCTCTGAAGCTGATAGATGGTGAATGATAGTATGGATAGCCCAGCACTGACCCTGCCCATTTATGATTCCAGAAGCTCACATCCCCATTTCCAATGATCCACCTGGAGTGTTTCTGGAGAAAATAAATGTAGGGTTGGACCAACTTTTTCACATAAGAATTTTTAACTTTAGGAATGTTTCCATCAAAATCATAGGCATTTTTCATGTAACTACCCCAAAGGGATTTTCACTCAATGATCTCCTAGGCCAATTTGGCATGAAGGCCGGAAATAGTGCTTGAAATACTCCTAAGGTTCATACCTCCATCCTGCACTGGTTTAGCCAGTTTATCCCAAGCAGCCCAGTGGCACTTTCCTTCTAAGTGACCATCCCATAAGGAGTTTAAAATTTTCTCTAGGTTGGAGATAACCTTCCTTGGAACCTTAGTGGTAGAGAGAATATGCATTGGAATAGAATCCAGGACTGAATTGATCAAAGTTATTCGTCCACCAAAAGAAAGCAACCTATTTTTCCAATTGAGAATCCACCCCACAATTTTTCCAGCAACCCCATCAATGTGTTTAATTTGGAGAGATTTCAGAGACACTGGAGCACCCAAGAAAATAAACGGAAAGGCACCTCTTTGCATGCTAAGACTAGATTCCAGCAGCCTTAACCTCTACTCCAGATTGCTGATAGGAGCATAAAGGAAACTTATCTCACGATTCACTACTTTCCCACTCCATGCACAATAAACATAAATCACTTCATTAACCCCATGAATGGATTTTATATTGCCGTTAACAAAGAGAAAAGTGTCATCTGCAAACATGAGATGAGACACACTTTCTCGCTTGTGCTTATTCCGAAAGGGTAGGATCTTTCCAATCTCCAAGGAGTGGTTCAACAATCTACTAAGCACATCCTGAGCAATGATAAAAAGTGAAGGGGAAAGCGGGTCTTCCTACCTCAAACCTCTGAAAACTTTGATGAAACCAAATTGCTTTCCCATAAATGAGATTGATACCCAAGGAGAACTAAAGCAATGAAAAAGGATGTCAATGATCCATGCTGAAAAACCCATGCCTTATAGAACCCTTATGAGGAAACTCCATTCAATTCTATCATAGGCTTTTCTCATGTCCATCTTAATAGCCACATTACTTCTGAAATCCTTCAAATTTATGTCACTAATAACTTCTTGGGATAAGGCTATGAAACCTTGAATAGAGCGACCTTTCACAAAACCATGCTGCTCCTTGGCCACCCAGCTTGGAAGAAAGGGAGAAAGTCTGAGATTGAGGACTCCCACTAGAATTTTGTAGGGAATATTGCATAAGCTGATTGGATGATATTGATTAAGAGACTGAGGATCTTTCAATTTGGGAATCATAACATATTTTGTAGTACAGGCCACCCTGGGAAGATTACCACCTATAAAGAAGTCCTGCACCGCTCTAATCAAGCTCTGCTTCACAATATCCCAAGAAGACTTGTAAAAAGAAGCAGGAAAGGCGTCTAGACCTGGAACACTATCAGAATTCATAGACCAAACCACCTCTCTAATTTCATCCTCCCCTGGTATTGCTTCCAAAACAGAATTCACCTCACCAGAAACGGAGCCGGTGATATTATTTAAGAGAGCAGAAGAGCCTAGAGGGTAGCCACCTACCATATTCGGATTAGGGGAGGCCAAAAGATCCTTAAAAAAGGCGTCTTCCATATTACCTGCAACAGCCCTATCATTAATGAAGTATCCATCCTCTTGAAGCAGATTGGGCACCATAAACCTGCATTTTTCTTTGAGGAAGGCATGGTAATAACCTGTGTTCCTATCCCCAGCCCAGAGCCACTCAACTCTGGACTTCTCACAAGCAATGTGTTCCTGTTGCAACAATAACTCAGATATTTTCTCCTTCTTGAATTGAAAAAAACCATAAACAGCCTCATCCCAAACATTCTCTAGACGAAGCTCTAAAATTTGAATGACCCTGCTCAATTCCTATAGCTCATGATCACCTGAGGGAATCTCTTTTTCCCAAACTCACAGGCTCCCTTTAAGGCTCTTGAGTTTGTTGTGGAGGTCTAGCCACGGGTTGCCTCCTCCCAGCTGGTTCCACATGGACTTGAAAATGTCATGAAAATATGCATGATCTTCCCAGGTAGCAAAAAAATGAAAGGGCTCCTCACTTCCATTGCTGCTCTGAATAGAAATGAGAAGAGGGTAGTGGTCCAAAATGTTTCTGACCAAATGGGAGACCTTGATGCTAGGAAAAACATAGAGAGATTTTTTTTTACTAGATATATGTCAAGCCGACTCCAAGACCGCCACACCCCACGCTGTTTATTGCACCAAGTAAAGGGGTCACCAGAAAAACCTGCATCCATTAGACCATTTGACGACGTAAAATCCAAAAATTCCTGACTAGATCTCCTAGGAAATGATCCATGACCTTTTTTCTCTTCCAAACAAGCCACAGTATTGAAATCGCCACCCACCATCCAGGGTGAGTCTCCTGGATTGAAAGCACTCAGGTCACTCCATAAAGGGATTCTTTCCTGAGAATCACATTTGGCATAAACAATTGAAGGATAGAGAAAACTTTCACCCTTAGAAATTTTGATATTCAAAAACTGGTCCGACATTGAGGGCAATTCAACAGAGAGATCAGATTTCTAGAAAACCCAGATATGAGAATTATTGGGGCTGCCAGTAAAAAATTCAGGCACCCTTAGATGTCGAGCATAATCCTTGACTTTAGAAGGATCCTGTTTAGCTTCCAACACTACTATTAGAGAATCAGAATTGTTACGAAGTTAATTGGAGATGAAATCCAATTTTACCGGAGAGCCCAAGCCACGAGGGTTCCAAATGAGCAAATTAATCATTTATGAAACAGGCATATGGCACTGACCCTAGACTCATGGCCCTGAAGCATTTTTGAAGATCGGTAAAAAGACATTGACCTCGATTGTGATCTGGTCCGAATTCCAAATGGAGAAGATTTAGACATTGAGGAAGCAGTACTCATTCTAGACACTGTCACCAAAGGAGTGAATGGACAGCTGGCTGGGGGATGAGAAGCCAAGATACCCTCTTCCTGCTGAGGAGAAGAAGAAGGAGAACAAATAATTGGCGAAGAGATTTGATGAACAGTTTCCATCTGGTCCCCATAATCTTCTGGATCCATTTTAGTTATAGACATATAAAGCCAAGGGGGGGGGGGAGCCTGATAGAGAATTGGACAGGCCCTAGGCAGCAACAACCGTCTCAGGGAATACCGAAACAATCCAGAGTTAAGAGACTTCAATTCCACAGAATGATAGACAGGGACCACTTCCAAGCCGGAAGAAACCGGGGAGAGGCCCGCCGAGGATGATGATGCTTAAGGGAAAGAATGGGGGGAGGAGGAAGCAATCCCTTCCCCTTGTCATTAGAACTCATCTCACGACAAGGAGAATCACCACCTAGCACCCCAAGAGGGACTTTGGGATTGTTGCGAAGGGTCTCCGGCCCCCGAGATATCTGCGGAGAATTGAGTTTGCGAAAAACTGTGGAGGAATGCCCATGTAGATGACATCTTGAGCAGAAGCTGAGATGAGAGGGGAAAATCAAAGGCTGAGACCATTCGGACATGCCTTCCACCTGAAGCAGAATCTTGGATAGAATGGGAAGCAATAAATCCAACTCTACACAAATCCGAGCAACCGCAGCGTCTTCCAACCTTGAGGATCTCTCATTGGCGTAGAGAAAAGATCCCAGAGAATCCCCAATGCCACGAAGAAATCCCAAATTCATGAAAGGCAGAGGTAAACCTGGAAGAGAAACCCAAACCGCTGCTAAAGAAAACTCCTTACCCGAATGGACATCTATAGACCATCGGAACAGAGAAAAACGCCAACGACCCAACGACTGGGGACTGTTACACCAGGCCAAAAAAAATCTTCCTGCGAATCCAACACTATGAAAAACGGCTTCCGATTGAGAACCGAAACTCTTTCCGGGGTTCACAGCCTCCACAAATTGACCAACCGAATAAACACTGGACGAGGCGGCTTGTCGATCCCAAAACGTGCAACTAGAGTCCACTTAAGCTTATCAGAAGCCTCCCAAAAAGCATCCGCGGTAACATTGAAGGATGGGGAACCATCCTATGAGCGAGAAGAGACATCAAAGGATCCGAAAGAAAAACCCTCGAAACCCACTGGGGGAGAAAGATTCTTGCATACAACATCTTTGAAGGACAGAGTAGGTGGAGGTCTTCCATTATGAGGCTCGTGAAGACCCAGAGAGTCAGAAGAAGACCGAGGACCTCTCGAAGCCACCACAACAGACGGGAGAACTGCCGGAGAAGAAAGTGGCGTGTAGGGCATGTTCATAGAGGTTTCAATGGTCATCATAGCGGAACCCTCATTCAAGAAATATTCAATGGTCATTATTTGCATACTTTTCCCATATCATCACTTGTGATCAATAATACTTGTGTCATGATTTACAAAACTATCACTATCTCTTAAAAATAATTTATTATGTTCTTGACCTTTGAGACCCATTTTGGTTGTTGTTTCATATTAATCTTCACCACTAGTCCTCACATCATGACCATAAACATTGTGCACCTTGGTGGAAGCTGTAACACCTTAAAATCTAGACCTTGATGTTACATATTTCTATAAACTAAACAAATAATAAATGTTTTATCAAATTGATTAGGATAAAAAAACAATATATTTCACCATGAGAAAAAATACAAATGTCTACACATTATGACTTCATATTCATTAATTACGAAACAATTAGAGGACCAAATGAAAAAGGATAAAATATTGAGTGGACTACCACACGGAGCAAGAAAATTCAATTTTCTATTTACATGGTCTATTGATACATAAAAAAACTTATATAAATGACATTTCATATCATTTTACTTCATGTTTGTTCCAAACACAAGAAGATGACTTTTATGGTACTAGAACCCTCCTTGAACATGTACTTAATATGAACCTACATCCTTTCCCAAAGGTAAGAATACCCATGAACCTATCATGGTTAATAGTAATGAGAGAATATATCTTTAAAGGGTACCTCATTTTTGATATTCTTTCATTCCCTAGGATTCCTTAGTATATGTTCCCCAAATCTAGCATGCAAACTAGAGGACTATTTTTTCCATATAAAATGATCCCTTAACATATTTATTCCCTGAAACTATTAAAGTATAACCCTTCATTCGAATATAGTTAGTGATCACCCCTAAAATATGCATCTGATATCTCCCCTCTTTATTTTAACCTCTTGGGTCATGATTTACATAACCCATAAACATATTATTCATGTGTATTCAATATCCACGATGTTACACATCTGTGAATTGGACCCACCTTCAAATCATGAAAACAAAATATCATCCATGAAACTTCAATCATTTAATATCTTGTTATCATAAATAAATTAATTAATACTCTAAGATTCATGATTATAAAAATAATTCACCCCTTTCCAATACAGTATATTTTTGGAAATGATGCCTTCATTTTCTCCTTGAATTTCTTTCCCTTGTTTGATTTACTATCCATAATATTTTTTTGAAGTTATATAAAAAGAAAATGGTGCGATATATGGTGAAATAATTCCATATATGATTATTAGTAACCTATAGTACATAAACTATGATATTAATTTACTACCATTATATGTTGAGGTTTTCCATATTTGTGACATTATCCTCTTTATTCACTTCATCTTTGTTCCACCCAATTTTTTGTATTGATTACCAAATATATTTTTAGTCAATGTTCTCTAAAAATAAACATCACCAAAATCTTTATTACATGCTTAACCTAAAACTACCTATGATATGAGGCATAGAGATCAATAGGTTGAAAATATACAAATGGATTCCTTGGTAAATGTCTAGTCTCCACTCACATGGCATGAATTTCACATTCCTTGCACATGATCAAGAAATTATAAAAGAATAAGCCCAAAAACATGTTATGTTAGAAACCTATAAATAGGGTCCCATGTAAAATATTAGTTCATGCCTACTATGTCCCCCTACATGAGGCTTGGGACAAATTTATGGTAATAATGATAAGAAAGATTGTGTGGGATCCTCTATACAATCCTAAAAATCCATATTCAGTTGGACCCATGGCCTAGGAAAAAGTTATATTATTCATCTTAAAATAAAATTCAATTAATACTGGGAAATGTATGAAGATATAATTATAGTGTTCTTTTCCCCCAATAACATTGTAATACTCATTAAAATTCCCCTACCATGATCTCCATCACTCTGATTTATATCATTATCAGAATGAACGAACTCTAGTATACGAGGAAGTTATTTCTACCCATACTTGTATATGAGAAATGATGAAGTTGAAATTATATGAATGATAAAACTACAATGTATGATGATGGTAATTTCTCCAATACGCATTCATGAGCCACACCTTGGAGGAAATTATCTAAATGGACCAACTCTACCATATGCCGATAGAATTTTAGCATATACCCATCAGTGAGAAATGCTAAGGAGGAAATAATTCCTACTCATTTTTTGGGGACCTTGATTAGTTCTATCTATTTCAAATAAAATTTTCAAATGGTCTCAAGTTCTATTAGTATTTAATTCCAGGAATTTAGAGTGCTTTATAAAATTTTAACAAAAATGGGAACAAGGGAAATACAATTGGGAATAAGAATCATTTTAATTCATTTGAAAAAAAAACATAAAAATACAGAAATTAGAGTCTATGTTCAAGATACAGATATATAAAGAAATTATCTCTATGGAATAATAGATTTCACTAATATTATCTCAGGTTCTATCACCACTAATGTGAATATTTAATGACATTGTGTATTTGACCTCATAAGTGAGGAAAATACTCTTTTTATTTGTATCCCACCTTTCACATTAGTTTGGGATTCCTTTAGTGGTTTTTTGTGCTCCTCATGTTCTCTATTCATAGTATAAATTTTCTTCTAAATGTATATTATTCTCATTTTATTTTATTTGGATAATAATATTTTCTCCGAGGATACCCTTATCTAATGGGATTCATGCTAATACATAGTGGGTTAGATTCTAGTAGGGAAAGGATTTGATTTTATGTCCAGAATGAATGATCATGCCTCTTCTTATCAGTTTCATAAAAGAAGTATCATATTTTAATAATCATAAAAGGCATGGTAGTTGATACCCTCAAATCCCATGAAGATATATTTATAGTCATTTAATGCATCCTCTTATATATATCAACCACGTAAGTCTCTAGAATTATCTTTCATATATTTATCAAAGCCTATCAATGAGAATTGTGATGGATATTTTGGGAATCAAGGTATAATTAAAAGATATAATTATGTGTTGGTATATATTCATAGATGAACTCATAGATGGAAATTTTTAGGATAAATCCTTATATATATTTGGCTCTGGGATACCCCATCCCTTGTATGCTCTGACTACTAAGAGGAAAAGGAAGAAAATTATAATGTCATGATACTTTTGAGGGTTGATACCATTCATAATAATACAAAATATACATATTTTCACTCGTTTCTAGGTTTTAGAATTGGAAATATATGAAATTACCCCTTTATAATATGCACAGGCTACTGTGGTTGGTGCCAACATGGTTGGAAGGACCACATGAATGTCTCCCCTTATGAGAATTTCTTAATTACCTGTACTGATGTGTTCCTATATACTGATGCCATTGGGAAATTATCATTCACTATGATTAACTATGCATCCAATTATTATTGACTTCTCTTCATGATATAATTATCCTTGATATTATTTACAAGGATCTACGATTGGATCAGTTACCTAGAGAAGATTCATGGCTATCTTCAGGATGATATGACTCCTGGAAAATTTATTCAACCTCAATCGATGAGTAAGTAACATATATAGCCCCCAATAGGTCCTACAATTTGTGTTATTTCTTAAGAAATATAGTGTGATTTGATATATAAATAGAGGTTAATAGGGGCTTTAAAACATCATAGATGCATTTGGTTTTCAAACCTGAACATTATCCCCCTCTGCCAGCAGGGATGGGTGGAAGGGATGCTACTAGCTATCTCACCATGAATGAAACTCCATCCAATATATAAAAATATCATAATTATAGGTTTTTTTTCACACTAATGTAATCCTTGATATTATCCTCAGGATTTTCAGAGGAGTGGTATGCTTTTCTTAGTAAGATATGGTGTTATCATAAGGATCCACATGCACACACACACACAGTTATATATATATACACTTGTATATATACATATATATATATATATCTATCTATTATAGAATTAAAGGATGAAATTGATGAATAACTACTCCTAGATATAAGTATGCACCTATAAAGTGATTTAGATTTTCATTAGTGGTTGATTCTTGATGGGGATGGATAAAGCCTTGTCTTTTTTTGGTAGAAATTAATGGAGTAGCTATGGATGATATTCCTTATCATTATAACCTCTGAATCATTTATATTTTAAGTTATTGATCCCCTTTATTCCTATCAGATCCCCCCTTGGTGGAATCTACTAAAGTACCCCTAGATACATTACAAATGCGGTTTTTATAGAACTACTGCAGATTCAATGTCCTTCTAGAGAGTTACAAGACCATTCATTAAAAAATTCCAATTTATAATGTTGTTATACTATAATGATTAAAATAAAATTTGTAGGATTGATTAAAAACTCCCATTTTTCATCTTTGTATTAGGTGAGTAACCCATTTTTTAATTACTTAATCTCATATATCTTTTACTTTTATGGAAAGATAAAATCAATCATTTTTTGTTAGGATTAACATATTTAGATCCTGGATATGCATCTCCACCTCTAAGTGATTAGTTTTGGTGTTTATTTCTAGTGGATATTTCACATATCCAATATGACAGATATATATACCTCTTAGTATGATGGGCCCTAGTTCACATATTATGTTTATGGTAAGTACTCATTTCCAACGCATGATAGAAACAATATATATATTTCTGAGTTGTTTTCGACTAGCCCCTCTATTTTACCTAATGATGATTCGGGATCCATTGAATTTTTTTCATAAAAGTCCTTTGATATTAAATGGTATAACTACTATTTAGATCATGAACATATCACCATATGTATATATTGGAATAAAGTGACTCATCAATATACATTATGCATGAGGCCTCTGGTTATGAAAACCCATATCATCCCAAAGCAACATTAGAGACTATTTTATGGCGCTTCTTCATGACTCTTCTCACTCGTTCTTGAGAATAATATTATGTTATATTGGGAATTATAGTGTATAGTATCATGGTCGTATAATAATATAACCATGATCAAGAGTATGTGGGTATTAGTATAATAGATGCACCCTATGAAGGTATTTTGATTATGGATTTTGTATCCTTTTAAACCATATTAACTGATAGTTATTTCTACACCATCAAATGGAATTTATTTCAAACATCGTTCAATGGTGAGTCCAAAATATTCTTCATTCACCTAAAATAAATAGAAAATCACTAGGTTTTATAAGACTCAGAAATGATATCTCAATTGATTAGAGAAGACAATATGAAGTCCCATATGGATATCTTATATGAATGAATTTCATTCCAATCAATGTCATATTTCACTATCGTATCTATGAGTGGGTGTCCATAGGGAAAAAATTTGAACTCTAAGTTCAATCAGTGTATCATTAGAATCCATTCACTATTAAGATATATGATACTAATTCTAGATATAGATTGAAAAAATGATCTGAATTTGGCCTCTATTATTTTATTCTCTCCACAGACTTTGCATGATTTTAAATTTTCATCCATTCATCACCAAATCCTCTAGAATAGACCACATATAAAAAAATGTCTTCCCATTTAATATATTCATAATAAACCAATTTATCACCACCAATATTGAAACATTTGTCCCTATAGGATTTCCTTACCCCAACAAAACTCCAAAAATGTTTGTGCTAGGGTGGGCCCCAGTTTAACAATCCCATACTTGAATCATGTATTCAGTGAGACATATAAAAAGAAACTCAACTAGTTGGGTCTTAATATTAATGTTGGGGTTAAAAATATTCCACCATATCTCATGTTCTCCCCTTTCCAACATGGTCTAATACTAACATGAGACCTTTTCTTTTTCCCCCTGAGGAAGATGTTTATGTGTTTTCATATAGGCATTCCACCAATGGAATTTAGAAATATTATCATCTAAATCACAATGAATGAATCAAACTAAGGATAGAGTTCTATTCCAATAGATTTCATAGCTTCCATAAAAATTATATAGTTAAGTATATGCATCCATCAGTGGTCCTCCCATATATGCGTGGGATGGAAAATGTCATCAAATATTTCTACTAAGATCATATCCCTAGAGATATATAAACATCCATACAATTTATCTTGTATTTTACATTTTCTAGGGGGTGAATTTGTTTCAAAACTTAGGTATCATAACATATCTGAAATGAGGTCAAAATTCATATAAAATTAAGTATATGTGATTAATAATGCCTCATAAATTCTCTTATCTTTCAATGTATCATTGAAATTAGTATAAATATTTCAGCACTAGTAATCCCACAACCAATTTAAATTTATTGAAGCTATGAATAATAAATATCAATCTTCAATCGATCTCATCATATGATTTATAAATAATTATTTGAGAAATGTGGAGGAACTATGTGTTGCCAAATCATTTGTGTAAGATGGGTTATTAGGGGTTACCATGGATTGAGGTAATACAAACCCAGGGTGACCTCCCCATGTAAGTGTATACCCCCTTCAATGATATGTTGATAATTATAAGGATATTATATAATGAGAACAATAAGATTTAGAGTTTAGACTTGGGATATATAATATCCACACTAGTAAGGAATCCATACACATATAGTTTATTAATCCATGATAGTAAGTAATCTCATTGGTGTTTTTTTCTATCATTCTCTAGGGAAGATAATAAAAAAATTAAACTCTACAGGATGACTATCTTATATGTCTTAAATTACCAGTTGAATCTTAGTAACAATAACACCATTGATGAGGGTAGAATATGTATAAGTAATTTTAATTTATATAAAAGATTTAAAAATTAAATTATTAGGTTCAACAATAATAGATAAAATTATAAAGTTAGTCAAAGGAATCATTGCATGGATTTTTTTTACAAATGAATCATTTCTCCCAAGTCTTCATGAAATACCGTAATCTCCCAATACTCTTCCTATATCCGACTTCACCAATGTCAGTGCACCGAGATGGGATTTCCCAAAATAGGATTTTATCAACCCTTCATTCCTATATTATGTCACCCAAATACATGTAAGTGACTAAATAAAAATAAATAGATATGAAAATAGTGAATATTATGATGACCGAAATGAGCATGGAGGACTTGAGAGAATAGATATTATTATATATTTTGGAATCACATGTGACATAAAGGTGTTGAAAAAGGATATATATATATACCTTATTTATATATTTATCCATCGGTTTTTGTGGAATAAATCCATTATTTGATACACCCTACTATGGGAACAAGGGTTGAGAACCACATATTAAGATATTAAGAGTTAATTGCCTCATAATTTTACCTTTTTAATGCAGATCATAACAAATTATGAGGGTTAAAAATGTTGTATCACTATTTAGAATATAGAGAATTATTTTCAGTAAGGTAAATGATCAATTGGAGGAAATTCATGGTTTTACCAAGTCAAGAATATATTGAAAATTCATTCATGCCAATCAGTAAATTCATGTCCAGCCTATCACACCCATATCCATTAGAACATGTCTTCCATACCAATTACTATGTAGGTTCCCATCACTACTTCCCCCAAACTAATAAAACAATATCCATATATTAAACTTTAAATAGGTCCCAAGAGTTCCTCATTTGGAACTATTGGGGGAAGAGGAAGAGACCCCTTGATATCCCTTCACCCAAATATCTATGTATTCCACTATATCTAATGGAATTTAAATAAAAGGTTTGTAATTATGTTATAAATTTTTTGACAATGTTAATAACCATTTTTTGAATAGAATTATCCCTGGTTAATTATAAATTGATAGAATGATCTTAATTGAGAGATATTTCATAGTACCATCCCCCTAAAACATCTGAGGATTACATTTATCACAAGGATAAGGCATCATAAAAAGGCATTCATTTACTTAGTTGAGGGAAGGAGACCAATCTTTTTAGTTACATGTTAGGAAATTTAGGATTTTTAGCCTTACATAGAGTGAATCATTTGCATTTCTTATCCATATATTGGGAAAATAATGGAATTAATTTAATTTCTCATTTTTGAATTCAATCATATTAAATTATCCCATATTTGGGTCAACCAAAGACTAGTCCAGACACTCATTTGTGTGAAGAAACAAACTAACCCCATACCTTTCTAATGATTTTCCTTTATAAGTGAAAACCATTCTCTCTTCCACTTATACGAGAATAACTAGGTAACCAATTATTAGGGCCTCCTATCATTAAAACATGTATGAAGGGTTAGGTTGTGTACATGAGCATGCACCAATTTCAATTATATATCCCCTTAATAAAAATTCCATCCCACTTTTCCTCTCTAACTGATAGTTCCCCTAGGATATATTCAATCATGTATCAACATAATAATAATGGTCCCCTTTATAGGAACATTAGTGACTGAATTCTAGTTTCATGTTCTATAACTTGGTTGGTCTATTTGAGATCCCTATCTACATAGGTGTTTTTCCAAAATCGTGGTTTAGACAATGTTCAATGAAAATTAAATATTCCATGTTTGGTATAAGAACCTATATACTTCCCATTGATTATTTCACCACCGTGATTCATAAATGGGCCAAAAACACCCTCATATGGGAAGAAACCATTTTTATTGATTCCCACTCATTCATCCCCAACTCCCTAGTACTACATGGTCCTCCATATAGGTTTTAGTCATATCCAAATAATCCTTAAGGTAAACCACCCTTGTATAACCCATGTTCCATTCTCTAATATGGTGTCCCAAATGCTTAAGATCTAATGTAACATCTCGGCCCGGCTAACCATCGAACCGATGGCTGGACCGGTAGGC
Source organism: Viscum album (assembly GCA_963277665.1). Classification (NCBI taxonomy): domain Eukaryota; kingdom Viridiplantae; phylum Streptophyta; class Magnoliopsida; order Santalales; family Viscaceae; genus Viscum; species Viscum album. The sequence continues at coordinate 9,636,655 of OY728145.1, forward strand.
CACATGACCTCGAGAGTGTTTCTCCGTATGCCAGAGGCTACCGACTAGTAGCGAGGGTCTCAGGAGTTGATAGTGGGGAGACTATACCCTCTTAACAGAGTTTCACAATGGTATCTCAGAGTAAATAACACTAGTAGCAGTAGATAAACAATGAACAAATAGTAGCGGAAGACAAATAGTGATCGTGTTTATAAAAGGTGGCCAAAGACAGTTTACATGTTACATGGATGATGAATGATACAAGGTGAAAACAAGAAACAATAAAGCATGCTTATAATACACTAAAAAATAATAAAGAAAATACAGAAAGGCCAGATAGGTGATCTCCTGAGCATCCCAAGCTCCCGCTTGGTCCTTTGCGCCCAACTCCTCAGGTACAAACAGCACATCACACAACCTAGGTCTTGCAAGCAGGAAGGTCTACTCAGGTTCCCCAGTGCAATGGCGGCCTGAGTAGGGTGTGACATGTAAATCTCAGTAGGCCGGCACCACCGATGTCAAACCCAATACAGACAGTGTATAATAATTAAACAGTGAGCGGGTGGGGAAAATAAGTAAGCAGAAGTACGTAAGTAAATAACACCCGTCCATGTTCCCAAGGGACACCTGACAGTTATACTAGCTTTGGCTCATTGCTGGTGAAGTAACCTGATCATGTCACCATATATATATATAAATATAAATTCATTTAGATGATAAATGGGGTGGGGTAAGAATGCCTCCCTCCCATTAATCGAGATTAGCGGGCATGAGGTAAGAATGCATCTCGTCCCTATAGGTGAACTGGAAAGGGGTAAGAATGCCTCCCTTCCATACATGTATCAAGATCAGCGGGCATGAGGTAAGAATGCATCTCGTCCCTAAATAAACTGGAAAGGGGTAAGAATGCCTCCCTTATATCACGTTCATAATACTAGCATGGAGTATAACTGCCTCCCATCCAAACACATAAAACATCACTAGAAGTCAACTGGAAAGGGGTAATAATGCCTCCCTTCAAGATATGTACTGTCACACTGGAATGGGGTATAACTACCTCGCATCCGAACACGTATCTATCACTAGGTGGCCTCAGCATGCACTCACCTTTATTATCATTCATTATGTGGCATCAGCATGTGCACACTCATAATACAACCATGTCTATAATATACTGCTTATGGAATTACCTCATAAGCATTCAAATAATCATATCACCATCACAAACAATCATACACACCATATCCACGTAAAATGCTGTAAACACATTCATAAAAAACATACCTAAGTCAAACCATATCAAGTATCATTATCACATCATTTATATTATTCATCACATTGATATAAGGTACATGTGGCAACCCACTCATGTACAGTATTGGGTAACCCCCAATTCATTATTCATTTCTTTTATATCATTTCAAAGACATATGGGGATTTAAAAAGCATAAAGATGTGCTATGGACTACCCCTCCTAGGTAAGTCTCATTCACTAGATCCATTCCATTAACATAAGTCGTGGTTATTCCATTATCCTAAGGCATGGTCTTACCACCCTAATCCATTTCATTCAAGTTTAACCATTTCATCCAAAGAGCACAACTATCTTGCTTTAACCATTTGGTACAATTCATAGGAAACATGACATCATCAATTATCACCAAAGCATAACAAGAATTTAGCAGGCAAGCATAAGAATCTACTTCCAACTTTTATCTTGAAGACATTGCACCTCTGATCAAGGGGTTTTGTTATTAAATAATTAGTTTAGTGACCAAGAAACCATTTTAATCTCGTCCCTAAAATTCACACACTTTGAATAGAAGAATTTAATTAAAACTAAACCTGCATAATTAACATACTAAAGCAGTACAGAAATAACTCACTAATACTTAACTTTAAATTAAAGGAAATGAGAGGGATCCTACCTCAAGGTGGATCCATCTGTACACTCCGGATCTTGGCCCTTTCTAATTAAAAACTGCTGATGCTCCCCCACGAGGCATATGTGATTTCACATACGACCTATGCCTACACAGGCGATCCACCTAAGCTCCGGAAAAGTGAAACAAACCCAAACCCACCAACTCACTCGGAATCAAACCAGCGGATCAAAATCACCGCAATCCGCCTCACCTTCGGTGGAAGATGTCGTACGCACACCAACAAGGTCCCGAGGGACCTTCTGCATCACCCTAGAACAAGCGTAATAAGAAATAACCAAAATCAATCACAACCCTAAAACTAGGGAGATTCAGCCAAACCAAAAATTGGGAAAGGGAATCCCTAAAATCGGCCAATGAGGGAGGAGGAAGGGGAGGAGACTTACCGTGGAGATTATAGGAAGAATCTCCAAGGAAAACAGAGGAGAGGTGGTCCATCTGGGGGAGGGATCGCGCGAGGTCGAGGCGCCATGGGAGGAGGGGGTGTGTCGCGTGGTCTGCTGAGAGGAAGGTGAGGGAGAGTCTTTTAGTTTAGGTTTTATTTTTAATTCCTTTTTATTTTAAATTCATTTGAAATATTTTAAAAAACCCAAAACAGGTCGTGACACACTGCTTGGGTCGCACGGTTTGGAAAACCGTGCGCCAACCATGCGTCCCTCACTGGAAACCCAAGACACCCTGCACGGGCTGGCCGCATGGTTTGGGGAACCGTGCGCAGGCCATGCGGACTCCTTTGGCTCCTTGATTTAAGCTGCACAGTTTGGGCCGCACGGTTTGGGAAACTGTGCACCTTTTGTTGTCGCTTAAAAACCATCCGTCTTTGGGTCTGACACTCCCAGAACCCCTCAAGACACTCAAGAAACTTAACGGGCATTCTCCCATGTCCAAAAACAATAAAAGGAAGGGTCCAAACCTTCGAAATCTCATTCTGAAGCCCGATCATAAATAAAACTGGTTTAGTAATTGAAAAAGTTCAATTTCACCTACTTTTTAACTTGGTTCAAAACATGGGTCATTACAACTTTCCCACCTTAGAACTTCTCATCCCCAAGAAGACATCGGAAAAAACACACACCTCACTCGACCTACAAGGTGTGTGAAGCGTCGTTCAAATAATCGTGTTATGTTTCCAAATGTCCTACGCACCAAAGAACATCCACTTAAGCACACGACACTTAAGCCGTAAACACCCGAGCCAACGATCGCTTTCCGACTGAAACACCCAGACGACTCTTACCCGAGCCCGTCATACTAGATACACAACCTCATCGTCGTCTCACTAAGAAACCAATCAAAGGTACTTCCCACCTTAGGTTTTAACTTTAAATGGTCAAAACAAAACTACCACTCCACCTTTTGAATTGACTTTCAAAAGCACGCTCCAAGCGTTTCAAAGACGCACCTAGCGTGATGTTGAAATGATATAACTGTCGACTTCCCCATCAACGTCAATGCCCAAAATGAGGAGATTCAAGCCACTCCGTATGACTATTCAAGAAGATGCCCGACCTAAATGTCTGATGCTTTATAAGCTGAACAATGATGCCTCCCCCCAAGTCATCTCACATTTACTACGAGAATGTTCACCGAAGCTCATACCCGACTCCTGGTGACGTCTCTAAGATAAAACCACGAGAGAAACCTCGCATCCTGTGTGCAACACCAAAATATAACAACCAAACGAGCTCAAAAACTTTCAAAAACATTAGTGCAGCGTAAGACCGACGCTCTCTTAGTGTATCCAAGACAAAATCAAGATAGGGGACATGCTCGTCACATAACAGGGTACACTAAGGGGATCTTAAATGGGAAACAGTTAGTCATACCCAAAAACTGGAAAGGAGAACTGTCAAACCACCCCTGGTCAACTCTAAAGGAGAAAATTTGCTTCACCTACCGACATATCAAGACTTATAAACTGATCACAATGCCTTTTTCCCATATAAGGAATTACGTGATCGTTCACGATTTACCACTGAAGTCCTCTATGACTAATGGTGTTTCTTAAAAGGGGTTTCATAAACCACCAACCAGATCAAAGTCGTGATGCCGAGCAAGAATCGACGCATAAAGACACCTGCAAGCCTCAAAGGCATTCAAACAAACCCGACCATTCACAAATGGTCTTTCTTGACGTGTTCCTTATACCCAGAAGAACACACTTCACTAAACCGACATGACGCTTCCCACCTTAGAAGCGTCTATGTCCCCAAAAGAAGAAAAGACCAGCTTTCTATAAGCGAACTAGTCCATAACGATTAAACGGACATGTTTAGATCCTCCGATCCACGATCACCACGTCAAAACGCCCAAGAAAACCAAATCAACAAGACCAGAGTGTCAACCACCAGAGTCTTCCGAACATCATCACGAGCATTGGTACAACTTTATTCTCAAACGCTCAGGTCACTCTACCACGGAGATGACCCAAGACCGTACATAGAAGCATAAGAGATTTATCCGAACATCATTTTTCCCTATAAGACTGTTTACAAAGCTAACAACATACCCATTCGTCCATTACCGAGAATAAGAGAAGGTCAAATGACTGACAAAGCAACTGACCATGCCAGAGGAATGTCTAACCAACTGATATAAAGTATTACCCGATGCTCACACCTACGACAAGGTCAAGAGTAACATGACCACCCATCCAAACAAGGTCTCCATTGGAAACTGAAAGTCCTATAAGGGAAAATGACACCTGAACGATACCAAATGTTTGAAATCTCGCCGCACAAGCAAGGCACTGAAACACTAAGGGTTCTACCTACCGCAGGCTAGCCCCTCGCATAAAACAAGCATTGACCCAAGCACTTGGTCACGCCCCAAGAAAGTTATCAGGCTCAAGCCTAAAATTCAAGTCATTTTCCAAAATAAAACAAATTCCCATGGCAAACACCTACGGTTCCGTCTTAAGGCACTCACAAGAAATACTTAACATACCCTCACACGAGGTTTCAAAGGAGGACACCACTACAGGTTTCTTTTCCAAGCCCTTTATATTTAATCACATTCATTCTCTTAATAACTTTAAAAGACTCAATTAAAAACTATAAGTAAGCTTTCAAAACCAAAAATCACTTGGCACTTGATCATTTTTTAACAAATAGCTCAAAGAAAAGCAAGCAAGTCTCAACAAACTCCCTTTTAACCATTAAACATTTATCAGACATCCCATCTTATTACGACAATTTATCATAATAAATTCATTTTAAACAAATCATGCGACCTATGAGGGTCCCAACCAGCCAATTCACATCAGATCACAACTAAACATATTTTACACAAATAAGAATTTCGAAAAGCATGATGCCATCACATTCATTATGGGTTGCCATTTTCCGACTCATGAAGCGCCCATACACTCCATGGGTTGAAATTTGGCTCCCATTAGATGAAACAAAATAAATTCTAGAATTAAACTTCCTCAAAGAAATCATCCAGTCATATGGGTGGCCACCTACCAATATGTAAATCACCCATACACTTTACAGTTTGGAATTTGGCTCCATTTAATCAAAACCAATCTCAAATACAATTTGACTTTAGCAGCCCCTTTTTCTGAAAATTCAATCACACAGGTTACCCTTTCCCAGCTATAAGGCACCCATACACCTTACAAGTGAAAATTGGCTTCTGTCGTAATTGCAATCATTTAATTTGGTCAAAGAAACTGATTCTATATTAACTGAACCTAGAATGCCATCGAAAGCAGTAACACAAAAATATACTATATCACAGAAGCATGGAATAACTACCACAACACCTATCACAACAGTAGGCATCAAATAATGCATCCTAGATGGCATGTGATTTCTAACAAAGTTCCTATATGATGCATGAAATGGCATACCCTCATATCATTGGGTTGCAACAGAAATGGAACCCACAATTGCATCAACAGTATCAACAGAAACCATGTGTGTCACCCAATGGTGAAATCAAATCAACCGTAATAATCAAAATCATTAAAATAACAATTTCATTCGAGGCAATTTGGATTTTCCATGTACATGGGTTAGCTACTCCCGAGCATATCTTATTACCAAATTCCATCTCCTTCCTATCCCTGTCTACTGTCTCTAAATAGTAAAAAAACTAGAAAAAGGAAACTCCTCTGATACCACTTTGTAATGTCCCGGACCGGCTGACCATCAAACCGGTGGCCGGACCAGTAGGCCACATGGCCTCAAACGCGTCTCCCCATAAGCCAGAGGCTGCCAACTAGCAGCGAGGGTCTCAGGAGGTGATAGTGGGGAGACTATACCCTCTTATCAGAGTTTCACAACGGTATCTCAAAGTAAATAACACTGGTAGTAGTAGATAAACAATGAACAAACAGCAGCAGAAGACAAATAGTGATCATTTTTATAAAAGGAGGTGAAAGCCAGTTTACACGTTATAGGGATGATGAATGATACAAGGTAAAAACAAGAAAAAATATATCATGCTTACAATACACTGTAAAAGAATAAAGAAAAGACAGCAAGGTCTGACAGGATATCTCCTGAGCATCCCAAGCTCCCGCTTGGTCCTTTTCTCCCAACTCCTCTGGTAAAAACAACAAAGCACACAACCTAGGTCCTGCAAGCAAGAAATTCTACTCGAGTACCCCAGTACAATGGAGGCCCGAGTAGGGTGTGAGATATAAATCTCAGTAGGCCAGCACCACCGGTGTTAAACACAATCCAGAAAGTGTATAATAATTAAACAGTGAGCGGGTGTTGAAAAATAATTAATCATAAGTGCAATAGTAAATAACACCCGTCCAGGTTCCCAAGGGACACCTGACGGTTATACCAGCTTCATCTCATTGCCGGTGAAGTAACCTGATCATGTCACCATATATATAGATATAAATATAAATTCATTTAGATGATAGATGGTGTGGGGTAAGAATGCATCCCACCCATTAATTGAGATTAGCATACACGAGGTAAGAATGCTTCTCGTCCCTATAGGTGAACTGGTAAGGGGTAAGAATGTCTCCCTTCCATACACGTATCGAGATCAGCGGGAACAAGGTAAGAATGTCTCTCATCCCTAAATAAACTGGAAAGGGGTATGAATTCCTCCCTTCCACCACGTTCATAATACTAGCATGGAGTATAACTGCCTCCCATCCAGACACGTAAAACATCACTAGAAGTCAACTGACAAGGGGTAATAATGCCTCCCTTCCAGACATGTACTGTCACACTAGCATGGGTTATAACTGGCTCCCATACAAACACATATCTGTCACTAGGTGGCCTCATCATGCACTCACCTTTATTATCATTCATTATGTGGCATCAGCATGTGCGCACTCACAATACATCCATGTCTATAATATACAACTTATGGCATTACCTCATAAGTATTCAAAGAATAATATCACCATGACAAACAATCATACATCCCATATCCACATAAAAGGTTGTAAACATGTTCATACAGAACATACCTAAGGAAAACTATCTCAAGTACCAGTATCACAAAATTTATCATATTCATCACATTGATATAAGGTACATGAGTCAAACCACTCATGTATGGTATTGGATAACCCCCAATTCATTCTTCATTCCTTTTATATCATTTCAAATACATATAGGGATTTACAAATCATAATGAGGTGTTATGGACTACCCCTCCTAGGTAAGTCCCATTCACTAGATCCATTCCATTAACATAAGCCATGCTTATTCCATTATCCTAAGGCATGGTCTTACCACCCTAATCAATTTCATTCAAGTTTAACCATTTCATCCAAAGAGCACAACTATCATGATTTAACTATTTGGTACAATTCAGAGAAAACATGACATCATCAATTATCACCAAAGCATAACAATAATTTAGCAGGCAAGCATAAGAATCTACTTCCTACTTTTATATTGAAGACATCGCACCTCTGATCGAGGGGTTTTGTTATTAAATCGTTAGTTTAGTGACCAAGAAACCATTTTAATCTTGTCCCTGTAATTAACACTCTTTGCATAGAAGCATTTAATTGAAACTAAACTTTCATAATTAACATACTAAAGCAGTAAATAAATAACTCACTAATACTTCCCTTTAAATTAAAGGCAAGGAGAGGGATCCTACCTCAAGGTGGATCCATCCGTCCACTCCGGATCTTAGTGCTTTCTAATTAAATTCCACTGATGCTCCCCCACGAGGCATATGTGATTTCACATATGACCTATGCCTACACAGGCCAGCCGCCTAAGCTCCGGAAAAGTAAAACCAACCTGAACCCGCCAACGCACTCAGAATCAAACCGGCGGATTGAAATCACCGCAATCTGCCTCGCCTTCAGTAGTAGATGTCGTATGCACACCAACAAGGTCCTGAGGGACCTTCCACATCACCCTAGAACAAGCGGAATAAGAAATAACCGAAATCAATCAGAACCCTATACCTAGGGAGATTTGACCGAACCAACAATAAGGCAAGGGAAACCCTTAAATCAGCTAATAAGGGAGGAGGAAGGATGGAGGAGACTTACCATGGAGATTATAGGAATAATCTCCAAGGAAAACATAGGAGAGGTTGTCCGACCGAGGGAGGGCTCATGCGAGGCCGAGGCGCCATGGGAGGAGGGGGTGTGTCGCGTGGTCTTCCGAGAAGAAGGTGAGGGAGAGTATTTTAGTTTAGGTTTTATTTTTAATTAATTATTATTTTATATTCATCTTAAATATTTTAAAAACTCAAAACATGGCATGACACACGGCTTGGGCCACACGGTTTGGCAAACAGTGCGCCAACCATGCGTCCTTCACTGGAAACCCAAGACACCCCGTACAGGCTGGTCGCACAGTTTGGGGAAATCGTGTGCAGGTCGTGCGGACTCCTCTTGTCACATACATAACTTATTTTAAAGTTATTTTTAATTTATTTTCCATTCATGCTTTGTTTTGGGGTTTTCCAAAGGTTTTATGGAGAATAGGTGAGTTTTCATGAATTGGGCTAAACCGTGAGCCCAATTCCAGATTTAAAAATAATTTTTGTTTCTTTTATAACTTTTTCATTTTTTAATATTTTTCAGTCATTCCAACTCCTAAATGTACTACCCTGATATATTAACACAAAAGTTAAATTTGGAGCCATTATAAATCCATAATAATGGGGGGTTTGGGTTTTTATTTGAGAATTGAGGCAACCCGAAAGCCCATTTTCCATTTTTAAATTGTTTCTTTAAGTTTTTAATATCTTATTTATTATAATGAATATTTCAGTGATTCCACCTCCCCCTAGACCCTAATAAGCTCAGGCGAGCTCCCATTAATTTTCCCCCTCTTTGGAGCTCGTTTTCATCTCTATTGAGTGCTGAAATTCTTAGGGTTTCTAAAATCAGGCAGATTTGAGGAGATAAGTTATTTCCATCATAACTCTCTCAATTATTACTCTTTTTCCCCCATTACAGTTCTTATATTATCTAATAATCCTTATTTGAACATACATTTAATGGTTAGATGTTTTGAAATTCAGATTCTGGTGGATTTTGGGTCGTTTTATTCAAGATTGTTTTGAGTAAGTGTTTCTCTCTTCAATTTTTCATTCTCCTTAGGGTTTCCTCCCTCTTTCATTATGTTCTAAAATGTCCAGAAGTTAGGGTTCGATCCTAAGGTCTAATTTGGTATCTTTTGGGTCAATTTTTGGTGGTCTAGGTCTGGATTTATATTCCTTGTGGGGCGGCGGTGGTGCGCTTAAGGTTTCGCACCAAGTTTTGAGGGTTTCGACTCAAAAGGTAGGTGATTCCATGTGTAACCATTTTATGATGAGTTAGCTTGCTTGGTTTATTAATTTAGTATGTTATAATCTGTTTTTTGTGGTGTGAAAACTGTTTTTGATGAATTTGGTTAAACATATAATTTTTAGTTGTATTTTGGCTTGAAATTGGGTACTTTTCATGTGCGACTCTTGGGGTAATGTTTGGGTTTAGTTTATAACATATGAAAGTGATTTTTTAGTCTTGAAAGGGGATGGAAATTCTGGTTTGGTAATTCCTTATTATCATGTGGGCCTTGAAAATAGATTGTTGATTGAGTTTAAGGTGTAAAACTGTGTTGTACTTCTTGAAGGTGATTTATGAAAACGTGTGTTTTTCATGTGTATCTTTGTGGTACTATTTGATGTATTTTTATAACACTTGGGGGTACTTTAATAATTGTTTTAGGGATGAAAATTCTGTTTTGGATTGTTATTGGTATGATTTTGGTTTTGAATGAGGGGTTTGAAATGGGTTTAGTGTGCAAACAATGGTTATACCTCTTGGGTTTGTTTTATAAAAATTGAAAATGTTTTATTTGGTTAAACAAAGTTGGGAAAGGGTGTATATGTACTTTTTGGGTGATTTTGTTAACCCAATGTGGGTTTTTGAAAGGTAAAGTGCTGATTTGATATGTCAAACATTTTTAGAATGTTTTATAAATTGCCGAAATGTTTTACTAAATTGTGTTTTGTGTGCGAAACACAGGCGTGGGATGTTTCGTGTGAGTTTATTGATAAAATGAATTGTGGAGTTGAGAAGGGTATTATGTGACATGTGTGTGGGTTGTTATGTGAGTTGAATATCTTGTAATGGTTTTATAAAATCATTTAAAGGATTTGTGGAAGTGTTAAAGAAATGTGAAAAGTGTTGTAGGCAATTTTGGTGTGAGTTTGATTTCAAAATGAATTTGAATGAAAAGTGGAATTTTTGACTTGTGTGATGTACATGGGGCTGTTTGGTTAATGTGTGATGTGGAAGTGATATTTTCATGTGAAAACTATACTTCTTAGATTGTTGAACTTGTTTGAGCACAAAGGGAAAACCCGGGTATCTAGGTGGGTGGACGTGTACTAGTATGCTAGTGAATCCGTGGGGTTTGGCCTCAGTTTCACTTAGCAAGATTGGCACTTACAACTCTAACTAAACAATGATGATGATGATTGGGGACCTCTAGGTTATGATTATGATCCCTACTAGTGGATCATGCACGAGAACGGATATTTTTTGTGGTTACTCTCACCAAGATACGAGGTACCTGGGACCCACAGCTAGCTAGTGCAAAGGGGTTATTTCCTATTACTTGTGCTCATTAGATCCTTTGTACTTACCATCGACATACGGTATTGTTGGATGGAAAATTTAGTAACTTTTTTATTTATTTTAAAATTTGTGGTCCTTTAAAATTATCCCACATGAAAACTGTTTTCATTTATTATTGCATCCTTTAGAAAATTGTAACTAGCATTTCTTATTTACAAAACTTGCAATACTTTTTGTCAGGAAATGTTTATCAAATGGAATCTCTTAGAGGTGGTATACTACTGGGATTTCTCTCACACCCTACTTACACCTTTGGGTGTAAGTATACTTGCTTATTTTATGTCACAGGTTTGGGTAAAAGTTTTATGCCATTGGTTCAGGTTTTTAGCTGTCCATTGGGATGCAGTGTCGTGGAGATGGCTTGAGGGAGGTTCCTCTTTCCATGTGGAGGTTCTTGGGATGTCCTTATTTGGTTTTGTACCATTGTAATGGTCTTTAAACATAGTTTTAACTTATGTATTTCAGTTATGAAATTTTGTAAAAGACGGTTTTAGTTGAAAAATCCAGATTTGTTTTATTGAGTTTTTTTGTTGTTTAATGTTTATAAAATCAGGTAAATCGTTCCCAATTATCATGATATGATACCCGGGAACTTGTGCCAGCCCGTGGGGATCGGTAACGCCCTTTGGGCCTTGTCACGGGCTGGGTTTGGTGTCGGTTTGATGGCGACCAGATCCGGTTCGTGACACCTCTGCCTCCCCGATTTAAGCCGCATGGTTTGGGAAACCATGCACCAACCGTGCGTCTTCTGTTGACGCTTAAAAACCATCCATCTTCAGGTCCGACACTCCCAAAACCACTCAATACACTCGGGAAACTTAACGGGAATTCACCCATGTCCAAAAACATTAAAAGGAAGGGTCCAAACTTTCGAAATCTCATTCAAAATCCCGATCATAAATTCGACCGGTTCAGTAATTGAAAAAGTTCAATTTATCCCACTTTTTAACTTAGTTCAAAACATGGGTCATTACATCTAATATGTCTTTAAGTTACTACATCCCAAATAAAAAAAATCCATAAAAGTATATATTCTCTTTAAGTTATGATTCCTTTAATGGGTCATAGTCCTAGAGAAGTATATATAAGGGAAACTCCATATGCGTAAACCCATTCATTCCTAGATTATAAGATATTTGAGGACATAAAAGTACCCACTACATTATATTAAATTCGGTTTCCAAAATCCTAATTTAATGAAATGTAACTATCTGAAAATATCCTTAAAATATGATTTTAAACAGCATGTTATGGTCCTACCACGTGACTGTGATTTGCACAACTCAAACAACATATTATTTGAATCCTATTTTCCAATACACCTAGAATTTATGGTAGAGATTCACCAAAAACATCACCAACCCTCCATATCAATATTTATATATATTCCCCATAGATAACCACCACCTTCTAAACCTATCCATATTCCCCATGAACTATTATTTCTTTTCAATGGATCTATTTTACCTTAGAACTATTCTTGTGCGTTAATTTTACAAATGAGTCCTATAATTTTTAAATATACCCTTTAAAATCATGCCTCACGTAGAAGAATAAATTCCCTCAATGTATCATAATAAATCGTTCATTATTCTATATTCAAGATGAAACCATATTCTTCTCAGTTGGCTATAATTATACTTGAAAAACCACCCCTATACATTAGAGAAAAATAATTGTTGGACTCCTCATGTATTAATCTTGTTTTAATGATCACAAATCATATATATTCTCTAAAGCCTGGTAATCCTGGAATCTATCTCAAATCATATACAGATGATTATTATCCTTATGATTTAAGTAAAGCTATCCAAGATATTAATTGCTATACATTCAGTCTAATTACTATACAGTATATTAGATTTACTTTATAATGATTTCTTTGATAAATGATTAAGTATAATCCTTTCTATGAATATCCCTGCTTAAGTCTGAATACAGATATTTGGTTAAGTCTGAGACACTGTGAGTCTTCCACCAGTTATGTTTTTCTTGAAAAGGAACCAAACGCCTTGACTAGACACCCTGAACCAGACACCGTGAACCAGACACATTGACCAGACACTGTGAACCAGACACCGTGAACCAGACACCGTGAACCAGACACCCCAACCACATATCGTAAAATTGACACCGTGAACCAGACACTGTAAACCAGACACCGTGACCATACACCATTACCATGAGACACCGCTTCATGGAGACATCGTTTCCTGACAAACTGTGACACAGTTTCTTAATCTATTTTGTCATTTTTAAATTTAATATCTAACTTTCATATTTTAAGAGTTTAAATGCACTGACATAATTAATGTTTATTTTTAGACATGTCACCTGACAGTACGAGGCATGAGGTGCAGAATTCATGCATCCTATCAGCTCCAATAGATGCATTCCAAGAATAAAAGAGAAGAGTGGCCCATAAATAACATATACAGAGTGTGTAATACCAAGAAGAACACACGATCTTACCTAAGAAAAGAACTGACACATAAAACTCTACATTCCTGAAGAACACACGAATCATACTCAAATCCCAGAGTCGGGGACATCTTTTCACTATCAACACCATGAAGAACACACGCTGGATATAGCTAACTTGCAATACTCAGTTTTCTATACAAGGACTCGATTTCTTCATCTACTTCATCCTAGAAGTCCAGAGTTAAATAGACAACCACTCAGAGAATTTCTAACCATATCTCATCATTTATGCTATGTTGTGTATCATTTTATTAGCTTTCGAGCAGTGTGTGTGTCTGTATAAAAACACACTTGGTCTCCTGCATTAAACTGAAGGATACAAGATATCATCTCTCAAACATATTTTTTATGCTTGTGTATACCCATAGAAAAATGTGGAATAGGTGTATGTGTGACCTAGTAGTTTGTACCCATGATGAATTGTGGAAGAGGTCGGGTGACCTAGACAGTCCTGTGTACTGTTGTTAACCCCGATCCAGGGTGTGGATCAAGTTTATCTATATAAATTGTTTGGTGGTAGGTGATCACCAAGTGGAGTGGATTAAGTCTTTTCTTGAGACTGAACCACTTGTTTTATATCCTTTGTGCCGTTTAATTTAGTTTTCTTTATTTTACTATTTAATCTGGAAGTCACTAAATTTACTTTGATAGTTAATCTTGGAAATAAGTTATAATTGTATTACCTTATTAAAATTGCTTCAAAAGTATTGTTAATAACCAATATTAAGATTACTGAGAATTAATCAATCTTCTAAGAAGTTATTTAAACAGTCAAACTTTCATAACAGTATAACCTTGATTAACTGGGCTATAGTTAACTTTATTGGGGAAACCTTTTAGGAATAACTTTTCAATAGAAATTTTAAATAGATACTCAATTCACCCCCCTCTTGAGTACTCTACTCCAACCAACATTTTTTATTACAGGCTTTTTTGTTAATCTTTTTTAGACTCTGTTTTTAACCTTATTAAATTGTGATTGTAATTATACTTTAAAGATCTATAAATATCTGTCAATTCTATATTTTTAGTTCATTTAAGTTATTTTTTTATCATGGATAATAGATTGGAAGGTGCTGAAACCAACATACCACCATTCTTTAATGGAACCAATTATGCTGAATAGAAAATTAAAATGAAAATGCATTTAGAAAGTATGATCTTTGAAATATGTTCTTCAATTATAGATGAATATAAGATTCCTGATACTAATAGAATCAATTGGTATGAACCTACCAAAACTACCTACAATAAAAATTGCAGAGCTATGAATTCTTTATACTACTCCTTAGGAGATGAAGAATTTTATAGAATATCTGCTTGTAAAACTGCCCATGAAATTTGGGATACTTTGTCTATTTCAAATGAAGAAACTTCTAGTGTGAATGAAATGAGACTGAATAACTATACTATTAAATATGATAACTTTAAAATGAAACCTGATCAGCCTATTTTTGACATGTATCTCAGGTTCAACTAAATTTTCAACACATTGATTTATCTTGGAAGATAAGTCTCTGATAAGGAACGGATCATGATAATTCTTAGATGTCTACCTAACAGATGGAGAGGAACCTTTGTCTATATTAGATAATCATGTGACATCAACAAGATAACTGTAAAAGGACTCATTAGTAAACGGGTGATGAATGAAGAAGAGCTAAAAGTCAACAAGGAAGAGGAGGATGAACCTAAAAGAAAATCTATGGCATTCAAGACCACCACCTCGAAACACAAAGACAATGGGAAATTTGATGATTCTGTAGAATGTTTTAGTAGTGAACAATCATCACCCAACAGTGATGAGGATATGGCTCAACTAGCCATAAGTTTTAAAAGATTTTACAAGAAGAATCACTTTTTCAAAAAGCCTAACTTCAGTGGAAAATATGATAAAAAGGAAGTTAGAAGAATGAATGGAAAAGAAGTTACAAGTCTGATGAGATTGTCTGCTATGAAGGTAAGAAAAAAGGATATATCAAGGCTGACTGTCCAAAGATCAGGTATAAAAAGAAATACGAGGACAAGGACAGAAAATATAAAAAGGCAATGAAAGAAACATGGATTGCTTCTGAGGACATATCAAGTGACTCAGAATCATCACATGATGAACAGGCTAACCAAGCCAATATGCGTTTTATGACAAACACATCTGAGTTAACACTGGACTCTCCTATAAATAATTCATACTATTCTGGAGATGAGAGTGACTCTTAAAATATGTCTAATGAAGAAATTTTTGAATACTGTAATATGCTTGAAGAGACATGCAATGAACTAAAAGATAAATACAAATATTTGAAGAAACAAAATGCTCTTACTGTGACTGTTAAATCTGAACTCACAACTGAAAAAGAGAAAAATGATCAACTGATCAAGGAGAATAATTAATTAAAAATGTATAATGAGAAATTGAAGAAAGATTTAGAAAATTTTATCAATGGGAAAAATACCCTTACTCAAATTCTAGGTAAACAAATTTCCCCTAAATATACTACTAGCATTGGATATCGACCCAGTAAAAGAAATTTTGGAAGAACTAACTCTATTTCTAAATTTAAGACATACAACTTTACTCCCAGTTCTGGAAAACATTCAACCAGTTCACGTTATGACACACTCTCTACTGTTTTCAAGTGTTTCTGGACCAAATAGAGTTTATTTATCAAATACTTTACATAATGCTTATAGGAAACTTATGAGGCAGATATGGGTTCCTAAAGCACTTATCACTAATATTACTAGATCCAAACAAGTATGGGTACCGAGATCGGTTTTTACTTGACCATTTTATAGGAAATTTTCTTAAAGAGTTCCTCTATGAGAATATAGTACTTGGAAAGTGGTTGTTCAAGACACATGATAGCATATTACTCATGCTTCAAGAATTTAATAAAAATTGATGGAGGACATGTCACCTTTAGTGAAAATTCCAAAGGAAAGATTATTGGCCTTGTCCAAATCGGTAACTCTAAATCAGTTTTTATTTATAAAGTATTATTTTTTGATGGATTGAAATATAATCTACTTAGTATTTCACAATTATGTGATTATGGATTTCATTTTAAATTTGAAAATGATGCTTGCAATGTTTTTAATTCTAAAGATGAATTAGTGTTTTCTACATTAAGAAATGAAAATATTTATTCTGTTAACTTAGATTCTTTAGCTTCTCAAAATGATTCATGTATAAGTGTATTTCATAAAGATTCTTGGCTTTGGCATATGAGACTAGAAAAATAAAATATTCACTCCTTTAGAAATATAACTAGAAAAAGCTTAGTCAAAGACTGACCCACACTTGAGTTTCCAAATGGTAAATTGTATAATCCCTAACAAAAGGGAAAGCAACAAAAAAATTCCTTCAAACCAAAGAAAGAAGTTTCAACTTATAAACCTCTTGAACTGGTTCATATGGATTTGTTTGGACCATCTAGAATTTATAGTTTAAATGGGAATCACGATGTTTATGTTCTCATAGATGATTTTAAAAGATACACTTGGGTATATTTTCTATCTCACAAAAATGAAGCATATTCTTACTTCACTATATATTCCAAGTCTATAGAAAATCTTAGTAGACTTAGAATTAAGACCTTGAGATGTGATCATGGACGTGAGTTTGCAAAATCATGAGTTTGAATCTTTTTTCTCACAAAATATCTATAGTCATAATTTCTATTCCCCTAGAACACCTCAACAGAATGGAGTTGTAGAAATAATAAATAGAACCCTACAAGAGATTTATAGAACCATGATTAGTGAATATGACCTACCTATTTACTTTTGGGCTGAAGCTTTAAACAAATCATGTTACATAATCAATAGAGTTTTGATTAGAACCTATTCCTAAAAGGACTCCTTGTGAGTTATGGAAAAATAGAAATCCCATGTTTAGCTACTTCAAAGTTTTTGGTTGTAGAGTATATATCCTTAATACTAATGAAAATCTTGAAAAATTTATATCCAAGAGTGATGAAGGAATATTTTTAGGATATCTAATTTCTAGTAAAGCCTATATATTTTTCAATAAAATAACTAAATGTGTGTAATAATCCTTCCATGTCAAATTCGATGAAACAGATCCACATGAGCTTAAAACCATTCTAGAGAACCTGGAGGATGATGTATCAAATTTGGACATTAATTCAAAATCCTCAAACCATCTTGTGAAAGAATCTGTAAAATCTTCTAGATCTGGAAATTCCTTAGACTCAAGTCACAATGAGCCTGAACCAGTTGATGAACCTGAAATCACTATTCCTTCTTTTTCTAAAGCTGTTAGAACTCTTAAGAACCATCCTTTAGATGATGTTGTAGGAGACTTAGACAAAGGAACTCAAACTAGAGCTTCTCTTAGAAATCAGGTTGAACATCAAGTCTTCTTTTCACAACTTGAAACTAAAAACATTAATGATGCTATAAATGATGAATTTTAGGTGATGTCTATACAAGAAGAACTTAATCAATTTGAAAGGAAAATAGTTTGGAAACTTGTTGAAAGACCCAAAGACGCATTCACCATAGGCACTAAGTGGGTGTTTAGGAGTAAAGTAGATGAAGCTGGTAACATAGTTAGAAACAAATCCAGATTGGTTGCACAAGACTATAATCAAGAAAAAGGAATTGAATATGAAGAGACCTTTTCACCAGTAGCCAGACTTGAAGACATCAGAATTCTTCTTGCTTCTGCAGCACATCTAAATTTTAAACTATATCAAATGGATGTCAAAAGTGCATTTATAAATGTGTATATTGCTGAGGATGTATTTTTTTATCAACCCCCTAGTTTTACAAATCCTCATTTTCCAAATCATATTTTTAAGTTATCGAAAGATTTGTATGGTTTAAAACAAGCTCCTAGAGCTTGCTATGATAAGCTGAGTACTTTTCTTATTTTCAATGGTTTTACAAAAGGAGTAGATGATCATACCCTTTTTATAAAACGAATTTACAATTATGTTTTAGTTGTTCAAATCTATGTAGATGACATTATCTTTGGATCTTCAAAAAAATCTTTATGTATTGATTTTTATAAAATGATGAAAAACGAATTTGAAATGAGCTTAATGGGTGAACTAAAACTGTTTCTTGGATTTAAAATATTTCAAAATAATGATTATATTATTTTAAATCAAATTAAATATACTAGAGACCTTCTGAAATGTTTTGGACTGTATAGAACTAAAAGTAGTGACACTCCAATCAGTACCACTTGTAAGTTGGATCTTGATGAAAATGGAAAATCTATTGATCAAACCACTTACAGAGGAATGATTAGAAGTTTACTCTACATAACTGCTAGTCGACCTGAAATTATGTTTAGTGTGTGTATGTGTGATCGTTTTCAAGAAAATCCTTAGGAATCTCATTTAAATGTTTTAAAAAAAATTCAAATATATCAAGCTCACACCCAATCTAGGATTATTCTATCAAAGAGGACAATCATTTGAATTAGTTAGTTATTCTGATGCTGACTTAGATGGTTGTAAGTTAGATAGAAAAAGAACAAATGGAACATGTCACTTTTTAGGCAAGTCACTAGTATCATGGTGCAGTAAGAAATAAAACTCTGTTGAATTATATAATGAAGAAGATGAATACATAGTTGATGGTAGTTGTTGAGCACAAATTTTTTGTATGAAACACACATTAATAGATTATGGATATCAATTTAGGAATGTACCTATAAATTGTGACAATACAAGTGCTATTAACATCTCAAAAAATCCTATTTCACACTATAGAACAAAGCATATTGATGTAAGACATCAATTTTTGAGAGATCATTATCATAAAAGTGATATCACTTTGGAATTCATTGGTACTGAATATCAGATCACTGATATATTCACCAAACCACTAAATTCTAAAAGAATATATTGCATCATACATGAATTAGGTATGATAAATATTAAGAAGTTATTTTACTGTTTCCTATCTTACTGTTTCATGTTTACGGTCTCACAGTTACTATTTCTTGGTTACTGTCTTACACTTATTGTCTCTAACAATACGGTTTTACAGTCTAGAAATCACAATCTTACGGTCCCATCGTGAAAATTGATTATGGCCTCACCATGAACACTAGTTACTGTCTCACCGTGAGAGTCAGTTACCATATCACCATAAAGATGCCTTATTTTTTATATATAAATTGGAATCTGTATCACGGTAATTCATTATTTTAGCCTTTTACTTTCCTGCATTTTCGTTTTTACGACGATTGGTATTCCTAAATGATAAAATAAAATAATTTTCACTTGTTCTTCACTCGAGCCATCTTATATTCTCTCAAACTATCACCCTTCTTTAACACTTTAACCCTTCTCTCTCTAATCTTCGGTGAATGCCTAGGATGAAATTTCGTTAGTCTTCAAATCCAGAGAAACATAGTTCAAAGAAGAAGAGGAATATCACACCTATGTTAGCACCTGAGGGTCCTCTGAATCCAAATCGATGGAATATAATAGTAGTACCTGAAAAGGAGATTTTCCCCTAGTGGCTCATGTTGAGTAAGTCTCTAGTTTTAAAATTATTGAAAGATAAAGGATGGTTAGATTGGTTTGAAATGGAAGATCAACCTATTTACCCAAAATTAGTTGCACAATTTTATCAGTATGTTCAATTTTATTTTTATTGCAAAAATGGATATGTTGTAATAAGTTGGATAAATGGATAGAGATGCACGTTTTCTTCGAGGTTATGGGTTGCATGCCTTAGGATACCTCATGAAGGTATTTGTGAGGACTACCAAAGAGGTCCTCCACCACCAAGTGAATTATTTGTTTTGGAAGATTCTTTGAGAAGTTTAACTAGAAATGGAACCAAGAGAAGAGTGATCGTTGCCGAGATAGATAGAGAATCTAGACTTATGTTCAAGTTTATTCAGGATTTGATTAGCCCTAGAAAAGGTGATTTCGCTGTACTCAAATATCAGGATGTATTTTTGATACATATCATGTAAAATGTATATAAGATCAATCTTTGAAAGTATATTATACACTATATGTGTGAGTTGATCGAAACCACCTCTAAGTCAACCTCCATATTTTATACTCGGATTATCTCTGCCATGCTTCATGCCAAAGGATTTGTAAGACCAAATAAAGAAGTCATCAAGAATTATGAGTTCTTTATTTAAAAAGTTATTATAAAGAGAATGAAAATCAATTGGAATATTTGGAAAAAGGAATGGGTGGAAGATAATGATAGAGTCTATGAAATATTTAGTTTAGTGGAACACCCTTCAATACCTAAAGGTATTTCTAATCCTAGTTTGGAACCAGATGAAGTTACTGAATATTCTGATGAAGAAGAAGAGGTTGTTGTACCTATGAGGGAAAATATTCTTGATGAGGAATACAATACACCTAATCCTCAAGTCATAATTAAGAATTCAATGCCTATTCCCAAAGATTTTGATAATTTGGAAGAACAACCCAATGATGAGGAAGAATCTGTTGCTAAGGAAACCAAAAATGATGCTATGGAAGAACATATAAAAGAAGATCTCCATGTTATGCAAGAAGCTGCACTTGGGGAACTCCCAGAGGAACTAGCTGTTCCTGAATTTGTTCTTTCTGCTAAAGAGATAATGTAGCAAGCCTTTCAATTGGATCGAAAGGAAAAGGTTGAGGAAATCCAGGATGACATTGTGCAAAATGATCAAGAACCTAAACCTCTCAGTTCTGAGAAGGATTCACCTGTTGGGGGGGGGGGGGGGGCTTGTATGGAATCTGTTAAAGTGCCAAATCCGATTGATCCAAGATCAGGGGATACATGGTATAAATTCACCAATTATTTCAATGTGAATGATTCACATGAAGTCTTATTTAAATTTCTTGATATGACTACTATGCTTCAGTTGAAAATGACATTTTCTCCTAAAGTTATTTCTACCAAAGAACCTGAGCCTATCTCAGCTTCAATATCTGAGCCTTCACAAGATCCTTCACACTTGGTGAATAAGGATGATATAAAAGAATCTAGAGATACCCTTTTGGATGGGATTGAAAAGCTTATTAGTAATCAACCTACTTCTATAACCAATTTATGTGAGAAATATGCTTCCTTATTATTAGAAAAATTATATGGAAAATTCAACCCAAAATGCTTCATGAAATTCAAGAAGTTAGAGTTGAGAACAAACTGCTTAGTAATGAAGAAAATACTCTAAGATGTATGGTTGAAGAAATTCAGTGAGTGATATCCTCATGATCAAACCCTATTTCTCATCCTATTGAGAATATTGTTACTCAGACCCCACAGGTAGTGGCCTCACTGATTCAACCTCATATAACCTCCTTAGCTGAAAAAGTAGCTGAAATAAATAAGAAGATTGTTCAAGAGATTCGTGAACTTGTTAACGGACTTAACAAGTTAATTAACGAGTATAAGGGGTGCCTTCAGAAAGTGCTAAATCAATTGAAATCCCTTACATCGGTTGTCACTGCTTCTAATTCCTCTGTAAAATCTTCTCCACCTTAATTAAACAATGATCTGCTCAGAATAGTTATCAAAGAGGAACTTTAGGCTATGCTTAGTGGGTTTGATAAATAATCTCTATTTGAAGTTATCAAGAAAAGTGACAGTTTCCTTGATTGGGTAAGAATCCATCTCAATATTGCTAATGATGCTCAATAAGAAATTTCCAAGAAGTTTGACTTCTACTTCAACCAGATCTTCCCAAAGAATGACATGACAAAACACTTCAAGTGCCTTGTGGAGAATATGAGGATTCCTCCTATTACTCAATCCTTCTATAATCAAGTCCAAAAGCTCACATAGTTCACTCGTTTGTTGGACATGTTTATGGATAACAAGGTTGACTTTGAAAAATCCATGCAGTATGGTGGTAAAATAATTTCTAATTTTATCAACCTTTGAAGGCCTTATCTTCATGTTCATAGTACTACCATTTTTGCTCCCACAGTTTCACCTCTGAGATCGGGTTTACCTACCTTCACCTCTTCCCTAGCCTCCAAATCTATGTATGTTAGTTAGGCCCTAAGTTAGATCAGGCCTATAATCCTTGATCAATAGTTGCCTCAGTCTTCTACTACCCTTACTTTGGACCCTTCTATCTTTGAAGGTCGTCCATTACCTTCTCTGTCAACGGGTTCACTCCCTTATTCCACTTCAACCTTTTCTCTCATGGCTTCTTCTTATGATACTTCTTCCAAGGGTAAGGAAAAACCCAGCCAATGATGAAGAACAATGACTACTCTATTTTAATAGGGATATTTTTTCATTTTTTTCTCTCTACTATTTATAATGACACTCTTTTTATCTAATTCATTGTGCCCTTTAATTTTCTACTTCTTATTCACTCCTTTTAATAATCCCAAAAGGGGGAGAAATATGCACCCCCAAAGTAAGATTAGAAAAATATGTAGTTTATATTGGAGACAAATACACTCTAAAAATACACTCTAAATACACATGATTTGTGATCATCAAAAAGAGGGAGATTGTTGGATTCCTCATGTATTAATATGTTTTAATGATCACAATTCATATATATTTTGTAAAGCCTGGTAATCCTGAAATCTTTTTTAAATCATATATAGATGACTAGTATCCTTATACTTTAAGTAAAGCTATCCAAGATCTTAATTACTATACATTCAGTCTGATTACTCTACACTATATTTGATTTACTTTATAATGATTTCTTTGATAAATAATTAAGTCTAATCTATTCTTTGATACATATATATGGCTAAGTCTGAGACACTGTGAGTCTTCCACTGATTATTTTTTTCTGGAAAAGGAACCAAACACCGTAAACCAGACACCGTAAACCAAACACCAGGACCAGACACTGTGAGCAGACACCGTGAACCAGACATCGTGAACCAGACACCATGAACCAGACACTGTGAACTAGACACCGTGACCAAAAATCGCGAACCAGACAATGTGAACTAGACACCGTGACTAGACACCGTGACCAGACACTGTGGCCATGAGACACCGCACCATGGAGACACCGTTTCCTGACAAACTGTGACACCGTTTCTTAATCTGTTTTGTCATTTTTTTAATTTAATCTCTAACAGTCATATTTGAAGAGTTTAAATGCACTAAAATAATAAATTTTTCTTTGTAGATATGTCACCTGATAGTACGAGGTACAAGGTGCATAATACATGCATCCTATCGACTCCAACACATGCACTCTAAGAATAAAAGATAAGAGCATCCCTGAAATAACATATACAAATAGTGTAATACCAAGAAGAACACACGAGCTTACCTGAGAAAAAAACCGACACATGAAAATCCACATTCTTGAAGAACACATGAAGCATACTCGAATACCAGAGTCGAGGAAATATTCACACTATCAACACCATAAAGAACACACACATATCTGGATGACTTGCGATACTTTGTTTTCCACACAAGGACTCAATTTTTGCATCTGCTTCATCTTAGAAGTCCATAGCTGAATAAACAACCACTCAGATCACTTCTGTCCTTATCTCATCATTTATACTCTGTTGTGTATCATTTTATTTGCTTTTGAGTAGTGTGTTTATCTGTATAAAAACACACTTTGTATCCTCTATTTAACTGAAGGATACAAGATATCCTATCTCAAACATTTTTTTATGCTTGTGTATACCCACAGATAAGTGTGGAAGAGGTCCCTGTGTGTCCTAGTAGTTTGTACCCATGAAGAATTGTGGAAGAGGTCATGTGACCTGGAAAGTCCTATGTACTGTTGTTAACCCCGATCCAGGGTGTAGATCGAGTTTATATATATAAACTGCTTGGTGGTAGGTGATAACCAAGTGGAGTGGATTAGGTCTCAACTTGAGACTAAACTACTGGTTTTATATCTGCTGTGCTGTTTAATTTACTTTTCTCTATTTTACTGTTTAATCCAGAAATCGTTAAATTTACTTTGATAGTTAATCTTGGGAAGACTTTATAATTGTATTTCCTTATTAGAATAGCTTCAAAAGTAATGTTAATAACTAATATTAAGATTACTAAGAATTAATCAATCTTCTATGAAGTTATTTAAATAGTCAAACTATCATAACAGTATAACCTTAATTAACTGGGCTATAGTTAACTTTATTAGGGAAACCTTTTAGGAATAATTTTTCAAGAGAAATTTTAAATAGATACTCAATCCACCTCCGCTAGAGTACTCTACTTAGACCAACAATAATCCCTGTTAAACTAATCTATATTTATTAGATCATATTCCCTTCAAGGTAAACTAGAAAGGGATTCCCATTCATAGGTCCCACACCAACATTTTTCGGTTTTTATTCTCCCTACAAATCCTAACTGTGAAACTTTAAACTACATAGATGAGACATTTTCAGAAAACCATAAAATTTAAAATGAATTATGTAAAGATTTAAATGAACTAATAGGGTTTTAATTACCTACATAGGTATAATTACTAATCCATTATGATGGGTATATGTCTGATAACTTAATCCTTAAAAACCTTCCTAGATGTCGATAATTTCCATAGTGCATGGCTAGGTGGCTTTAATACAAATCATGGTCATTAATTCATAGAAGAATATAGATAGATAACCTATTACATATATAATGTTCACATAAATACATGTTAACAAATGATCTATTGTATATGGGTAAAACCTCCCACACTAGGGTTTATGAATGATTCAAAAATAAATTTTATATCTATAAGTGAGTGTAAGAGTATGTAATAATTCTTGGCCTCCCATCATCACAACCAATATGTATTCCACGGTGTCACTGGAAAAGCCCTAGTGGACATCTCTCTTTGGAAAGAAGGTATGCACTGACTTGAAATTCCATAGATTTGTCACCTTTGAAGTATTAATTATAAATAAAAGGTATAAATATATGGAAAGGGAATTACTATAAAATAATTACTTAGATATATTATGAATTATGTAATCACAATTAAGTATCATGATAATAAAAGAATCCATGTAATTTAGTGTAAAAATTTCTATTCTATTTAAGGAAAATAATAGAATATATTATAATAGTGACACCATAATTTCAATTCTATACAAGAAGATAAAACAATTGATTAGAAATAAGAAATAATTTCAAAAATGAAAATAGGGACCAATGAGGAGAAATTTATGTTTTATTCGAATATTAGAAGAAAAAAGGGATCATCAATCATTATTTTCCTATTTTCAATATGATGATAAAATAACAGAATAAAATCACAAAATCTTCCAATAATTCAATCTGGTGCTTTTGTGATGTCTCCATTTCCTCGTCAAAATTATGTGATAATAGTGTCAAATGGATAATAACCGAGACAATGGAAAATAATGAGGATCATTCTATTACTTCATATTGTTCATTATGTGATTTAAAATATTTTAATTGTAAAACTACTAGGGATCAACTAGAGGAATGATTTTGATAACTTATCAAAAAAAATCAATATTTATAAATCGAAATATAATCCAACTTTTAATGAAACATATATCTATAAAGGTAATAATGAGTTAAATTTTGAATTAAATGACCAATATCATCTTTTTCAATCACATTACACTATTAAAGATCTTTTATAATACCACACTAAATTCACCCATGGAGAAGAATATCTATATGAAATTCTATTTTGTCAACATAATCTATGAAACTCTTTGGTGAAGGATTCCATAATCAAACTATTTTCACAAAACTACCATTTTTTGACAAGAACTTCTCAATCTAAAATCTAGATTTATTTATATAATACTTGAATATTAATTTAATAATGATGTTAAAAACATTCATTAAGGTAGAAGAATAATGATTCACTTATCCTCCCAATTATTAATTTAACATTAACAAATAATGAACATATGGGTTACAAATTCATCTTTGGATAACATGTTAGAAATATAAAGATGTGCAGCCTATAACATCCATACGACTAAGTTATTTTTGGTAGTTTTGGATTAATTGAATCATTCAATTCCTAATATAAAAAATCTCCCATATTATACAATAATACAAGCCCAAGTTAAAATAATTTTACACCAAATGTCATAAAATATGACATGACCATAACCATAAATAAAATAAATCTCCCATATGGCATGTTTTACACTATGAGACACCATATCTGACTATATAATTCATGGACTTATACTTTATTAAAATAAATAATCCACATAAACTAAATCTTAAAGCACTTTTTTTTATTTTACTCATCTATAGTATCATATATGATAACTTTTAAAATCATATCTAGAACACTTCTTCATATCTTAAAAACTATATTTGGAAATATATTATTAACTTAAACTCAAATTAAATAATATTTTATACCTCCTCAAATCCCCATCAAAAATATATTTGGAATGAAATTTAAAATACTATTAGGGAACCTCTCTATAAAAAAATAAATACTCATTTGATCAAATAAAATTTATGACCCCAAATTTATTTCTAGTATTTATTAAAAATATTAATTTCTAGATTTTAATTTTTTTAAAAATAAATAGACTCTAGAAAAGAATTAATTTTACTCAAGTTCTAAATGTATTTTACATGATCTATATAAAACACATGTGGATCAACTCATTTGCACTAGCTAAATCACATTATAGCATACATTTTCATTCATTCCCTTTATACTATACATCAAGTGACTATGGGAGATAAAATGTTTCAACTAAATAATCCATCTATAAATATTCCCAACTCTATGTGTATTAGAAAATTTAGTTTAGTAATACTTCACCTATCAATAATCTAGTTGATGTTAACATCACATGTCCCTCATCCATGTAGATAAGGACATAATATGTACCTTTAGAGAATGGTCATAAATGTCCTCATTCAATCTCAATAGATATACCATATGTTATACTAATCACATCATGTGAAAATCCCCAATATAGTTTATCTCCAATTAATGACATAGTCAGTAACACACCTAACAACCAAAAATTAACTAAACCTCACATATTTTATGAGAGAAGTATCAAATTATTAAACTTATAAGTTTAGGTTTTTCACCAAAAATAAATATTAGGGACCTCGAATATGAAAAATGCATGTAACACCCCATGATTATATGAAATATTTCTCTACGGATATAATTAATTTCTCATATATCTTAGGATATATAAAACCAAAAGTCTTAAATAATCATAATATAGTATAAAATTATTTCCTACCTATTAATTTTGTGGAATTAATATGAATAAAATCATATTGAAAAAAATCATAAATATTTTAGATGATGCAATTGTAATTTTTGTAAAGACATTATATAATTTAAAAAAGTTCGGCAAACATGTTTTTATTTATTTTTTGTGAATAAATAATATATTTTATTTATTAAAATTTTAAAAAAGGTTTTGGAAAATTTAAAATTCAATTTTTAAATTATCTTAGAGTTAAATTTTTTATAATTTTCTGAAAGGATTTATTTTCTCATGAATAGTGAAAATAAAGATTTTATTAAAAATTGTCATTTCGCTTAATGGATTCATATTGTTATATTTTTTTTAAAATTGTTTTAAAAATAAAATTATTTCATATATATATTTAATTAACTATTTAAGGTTATTTGAATTAATTTTATATCATATTCCATTATAAAAAACTTTATATTTCAGAAAAAAAATTATATAAAAATGCTTTTCATCACCTTATACTAGTTTACTAATAAATTTAACTCTCATGAGAATTAAGTCATGATTTTGTTTCAGTATTTAGAATATTGGGAATCAAATTTAATAAATATGTCCCATTTATTTTATGTCATTATGAAAAATAACCCTCCTAAATATTTTTCCCCTTGGTAATGGTAAAACAATTAATGACTGATTTAAACCTTCAAATACAGATTTAAAATATCATTATCACACACCTTTATCATATTTTATTAGTTGAGTTCATTAATATCCATCCATGAACCTAATATAAGGACACATGGTTCTTTTTTATTGATTATGACCATAATATTATTTTAAGAAAAGAATAAGTACAACATGTCATGCTTTTGACTTTAATAACTATTTTTTAAAAAAAGGGTAAAAAGAGGATAATTTCTATTATAAATGATTATTTGATAGATAATTAATTTAATTATCATGGGATTTTTTTTATTTTATAAATATAATAATTACCTTAAATTCTTATGAAATGCCGACATGGTATTTTATAAATTAATACAAAAATAAAATAAATGATTTTAAAAATGTTCAAATTAATATAATTTGGTTGAATTAATATGTTAAAATATTTTTTTAGAAAAATATTATTTTTTTAGTTTTTAGAGGTTTATATTTCAATTCCATAACTATCTTGAAGAAATTAACGTAAATCTAAATGAATAGTTCGTAAAAATACATTAATTATATTTTATAATAAATAATAATTTATTAAATGATTAAAATTATTGGAAATCCTATAATTTTCCAATTGAATGGGATATGGTTTCAAATATCAACCATGGTCCATATATAGGTTACTATTCTATTTATGTAAAAAATCATAATGCTTCAATAGGAGACAATATTAACATTACGGTAATTGTCAAAAGGATTAATGTGGGGTTAAGACTAAGAGATAATGGTTAAAACATCAAATAATTGTGTCTAGAATTTATTTTATGAGTGGATTTAGAATTTTCATCATACTATATTATAAATATTTCAATTTTGAGTCACTTTATTATAATAATTATTTTTTATTAATTTAATACTTCAAGTAATTCCATCAGTGCCCCTACCCTCAAATATAAAGGGAGCCACTTCTCCTCTCTACCTCACACCATTTGATATTTATATGTCATCCAATAACTATCATAATGTCTTCTTATATTAATTAACCAAATTCTACAGATTTTTTTAAAGGACTATCCATTTGAGGTTTAATTTGTAACCCAAAAGAGGCTTCTCAATGAAGTGGTATAACAATTAACTATGCATGTTCAATTATATTTCTTCTTATACCAACTCTAAATACCGGGTATCTACTCAAAAAATAATATCTTAAGTTCCTTGAA
Source organism: Viscum album (assembly GCA_963277665.1). NCBI lineage: Eukaryota > Viridiplantae > Streptophyta > Magnoliopsida > Santalales > Viscaceae > Viscum > Viscum album. The sequence continues at coordinate 9,666,140 of OY728145.1, forward strand.
TATTCCGTATTTTTTCTATTTTGATAGGGAAAATGTTATCTCCCTTGTTTCTATCTTGTGAAAGAGAAAACATTGCTCATGTGTACGAATAGCTTATCATCTCCACAAAGTAGTGTAATTATTTCTATTCTAAAATTTAAATGGATGGTTATAATGATGGATTTAATGACTATATATTTAATTTATTATATTAGTATGACTCTAAAAATATTAATTATTATTTATCTTTATTTTTATCCATTCTTCAAAAAAAATGGAAATAACATTCATGCACATGTACATCGTACCGTATCCATGAATAATGTAACTAATTTATACATATATAAATTTAATTGATGATACTAAATTAATATATAAATTATATATATGATATTTATATCATAGATAAAATTCTATAGATAATGTAACCCTTATCAATGTGGATGCACTAGGATTGTAAGAAATGAAACTTCCATGAAAATTTAAACAATTAACACTCAGAAACAACAATTTTCATAAAGAAATATTAATAAATGGGTGTTGAGTTTTTATAAGTGGGTCATAGAATATATTATAATTATATAAATTAATTTTTAAAATAATGAAAATAAATTCATATTTCATATATATGAAATTAGAGTGGTTTTGAGGAAAATTAAACTTGAGGTAAGGGTTTCTTGTCTCCTTTTTCAGTGATACATATGTTTAACTCACCACATGTTTATTTTATTTGGTTTATATACTTCTAATTTGATATTTTATATCAATATTCTTATTATATTTATTATATTGAAAGTTTAATATTATGTTATAACATTCATGTGGTTAATGATTAAAAATTTACGAAATCGGTAAGGCTTATTCACAATCTCATCCTTAATCAGGATTTTTTATGTTTAGATTTATATTAGGGGAATTATATTGTCATTCTATATTAAACAAAATATATTTTATTATCCTCTAATTATTTCTAAAAACAAAATTTTGTTCCTTTCATTTTTCTTTTTAATACTCAATAGACCAAAATTGTGTTTTTATTGAAGACTGGCTTTTTCTATTATTCTGATGAGAATATTTTTCTTTCATGTTTGTGTTTTAATTAAAATATTTTTAAGAATGATTTTAATATTATACTATAATTAAAAAAAGAAGATTTTACCCATTATTGTATATCTAGTTTTTTCAAAAGGTTTATTCTTATCCTTTTCCTAATGAGGTAATTTTTGACATTTTATAGAAAATTGAAGGTTCTTGGAGTAGAAAAAGGGTTGTATAGGGCATGCCTAACTTGTTTGTTTAAATAGTGACTAATAATAGATGAATATAAAAGGAAAACTCCATGACCAATATAATTGAATCTGATATTTATTTATTATATAAAACCAAAATTGAATCACATGATCATCAAAAATTAGTTATAATTAATTTAAAACAATTTATGAATTACCTTGTGAGGAATCCATTTTTCATTAAAGAATCAAACAAAGTCTCTAAATCATATAATCATTATATTTTTGGTATCTAATTTCAATTCACTCTATAGTTGATTCACATGTGCTCCACAGATCATTGAACATAACCATAGTAATCTACAGGTGGTAGAAATATATATCCTTACACTAATGTAATTAATCTTTGATAGCCATGAGAATCCATTCAAAAATGATTTTCATGGATATCTCTATAATCGAGAGTGGTGGAGGAGGAGGATCAGTCTCCATTCATAAGAGAATCAATGGATAATAAATCTATATAGGTCAATAAAATAATTCAACAGATGTTTTTTTTACAAAAACGAAAATGCGAATTCCATAAAAATAAATATTATATTTTGGTTTAAATACTAAAATAGCTAAAATAATAACAATTACACATGCTTCCTTATAATTTACATAATCCTTTCAGAACCCATTATATATAATAATAATAGTAATATATTTACCCAACATGTGAAAAACATCAAACTTAATTAAATATTATTTATTCAAATAATATTCAATATATATTGTTTCCATTTAAACCATTAAGCTCAGTCCATCATTCATCCAAAATATTTATCGGGTCTTAAATAAACACTATTTATTTAATAAATTTATATCCTTGTATAATTAAATAAAAAATAAATAAATATCATATTCACTAAATAGAACTTAAATATTATTAAATATTTTTCTAAAAAAATATTCCTTGAATGACGAGTAAATGAATATGTGTGGTCATAAAAAAATTAAATTTTATAAATCCATGTGTGGGAATAACATTTATTCTACATGTTAAATAATAAATAATAGTTTTCTTTAATTTAGATTCTAGATGAACTTAGTGTGTGATCATCTAGGACTCTTTCTCGGTGGCATTGGAAAAGGGTCCCAAAACTAAACCTATCATTTAACAACACTCCTAGACACCTATATATAAATATTTCAACATAATTGTGACATAAAACATCAAAAAAATTCTTACTCTATAATATAATCCATTTATAAAAAATTCTATAATCAAGTAGGATTCATGCTGGTTCCTTCAACATATTTTCTTAATGTTTATTTATTTGACTTTCTAGAAAGTGTACTTGACTATGGAACACCATGAACATTCATTTATTTTGGCTATAACATTTCCTTCAATGGTCCTAAGGTATCAACATATGTTACGAAACATAAGGGAAAAATAATTTCTCAAAATTTTCATGAATGAAACATTACTTGTGACATACCCAATGGGTCCTACTTATTCATGAACACATGCCATCATTTTTTTCATATACAAATAATAGTATGTGATTCATAATATCCATTTATAAAAATAAAGATGTATACGGATTTGTATACATGTCCACAGATATGAATATTCAATGAAACTTATAAATGTGGATTTTCTACTAGTGGTTCTAATTTTTATAATTTTCTAAACTAGAAATTACTAATGGCATTTAGAATAAGAAGGTTATTAAAAGTAATATGAGTCTCCACCCCTAATATATTATCTCATTTCTCCCTAAAATGACTTCATAAATCTATATAAAATATACTTAAGAATATTATCTTGTCACTTTTGTGATCTCATTATTTTGGTGAACCCCAATAACAATTTAGTGAAACCAGTAACCTTAAGGGATTATCCCATACTATGTCACATATAAGAAAATTATTTATTTAATAAATACTTTATTAATATTTAAAACTATGAATACAAGTAATCATAAATTATATTTAAGTTGGTTCAAGTGAACTAACTCTAATAGACTCCAACTTTAACTAGATATGACTGCTAAAAACCTTCACTTTTCTTAGTCTCATATGATAATCATGCTTCTACTAAGATTATTATTTGGTTATGGGGTATATCATGTTTTATTCTATGGAATCTCAGATTACTATAACTTTCCCCTTCTAAGAAAAATCCATCAATAGGTAATACTTCAAGAGTATGTTAATTGTCTATTGATGTGACCTTATAACCTTTTTAAGAGCCAACTGTATAGTTTTATCACAATATAATGTGTTAGATTTATTATTATTATGTAAAATATCAAGATCTTAAACAAAATTTTTTATATAATAACTTCATTGGCTACATAAGGAATCACTATATACTTAGAAACAGTTGTAGATTCATTGAAAACTAGCTACATTGAACAACTCTATCACATAGTTCCTTCATAGATTTGGAAAAAATATTTAAATAGTTACATAAATTCATTGTGATCCTTAGAAAAACTATCTTCAATATAACCCATTATGGATAACTCCTCATATCATCCATAAAATAGGATCATATTGTTTGGTCTTCTTAGATACTTAAGGATATACATAATAGCGGACCACTACTGTTTACCAAGATCAGTTTCATATCTGAATACCATGCTCAATGTTTAGGAAAAATAAATCCTAGTACATAACATACCATAGATGATTGATCCAATCACTAAATTTTATAATATCTTCCTCATTATCTCTTTCTCCTATTGTATCTTTGTTAATATTTTACTAGAAGCATGTATACCATGTGAAACTTGAACCAATACCCACTTTGATTGTTTTATACTAACTATATTTAGTATCCTATCAACGTATGTACCTTGAAATATTCTAAGTAGCCTATTTTATCTATCATGAATTATCTTCATCCATAGAATTTAGGATACTTCACATAAGTCTTTCATGGAGAAGAATTTATTTAACCATACCTTAATAGACGGTATGATTGGTATGTCATTTATAATAAGTAATATGTAATCAACATATACTACCAAGATAATGAAAAAATTACCACTAAACTACTTATAAACATATTGAATAAATTCAATTTAAATGAAAACAAATTTGTTTATAGTTTCATTGAATCAAATGGTTCTAAAGCTAGATGGTTTCTTTAATCCATAAATGGATTTCTGCAACATTTATGTCTTTTTGGAATCACTTAGAGTCAAAATATCCTCAGGGTTTTATCATATCTACATATTCATTATAGTCCCTATTAAAGAAATCAATTTTTATTTCTACGTAAAAAATTTCATAATCATTTAAATCTACTATAAAAACTAGATTTTTGAATTATTTTTATATAGAATATAGAGAAAATGTTTTTCCATAGTATATTCTTTAACACTATTAAAACCTTTTAGACACTGTCCTTTCTTTATAGGTACTTACTTTACATTTCATGTATACTTTTCTCTTGAATAAATATTTTCACCAAGAATTATTTACATCAACAGGAATATAGATCAATACCCAAACATGGATCTTATACGTGGAATCAATTTTATAATTCATTACTTATTGTTATCTTATATATTATATTATCTCTAGTTCCTCTTTTTGGGATAAAGGTTTGTTATTGTAAACCAATAATTATTCAACATCTTTGGTGACTAGAAACTATATCTCTCTTTTTATCTTACCTCTTTGGTATCCCTATACAGTACATTCGTTTTAGGTACTATTTCTTCCACAGGGACATATGGTGTCTATTCATGTACCAAATCCTGTGTATCTTGAGGATAACATTTTTCAAAATCAACCTTACTCCCACTATCCTTAATGAAGATATTCTCCCTCTTAAGAAATATATATGGTCTGGAAAAAATCACATTCATATCTGAGGATTTTTATGGGTAGTATCATCTTGTTTCCTGAGGAAACCCTATAAAGATACACTTTTTTCCCCAGAGTGCTATTTCTTTTCCCCATATGTCCTTAAAAAAATATCACAACTACAAACACATTTATATGATAGAATTAGTTTCCTTATACTCTATTACTTGATTTTAATTCCGCTGACTGATTTATTTATTACTTAATTAAGTGGTTATATCATAGTTTTTAATGTGTATCCCCAAAAGGATAATTGAATATTAGAATGAATGGTCATTGATATATCCATGTCTATAAATTCATAGTCCCTAATTTCAATAACACCTTCTCACTATGGTGTGTAAGGTGGAGTGAGTTGAGAAAGAATACCAAACTCCCATAGAAAGTCAACAAACTCTTGGTTAGGATATTATCCACTTCAATCATATTAAAGATTATTTATCTTATTTCGCTGTTAATTATATAATTCATTATTTAATTCATTGAATTTACTGAGTCCCTTACACTTATAAATCATCAAGTAGACATATCCATATAAACTCAAGTTATTAGGTAAAGTTGTTATGTAAAAATACCCACCTCTAGCTTAAAATAGAAATGGTCTACAAAAATTAGTGTTTACCAATCCCAAAAGATCCATGTCCCTTATCACACTATCCACCAAATATTTATTTGTTCATTTTTACCTGAAATGAATAATTATTTCATTAAAGTGGTTTTAGCCCAGAAGAATCTAATTGACCACATTGATAGCGATTTTTAGTACTTTTTGTTTGTATGAACATGACATTGATGTCCTAAATTAGTGTTATATGAGTCATTTTAACTTGATTCTTATAAATTTTCAATATTTTTTTTATAATTTAATACATATAGTTTTTTATTTAAATGTTCCATATCATATAATTTGTGGTATTTAAAAAAGAAGAACCTTTTATTTCCAAACATGGAAAAACTGTTTTTATCTAGGAAAGATACTTAAATTATTTTTTTTGGTAAAATAAAAATAATAAAAATAATCCCATTAAAAAATATAATAACAGTTTGGAAATGAATGGTGGTAGTATCTAATGTCTATAGAATCCATCCACACATAATTTTCTGCACACAAAACTATATCTCCTCTAGCAATCATTTGAAATATACTTAGTTCATGCATTTTGATACATATATAAGAACCCTAATCAATATATAATAACCAATTTGTAGATATTGATATATTACACTTGATATCAGTCACTCCTTTATCTTACCCTTAATATGAGTTTTAGTTACTCTTACAGTGGATTTACTTTACACATGATAAACATACTTCTTCCTTTTCCTTTACTTTCCTATGGATATTCCTCTTCATGTAAGGATGGTTCTTGAGAGATTTATACATATAATTATTCTTGTCCCAATTTCCCTTGTTCTTCATTTTCCTATTCACCATAAGGACCATGGGTATTTCTAGCACTATTTCCATGTCTACATGAAGAATTAGACTAAGGTGTCCTGAAATAATCTTATCATTATTTCTCATGTTATAATTAACAATTAATGTTAAGTGGGACATATGTAGTGAGGAAATTATGATACACGTTCACAATGCATCTACGAAGTTAAGGGAAAATATTTTTAATTATTTAATGTACCTAATAAGATTGACTACATGAGATCTAACTTATAGAAACACAAGTCATTTACACATATTATTACATTATTTTTAACATAAAAATATAATAATTAATTTACAAAGAGTGTGTGGCCTAGTTTCTTTGGAAGACAAGGATCATAATACATAAAATTGTGACTAAAATAAAATATCTTTATTTTATTCTTTATAATGATCTCTTAAATATTTTTGAGATTATATAAATATATGGTATAAACTAGTGAAAACATGAAAACATGGGTGATCTAAAAACCAGAGTAAGGGAATAAAAAATATAAGTAAACATATTTTGTGGTTCAATGGTATAACATTATAAAATAAAAGAGAATAAACATGAGTAATTAAATTATAAAAAAACATAATGACTATAGAATCCTGATGTCATGGATACATGGGGATTTAGAAACAACATAAGACATGGTATAAACTTATTTTATTGCTAGCCACTAAGAAAAATCCACATGGTGGACATAGTCCTGTAATGGATTATGTTTAGAAAATAATCTTATACATGATGTATCATGAGACTAAAACATTACCCAATGCCTTGGAGGGGTATACAATTCTTATCCCACCCATCATGTTCATTTCATGTACATGAATATGTGTTCCAGATAAGTAAATCCATCATAAGTAATAACACAAGAATTACTCAAGGATAGAAAATGGGGTTCATAATCATTCGCCTTATCATAATCAAATGAAATTTCATAATGAAGGAATTTTAAAAATTAGCATTACGATTCAATTACCCCACAAAACGATAAGAAAATTAGAAAGATATATATATATGAGATACATATATACCAACTTTATAAGAATCATATAACATTAAATCATGTTGTCCTAGTTTAATATAACTTCTTTTAAAAATGTTAAATACATTCTTTAGGAAAATTAACATTCCAACTTGAAAAGTTCTTCTAAAAATCACAATTCATAAAATATTAAAGAAATTTTTTTATTTAAAATATCCTTGTAAAATTTTAATGGAAGATTCAATGAAAATAACTTCAATGATGGTGTGTATTTTATTGAATGTCTTATAAGTTGAAAAAAAAATCTTTTCATAATTCGTCAGAAAAGACCAAAAGTGAATCATTAAAAAAATGACCAGAAAAATCTATTTAAAAACTTTTTTAAATGTACAACATGGGTTGACATACTTTTCATAAATTATTGGATAATATTAGAAATAGTTTTAAAAATATTTTTTGAAAACAAGGATTTGGTAGGAAAATTATTTTTGACTGAAGAGATAAATGATGTTGGATTATCTTGAGTACATTTTACCAACAATTTTAAGTAAATAATAGTGTAAAATGGTACTATTAATTGAAAAAATCAGGAGTAAATAAAAGAAACTAAAATTAAAGGGTCTTATTATACCATGATAAAATAATTTCTTGTAATGGAAATTCACGCACATTCAATTCAGAATAAAATGAGTTTAAAATATAATCCATTACGGTTTTGGTTATGATTGAATAATAACTTTCGTGAATGAAATAAATCAATTTTAACTTAAAATGTAATAAATTAATAAATATTAATGGTATAATATATAAATGTAATGTATATACCATATTTAAAAGAAACTAATTACATAAAAGAATATGTGCCTCAAATAATGAATTTTTTAGATGAGAAACTTACCATGAATCCAGAATTTATTGTGAATGTATTTTATCTCCTATATATAAAAATATTTAAATTTATTTCTTAATAAAATTTTATTTTTATTATATATTATACATAATCCATTTACTTCATTTATTGTAATGACATATTTAATTTCTTATTCACTCATATCCACGTCGAATGTTTTAGGGTTTGTTTGGTTCATAATTTCAAAATGAACTCGATGTGATAAATGTGGTCAAAGGGTTCGTTGGTAATTCAGAAATAGAATAATAATAATGAAGTAATTATCATTTTTATACATAAATTCTACTTTTAAGAATAACCATGACTCATGGTTATAAAAAATTAACTACCTTACAATCATATAGATGGTAGGCCATTCATACGCATTATTAATGTCTATATTTTTCAAAAATCATGATGGTAATAAGGTAATTTTTATTTTACCTTTATATTTTGAAATTTTTTTCTTAAATATAAAATTATGTATTTAAATACATTTATATATATCATCTATGAGATTTGGTAATAAAAATATATCACATCGCTTCATAAGGTTGTAGTTCTCTATACACATGAATGACATTATCATTTTTCAATAGATGGTAAGTTAATAAAGTATATGATATATTACCTTAATATAATTATTAATATGTAATTAATATAACATATAAACATTAAATCCATCAAAATAAATAGATGTGTGAGGAGATTATGGAAAACAAATTACATCGGTCTGTGAGGTGGTACCCTATTCTACACACAAATGATTGTTTTGTTTCCCATTTGATAGAAATTTAGATGGATTTAGGGTATTCCAATAACTAAATAATATCATATTATATTACATATTTTATTATTATTATATTTTCGTAGTTGATTAATATTTGAATGAGATTTAATAATAAATAAAACAAATATGATTGCTTAAGAATGTTACCTCCTCTTGAGAAAACCTCTATAATATTATACCTAATGTGTTTCCAGATTATATTTATGATAAAAAATATTTACTTTAGGATGTATTTAGAAAATTAAGGAAGGTACTTGGTTAGGCCCCGATAAATCCATGGGTTTTGGAAGTGTAGAAAGGAGGGGACAAGGGGTTCCATTTTATAATGGAAGATGAGTGGCATTCTTGAAATCACCCAAAACTATTCAATAATTGAGAGTCACTCTCAATAAAAGTGACTCAAAAAATAAAAAATAGTTTAAAATTTAAAGGGATACTTTTTATATATATGTTATTGCATTAACCTTCATATTTTAAACCTTCAGTAAACTAGTTTTATCATTATCCGAAATAACAGATTTTCACTGTTTTTACTATTCATTATGAAAAAAATTGAGTTTAAATTATTATATAATATTAGTTATAATGATTACAAATATATAATCCATTTTACAAAATTCCTTTTACAAAATTATCATAATCTAATTTAAAATTAAACCTGCAGATGTGTTAAAAAAATAGTTTTCCAACAAAAGCATTTTTCAAGAATAAGATGGCATTTTAATAACTATATTATAAGTGATCATAAATAAATGAATTTAAATAAATATTTATAGATATATAATCTATAAAATTAATTTAAATAGTACCTAATTAAGTGTTATTTTAATTAGTTAAAATAGAGAGCCATTATGCAGTTTATAAATGTTTTGAGAGAAATGTGTTTTTAAGCCTGAAAAAACATATATTCAAATTTAGTATAAAGAATATTTAAGTATCATTAATGGGATGCAATCTAACTAAATATTAATTATAATAATTGTAAATAAAATTAAAATAATAAAAGTAATTTTATATTATGTAATGTATGACTAAGACACTATAGTTTTAACAGAAATATTCATTTATCATTATTAACTGAAAATCAGTATTTTGAAAAAAAACATTTTCAAATTTTTCCGTAAGTAAATTTTGATATTATTATTTTAAAAAGGAAGTTAATTTTATAAATTAAAATTTCTAAAATCTCCATAATTTAATTATAATTTTTTCTTACAAGAAATAATAAAAATAATTTTTTATGGAAATTCGTTTTTTATAGACTAAAATATCTTCTTTTAAGGACTAATTATTATCAATAATTTTTAAATATGTTTCTAACAGACCTTTTGAATACTTCATAAATAATTTAATACTATTCATACCCAACAATTTAATGTCTATGATAATTAAGTAACGCTTATATAATAATATTTTAATATGATATCATGATTCATTTAATCACAGTGTTAGATGTTCAATACACTATCGAATATAATATTTATTTAAAATGTATGGGTCTTACATTAAAAAACATTAAATAAATTTCCTTATTTAAATTTGAAAATTTTATTAGTTTGACATTTGGAAATTAATTTTTGGAGAACCCACATCATAAAAAGGGTTTATAAAACATCCTATTAAAAACTGGGAAAAAGAAATACAAAGGTCATCACACAGCTAGGACCCTAAATAGTAGAACATAGGTTGGTGTGTAAATATGTATTTGAAAAGAAGATCCATTTGGAGATAAAATTACACAATTTTTTATAAATAGATAAGTGATAATATATTTATCAAAAATTAATAAAAATTTTATTTTAGGGTCCTTTTCCTAAAGTTGAGGTATCCCTTTACCATATATATTTAATATATAAGAAATATACTTACTGGAAAAGTAAATTTTCATAATTTAATAAATTTTCACCACAATCATTGGTGTTTCTAAAAATGATGAGTATTAAAGATAAATTTATTAATGTATGAAGCACTAAAATTTGCATGTAAGGGATTAGTTGATTCCAAAAAAGGATATCAAGATATTCCTATTATATTTTGAAAATAAAAAATATAGAAATGGTTAGAACAAAGTAAGACAATACCCAAAATTAATATGAATCTATTAATGTCAAAAATTAAATAATAAAACCAATAGTGTAATATAGATATTTCCTTAAATAAGTAACCCCATATCTAAAATAGTCTAAATAACCGTAATATGAAAGAAGGTGTTAACCTTTATTGTTATCTCATAACCTTCAACATACATCTCCAAAAATATAATATCATTCTTCCGTACAAAATCACTTACATTGAACCTAAAGGTTATATATATATCTTAACCTAATAATTTTTTTCCAAAATATACTTAATCACATCCAAATAAAAAAACTATAAATATTTGATCCTCTAATAAGTTTCTTAAAATCCATATAATGTATAGAAACCCAGGCTTAACATACATGGATATTGAATAATTTTAGATGAATATTCAACACATTAAAAAAGTACATGTTTGAGGACTGTAATAGTTTAGTGTCTTTGGAAAACTGGAACACAATATTCTAACATGGAGAAAGACCTTAAATATTTCCCAAAAAGATATTCCCCTTTAGCAATTAAACTTTAAATATTTATCCATAACCCGAGGAAAGGAAAAAATAAGATATGGTGAGCTGAGATGCTCATTATGGGTACAATAAAGGTGATACATAACCATAAATTGAGCATAAGAGTATGAGAACATGAGAATAAAATTTTAAGATCATATCATTCATATCAAAGATAATATACATGAGTCACAGAATATAGAAGAGTAGTTTATAAGACATGAATCATAAGAGAATTAAGATCATAATCCATGAGATAATGGAATAGGAATAAGACATAGAATTTTTAATATACATATCATCTGAAAACATTGTGAACATGTGTAAATAGAAACAGGTTCACTCATTCAGTTAAGGCCATGAAATCAGAACCTCTCATAAATTTATGGATACGTGACTAGTCCACATATAACACTATGAACATTTAATCAGGTTTAAACATAACATTTCTAACATGTAATCAGGTTCATGCCTAAAATTATTTACATGTAACTAGGTCAATGGATAACATTGTGAATATATAATCATATTCCCAAATAACATTGTGAACATGTAATCGAGTTTACGCATAAACTTATGGTTATGAAACTAGGTCCACTCATAACATTGTGAAAAAGTAATCAGGATCATGTATAACTTTGTAAATATGTAATTAGGTTCATGAATAAACATATGGACATGTAACTAGGTACATGCATAAAATTTTGAACATTTAATCAGGTTTATGCATTAAATTGTGAACATGTAATAATGTTCACTTTTAACATTGTGAACATGTAATCAGGTTAATGCATAACATATATACTCCTGACACATCAATTATTACTCAATACATTATAGAATCATAAATACATGTTCTACAATATGATAAAACATTCATCATATCATAAACCATGAAATTAAATGGTTATCATGAAAATTTCATCATATCATAACCAATGTGAAAGAGGCATGTTTGATAATAATTTCAAGATAAAATAACCCATGAAATGAAGTGGATTTTTAAGTATTTTATAATGGTATAACCCACAGAAGATAAACGGGTTCAAAAAAAATTATCATAATAAAATTAAACAATCAATGAAATAATAGGAGTGGTTTCCTTAAATCGTATCCCCATTAAAGAGTAAAATATATCAAAAAATGTAATATTAGGGTGAGATGTACTTTGAATTATTACTTGAATCATTTCTTAATGAATATAAATATTTTTTTTAAAAAGGAAACCTGTCCAAAATATTTTTATTTTAAAACCTCATTGAATAATTATAACAGAATATCTATAAATGATTTAAAACATTTTATGAGGAAATTATTATTTTCTACTCCTAAAACACAATTAAGAATAAAACATTTGAAAAAAAAATCTTTATAAAAACATGAAAACTTATGATGGAAGATTTGGGAAACATTTTTTGAAACATAAATCATTTTTGAAAACCTTTTTTTAAATAGAATTTAAAAGTTATATAGACATCTTTGAGAATCATTGTAATATTTTTCATTGAAAATCATCTTAAAATATCATTTAAAAACAATGTTGATTTTTGTAGAAAACATGGATTTGGGAGAAAAAAGTTTTTTAACTGAAGAGATAAAGTCGTATTTTCATAAAAACATTTTCTTAATTATCTTAAGTATCAAAGAGCAGAAAACCCATAACTGGGATATAAAATGAATAAACGTATCACGACCCAACCTGATGGGTCCTAGTATGGAACTCCCTAAGTCTACCTCTAATAGGCTAGGGTCTGGTGAGTAACACCAAGTAGTCATGTCACACAGATGGGAGGCCTTTTCCTAAAGTACCTATACACATGAACCCAAAAACACCTCCATAAAACTATGTAGAGATATAGAAAGATAGAAAATTAAATTCATTCATGCATATGTCCCTACCAAAGTACAACATAAGTATTGAATGATTAAAAAGGGTAACACACCCACCCACCAAAAACTATAAAAGCATCTAACATACTCAGAATGAGGGGATCACTGTCATATGTAACAGCTGGTAAGCTCCTTAGCCCATCTCCAACGAACACCCCGATTGGTCTAACTCACTATGCTCCACATGTCTCGGGTCCTATGGGGACTCTATTGAAATCCATGTGGTCTGCACAAGATAGATCATGTGTGGGGAAACACCATGCAAGGTTGATTATAACAGTACTTAGTAGGCATCCAAAAAAACCCAAGTAAAAGTGAGAAACTAAAAGGAAATAGTTTTATCAACCTAGCCAGAGGGAAACTGATTGAGGAAAAAACTCCTTCTTGAAACATCATTGGATATACATGACTACTCATCTCATTCCATAAGGAGTTTCAATACAAAAATTTAAAAACAATGCAAGGAATCCTAGAATCACCCATATATACTTGTGTTAGACTCCAGTTCTCATGATGTCCCAACCTCAAAGCCAGTGAAAAGATTCTATAAGAGGCTATAAAGGTAACTCACAATCAGGATAAAATACATTGCATTCTCATCCATCTTAGATGACACCCATCCGAGATACACACTCCATTGTGAAAAACTCTACCATTCCTAATGGTACATCTGAGAAAACATGCTCCATATAGAACATTTCATTAGGTCCAACTCTAGTTCCTAGCATAATAGGTCCTTATTTATCTACATTGAGACTAGATTAATCTAAATAAATCCAAGTAACGGGGACCTCCAATCACAATTGCACATAGTGGAGGGGGGAATACTCCAAACTATGCATGATGTGCATCATCTATAACGAGAGAAAATGAAGGGTCTAAACCTCACCACCGCCCTACTATCGAGGTAGTACTAACTCATAAGAAACCAATGAAACATTTTTTTGCTCTTGTTGGGATTTTCCCACACCACATTCTGTCATGGGAGAACTAACTCCTATTCAGGTATCATATATATCTATTTTAGGGGCCTGTTTCTCATAAATGTACTTAGTAGCCGAGGCTGCTCCAACTCCAAAGGTGGGCCTGCTCCCCGTCACCACACAAGGATGGGGAAGTGCCAATCCATATATGAGGACTAATTCCTGAACATGGTAGGGGGATACCACTCAATAGATAGAGGTTATTTACCCTAATATTATAGAGGAGTACCACTCTACTGGCTAGATCACTATAGGGACCCGCACCATTGCATGACAGGGCAATATCCACCCTAGGCTAAAGGACCAGCACCCAGGTAAGAAAGGGGAGTACCAACTATGTTAGAACAACACATATGTAAGAACCACATCCTAGAATGATAGGGAAGTTTTGACTCCAAGGATAGAGGAAACACTCCCTAATAAGGTTGGTGAGTACTGACTCTATCTATATGTCACATATGGTTGACCCACTCCTTGACATGGTAGGTGAGTACCAACTCCTTAGATATAGAAATCGGTCCTTGGTATGGTTGGGGAGTACCTACTATATCTGGCCAATGAGTATGGATGTCCCTCTTTCTAGCATGGTAAGGGAGCGGGGAGCACTATATGAAACTATACGAATGATATAGGGAACCCATGCCCTAATCTATTAGGGGAGTACCATACTTGGGATAAATAACCCATGAGTAAAGAACCTTCACCCAAGATGTAGGGAGTCCCATTTCTACCAAAATAGAGATGAAATTGAAACTCGCACCTGGATTTCATAGGGGATTACTAGTCTTAGTGTCTTTCTAAGAACCACACCAATCTACAACATCTGTCAAGCTTCACTGAAAGGTGTTTCATGCTTATCATAGCTCACATCGTAACACTACCGCATATATGGGACATGGGCCTTGATTCCATAGGGTATCATCGTTGTACCGGACTAAATAGTCCAGGGGACCCACATCCTAAGATGAAAGTGAAGAGAATCAACCCCAATATCAACATAGTGATCCACCTTGATCAGTGCCCAAGGTTAAGCACCACTGGCACTGTGTCATTCTCGACACACTCTGCATCATATCTCATGGGATTATATGGAGGCCACCATCATGTTCTTTGTGGGAAAATACTCAAGATAGGATACTAACAAGCTTTAATCTGAGTTCCAGATAATGACATACGTAAGGTGGAAGATCTCAAGAAGATATCAAGGATGATCCCAAGCGAGGACACAATGTGCACTGTAGTCCACACAATGTGAAAACCCACAGGAGCACCTAGTCGTGTTCTCTTCTTCCATGTCTTGGAAATCCATGTATGCTTACATGGAATTTACAGATGATACATGGCATGTCCAACCCCACCGATCCCTTGGTGGGGTTCATCCTCCACACTGCTCGGCCACCCATTCCTCAGACATGACATGTATCCCATACTACATGCCATGTTTAGGATAAACCTCCAATTGGATGTGTGGTTTTATCATACCAATTTCCATAACCCCTTGTCTATGTTCTTTGGATATATACATTAACAAGACCATGTACAGATACACGACTAAACTAGTTGTGTCCTTGAGCCACACGACATGGGGTCACCACATGATGTGTAACCTCAGTACAAAACTTGTAGTCCCCATAATTCATTTTCCCAATAGGAAAATAACACGTGGAATATATCACTATAATACACATCATGTAGATGGTAATTTCGATGGGAATTCACTTGTGAGTCTCCTGAATCCCCCTAGTTTCCCCCAAAACCTTCAAATCAACCTTGATGGGATCTCTAAAAATTTAATTGGGATCTAAAAACTTAAAACAAAGCATGATGAAGGTGATTGGGAAAAAAATCAAATCACCTACCTTTACGGGGAAACACTAAATATTTATGTATAAAAATATGCTTGGATTGTGCTACTCCTCAATATGATGAATATCATCACTAAAAACTGATATTAGTAGGACCTTGTTGCTTCAATTCACCTCATTTTTCATCCATTGTACAAAGGGGAGAAGATGAGTTCCTCGGCATTGTGTTGTTTAGAAAATCCATGAGGGAGAGGGAAATTCTATGTAAGACTTATTAATTATATTTTCATTTAATTTATAATCCCGCAACATGAAATCACCAAACTCACCCTTTCTCGTAAACCCAATGTGGGCAAATTTATGTCATGTCTAGGGTAAAAATAATGTTGTAAACTCAACATTGATCTTAAAATTCAATTATAAGACTCCCCATATGATTTATTCTATGTTTTATGTCTATCTATGAACAATTTCACAAAATATATTTAATGTTTTTAATATCATCACATCGAGGCTCTCTGAGCCCTGTAATCTCCTACAAACTTATCTCCTAGCTTCAAAATTTTTATTAGAAATATTCCAAACACTTATAGGTCAAAACATGAGTCATTAAATTCTCCCCCACCCTTATGGATTCTTTCCTCCAAAAAGAGAATCCTTGGAACAAGGGATGAAAATGAGATCTCAATTGGAACTCCCATGCCAGCAAGCTCACCAAGGGTTCCTGTGTCCCTTAAAATCATGCACACTAGAGAACCACGTATTCCAAAAAACACCCTTGACTAGCTCTAATATGGTCAAAATCATGTGACACACGACACATGTCTCTTCAACTACGATAGTTGGAAAACACCAACCACCACAATCCATCTGCATTCATAGGGTCAAAAGTTACACCACTTCACTAACTTGAGACAGATAAAGATATAACCCCACAATTCACATCCACCCCTGGATTAACTAAACCACAACCACTTCAAGTGAATTCCATTCAAGTTTGAAGATGAACATGTGAGGGTACCAAAAAAATAATGGGATGCCAAAGTGTGAACACTGGTTCTTACTTGCCCTTCATCTACAAACCCCCAACTGTAACACAACTTTCTAAACCAAAAACACCACCAAACCCACTAGTGTAATCCCAAATAAGGATGATAGGAAACAAATACACACTGTGGAAACATAATAGGGCCTAACTCTACTTCCACTGAATGCTTTTATGCAAGGCTCTCACTTGACCATGAATTCCAAGCACAATGGTCAAGAAGAAAAGATCCACTGGAAAGCCTAAGATCCACTCTTACACCCCTACTAACAACCCTCCCTTGAACAAAAAGGTCTAAGGAACTCATCTACCACACCTTTACACTATTTTTTTTGGGTGGAACTGATTCACTGACATGGTTTTGATCACGTTACAAAAATTCATCTTGGTAAATAAAAGTATCCCACTTTCTCATGAGTCCAAATCTAAATAAAAAAACACCCAAATAGGGTTTTACCGATGGACCAAATCACCCCTGTTAAACCTCAAGAATGAAGCATAAAATATGAATATCTTAAAATAGTGTCTAAAAATAACTACTATAGAAAGTATAAAGGACATAGAAAGTATCTATATTTATCCTCATAGCCTCTATTTCAAAGGCATCTATAGCTTTCAAATGTCCTCATTCATGTTACCCAGATCCATGAGCCAAACATGGATCACCTTGAGGTTGTGGTGGAGATAGATCAAACCAACTGCCACCTCATGTAGCTCTACTAAGTCCTTCACCACATGTTCCATCATATAAAACTCCCAACACCATATACTTCCTCTACAAAGGTAGTCCATCGACCGACTCCCTCTCCTTAGCATGGAAAGTGGAACGATCTTTAGAAATATGTACTCGACCTTCACAAGCATAACAACTTCTCTTCTATGATTGACCTGATCCCCAGTGTGGCTCTTACACATAATACCCACATGCTTGAGTCTAGGAATAAGTATGCCTCATGTTTTTCAATCATTTCACATGTTGTTTTACAACTACTACAGAAACCTCAACCTCTTGACGACCACTATGGACCACAACCGCCCGGCCCTCCACCGGGAAGCTCTAAACAACTAGAGCACTCTCTAATACCCATGAACAAGTGGTAAGGCAGAAGAAAACCACACCTACTCAGATGTCTCTATAGAGGTTCTATTTAGAGACATGAGATCTAAATAAAGGGTCTTGAACCATATCTATGGAGATGTGCGAAAAGTCTATGAACCCCATAGAGTACTCCACCACAACCATTCTACCCTACCGTAACTAGAGAAGCTCTTGGATACATACCTATCTCAAGGAATCTAGGTAAAACTATTCCCTAAAGAGTCGCTCAAACTCCACCCATGAGAGAGTCTCCTCGTCACACTTGGACGAACCCTACAGAAGGCTAACCACTGGAACCAGCATCTGTATGGGAGATGTCTTTAGAAGGTGGAAAGAAGTGTGACTGCCTCGACCCATTCATCATCTTCTTGTGGGTCCAGGTCACCCCGATACATCATAGGTCGCAACTTTTATAACACATGTAATGTACTCATCATGAACATTCATTACAACCATTTACTCAACATGAGGTGGACCAAATAGTAGACCACCTAGAGGTACCACCACTGAATTTGTTCCCAATGTTGAGACCTCATCATAGGGAAACTTTTCATGATAATCACGTTTTGGAACCCTATCTTGACATCATCATGGTGGTATCATGAAATAGAATAAATATGTGCCATAGTCAAAGAGTATATCTGGGAAGCTGACTCAAGAAGGAAAATGAACCCAAAACCCAGTCCTATATGATGCATGTAAAAATATTTCCCTGGGACTAACATCATAATGTACTGTATAAAAAATAATGTTATCAAAGTATTGGTTAATGGATACTTCACCTACCACACCAACACTGGAATATCTAGCCTGATATATGAACAAGAAACACTTGAACATTATCTCTATCTAACCCAAATGAATCTCACAAAACTATGGTTCTAAAGTAGAAACATGCTATGATAGCACTCTGTCACAACCCGACTTGACAAGGCCCAGAATGCAACTCCCCAAGACTAACTCCAATAGTCTAGGGGATAGAAACTAGATATGATTAGGCATATAACATATATTGGGGACCATTGATAAAGTACATGTACACACTAACTTACAAACACATCCATGTAATAGTGTAGAGATATATAATGTTTGAAACTAAAATTAATTCAAACAACTTTCCTAACTAGAGTACAAAATAAGCACTGAAAGCATAAAAAGGAAAAAAAATACATCCACCAAAAGTTGTTACAAAATCTATCCTACTGAAAATAAGGGGATCAATATTAGATAAAACTACTGGTAAGCTCCTCATCCTAGATCTTGTAAACACCTTGGTCAGTTTAGCTAACTATGTTCCTCCTATATTAGGTCCTCTAGATACTTTTTCAAAAGGATTTTTATTTTCAAAAGAAACGACATGTATGGGAAAATACTATTTTGGGGTGAATATAAAAATAATTAGTATGCATTCCAAAAAAAACAAAATATAAAGGACCAACTAAAAAGAAAAAATCTGTTTAACCTAGCCAGAGAGAACCTAATTGGGAGAGAAACATCATGTCAAATAATTCATTGCTATAAATGACTAGTAAGATCAGTTTATAAGGTGTTTCAACCAAGACTCGTGATAATACAATAAGGATTGCTAGAATAACCTAGATATAATCATCTCATACTCCAAGTATCATGAGTTCCCAACCTCGTTGCTAGAAAGATGATTCTAAAAGAGTCTATAAAGATAACTCAAAAATACTATAAAAGATTTTTCAAGCTCTACCATCTCAGATGGAACACATATGAGAGATACAATCCATCAGTAAAAACTTTAACATTCTTAATGGTATGTCCAAGAGAACTCACTCCATTAAAAAAATTTCACTAGTTCCAACTCCAATGCATAGAACAAGAGGTCCTTCCCTAGACACCTTGTGCCCAATGCAAGCTAAATAAACTCAAGTGTACAATCCCTCCCCTCACTAATATACTCAATTAAGGGAGAACTTCTCAAAACTATGTACCACATGCATCCTCTCTAATGGTAGAGAATTGAGGGACCCAAAACTCGCCACTACCCTATTATCGAGGTAGTACTATATCTTAAATAACCTGTAAAGACCTTTTTCTCTCCAGTTGGGATTGGGTCGCACCTTAGTTCATTTAGTGGGAACTAACTCTTAACCAAGTATCACACATATCTTATGAAGGGTCCCACTCCTCGTAACTATACTCCGTAGCCGAGGGATATCCAACTCTAATAAAGTAACAATCACCAACGCCACTGAAGGGTGTGGAAGTGTTACTCCATAGATAAGGACTCACACCCTAACACGGTAAGGGATGACTGATCGATAGATAGAGACCCCTCACCCAAATAAGATAGAGGAATACCACTCTACCAGCTCGATCACTATGGGAGACCATCACCCTAGCATGGTAGGGGAGTACCAACCCCGGGCTAGAGGATTCTCTTCTTGGAATGATAGGGAAGCTACAACTCTGTCAGAACAATATGCAGGGAGGTTATGTACCATAGAATGAAAGGGGATTCCAAGTCCAAAGATAGAGGACTTGCACCCTAAAATGGTAGCGGAGTTATAACTCAATCAATACACCACATATGAAAGACCCACTCCTTGACATAGAATGTGAGTACCGAATATGAAGAGAGAGAACCTAGTCCTTTATTTTATAGGAGAGTACCTACTCTATCTGGCCAACAATTTTAGAGGGCCCTCTCTCTAGCATGGAATTGGAACACTATCTCCAACAACACAAACAATATGAGGAAACATCACCCTAATTAATCAGAGGAGTAACAACCTTGGGAGAACTAAACCATGAGTAAAGAACTCACACCCAAGATGTGAGGAGTCTTATGTCATCCATAACAGAGAGTTAAGGAAACATGTTCCCTAATTCCATAGGTGTGTACTAGTCCTAGCATCTCTCTATGAACCACACAGATCTCCAACATCGGTCAAGAATCCCTGAATGGTGAATCACTATTATCATACATCATATCATAACACTATTGTGGATAGAGGACTCATGCCTTGATACCATATGGGAGCAATGATACATCAGCATAAAGATTCTAGGGAACTCACATTCTAAGATGAAATAGAAGAGTACCAACCCTGATGTCAACCTAGTGATCCACCCTAACCACTTCCAAAGGTTAGGCACTGTTAATACCGCATCATGAATGACACTCTGCACATCGTATCTCATGGTCCACTATAGATGTTACCATTTAATTAAATGTGGAAAAATTATCAATATAGGATACTCAAAATCCAGAATCTAAGTTCCAAAAAAATAAATATGTATAGAATAAGATCTAAAGGGAGTACATGGCGTGCACTGGGGTCCACACGACATGTGAACCTGCCCGATCACCTATCTGTTTCCTCTACAAACATATCAGGAAAATCCATGTATGTGTACATGGAATTTAGATATCATACACGACATGTCCAGCCTCACCCAACCCCAAATTGTGTTCTTTATCCACAGAGCTCAGCCACCCATGCCTCACATAGGACTTGTATCCCATATTACACATCTTTTCCAACTAAAACATCCACTTGGACATGTAGTTTTCACATGTCCATTTCCCGAAACTTGTGTTCAAGTGCCTTGGATGTATAATTTCACACAACCAGGTATAGATATATGGACACCCTAGCCAAGTCCTTTGGCCACATGACATTGGGTCACTACATTGATTTTAGCCCTAGTACATAGTGTGTAATCCCCGAAAGTCATCTTACAAAAATGGGAAGATCACATGACATGTATCATAGGACTACATGTCGTATAGATGGCTATTCCAATGGGAATTCACCTGCGAGTCTCTTGAATCACCATGGACCCCCTGAAACCTGTATATCTTCCTAGAAGAGATATCTAGCAATCATAATAGGGATATATAACCATAGAGGAAATCATGATAAAGGGGGTCATGAACATAGCTCAAACCACCTACCTAGATAAAAAAATCCAAATCTTGGGGTCCAAAAAAACACATGGATTGTGCTACTCCTCGATTTGAGGATGATCAATACCAAGAACAGAGATCAGAAACACCTCATTGATTCGATTCACCATGTTATTCATCTATCAGAAAAAGAGGAGAATATGAATTCCTCTCCATTGAGTTGTGTGAAAAAAATGTGAGGGGGAGGTAAAAAATAATTTAGACATGTTAATTAAATTGTTGTTTAATTAATGATCTCACCACATGAAACCCCACCAACTCACCCCCATTCACCCATCAAAGACAACATTATGTTATTCCTAGGATAAAAATGATATTATGAACTCAACCACAGTTATAGAATTCTGATCTAAGACACTTGTGGTAATTAATTCCACGTTTCAAGTGAAACTTTATGCTTTTGAGAAAATATATTTAATATTTTTAATATCAAAACATTGAGGCGCTCAGGGCCCCAGAATATCATGTTGACTTAGTCCCTCACATCATAAATACTTTTAGTAATATTCCAAATTCTTATAGGTAAAAACTCAATACATTAAATTCTCCCAAAATTATGGCCTTGCATCCCTGAAATAAAACATCCTAGGCATATGGGAAGAAACAGAGATCTCCACTGGAACTCCCACACCAGCGCGCTCACTAATGGTTCCCACATCACTTAAAAGAATGTATTCTGGGGCCCGAAGTTTCTTGGCATGGTGATATTAAAAATAATATATAAATTTTTTCATGCAAACATAGTTTATCTTGAAATGTGGAATAACACTTAAGAAGGGCCTCAGATTAGAATTCTAAGACCAAGGGTGCGTTAAGAATGTCATGTTTACCCTAGGTGAAAAATAAAATTGTCTGTACTAGGTGCACAAGTGAGGTTTAGTAAGAGAGGATTTTTTGTGATATTATTAATTAAATTATGAATTAATTAATAATTATAACCTAATTTCCCCCTACCCATCACATTTGGTGTGTGCTACACAAAGGATGTGTGCTCCTACTCTCCCCTTTGGACAAAAGATGAAAAATGAGGTGAGTATAAGCAATGAGAAGATCCTGATCTCCATTAATGGTTCCAATCATCATCAGATCATGTAGAAGTTTGATTCAAGTGTCATTTTAGACCCAAATATTTGGGGTTTTATCATCATGGTATGAATTTTGAGTTCTGGTCCCAGTACCCCTCTTTATGATTTTTTCTATTGTTGAAGTGTCCTATTATGATTGTTAGAGATCCCTTCTAGTTTGATTTGTAGGTTTGAAGGGAAACTGTGGTGATTTGGGAGACTCTTAGGTAAATGTCCATCAGAATTACTATCTACACTGTGTATAGTTCAGTGACACACGCTGTGTATTATTCCCATTTGGGGAAGATGACTATTGGGGACAACATGTTATGTATCGGGGTTACATGTCATGTAGTGAACCCATGTCGTTTGACTATAGGACATGGATAGGGTAGCCATGTATCTATACATGGAAATGTAAAAGTAAAAAAACCAAAGTACACATACATAGGGTATTGGACAATGAAATGAAAAAAAAACAAAGACAAGTGTCCATTTAGCATGAAACCATCATGTAGTATGTGATACACAGTTTGCCTGAGGCATGGGTGGTCGGGCTGTGTGGAGGAAGAACATAGTCGAGGACTGGGTGAGACTAGACAGGCTGTGTACGATCAATACAAACTATGCATTCTTATATGGATTTCCAATCCATGTAATCAGAGGACATAACCAGATGGATAGTCAAGTTTACATGTTGTGTGGACCCCATTACACATCATGTACTCCCTTAGGATATTCCCCTTACTTATCTCCTTCTTTGTAACTCGGATTTAGGCTTGTGAGTAGCCAATATTTAGCAGTTTTCCATGTAGAAAATGATGGTGGACTCTGTAGTGTCCCACAAGACATGATGAGGTGAGTGTATATAATTACACATTATTAGTGGTTCTTAACCTTGGGAAATGATTTTTGTGGATCACTAGGTTGACTTTAGGGTCAGTACTCTTCCCTTTTAGTATAGGATGTGAGTCCCCTTAAATCTTTATTCCGGTAGGAAAGTTCTCCCACGTGTAATTAGGATGTGGGTCCCCTATCAGTGGTAGTGTTATGATGTTGGGTATGTTATGTGTGACACACCTTTCTACGATGCTTGACCGATGTTGGAGACCCATGTAGTTCTTAGACAAATGATGGGATTGGTAATCCCCTACGGCATCAGGGTGCTAGTTTCCCTTACCTCTCTATTTTGGTAGAATGGGACTCACCATGTCGCGGGTTAGGGTTCTTTACTCATGGGTTAGTAACTTAGAAGTTGGTACTCCCCTAATGGATGAGGGTACGGGTTCCCCATATTTTTTGTGTAGTTGGAGATAGTGCTCCCCTAGTGTGCCAAGGATCACACCCACTGTACTCATTGCCCAGATAGATTTGGTGCTCCCCTATCATATTGGGGAGTGGGCCCTATATCAATGGAGTTATTATTCCTCTGTCATGTTAGGGAATAGGTCCTCTATATATGACATATATATAGAGTTATTACTCCAATACTGTGCTAAGGAAATGGTCATTTATCCTTGGATTTTTAACTACCCTATCATTTCTAGTGTAGGTCTTTAATACATGTTGTTTTGGTAGAGTTGGTACTCCCCTATTGTACTAGAGAGAAAGTCCTCTATCCCGGGGTCGGTATTCCCCTATCCTAAGAGGGTGAGGGTTACCAATAGTGCTTGATGTGATATACTGGTACTCCCCTGTCTTATCAAGGTATGAGTCTTATCTCTATAGGGTGGTACTCCCCTATTGTGTTGGTTTGGGTCTTCATCTATGGAGTATCACTTTCCTATCATTGGGTGGTAGTGGGTAGTAGGTCCTCCATTGAAGTTGGATTTCCCTAGGATATTGAGTACCATTATGATGAGAAATACCCTCCACAATATAAGTGAGATACCTAGTTATGAGTTAGTTCACCCTCTATGGAACCATGTTTGGGCCACTCCCAATATAAGAGACAGAGGTTTCACAAGCCATTTAGGAGCTAGTAAACCCTCAACTACAGGGAAATGATGGTGTGTTTGTCCCTACATTCTATCTCATTAGAGAATACACAAATAATTCATAGTAATTAGTAGTACTCCCTAAACTATGTTCAGTGGTGAGGGGTGATCCTTTCCACATGGGGTTTTTTTATCTTTCACTGGGTGCAAGGTAGTGTTGATAGGATCTCTAGTGCTAGGCACAAGAGTTGGACCTAGTGAATGTTTCCTGATAGAGTACTTTTTCTCAGAAATAACATTAGGAATGTTAATGTTGTCCCCAATAGAGTGTATCTCTTGTACAAGTGTCAATAAGATGGATAATTTTATGAACTGTGTTCTTTAGGTTTTGAGTAGCCTTTAGAACATCTTGTAGAATCCTATTATTGGCTTTGAGATTATGACATCATGAGACTTGGAGTCTGAGACGAATATATCTTGGTGATTCTAGTAGTCCTTCCAGTGTTGTCATGTGTCAGGGTTAACAACAATTATGGACTAAGCTAGATATTCTTGTATGTATAAACATGGTTTGATATGGATTTATCTCTCAATTGAGTTCCCTCTTTCGAGGTCAATCATGATTTTTCATTTTAGTTTCTCCCTTTTCTTTTGTGATTTTTGGGGAAACTATTGAGTGTTGTTATTCTCACCCCTTCATGAGAATTGACCACATAGGTTGTGTCTTATTTTGACCAAAAACTTTTTTATGGAGTCCCCAAAGGACCTAAGACATGAGAAACTTATAGATCTAGACAAATCTAGGTGTTTATTAGATCTGGGGTGAGGATTTTACCGGTAGTTGCATCTGATAGTAATCCCCTCCTTCTAAGAAGGTTGGATGCTTTTACAGTTTTTGATGGGTGTGTGTTTTTGAATTTTTATTCTCTTAGTACTTCTTTTATACTCTAGTTGGGATAGATGTATGAATGAATATTATTTTACTATTTTCTATATCTTATCATTATTTCATGGAGGTGTTTTTTGTTTTTTGTATATAATTAATTTTGAAAAAGGCATCTCATCTCTATGATATGCCTACTCGGCACTAGTCGCCATCCCCTGGCTATGTGAATGTGGGATTGGGGTGTTGTAGCCTGAGCCCCATCGGTTCGGGTCATGAAACTAGATCATAAGAACATTCATAAAGATTCGTGATATATGTATCATAAAATTTCATCAATAGGGTAATAATCATAAATAATCTTGATAAATAATTATATTGTAGCAACAAACTCTTAGAACTTTTGTAACATTGAATCATAATAACCATGAAATAATTGCATAAAAGAAGATTAAAATAAAATTAAAATAATTAAATTCTTTATATAACAGGTCAATGGCCATTATATACACCTTGAAAAAGAATATTGGTGTATAACATATTATGTGTCTCAAAGAAGGCAACTTGAGAAAAACATTTCCTTACTGATTTGGTTGCTTTAGAACCGCAATCCCTGTGAAAGATAGATCAAAAAATGAATATTTAAATACCCATAAATTTAATTAAAATGATAATATAATACATTATTAGTAATTATATACACCACACATAAGAAATGAGAGGTGAATGTGGCATACATCTCCCATGAATAAATGTGAGACTGGAAATCCCCTTACGACTTGAGTAACTTTGGAATTGTGAGATATGTGAAAGAATAACATCAATTGAAACATTTAGTACAATTAAAAAAATTAAATTCATAATATAACATTTCATATAGAGGCATGTACACCACTTAATAATAATAACTTGTGAATATAGTATATATCTCAAGGAAATAAAAGTGAGATGAGAAGACCCTTACATTATGTACAAACTTTATTAGGTAGTGTTCAAAAATCTTCTATAATAAGGATAGGTTCAATATTAATATACTATAGAACCATATTCTTATATATCATACCATATATAATTCTATAGTTAATTTATATTACCTTTTTATTAACAATTTCATATAAATGTAACCTTTTAGGTAAAAACCGATTTGTTTTTCTTATATATTTTAACATGTTCTTATTGATCTGCTTACATATATATTGATTTAATTATTTAAAAAATGTAAAAAATGAAATAAATATCATATATATTCAGTATAAAAATATTTATAATAATCTAAAAAATAAATAAATATGAAATGGAATACACTGTCGGGGATACGGTAGGCCCTACATGCGGGTGAACGTTGTTTCCAATTTATTCTCTTATTAAAATAATGTAAATGACATACATGTATGTATATATATATTTATATTATCATTCAAGTAGAATTATTATTTCAAATATATTATATATTTTTACTCAACCCATCCTTAATACATTCCATGTAATGTGTGAGTGAATCACACCGCTTTGAGGAGGTAGTAATACAATGTCCAGAAACTAATTTATTATATTCCCAAAAAATGGAATGAATGAGTTTATGTGTTATATAATATATATATAATAATAAATACATAATAAATATCATATATAT
This sequence comes from Viscum album, assembly GCA_963277665.1. Classification (NCBI taxonomy): domain Eukaryota; kingdom Viridiplantae; phylum Streptophyta; class Magnoliopsida; order Santalales; family Viscaceae; genus Viscum; species Viscum album. Next base: position 9,694,179 of record OY728145.1, read on the forward strand.
AATATAAAAACAATAACTCTATCATTATTTTCAACATTGAAACGTGGTATTGTAAGAACAAACGACATCGGTTCGTGAGGCGGTAGTCCACCGTACACATGAACGATGATTGTGTATCCCATTTTATGGAAGTGTGTGTATGTGTAGGTCAAACCCTTAAAATAAAAAATATATCTATATATTTATAATACCTAGGTTATTATATAAAAATGGAATAATATTAATTTAGGGGTGGAAAAATAAATAAAACAAAAGTACTAGTTGAAGGATGTTACATCTTCTTTGGATAATTATTTTTTGGTTTCCACCAAAGGACTAACTTGGATAGATTTATTCCAAAAGTGATGATTCTAGTATGAGATTATTGGTGTTAGGAGATTTTTTGAGCATGTTTTGGAGGATCCAAAGGTCGTTAGAGGTGTGAAAAAGCAAGGGGGTGAGTGCCCTTTTATAGTGGAGGAGGAGTGGCATTACTGTAAATATAAAAAGGTGAACACTATTGGGAGGTCTCCCTTAAATCATGTGCATGAAATAATAGTCTGTAATAAATAAAATGGAGGATATGGTAAAATATGGATATAAATTTTTTTTGATATGTTTCTAGATTATTCAGCCCCATATGATAAAGTATAACCACTAAGTAAACCTATTTTTACCTTAATCATTGTAATCAATTTTAATTACTTTTAATAATAACTTTGGTAAAAAAATTGATCTTACTAGATGTTAAAAATTATTCTGATTCAAAATATAGAATAAATTTTTCAAAATTTTAAACATATAAGTAGTATAAATTAATTTAAATTTAATCCAATACATAGTAAGAGTCAATAAGTTTTTATAGTGAAAATGTACAAATTTTGAAATGGTTTTATATCCAAGTTCTATGTGAAATTGATTCCAATGAACTAAATTTTATTAATATATTTATAATTAATCTTAATATACTTTAAAAACAATTTATAATTTAATTTAACTATATAAACAGATTAGATGAAAATGCATTTTTCAATTAAAATTTATTGGTTTCACTATTCATCAAAAATGAAACTTCTCAGAAAAATAAAAAAAATCATCCAAAGTAAATTTTGATATTCCTATTTCAAAAAATAGGTTTATTATATATAATAAAAAATATAAATTTTTTAAAAATTATATTTAAAACAGGTTCACCATTAAAAGGCAGTAAAATTACTATTTAGAAAACATTCATCTTTTTTATACATAAAATTTTATTTATTATTATCTTATGACAATAATATCTATTGGATGAGTGTCAAAATATTTGATAGAATATATAATATATTAATTTTATTAAAAAAATAATCAAAATTCATTTCTTTAATTTATTGAGATAAAACGTGTTGGTACATAGATAAATAGTTTTCTTAGAAAAACGAATTTATTTATTTTTAAATGGTTCTTACATTAATTTATCAATAATGAATAACCAAAGGATTAATTTTTTATAAATGTGTAAATAATAATTTAGTTAATATTTTTTTTAACTTCTATTCTTATGTCTAGGTGGTTAGTATAGAAATATATTAATATAAATATTAAAAGTACATTGTAGTTTAGTAAAACTTGGCCTTACATATAATGAAATCCACAGAAGGAACATGGATTGGTGTGTAACAAAGGAAAACAGAGTGTACCACAAGATAATATAAGTGTTTCATGTAGATAAATATTAACATAGTGTTGCATTAAACTTGATACAAACTTAGTGATTTCATATAACACAAGCTATATGTAGTGTTCCATGAAATGATGAATATTAAAAAGATTATTTTAATTCGACAAAAATATTGCAAAAAAATTGTGGGTGTTACATTATACCTCCATTAAAATGAATTTATCCCTTTAAATTCATCTATATTTTTAAAGTTTAGTAACTTAATGTTCTTTTCTTATAAACCCAAACTGTAAAAATGAATAATAAAACATTATTTTAAAAAATAATTTTTGGAAACATAATGGCTACCCAGATTAACACATAACTATGATTCCACATAAGTAATGATTTGGACATGGGATAAAAGAATAAACAGTTATTGATAGTGATAAAGATACCTGATCAAAAGGATGTTGATGATCTAGATAAAGTTAACAATCACAAAAATATAATACAATGTGGCATGAAGAGGTCATTGATACCACAAAAAAATATGATAATAGGGTAACATTTTATTTCATGGTCATTTTTATAAAATCGAATAATTTTCATGAGAAGATATACATACTTAATTTCATTCCATAAGAATAATCTCACTATTTGGTTATGCCTGGATCAAATCCTACGTCATCTCTTAATCCAAGAAAAAAGGTGAATTTTTTATGAATAAATAACTAATTTATCATATGATCCATAAATTAAGTGATAATTTATTTTCTCTTTCTTAAAAAATATTATCTCATGTTATCATTATTCAGAAATCCTCATGTGGAGAGATAATAGTTTAGTCACTAAAACCTCATCATATGTTTAACTTAAACCATTCAATAAATGGTTATACATAAAACACTTTTGAAATACGAAATCCCACAACATTAGAAATAAGGTCACTAAATTTCTCAAAATTAGTTCAATGTTGATCCACCATATAACATAATGTATCTCTTGTTTTTAAAATACCAAACATGTTAATACCTTAATAATATATTCTCTTGTAACATAGTAATAAAATGAATTACCATAAATTCCTTTGGAAAACATGAATGCTTCATTATTCCAATGATTAATAGATATATTCCTTAAATTCAAAAATACTGTAAACTCCATCCAGGATAGAATCATCCACTTTTTCAAAAAATTAGTTATCAGTTCTGAGGACATAAATACTATCCAATCTACATTATCCAAACAATCATATCTTTATCCAAGATAAACACAATTTCATCAACATCTATAAAACATTAACAATTTTCGTCCCTTGATCACAATATCACCTTTCCAATAAATCAAATTTATAGGACATCAACACCATTCTTTATATTTTTTAAAACCCTTAGTGAATATATACTTCATGATCTATATAACATAATTCTTGAATTCCAATACATGTTCACTTTAATCATCCAAACTTATTATTAAACCATTATATAGTCTTCGTCATCTTATTCTATAGTACCCCTTCCCTAGAATATGAAATATGAATCGTTTCTTAAGGTTAATCAATCTCAATTTAACCATGCTTATTACATTTAATGTAAAAAATATCGTTAAAACACACCATTCCTTTCACATTCCATTCATAGTCTCTTTATCTCTCATAGTATGACAAATAGTTGTGCCAACTTACTAATTGTTTACATGATATTTCCACATAGAACCTTGATTTTATCAATTACCATACTTTCCACATCTGAAAAATTCAATGTTAACCTAGTTACTTCTTGTTCCCACTATTGGATAAGACCATAAAGCATAATATGAGAAACATAGATTATAAAATAAAACCAAATAGTCAATAAAAATTACTTTTAGGATACCTAAATCATTACAACTTATTTTAAATCTATGAATACATAGGATTATACTTAGAGAATACCCCTGAAATATCCTTCGAAATATCACTAGGGAACTCACTAATGTTTTATTGTCCTAGTTTCCAATGGTTGACTAAACCATTCCTTTAGTACATACTAGAGAGACCCATTATTACATTACATGGATATTACATCATTTTAGATGAATATTTATCAAATTACCAATGTACATGCTTGAAGACCATGATATTTTAGTATATTTGGAAACGTAGAACACAGTCTTCTAACTTGGTCAAAGACCATAAATGTTTCCCACAATTATCTTTCCCATTGGTCTTATAATTAAAACCTTCCTTCATAACCTGATAAAATAAAAAATTAAGAAAGGATGGGCTCATATGATTAGTAAGGGTAAATAGAGGAGATATGTAATCATAAATTTAGAATAAGGGTATGAGAACATGAAAATAACCTTTCATGATTATACCATGAATATCAAAGATCATATACATGAGTTACATCATAATGATTGGTAGTTCATAATAAATAAATCATAATGTAATCAAGAGAACAATCCATGAGAGAATATCATAGTAATAGGACATATAATTCGTGGTATACACATCAATTTATAACATCATGAACATGTGTAAATAGAAATAGGTTCACTCATTCAGTTAAGGACATGAAATTAGGAACTCACATAAACTTATGTACATGTATCTTGGTCTACACATAATATTGTTAACATGTAATCAGGTTCACACGTAATATTGTGAATATATAACTAGGTTCATGCAAAAAACATATGGACATGCAACCAGGTCCTTGCATAATATTGTGAACATATAATCAGGTTCACACATAAAATTCTGAACATGTAATCAGGTTCACACATAAAATTATGGGCATGAAACTAGGTCCATGCATAACATTGTGAACATGTAATCAGGTTAACACATAACATTTTGAACATGTAATTAGGTTCACACATAAACAAAAGGACATGCCACTAGGTCCTTGAATAACATTTTAAACATGTAATAAGGTTCACTCATCACATTTTGAACATGTAATAAGGTTCACACTTAACATTGTGAACATGTAATCAAGTTCATGCATAACATATATACTCATGAGTCATCAATCGTTATCTAATGCATTTTAGGGAGATATAGGTCCCAGTTGGAACATAATTGAATCACAAATACATGTTCCACAAGATAATAAAGTAGTCACCATTTCACAACCCATGAAATGAAATGGGTGTCATTAAAATTTCACCATATCATAACATATAGAAAATAAATAGGTTTCATATTCATTTCATCATAACATAACCCATTAAAAGAATTAAGTTTTTTAAGTTTTTTTATGGTACACCCCATAGAAGAGAAATGAGTTCATAAATAAATTTTCATCAAAACAATTAAATAATTCAATTAATGAATAAGAATGGTGTCCTTGGATTGTATGCACATTAAATCATAAAAAAATCATGTGATTTCATCTTAGATAGAGAAGTATTTTGAATTTTTACTTGAATCATTTCCTAAGAAATATAACCTTTGTTTAAAAATAATGAAACATTTCTAAAATTATTTTCTTTGAAAACTTCATTGAAAAAATATATAGGAATATTTAAAAATGGTTTCAAATATTTCTTGAGGAAAATTTAATTTTCGATTTAAAAAAACTTTTTAAAAATAAAAAATTTGAAAAACATTTTCATTTTAAACAAACATGAAAAATTATGTAGGTAGAGTTGAATTTTTTTTTAAATAAAACACATTGAATTTTTTTTATTTAAAAATATATTTGAGAAATTATAATGGAATATTTGGAAATAATTTGAATAATTTTCATTGAAAATTATCTTAAAATATAATTGAAAATCACTTTTTAATTTTTTTAGAAAACATGGATTTGAGAGAAAATGTTTTTTTGACTGAAGAGATAAATAAAGTCATATTATCATAAATTTTTTTAGTTATCTAAAGTAATAAAGGGTGGAATAATTGTAAAATTAATTGGATATAACATTAATAACCATATAATAATAAAATTAATGAGAATTCTTGAGAGGTGGATTATAATATTTTACCAATAAGAGCATAATTGTGAACAATATCAATAAATGATGAGATTTTAATAATAAAATATTACCACATAGATAAATTTTAATCCTAATCCCCTAGAATGAATAAAATTAAATGAATATTAAAATATAATTAAAATAATTATATTCTTTATATGACATATAAAATGGAATTATATTCTCATTTTAAGAAAATATAGTTTCATAACATAATATGCATCACAAAGAAGGAAAATTGAGACCAAATTTCGTTACTAATTGGGTAGCTTTGGAATCATAAATCCCTTGAAAAAGAGATCATAAAATAGATATGGGAATATTGATAAATTTAAGGATAATAATAATATAATACATTCATGGAATGTATATACACCACAAAAATGAAACAAGTGGTGAATGTGGCATAAGTATCGTAGAAATAAAAGTGTGACTAGAAATACCCTTATGACTTGAGTAACATTGGATTGTGAGACACATGAAATAATAAAATTGATTAAAACTTTAAATATAATTAAATAAATTAAATTCATGATATAACTTTTCATAGGAAGTATTTACACCAGACAATAATAATAAGTGGTGAATATAGGACATGTCTTACAGAAATAAAACTAAGATGAGAAGTCTCTTACCTTATGTGTTGACTTTATTCATACATGTTCAAACCTACGGTGTAATAAGAATAATTTTATTATACATATAACAAATAACTATATTCTTATATATCATACCATATATTATTTTATTATGAATTTATATTTCAAATTTATTAATAATTTCATGTTAAACTTATGTTTCAGGTAATTACCAATTCCTTTTTCATATATGTTTGATATTTTATCCTTGATCCTCTTACATAAATGATGATTTAATTATTTAAAGAATGTAAAACATGATATAAATATAAAATATATTCATTATATAAGTATTTTTAATAATATATAAAATATATAAATATGAAATGGAATACACCGTTCATGGAGACTGTAGGTCATACGTAAGCATGAACTATATTTCAATTATCTTATCATATTAAAATAATGAAAGTAAATGAAATATATGTATATATATAATATAATTATAGTAAAAGTATTATTTTATATACATCATATAAGTTTACTAAACCCATCCATAATGCATTCCATGAAAATTATAAATGAATCACACCGCTTTGAGTGATGGTAGCCCACACGTCCATAAATGAAGTTATCATATTCCCCAAAAATAGAAGGAATGAATTTATGTGTTTTATAACAATTAAATAACACTAAATAAATTGTAAATATTATATATATCATATAAAAAACTAATTCCATTTTTTTACCAACCTTAAAAGGTAGTAATGGAAGAACTGATGACATCGGTTCATGAGGTGGAAGTTCATCGTACACACGAATGATGATTGTGTATTCCAATTGATGAAAGTGTATATAGGTTTTGGTAAAAACATTAAAAATAAAAAAATATCATTATATTTAAGATACTGAAGTTATTACATAATAATTAAATAATATTATTTGATTTCATGGATAATGAAATAAATCAAAAGTGCTTGTTGAAGGATGTTACCTCTTCTTTGGGTAATTCATTTTGGTTTTCACCATAGGAATAACATGCATTATATTTAGAATAAATTAGATATTATAATATTATAGGAGGTAATTTTGAGGTTTTTTTGGAAGGGTATGTATTATCTAAATGGAATTATATGTGTGAATAATTTATGGTAGTGATTTCCCATTTATAGTGGATGAGGATTGTCATTCTTGTAAATATAAAGGGTAAACAATATCGGGAGGTATCCCTAATATCATGTATATTAAATAATGGTACATTTTATATAATTTGGTGGATATGGTCTAAATATGTCCATGAAATTATTTGTACATATGTCTAGTTTATTTTTTCCCTTATGTTAATGTTTAACCACTAATTAAACTCATTTTTACCTTAATCACTATAATTAATTTTATTTACATTCAACAATATTTTTTTGTAAAAAACTAAGTTGAAGATAATTGACATTATAAATTACAATGATTATAAATATGGAATAATATTTTCCAAATTATAAAAAAATAAGTTGGAGAAATTAATTTAAAATTAATCCCACATAGGGGATGAGACAGTGAGGTTTAAAGTGAAAATGGTCAAAAGTGTGTAATGTTTCTATATCCGACTTCAATGTGAAATTGATTAAAATTACCTATTTTTCTAAATATATATAAAAGATATAATTATACTTTAAACCCAATTTTAAATATATTTTAACTATATAAATAAATTAGTTGAAAATGTAGTTTTCTGTTAAAATTCAATGTTTTCCACTATTCATCAAAAAATGATACTTTTTAGAAAAATAGAAGAAATTCTACCAAAGTAAATTTTTATATTCCTTTTTCAAAAATTATTTTTATTATAAAAAATAAAAATTATAAAAGTTTTAACATTTATATTTAATATAGTTGATCCATTAAAATATGGTAAGATTACCATTTAGAAAAAAATACAAGTCTTTATTCCTATAATTGGATTTATTCGTATATTATGCCAATAAAATAGATTGGATGAGTTTCAATATATTTTACTTAATATAAAATATATAAATTTTATCTAAATCATTGATCAAAAGGGGTTTTTTAATTTATTGTGATCAAGATGTTTGTACATAGAGAATAATTTCTTAGAAAGGGAATTGTTTTTATTTTCATATAGTTTTCATTTTCATTTAAAACTAATTGATAACGAATGATTAATTTTATATTAATTTATAAATTATATTTTTTAATATTATTTGTAACTTTTATTTCAATGCTCTAGTGGTGACTGTAGTAATATTTTAATCATAATATTAATTGTATATTGTAGTTTGGTTAAACTCTACCTTGCGTGTAACACAAGATATTGAAGGAATTCATAATTTTGTGTAACACAAGACAAACCTAGTGTAATTCAAGATCATATTTTTTTTCATATAGTGAAAACTTAACATGGATTTTCATGAAACACAATCCAAACATAGTGCTTTATTATAACACATGTTATATTTAATGTTGTATAAAATGTATAATATTTAAAATAATAAATTAAATTGAAATAAATACCTCAAAAAATATCATAATGTTACATAATATTTATCTACTAAATATATTATTTATGAATAATTTCATACTAACCAGGACATCACATAGGCCAGTGGTAGACACTAAATCCTTTTTATCCTGTGGTTGTGGGTTCAAGTTCCCTCACCTTGTCAGATGTGATGGATTGTCAACAAGAACATAGGGTGTCCTTTTTCTAAAACTATATTTACATAGTTACAATAATATTCCAAAACATTTTATGAACATAATAAAAATAACATTGCTCATTAAATAACTTAGTAACCACTAATGTTTTCTATACAAATTATTTTCTACACAAAATAAAATAACCATAATTAAATATTATTACCTTAATATCAATGATAGGATAAACCCTATAAGTTACCTATTACATTATAATTGTATCCAAAAAATATTAAGGCATTCTACCTATAATAAATTTTCATTTTACTAAACCCCATACTAAACCCAAGGGTTATATTACCATAAATTTCTCCAAAAATAGTCTTAATCATCATAGGATTCTATAACTTAAAACCTCAAAAGGGGTTATTATTTATATAAACTTATGGTGATTCTTATAGTTATCAACCTACGAAAATTTATGTTCAGCATAGTCCCTCCATGATTATTGTTACAACTCAGACATTTTGAAAAGTATTTCTTAATAAATTAAATATTTTTGATATCATGTGCTATACATAACAGTGAGTTTAGATTCTCTTAAATGAAACACTGAGTTTATATTTCATTAAAAATGTCACATAATGTATCTTTTATTACCCACAAAATCGAGTTTAAATGAAATGCGACTTATTATTAATATATTATTATCTAATATGATAGTTGTCACTAGGCCGTTAAAATAGAGGTTATGTATAGGTTTAACAAAATTATGAAAATATAAGGTTCAAAAATGTATATAAAATTAATTTTTTAGCGACCAATTAATTAAAAATGAAAATAAAAACTATTTGAAAATAAATGAGATATTTTTCTACAAAACTATGTTTATGTGCAAAAAATGTGTTTTACATCAATACATTAAAAAATAACTTTTGGTTAACAATTTTAATGGAATTTTATATTATATATTCAATCAAAGTTTTAATAGTCATCTTATGTGTTTTATAAATAATAAAAAATAATAAATCAAATTTTACACATAAAAACTTTATTTAAAAAAACATTTTTACCCCGTTTTCAAAATTATTTTAAAACTAAATTTTGAAACTTTTAGAAGAATTATTTTATGAAATAATGTTCATTTTTTATATAATAATTTTAAAAAATTATCTTAGGGTGAAATTTTAAGAACTTCCTAAGATAATAAATTTTTCGATGAATATTGGAAAACACTTGTTTTCTTAAGAATTATCATTTATTTTAAATATTTTAAAAACATAAAAGTTGTTTTAAGATGGTTTTAAAAGATAAATTAATTATATTATATATAATAATAATAAAATTTAGGTCATTAGATTCATTTTAATATTGATTTGTTATAAAAAAAACTTTTTAAACATTTCAACATTATCTCTTTGAAAACCCGCTTTCTTGGTGCATCTAAGAGATTAATTTTAAATTGATTATTTTCACTTACATAAACTGAATTTTAAAAAATGGATTAAATATTTTTAATTAAAAATATTTTTATATCTAATATGTTCAACTTATTTTGTAACCATAATTAATAGTAAAAATAGTAAAAATTAATTATATCGGTTAAGATAACAATGGGTTTATCGAGGTTAAACTAAGAATATAACATTTAAAAATTACACAAAGCTTTAGAATACCCATATTATGGACATTATATGACCTTATCTCTTATATGTTCTATAATATCCATTTTTGGTTCCTTTTGGCATGTGAAAAATTTTGGTGCACCTTTTCTTTTCAAACATTACATGTGTGCCACTCACCTCACTTATAAAAGGCCACCCCTTATCCTCTCATATTCACACATAAAAGACCCATTGGTTTGGAAAATTCCTAAAAAAATCACTTATTTACTCCATTTATGTCATCTTATATGCCTTAATTTTTTTATGAGGGAAACCTATGAATATTTTGGTGAAAACCAAAATAAGTTTTCAGAAGAATAGGTAATGTTCCTAATCAAGCATTTTATTTTATTTCTTTATCCACCTCCATAAATTCTTATTAAACCATTAAGACATAATAACCAAATAATATTCCATATAATGATATGTTATTATACTAATTAATAACATAAATAATTCTCATACTCCATCAAATAGTTTATGAAATTTTCATTTGTATGTATTGTGGACTACCACCTTATGAACCAATGTTATTCGTTTCCCATCAGCACCTCTCACAACTAGATATAATGAATTATTTATTGTTTATATATGATAATTATTATATTTTTATATTTATTTAATAAATATATAACTTGTTTCCTCTTACATTCTATTCTATTAGAATACCATAACATCGTTCGTTTGTACGGTGGACTACCACCTCCCAAAGAAATGGTATTTTTTTAAGGTTTATATAGAAGGTAATAAGGATGGGTTTAATTAAAATGTGTGATATATATGTCATAAAAATTATTCTTTATATTTAATATATTTTTTATTTTTATTTCTTTCTTTCCATCATTAAACAATGATCACGCATACATTCAACCTACCATCTCCATGAACAATGAATTTCATTTTTTATCTCTAACTTTTACGGATAACACTAAATATATGTATGATAAATATATTATTTATTTATATCATAGTTAAAATTATAGATACAATGGAATTATGATCAAACTAAGAGTACAAAAAAATTATTGGTATTTAAATATCCATTTTATGATATCTATTTCACATGGATTATGATTCGAATGTTTCTAAAGTGGTAAGTGATTTTTTCCCAATTTTCCTTATTTAAGACATATGTTTACGAGGTTTATATACAAACCTTTTGAAATTTAATATCATTAATTTATTTATTCCCATGATATTTTAATATTCATTTAATGTTATTATTTTATGGGGATTATGATTCAAAGTTAACAAAGTGGTAAGTGTTTTATGATACAAGAACATCATTTTTTTTTCGAGATTTCCCATGATTATGCTTCAAATGATAAAATATTATAATATATCACTCAAAACACATGTATTTTATTATAATTCATTTATTTCTGGAGAATAAATTATTGAACAATATTTTATTCTCTTTACATACTCATGATTTTACAATTTTTTTAATAAATATCATATTTATTTATCTCCTTGGTCAGAAACCCTTTTTTAAAAAATATTTTTAAAATCTGTTTTAAAAAATGTTTTCAAATTTATTAAAATGATTTATTAAATACATTTTTATCCATGTTTTAAATTTCACAAAAAATTTTAATGGAATCTTCGTGTCGTTTCTCAAAAAATACCACTTTGGATTTTATAAAAAATGTGAAAGGAATATTTATTTTAACATGTATGACATGAATATAATTTATTTACATAGTGAAAATAAATCTTGTTAAATGATCATTTATATTTTATCAAGGTTATTTTAAAATAAAAAGTAATTTTAAATTGTTTTACATTATAAAAATTCATTTTCAAACTTGAAAGGATATTTTCCTAGATTAATGTTTTAAATGATTTTATAGTTTCACTAATAATTTTACATGGTTATTTTTAATGAAAATGATTTTGAAAAGGTTTTGTGTTTTAAAAAGTTTTTTTTGAATTGGAAAGGATATATTCCTCGTAAAATGACTCATACGATCATTCAAAAGTATTTTACATCTTAGATTAAATCCTTTTAGGTTACTTATGATTTAGTGGGTAATATTTTTAATGATACCATCCTTGTTATTTATTTGGATGGTTAATATTTAGGTTTATGAAATTTTTATGAAACCCATTTATTTTTAATGGGTTATGCTATGGAGAATTGATGAAATATTTATGAATTTTTTTTCTTTACATCAGCTATGATGTGATGATATGATGAATGTTTTATGATGATTTGGAACACAAAAGTAAGGTTTTCATAATAATATGGGTGGGAACTACATCACTCATAATTGAATTTTATAAATCATTATAGCTCATGAGATAATGGTGGGAAACAATTCTATGATCTTTATCCAATATGGGAAACAAGTGCATCCTGATCCACTATAAGAAAGAGGTATATCATGATCCACTATGGGAAACAGGTGAATCCTGATCCACAATGGTAAATTGGTGATAATTCATGATCCACTAAGTTGATGGTCTTGGTAGTTAACCATGAAATGTGAAATGTTTTCTATATTTATGATGGTTCCACACATTTATGACATGATCGTATGGTTCATGGTTGATTTATGATTATTTCTCACTCTTATGGCCCATTTTTTCAGAAATGGTAATTTTTTATGCTATGACTCATGATTATGGTCTTTTAAAGGATGGCTATAAAGTTTATATGTTATTTCCATGATCTCATACCCTTAATCTAATCTTATGCTTTCATATGATCATAAATTTATAGCCCTTATTTTTTACCTTACTGAGAATACTATCTCACTCATTCTTATTTTTCCTTCCCCAAGTTATGAAGAAACTTTTTGGTAGGGTATACCTAAGAGGATTACAATAAGATAAGATATTTATGTGATATACTAAATACATTTCATGAAATAATATGATTTGGTTTTTATTATCCAATAAAACTAAACTATTATGGTCATAAATCATGTGTTTATGAAATTTATTAAATATTAATCTAAAAAGATGTGATATTTATTTATGCAAATTTTTGGCCATTAATATTTCCATTAGATGAATTTTTTAGTTAAAATTTTGAAATTATTATTATATAAAAATTAGTGAGATCCATAGGCTTATTTATAAAGATATTTCTAGTGATATGTATAAGGATAATTCATAGGATGAGTCAAAGTATAGAAAAATGCCCTATAATTTTGGTGATTGTTAGAGGAATAGGTTTAAAAAAATTCCTTTTTTTGATACTAAATGTGCATGTAGATCTATCATAGAGTTACCTAGGGTTAATAACATAGATACGTGTTAATTGTGAAATACTCAATCATCACCTAGTAAAAGACAATGGGTCTTACTACATATCAGGGTTGACACTCCCATGGGATTTTCTTTGGATGTTAAAAAAATATTTATGAACCATAATGAAGGATATGAATAGAGGATATACATGAATAACCTTTTTTAAATATATGGTCCCATAAATCGAATACATTGTGTCCTTATTTAGACATCCTATAGGTGATTTTTCATGATAATGTTGTCTCCCACTATGAATATTGTAACTCACACTATGATTTTTGGTTTTATTCATTCATAAGAACCAGAAGGATATATATCAATGCTTAATGTGATAAAAATGTGTTTTTGAGAAACCAAATAAGATAGTGACTGGAGTGAAGGATGTTGTGATCATTTTTAATCAGTTATCACGATACAAGATTTACAAATTGAACCTCAATCAACTATTGGGAACCCCAAATATGATAATGAAAGAGTTTAATGAGATATCAGGTAGTGGATACCTTGGGGGAAATAAGATTCAATTTACTATATTTCATGAATGTGGTAAGAATAACTCTAAGTAATGTATCATAGGAATGATAATAATAATTATGTGTGGAGAGTAAGGACATAGTGTAAGTGACTTTTGAGGAAAAATGAAAATTTTCAATTAACGTAATAGATAGGAATATTGGTCTCTCTAAGTCATTAAAAATGGATGAATTTTTTAACCATGTAACATATGAGCATTATGAAAATCAATGTCATAGTAGGAATCCTCAAGAAGTTGATCAATAAAATTGTACAATTAAATTTGTTTTTGTTGTTTATGAGGAGAATAAAAATGATATATGAATGGAAGTAGGTATTAAGGAATTAGACGATAAATCATAGTTAATGGTTTAATAATGAGGTAGAATTATTTAATTGTTTATGTATTTGAATTCAAGATTTATATTGTATGAATAAGGAAATAAGGATTATTCTGTATTAGTTTTTCATTAAGGATTATTAAGATTATGATTAATGGTACATATGACATAGAAAATTTATTTAAAGTAAATGTGATATTTTATGAAAAAAACATAATTAAAGGAAATATAACCCTTAATATGTTCTTGTTGTTGAAATATTAATATTGTAATAAATATATGATTTATATAGATAAAGTAAATTGGATAAAACCGATCACCTTCGAAAAGTGTAATTATTTGTGGAAAAGGTATTCTAAGTTATCATTAATGGAGTTTAAAACATTATTTGATTTATGGAATATATTAAATAATATATGGTTTTATTTGAGGAAGGACGAAGTATGTATGTTTCATTCTGTTTTTATGGTAATTCTAGATATTACGATGATATAAGAAAATATATGATTGTGTAATTCAAATATTTTCATGTCATAATTTAGAGATAATTTATAATATTTAAGTAAGTAAAGTTATGTTGATTTTGAAATTTTGGGACCTTATTTCGGGATCATTGGATTTTAACATTTTTTTATACATATAGGAGCCTTAATGTTAACTATTCATGTAATGTATTAAGTTATACTTTGTATTTTATTGGATATCTTGTTCTAACAATTATATATTTTTTATAATAACTAATGAAATATGGAATGGATTATCATTTTTTATTGATCTTATGATCCCTTATAACTTTTGGTATTAAAAGTTCATATTCATTTCTTAAATTAAGAGCTGATGTTTAAATTAATAAAATAAAAACCAATGATTGAAGCTGTTCTTACCATATAATGGAATTCTTAGACCTAGGAATATAATTCCCATAAACATTATTTATTATATCAAGATAGTTACCTATCGATTGGTTCTTCCATTGATCCTATCACTTTTCCATGATTTGTTTTATGTATCTCTCCTGACTAAGTACATACTTGATCCTTCACATGAACTGAGCTAATAATTCATACTACTTGAAAATGATATTTCTTATGTGGAAAAATCAATTGAGAATAGGGATTTTACAAACAATGTTCAATGAAATGATACCACTGACCTGATAAATGTTTTATAAAAAAACCACCAGCTTGAGGATGCTACATGCGAACCTAAGGATGAAATGTTTAGTAACCCCGTTTATTTTTCATGGGTTATTATATGGTTAATTAATGAAACTTTAATGAAACCATTTTTTACACGAGTTATAATGTGATGATAGGATTAATGATTTGTGATATTTTGGCACACATAAGTCTGTATTTCATTATGATATGGGTGGTAACTATATCTCTATACAATTCATTGGGTAAATCTTTGTATCTCATGATATAATTATAGGAAAAAATGATGTGATTGATCCACTATGGGAAACATGTGCATCCTAATCCACCATGGGAAATATGTGTGTCCTGGTCCACTATTGGAAATAGGAGCATCCTAATCCACAATGAGAAATATGTGATAAGTCCTAATCCACCATGTTGATGTTTGTGGTAGTTAATCATAACATATGAAATGTTTTTCAATATTTATGATGGTTACACACTTTTATGACATGAGATTATGGCTAATGATTGATTTATGATTATTTCCCACTCTTATGGACCATGATCTCTATAATGATAATGTTTTATGTCATATCTAATGATTATGATCTATGAAAGGTTGGTTATAAACTTCATAAGTTATGATCATGATCACATACACATTTTATATTTTTATTCTTTCATGTGATCATATATTGATATCTCTTATATTTACCCTTACTGAGCATATAATATCACCCTTTCTTATGTTTCATTCTAATTTTTATAAATAAATGCTTATATAGGGTATGCCTAAGAGGAGTTTTATGTGAGAATATATTTATAGGATATTATAAAGATCTTTCATGAAATAAAAATATTAAGATTATAGTCTCCAAATAAAATAAAATATTATGGTCATGAAGAATGTTTTTATGAAATATATTGAATATTCATTTAATAAGATATATTATTTTGTATGAAAGGATTTTTTTCATTACTATTTCCATATATTGAAGTCCTCCATGGTGGTTTCTAAATAATTATTTAATTACAAAAAATATCCATTGAGAGTGTCAAAGTAGGTGTGAAACAAGGCTCGTTGTGGTTAAACAGGTGGTGATTGATTCAAAGACCAATAAACCCTTTTAAGTGTTAATAAATCTGGGTAAAACTACTTCATATCCATATAAACATTAATATATATATTGGTATGTAATTTCTTATAAACCACTTGCTCTAAAATTCACCAAACTTCTAGTATATTTTACTACATATGGAAAAATTATTATACATGCGCATAGGGTTCTCTCTAAATTATTCTAGTCCTAAAACATAACAGTAAATATAAATTTATCTGATACCAACTATAGATACCCAATACTTTTACACATATTATTACATTATTTTTGACAAGAAAATCTATTAATTATAGTCCAATGAACATTAGGCCTAGTTTCATTAAATGTCCAGTATCATGATACATAAAATTGAAGATAAAATAAAACTTATTTATTTTATTTTCTATAATGAGATCCTAAAAACTTTAAATATCCTAAAACTATATAGTATGAAATATGGAATACATTAAATGAATGGAAAAGATAAAAACATTTAAGGGAATAAATATGATAAGGGAAAAACATGCGAGCCTTGAGTGTACTATGATATTATAATAGATAAATTATATGTGTAATAAAATTAGAGAATAAAATAAAGGGTATGTTAAAATAAGATCATGGAAATATAGAAATGTTGAAACAAAATAAATCATGAAATAATCATAACTCAATACTAACCAATTAGTTTACATCACATGGTAGACATTTTCTCATAATGGATTTCATTCACTCCATTATCTCATATATGATGTCCTATGATGCTAAAACATTTACCCAATGCATTCAATAGATATAAAAATCTAGGCCCACCCGTAACATTTAATTCATGTACATGGATATTTTTTATATATATAATTTCAATCATAAGGTATAACATAAGATTTTACCTTGAAAAGAAAGTGGGTTTCATAATCATACCTCACATCACAATCAAAGGAAATTTCATAATGGAGGCATTTGAGAAATAAGAATATGGTATGCATTACCCCATCAATGTAATTGAGAGTGAGAAAGGTATAAATTCAAGATATATATATATATATATATGTGTGTTTCTGTTTTTTAAGCATTACATAACATTAAATTTTATTTTCTTTGATGAAAAAAATACTTTTAAAAATTTTAAAAACATTCTAGAGGAAAATAAACTTTCCACTTTAAATTTCTATTTTCAAAAACTAAAATTCCCAAAATATTATAGAAATAATTTTCCTGATAATATCCATGGAAATAAATAAATTAATATTTATATATAATAATAAGAATTACATTGGTTAATTCCATACATTTCATTTAAGTTAAAAAACTTTCCTTTCACATTTTGTATGAAAATAAAAAATGTTCCTTATTCAAAAACATATAGGAATATTTATTTTAAACCATTTATTTAAGATAAAACATGATAAAAAATTAAATTAATAGACAACTTTAGAATATTAAAAACACTATTTAAAATATTCTTAGACAGCATGGATTTTGAAGGAAAAGGATTTTCAACTGAATTGAGAAATGAAGTCAATTTTTCTTAAATTTTTTTTCTAAATCATGTTAAGTCCCTAAGTGAGGAAAATTGTAATATTACAAATAAAATTATGAATAACCATAGGATAAGTATATTAAGGTCTTTTATTAGTCAATGTTAAAATAATTTACTAAAATGTAAATTCAAGCATATAAAAACTTCCTAATTAAGATGAGAATGAAACATAAATCCTTACCACTTTCAAAACTTTTGAATAATTATTCCTACAACGACCTGAACTTTTTAATAATATTTTTTTCTAAATTTTTGTTTTATTTTATTTTATACTCAACAAAACTATATCCTTTAATTAATGAAGTGTGTATAATTAAAATGATATAGTTTTTTTTCGACCGTTATATGATTGTTGGTCAATATGATTGATGGAAAATAAACTCTTAACAATATGATTACTATTTATAAATACAAGTGATCTTGGTTAATTAATACAAAAATAATAATTTATGGCCTCATTTAGTAGATTCAGGCTGTATGAAGCCCATATGTCAGAGCTTGGGAAGGAGGTAGTATCTCGGGGCTTTGCACTAGACCAAGCCCAAGCTAAGCTTCAACATGTGAAGCTTGAATGCAATCTCCTTAGGGAGAAGTTCAAGCTGATAGAAATCACCACTCGGGAAATTTTTTTCGAACCACCCCAATATTCTATCACTACAGCAGACCTTACAGTTAGTTCCTATGCAGGTGTTATAAGGGTCTATATAAAAAGGCCTAAGATACTTTTTGTAATTCATTGGTATATATAAAATTTTTATTTCTTATTATAGAAAAGTTGGTGAATTTCAAATATCTAGATAAATGTAGGATGAATTTATAGTTCCATATTACTAATAAATTTTGGAAAAAGTGTATTTTAAAATATTTATGTAAACATTAAATAATTAATAATTTAAAAGGATTTTCAAAAAATGGTCTTCTACAGTTGTGACCAGTAAGAAATTTAGAGTCTAATAAGATCAACTTAATTTTTTAGTGAATAGTAAAGTATGAATAGTAATATACCCTTATTAATAGTAATATATGCTATGAGGTGTCCCAAGTGGCCAATACTATGTGAAAATACCATAGGCAAGCCCTTGGTTTTGCAAATACCACCGATGAGGAGTCCCTTGGAAATTAATAATTTATTCCCTCAATTTTCTTATAAATACCAAGCCATTCCCTCATTCATTTCATACCAAAATCTTCCTCAACGAAGTTCTAGTATTTTTAACTCCCTAGGAGTCCTCCCAAGGTTCCCTCAAGCCCCCAAGGTCCCAACCACCAAGCTTTCAAAGTTACTCTTCACGGTAAGGGGTCCTTTCACCCACTTCTTTAAATTCATGACTACCTTTATGCTATAAATTCTAGTTTAAATTTTATTATATGGGGGTATGTTCTTATATATCATTCTTATAGTCCATTTAATTTCGAAATGATGAGAGACCCTTTCGTCTCTCGTCAATTTATTTTATGAAATTTTAAGTGGCACCGTTAGGATGCCGAATTTTCATAAAAGAAATCACATCTTATCTTTTCTTATATATCATTCTTATAGAGATCCAATGCATTGGGTAAATAATTAATCTCAATAGATGAAAAGTTTCACGATACATAGGTGAATAACCTCGGTAATATTTTTATGACACCTTGGGGATGAACCTTGGTGATATGTTAATGAATGTCTAAATTAAATGTTGTAGCTACATATTAATGTTACGATTCATGTTCTTTTTATTATGATATGTCTCCTTTTCCATTTCTCATGTCTTTATGTCTTTTTACCAAGTTCTTATTGATATCAAAAGTAAACTGTTTCACTTGCTTCCCTTACTGGGACATCTGCTCACCCTTTCCTCTGATGTATGTATCCAGGTTATGAGATGGAATAATTGTACTTAGGAAGAACTTATTATGAATACATAAAATTATATTAGAATAATATTTTATGTTTTCATGTTTTATGTTCCTGATTTCCAAGACACTAGACCTTAAAGATCCTCTGTTTGTAAAATGTAATGAAAAGTTATGTAATAAAAAGGTTGGATTCCATAGTTATTATCAAAGGATAATTGAGTTATTTATGGAAATTAGGCTAGGAAAACATTAGGAAGAACCCTATAGAAAAGTTTAAATATAAGAAAACTTCCTGGTATTTTGGTGAGTTTTGAGTAAGTGGTTTATCAAGAAAATACATCCCTGTATGAATACGAGCAGGTAGAGGCGGCTCTGGAACAGAAGTACATAGGAGTGAAAACTCTGAAAAGGAGTTTTGGGCTTGACCTGGGGTATCCTCGTACTTAAAAATGTGCCTTGATTCACTCTAGGTTATGAAACTTCTGGGAGATATGTTTGGTTAATCATAATATTTTATGAATCATTATGAAGGATTTATAGAGAAATGTAATTGTTTAAGCATGAAGTTTTAAAGACATAAAATAATTTATAGTTAAAATATACGTAAATGAATTAAGCTTCTCATTATGGTTTTATTCTTTTAGAAAATGGAGGGCAATAGGAGGAACTGTGAAAATGATGACTGCAATAGACCATGTGCTGAAGACCCTCCGATGGAAGAAGAAATGGAAACTTTCATGCGAATGATAAACCAACTGAATCAAGTTATGGGAAATATATTGAATCAAGATGAGAGACTGATCTCACCACGAAGGGAACACCATTCTATTGAATACTTTATGCATCAACGACCACCAACCTTCAGTAGATCGACTGACCCATTGGTTTCTGAATAGTGGATCATCTCTATAGAGAATATCTTTTCTATGTTATGCTATTCAGAGCAAGCGAAGGTCACCCTGGTTGTCTATCTCTTAGAGGGAGAAGCTGATCAATGGTGGGAATTGATTAAAAACATGAGGCCAAGAGCAGAGGTTGAATCTATGGAGTGGGAAGAGTTCAGAGGGATCTTCTTTAGTAAGTACTTTCCTCATTCCATGAGAACAAGAAGAATGAGTTCTTGAGCTGAAGAAGAAGGAGAATGAATCTGTGGGAATCTATGAGATGAACTTCAGTAGACTTTCCCTTTATACCTCAAGATTTTTCATGGATCCTATTGTGAAGGTTGATAGATTCTTTGGTGGACTAAGAACTCATATGCGGAAGAATCTAAGCAACTGAGAATATGATAGCTATGAAGAGATCATGTGGAGTGTGATGAAAGTAAAACTGGAGTTTGGTGAGACACAATGGTCTCATAAATTCAATGAAAAAAAATAGATTGATGGAGCTAAGCTTGGGGATGATCTTATACCATGGAAGAAGAGGCAAGGAAGTGTAATGTCCCACGTGTAATGAACGTGGTAAGAACCATTCGGGGAACTACCTGCTCAGGAGTGGGAAGTGCTACAAGTATGGAAGGGATGTCCATATTTCATGGAATTGTCGTAGTGAGGTGAAGCCTCATCTTCCGAACACTAACAAAAAGGGGAAGATGGTGCATGCCCTACCTGATGTCCAATTCTATAAGTGTGGACAACTTGGGCACTTTTCCAATCACTTTCCAAATATGAGGGCAATGGAGGGGAATCACTATCAGCCTTAGAAACATCCAAGAAAACATGGTTGTACTTTTTCAATCACTACGGCTGAAGATGAAGCTCCAAATGATGTGGTGGATGGTACTCTTGTTGTTCTCTAAAATCTAGAAAGTACTTTGTTTGATTCTGGTTCTATTCATTCCTTTATTTCCTCCATGTTTTCAAAGAATTTAGAATCAACCCCTGATTTTCTAAATGTAGAGTTATTAGTCAAGTATCCTGGTGGGATTATCCAAGCATTGTCATTGTTTAGAAACTCTAATATTTACTTTGGTGAGAAAAATCTTATCCCAAATCTAGTAGTCATTCCCATTCTAGAATTTGACATTATACTAGGGATGGAATGGATCTCAAAGTATAATTCTAAGATCAAATGCAGAAGCAAGTAAATCTCATAATTCATGAATGGAAAACTTACAATTATCTTCTGAGGAGAGATATCTCAACTTGATCTTTTTCTAAAAGAACCTCCTATATCATTCTTTATGAAGTTGATCAATGAAGAAGAAGAAGGAAATGAGAGTTTAAGGATAGAAAATGTCCCAGTCGTCTAGGAATATGTTGATGTATTTCTTGAGGAGTTACCCAGACCTACCCCATAAAGAGAGTTAAAGTTCTCCATTGAACTCATAACTGGATCCCATCCGATATCAAATACCCCATATAGGATAGAAAATGTGGAGCTAGAGGAATTAATGAAACAACTCCAAGATCTTTTGGAGAAGGGGTTTGTCCGACCGAGTGTGTATCCTTAAGGAGCACCAGTTCTCTTTGTAAAGAAGAAGGATGGATCGATGATACTATGCATTAATTATAGAGAACTGAATGGGATCATAGTGAAGAAAAAATACCATCATCCTAGAATTTATGATTTATTTGACCAACTTTGTGTTGCTCAATTCTTCTCTAAGATTGATCTCCGATATGATTATCATCAATTGAGGTTGAATAAAGAATATATTACAAAAACTTCCTTCCGATCAATATATGGTCATTATGAGTCTGTTGTTATGCCCTTTATACTGACTAATTCACCAGCTATTTTTATGGATTTGATTAATAGAGTCTTTAAGGACTACCTTGATAACTTTTTGGTAGTTTTTATTGATGATATTAAGATATATTCCAAAATTTTCAAGGAGCATGAAGATCATCTAAGGGTTATTTTGCAAACTTTACAGAAGGATAGGCTTTTTTGAAGTTCAGTAAATGTGAATTCTGGTTATAACAAGTTTCTTTCTTGGAAAACATTATTACCAATGAAGGAATCACAATTGACCCTGAAAATACATAAGTTGTAGAGGAGTGGCCTCAGCCTACAACAATAACTAGTATTTGAGGTTTCCTTGGATTATATGGATATTATAGGAGGTTTGTGAAAAACTTTTCATGACTTTCTAATCCATTAACCAAGTTAACTCGAAAAGGGGTCAAGTTCATCTAGAAAAAGGAGTGTGAGGAATGTTTTCAAGAGCTGAATAAGAGATTGGTTATTGCACCAGTGTTAACTCTTCCCTCAAGTGGATAAGGATTCATTATTTTTAGCAACACATCTCTCAAAGGTCTTGGGTGAGTCCTCATACAGAATGAAAAAGTCATTTCTTATGCATCTTGACAGCTGAAGAATCATGAGAAGAACTGTCATGTGCATGATCTGGAGCTGGCTGTGGTCGTTTTTTTATTTGAAGATATAGAGGAACTATCTTTATGTGGATAAATGTGATATATACACAAACCATAAAAGTTTGAAGTATATTTTCACACAAAAGGAATTGAACATGAGACAAAAGAAATGGTTGGAACTTCTTAAATACTATGATTGTTCAATTCATTATCATCTCGGAAGAGCAAACAAAGTGGTTGATGCATTAAGAAGGAGAGACCCATTTGTTCTTTCTATGATAAGGATTCAAAGATATCCTTTGATCATTGACCTAGTAAAGCTGGACATGGGAATTATAAGGGAAGGGACATCATCAACTCTAACCCAAATGATTTCTCAACCGCCATTACTAGAGAAGATCAAGAAAGCTCAGAAAGAAGATCCTTTGTTATAGAATAAGTTTGAGGCTGTGAAGGATGGGAAGTTTCCTAAGTTCATCATTGATCAAGATGGTGTACTAAAATTTCGTACAAGACTATGTGTTTCATCTTTTCCAGAAATAAAGAAGGATCTAATGTATGAAGCTCATAGATCTACTTTCTCTATACATCCTGGAAGAAAAAGAAAATATATAGGGACCTTCGTGATCATTTTTGGTGGGATAATATGAAAAGGGAGATTGCTGAATACACTTCAAGGTGCCTGGTATGTCCGCAAGTGAAGGCAGACCGACAACTTCCTAAAGGGGTATTCCAACCATTACCCATACTAGCATGGAATTGGGCCAATATCACTATAGACTTCATCACTAGTCTCCCAAGATCTTCTAAAGGAAAAAATGGGATATGGGTTATTGTGGACCAGCTCACCAAGACTACCAATTTTATCTCCATTAGGTAAGATTCATCTCTTTATCAACTTGCCCGAATTTACATGAAGGAAGTGGTAAGGATGTAGGGAGTTCTACTTTCTATCGTCTCTAATCGTGATCCATGTTTCACATCAAAATTCTGGAGAAGACTTCAACATGCTCTAAGCACCGAATTGAATTTCAGTACGGCCTATCACCCCCAAAATGATTTCCAATCTTAAAGGAATATTCAAACACTCGAGGACATACTGAGAACGTGCACAATGGAATTTAAAGGTGGATGGGATTAACAAATTCCTTTAGTTGAGTTCTCTTACAACAACAACTTCCACTCAAGCATTCAAATTTCACCCTATAAAGATTCAAATGGGAAACAATGTATAACTCCTACTTGTTGGGGTGAAGTTGGTGAGATAATGCTTCTTGGGCCTAATCTTGTGCAAGAGATGACATAAAAAGTCTATGCCATCCAACAACACATTAAGATTGCTCAGAGTCAGAAAAAGAACTATGATGACAACCATCAATGGGACTTGGATTTTGAGGTTGGTGACAAGTTGTTTCTTCGAATTTCACCTTGGAAGAGAGTCATGAGGTTTCAGAAGAAAGGGAATCTCATCCCTAGGTACATTGGCCCCTGTGAAATCCTTGACCGCGTAGGAGAAGTGGCATATCGACTCACACTTCCTCCAAATCTAGCACAAGTTCATGATGTCTTCCATGTATCCCTCTTAAGGAAGTACATAGTTGACCCTTCACATGAACTAAATCAAGATGAGGTACAACTGGAACATGACCTCTCTTATAAGGAGCATCTGGTGGAGATCTTGGATCGTAGAGACATGGTTCTATGCAACAAGACTACCCACCTTGTTAAGGTGTTATGGAGGAACCAAAAATGTGAAGAAGCCACGTGGGAACTAGAGGAGTCTATAAGGCAGAAGTACCCACACCTTTTTTCTTCTTAGGGTATGAGATAAAATTTTGGGGACGAAATTTCTTAATGGGGGAAGAATGTAATGACCCGAACTTTTTCATAATATTTGTTTCCTAAATTTGTGTGTTATTTTATTTTATACACAACAAAACTATATCCTTTAATTAATTAAGGGAGTATAATTAAAACGATACCATTGGGTTTCAAATATTATATGGTTGTTGGTAAATATTACCATTGGAAACTAAACTCTTAACGCTATGATTATTGTTTATAAATACAAGTGATCTTGGTTAATTAACATAGAAAGAAGAGTTGATGGCCTAATCTAGTAGAATCAGGTCGTACGAAGCCCATATTTCAGAGCTGGGAAGGAGGTAGCATCTCTGGGCTTGGCTCTGGACCAAGACCAAGCCGAGATTCAACATGTGAATCTTGAACGGAATCTCCTAAGGGAGAAGTTCAAGCTGATAGAAATCCCCACTAGGGAAATGTTGTCCGAGCCACCCCAAGATTATATCTCCATATCACACCTTACACTTAGGTCCTATACAGGTGTTATGAGGGGCTATGTAACATGGACTTAGATATATTTTTTAATCTCTAGGTATAAATAAAATTGTTATTTATTATTATAGAAAAGTTGGTGAATTTCAAATTTTGAGATAAATGTAGGATGAATTTATAGTTCCATATTACTAATGAAATTTAGAAAAAGGGTATTTTAAAATATTTATGTAAACTTTAAATAATTAATAATGTAAAATGATTTTAACCATTTGATTGCTAAAGGACAACTCTGAACTTGCATCCAGCCTTTACCCCTCAATAGTCTCCCCACCAATGAGTTTTGAACTCATTGATAAGCATTCTGTATCATATTTATATGACTCATTAACAATCATTACTAAATTAGGAACTATTGAAACTGAAAATAAAACTGTAAAATCACCTTGGTCTACACATTCTACATGCATATCATCTAGGAAATATATCAATGACCACTCATCTGAATATTGTTTTCCCAACTATTCATATTACTTTCTGCTTAATGCATCTGCCACCAAATTTCCTTTTCCTGATGTATATATCTTGTCAAAGTAGAACATTTAAAGATACTATATACATAATTTTTCCTCAAATTCCTCAAATTCAAATCAATTTGTGAGAAAATATGTTTCATGATTTTATGATCCATGAACACAGTAATTCTATCAACAAATAGAAAATGAAACCAAGTTTTCAAGTCATGTACAATTGCAGCTAATTCCTAATAGTGTGTTGGGTAATTTTTCTCATTCATAGTCAACTACCTTGATCCATAAGACACAAAATCATCTCCTTGCATGAGAAAACATCCCAACTGAGATCCTGAAGCCTCACAATACTCCACGCAACCTTTCCCAGATTCTGGAAGTATCTAGATAGGTGATGATGTAAGGAAAACTTTTATCTCTTTAAACAATTTTTGGTATTCCTAAGTCCATTTTAATAGAAAATTCTTCTTTTTCAAATATTTTATTGGTGAGGATAGATATGAAAAGTCACGAACAAAACGTCGGTAAAAACTAGATAGACCAATAATGATCTGTATCTCAAAGACATTCCTTGGGGGTTTCTAAGAGATAACAACTTATATCTTTTCTAGATCATAGAAACACAATTTTCAAAAATCACTTGTCCAAGAAAGCATACCTCTTGTATCCAAAAAACACACTTTGATAATTTTTCATATAAATAATGGTCTCTAAATTTTCTAGCACTGTCAAAAAGTGTTTATCATGCTCAAACCTTATACTTCAATACACCAATATTCCATCCACAAAAACCACAATGAAAGAATTCATATATCTCTAAAATATCTAACTAATCAATTCCATAAGGACTTCTGGTGCATTCATAAGACCTAAATGCATTAACACATATTCATAATGGGCATATCTACTTCTGAAAATGGCTTTCAGAATACCCTCCTTCTGAACTCACAATTGGTGATATCCAGATCGAAAGTAAATTTTGGAGAATGACTGAGCTCCCCTACATTTATTGATCATATCATAAATTTGTGGAAGTTTATATCTATTATTTATCATAAAATTGTTATGTTTATGATAATAAATAAAAAGTTTAAGTGTTCCATCTTCTTTATTTACGAACAAGACCGATGCTTCCTACAAAGATGTACTTGGCCGAATAAAACCCTTTATTTATATCTCTTCCAAATATAACTTTAGTTCCCTTAATCTTGTTGGTTCCATTTGATAAGATGGAAGTGAGGTAATACTAGTCCCTATAAGGAGATCAATTGAAAACTCCACTTCACTTAACAGTGGTAACACATGGAAGTTCTTGGGAAAGACATCTGGAAATTGATCCATGATTACTGGAAATATATCATCCTCGATCTCTTTAATTAATTATAAAGACAAAGTTTCTAACTTGTAAGAGGTCGTTCCCACTTCTGGTGCCAAGAATCCTGTTGCACCTATTTTTATAACCCTTTCTCCTCCAAAGATATTTTCAGCACTATCCAAAGCCATGATACTAATTATTCTGCTATAACAGTCGATGTAAGCCTTGAAAATTTTCAACCAATCCATACATAGACTTATATCATAGATTCCTATCACTAACAATGATAAGTCCCATTTTAGCTCAGATCTATCAACAATTATAGAACACACTCTACACACAAAGGCTCGACATTCTCTTTGACAAAGAGGTGTTTGTAGTTTTATTAAATAAAGAATCATCTCAAATATTAAACATAGAAAATAAAAATATTGAGAAGAAATAAAGTAATGTGATGAACAAATATCAAACAATACTTTTATAAGGTTAGAATTTAAAAAGAATCATACCTCTCACTGTAGATAGTCCATCCTGATCATCCACAATCACCTGATCAACTCCATATAATTGCTTCATCATTGGACTCTACTCCTTATTTAATTGCTGATACTTACAATACTAAGAAGTCATGGTATTCATAGAATCACTATGGCTAGCTCTGATATGCGGATGAGTTTGATTCTGCTGCCCTCGCCCCGTCGAAGCATACAATGACTCTGACACCAAAGAAGTGTCTTGAGCACCTAACCTTAGAGAACTATTAAAATAATTCTTAATATGTCCCATATTGGTGCAATTATGGAATGATCTTGTTGGTTTCATACACTCATGCTTCATGTGGTAAAAGGAACCACATTGGAAACATCCTTGTTTTTCATGGGTCTTAGAGGAAGATTCATGGATCCAGCTATCTGATTCTGATTCCCGCACCCACCATGGAAGTATGTTTCCCTCTTCTTCATTCTCCTAGCATTAGAGTTCCCACCAATTCAGATGGTTATCAATATAATTCCTCCTCCCATAGCTCCTAATATTTCCCTTTCATCCACCATCTATCTATTTACTATCTATGTATAATCAGTAATACAAAACACATGAATCTTTAAGAAAATTTCTTTCCTTAGCCAAGATTAAATGATACGTTCCTTCAAGGATGTACTAGCTAAAACCTCGTGTCCAAAGGGCACTAAATTCATAAATTTAGCAGCATACTCTATGACAGAGAGATTTCCTTGTTTCATGATGAAGAATTATGTCATTCTCTCAATCATGAATGTGTGAGGATAAAACTTTTTGGTAAAACATGCTTTAAAATCCTCCCAAATAAGGCCTTGATCAACTTTAGTCTTCACTGCTAGTTCCCACCAGTAGCATGCTAGATCCCCAAGCATATACGTAACCTGTTTGACTTTTAACTCTAATAGTGTACTGATGAAATAAAAGATATGATTCATCCTATTCAGCCATTCCTATTCACTTTTCAGTTCAGAATCACCCTAGAAGATGGGTGGATTCTATTTCTAGAACAAGATGGAATGATCCACTTGTCTTGGATCATCCTTCTGGTTCCCTATTTCCATAGATTGAAATTCTTGGACATTACTCTAAACTATATATTGGTTCACCTACATCTTAGGTGCAACCACATTCTCCAAACCTTCTTCTTGTTGGTTTATACGATGCCTACAGGGTACCATTTTCTGTACAAACAGCAAAATCCATCAGTCAAACACTCTAGAAAATGAGGGCTTAACATTTTAAATTCTATCACATGAACTATCACAACATATCTTTCAAAAAAATAAATTTTTCCACATGCATGAATTTTTAAAAATAATTTCAACTTAATTTTTAAAATATTACAATTTTTAAAACATCACAACCATGCTCCTTTTCAAAATATTTCATTGGAACCCCATTTCCACCTTTTACAAAAATCAACACATTGGAAAAAATCATAAATAATTACTAAAATTGATGTATTCATTCCAGGTGGTAAGTCATTACTCTAATGAATGGCATGCTCATCTCATTAGCTGAACCCATGATAATGATATTTAAAAATACTATAAGTGTAGCCAAAACAATTATGTACCCAACCCCCTGGTAACTTTAAGTTTAACATAAAATGTTAGCTACATATTTTTATGATCTACATTTCAAGTCTTGAAAATCAAAATCCTTTCTAAGATCAATACCTATGTAATATACAAGAATGAATTCAACTCCAAAACTGAGAAAACTGGGGAATACGTTTACCATAAGGAATGGAACAAGCTGATACAATATATCTAAAACATGATTTTGGACTGAACTAAACTGATACAATTTGTAACATCCCTCATTATCCTCATTGTATTGAGAAGGTGTGAGGATGATACTTAGCCTTAAGGGACATCCCTAAGATGCCAAAAGATGAAAAAAAATGTTGAAGGGATTAAATACATGTGGGGGACTATTTTTCCTTTAAGAATAAACCTACTAACCCAAACAATTGCATCCAAACAAAACACTAAATGATTAATGGTAACCACGTAAGGTATACCAAAATTTCAATTATCAAAATCAAACTAGAAACCATGTACTATAGAAGAAGACTAAAATAGAAAAGTATACAATGGAAGACAAACTAATAAAACACCAATACAACCATAGGACTCCAAGATTCACATGCTTCATTCTCCAACATCACCAAACAACCCACATATCATGAGGTAGTTCTAAAGACATGTGATTATTTAACTTTTCCCATGTCCAAATAGACAGAATATGTAAAAGCATCAAAGTTCCAAAGCAGGGGTTAGTACTATAACTCAGTAGGTTTTCCCCAATGAATTCCCTACACATGAAACTAGGATAGGAAAGATATTAACATATATATAAAATAGTTTATATAAAAAAATTTCCAAAATAGTTTATAATTAAATATAAAAAACATATAAAACAGTTTATAACTAAATATAAATAATTCCCATAATAAATTTTTTTCCAATGAAATCCATTATTTAATAAAACAACAAATCAATGCTTAAAACACATTCCACAAGTTCCATTTGGCATAACCATTTTATTCCACACTACCACAATACCAACTATACATGCTTCATTATGATAGTTCCATACCCATGAGTGGTCTCTTGTCAATCTACCATGTCATCACAAGGTAATTATTTCCGATGATGCATTACACCTTTGACACTAATAAAATGGTCATATTTCAACCGAGTCGTGTAAATAAAACATGAACACACACCCAAGTATGCCTAAAAACTATTCCCATTCCAATAAGACAAAACTCTTTAAATAAAAAAATCTTTTTATTCAAAAAAATTCTTCAATAAACCATTTAAAAAATAACGCAAAGGAATATTTTAAAACCACCATTTTAAAAACAAGAAATCTAAATAACGTTTCACAACAATTCACAAAAATTCCAAATTTCACCAAAAACCATAAATCATCACTGAAGAGGATTTATATCATGATTTTGACCAATATTTCACAATCAATTTAAATAGGTTAAATCAATTTGAAACTAATAAAATAAATTATAGAAATAGGAGTAGAGTGTGAATCCACATAACTCAATAGTTTTGGAAAAAAATGATAAAAGACACACAAAAAACATCACAAAAACGGGTTGAATCTTCCAAGAACCCACCTTAGATACCACACCCTATCATAAAAGAACACAAATCTAAATTTATTTATAATACAAAACCTTAGATCTACCCATAATGGGTGTAGATCTAAGAAACCAATAGAATAATAGAATCATATCTAAGAAATGCATCACAAATGATGAAGAACAAACACATACCGCACAAATTGTGCTTCAACACACCAAGGGATGGCCTTAGAGTTCTTCTAATTCACTTGGGAGAGGTTCTACAACCTTTGAGAGACTAAAATACTGAGTTAGGGAATTTTGTAGAAACACAAGAGTGGTTAAAACCATATTCCAACCTATATAAACTTTTTAAGCATCTATGTTTTACCCTACACACAGTTTAGTACCACGGTTATATAAAACATACAATAACCATGCTCAAACTTTTTTCTTAAGAAAGGACTCACACGGTTGACTCGCATGAATTCCAAACAATGCATCGACCATTATTAAGCTCTTTGTCTCAAATTTTCACCACATCACATGGTTTCTCCTAAGCTTTCATGTAGTTTAGACAAACTGTGTGTAGCCTGTATGCCTCTCCATTAACTCGTGTCTTACTATGAATGGTTTCCTACAAGTGTTGCACAGTTTCCATAATCTGTGAACCACCCGTTCACCTTTATGAAATCTCCAAAAACATTCTGAAAGGTCCCCAATTATTCCAAAATATAAACCATATACTTTACATACTTAAAATTCATAAAGAAATGGTTACTTACCAGAAACCAGGTGTACTACAGGTGGTGGGTAGGGGCCAATTTGGTAACTAAATTGTTGTCGAGTGTGTTTGAATCACACATTCTCTAATAGAATCCTCTTTTAAATGATTCATGATTTAGATACCCTTTCTTTTCATACATTAATGTTACATCATTTTTATGGGATACTTAATACATTACACAAATAGATGCCTAAACACCATATTAGTTTAGTGCCTTTGGAAACATTGATACATAAACACTAGTACATATGTGACCCACATTATATCCCACTAGGTTCTTCATGACTAGAACCTAACTTAAACATATTATATATACTACATATCTTCATAACCTCGGAAATAAAACATAAAAAGTGGTGAGCTCACATTCTCAGTAAGTGTAAAAAAGGAAGATATGTAAGTATATGATGAAAATAAGGGTATGAGAACTTGATCATGATCGTTTGAAGATCATAACCAGCACATCAAAGATCATAACCATGAATCATGGAATAAATATTGTCAGCTCATAAGATAAAAATAATAAGGGAAGTAAGAGCATAACCCATGAAATCATAACATAGGAATAAGACACAGAATTGTGGCATTCACATCATCTTATAACATTGTGTACATGTATACATAGAAACATGTTCACTCGTTAAGTTAAAGACATTAAATCAATCCCTTTAATAAACTTATAAAAATATAACTTGGTCTATGCATAAAATTATGAACATGTAATCATGTTCACACATAACATTTTGAACATGTAATCATGTTCATGCTTAACATTGTGAACATGTAATCAGGTTCACATATAAAATTGTGACCATTTAATCTAGTTCACATATAAACTTATGGACATGAAACTAACTCCATTAATAACATTGTGAAAATGTAATTAGGATCACACATAACATTGTGAACACATAATAAGGTTCACTTATAACATTGTGAACATGTAATCAAGTTCTTTCAAAAACATATGGACATGAAACCAAGTCCATACATAACATTTTGAACATGTAATCAGGTTCATTTATAACATTTTGAACATGTAATAAGGTTCACTCATAACATTGAGAACATGTAATTAGGTCCATGAATAAACATATGGATATCATACTATATCCATGTATAACATTGAGAACATGTAATCAAGTTCACACCTAAAATATATACTCATGATTCAGTAATTGTTACCCAAATAATTGGAAGGAGATATAAGTCCCACCTATCACATAATAAAATCATACATGCATGTTCCACATGATTATAAACAATAATCTTCCATAACCAATGAAATGAAATGAATATCATAAAAATTTCAACAAATAATTACTTATGGAAAATAGATAGGTCTCATAATTATCAAAGTATATCCCATGAAAATAAATGTGGTTCAAAATAACATAACCCCTAGAATTGAAATTGATGTCTTAAAAATAATTCCATAAAAACATAAACCATTCAAGAGATAATATTAAAGGTATTCTAGGATAATATCTCTAATAAATCATAAACTATAACAATGTTGGTAATATTAGATTGAAAATAATTTTGAAATATCTATCAAAAATATTTCTTGAGTAAAATATCCATTCATTTTTGAAAATTTATTCTTAAATTATAAAACCTTTTGAAAACAATTTCCTTTAAAGACAAACATGAAAAATTATAAATGAATATTGGGAATATTCTTAAAACCTTTTTACAAAAAAATATTAAAAAGAATCTTTGAAAACATATTAAAATATTCTTGAAGTGAAAACATATAAAAGAATATTGAAAACATTTTGGAATCATTTTTTATTAAAAACATATAAAGTAATATTTGAAAACATTTGGAAAAAAATTTTAATTTAAATATTATAAAATAATATTTGAAAAAATTTTGAATTTTTTTTTTTGAAAACTTATAATGGTTGGTTTGAAAAAAAATTACTTTAAAACTTATGAAGGAGACTTGAAAAACCATAAAAAAATCAAGATCCATTTCTTGAAAATTATCTCAAGAGATCACTTAAAAACATTTCTTGTGGAAAATATTTTTTAAACATTTTAAATTGTCTCATACCACTTTGAAACAATTTAATCACAATTCACATGAAATAATAAGATTACATGAATATTAAAATATATTTAAAAGAGTTATATTAATTATATAAAATTCCAAATTTCATTATATACATCCCATAGAAAAATATTGATGAATAACAAAACATGTGTTTCAAAGAAGGAAAATTGAGACAACAATACCCTTTTGATTTGGTAACTTTTGAACTGTGAAACCCCAAGAAATAGATATCATAAAATGGATTTTTAAATATCCAAAAATTTAATTATTATAATCATATTATACATTAATGTTAAATATGTACACCTCATAAGATAAATTATTGGTGAATAAAGCCTGTACCTCATAAAAATAAAAAGTGAGATGAAATTCCCTTACCTTCAGTCCAATTTGTCTTGTGTGTGTTTACCTTCCAAAATATTTAACTTATGTTTATTATTTAATTTCTTGAGAACCTTTTTAAATTTTATTATTACTTCTATTTCACTTATTTAAATTTTATAAACAACTACTTAAACAATCAATTTTATGTTAGGTGTTTTGACCACATTTAGTTCATGTGTCAAAAACGAATTTGATAGGTCAACTATGGTAGAAGTAGTAATTATATATATATATATATATCCATAATAATAATAATGAAATAATTATAATTTTTCAAAATATATTATAATTTTAAAAACAATTCATGGAAGGAGGTTATGAAAAATGAACCAATGTTACAATCATGGAGATGACAGGTCATACATACATATTAGTAACATTATCATTTTTTAATGATCATTTTGGAAAAAAGGTATATAACACATATATTTATAGAATTACCATTATATCATAAATATAATATTATTTAATAATATATAATTATATATATATATATAATTCTTGTGATGTAAAAGTATTCACATCACGTCGAGCAGGCGGTACTCCACACATCCACGAATGATGTTATCATCTTTTTAGTTTGTGATAAGGGTAATAAAGAAAATGATATATAATATTTAGAAAAATGTAATTATGTACTGAATATTATATAAATTTATTGTATGTAAGGTATTTTTAATTAAACTCATCCTTAATTCATTTCATGTAATGTGTGAACGTATCACATCGCTTTGATGAGGCAGTAATCACCACTTCCACAAAAAATGATATCATATAACCACAAAATGGAAATCATAAAGGTATGTTCGATATAAAAATTACAGAAGCATATTTTTTTCAAAATATCACATATATATCATATGAAAACTGTTTGTTTATCATAATTACCAACAATGAGAGTTGTTAAAGGAAAAATGGAAACAATTGTTTCACGAGGCGTTAGTACGCCGTAGACAAGAACGATATGTTAGTTACCCATTTGATGGAAGTGTGTGTAAGTGTAGCTCGAACCCTTAATATAAAAACATATTAGTATATTGAGGATATTTAGTTTATTATATAAGCATAGAATAATAAGACTTTAGTTTTTGGAGAAAGAAAATAATGGAAATGATCTTGAGGAAGGATGTCACCTCTTCATTGGGTAACCCATTTTGGCTTGCACCAAAGGGATTCATTAGATGGATTTTTTCCAAAAGGTAGGATTCAAGGAGGAATTAAGGGAAGTTGGGATAATATTTGAGTAGATATTGGATAATCATAGGTGGTTTTAGTTGTGTGAAGAAGGGGTAGTGGTGGTGGCCTTTTATAAGGGCGGGAAATGATATACTTTTCATATTTAAAAACATGTTAGGTGTACCCACGTTTTTACCTAAAATATTTCATAAAAAACCAAAAAAACTCAAGAATACAAGGTTTGAGGTAGAAATATGGTCATAAAATGGTTTTTTAAAAGGTTCGAGGTCATTTTGAACCTTGGGTTTATGTTTTAGTTCCTTATAAAGATTAAATTTACCATAATCACTCTATTTACTTTTAATCACTTTCACTAATATTTTTTGTAAGAAAATTTATTGATTTTGTTAGAGTATAAATATTATACATATTAAAATCTTGTATTTCCATGTAATTACTTGTATATTCCTGTTGTTTTAGAAATTAATTATTAAAATTCCAAGACCAGCTGTAGAGACGGTGCGTGATTCCGAGGGCCGGTGTGGCTGGAACGATTCGCTGAAAAATGACAGGTTTTTAAAACCATGCACCTATGAATTTTATGAAAAAATTTAAATAACATTTAAATGGTTTCCCAAATCAAAAACCTGAGGGAAATTTTGAACTCAGATCAGTGGCTTTTCCCTAGGATCAACTTGACTTTAGTTGGCACGAGCCTTCAGTAGAGAAACCTGAAAAGGGCGTAACCATAAATAAAATTATTAAATAAAATTATTTTATTTTTTAAAAACCTAAAAAATCATAAATGGTAACTCATATTGAAAATTTGAGACCACCATTGTGTTTATAAGGGTTTTTTTTCTTCAATAGAGTCCTAAAATTGGCCGATGCAGGATGACTATAAAAGATAGTTTTTGGAAAAAATGTCATTAAAGTAATGAAATAAAAATATTTTATTCATGACATAGTGAAGCATTTGATTTTAATATGCATTGTTAGTGAATTCAAGGATATCACCATAACCCTGTAATTCCTCATAGTCAAGGAGGAAGATCTCTCTCAGCAAACGGTGGAAGATCATGGAATGACAATCAACGAAGAACCTCAGATTCAAAGGATCTTCACCCACATCAACAACGTGATGACATTTCTTCATTAGTGATCAAACCAAATCGATGTAGGATGTTAATCTCTTTGTGATTTCCATTACCCTTATTATAATCAAATTAATAACTCTAGCTAACCCACGAACATGTTTATTTGTAGTTCGATCATTCTTATGAAAGGGATGTTTATTGTGGGTTTAAAAAGGGGATTAAATATTGGTTATTTATCTATTGTTTTTTCTTAGTGATCTCGCTAACATAAACGGAACAAGGCCGATAAGAATGGGAAAAAGATCCATTCTTTGGGTGTTTATGTTCTTAATATCTTCTCCCCCCACAAATATATCACGTTTGTCATGTGTTCATCCCCCCTTTGAAACTATACATGAATGCTCGATTGTTGCGCCCATGATCCATGGCGTAAAGATCCGAAATCAAAAGATTTAACCCACAGCGGCATTACAGAGGTGCGATGGGAGCACATATGACTGGAGTTAGCTTACATTGTATGGTGCAATGAATGATGTATGACTGATAGGGTAGCCACCAGTGAGGGCAGCAAGTGGCTCGATGGGAGGCCGAGTTCTGATGAGGTGCTAGAAAGAAGGGTCGCTGGCCGGGCGAGCAACCGCAGTCAAAGTGGGACTGCACAGAAGGAGGGTCTCACAGCAGTAGAGGCTACATGTGTAGACTAGAGGTCGCGGATGCTACAGTCATACATAGATTAGAGATGCATTGGTGGGATCCCACAACAGTAGTGAGGTAGCGTGACCAGGAAGAGAATGTGGGTCGACCGCGTGAACTGAGTCTCGACACTTCGTTGACTGGGGTAGATGGGTGTCCATGTGATCGGAAAACCGTGTGGATCAGAGGTACACATCTAGGGTGGGTTGTGTCAGGTGGAGTGGAGCCATCCTTCATGACATGGGCGGGGCTGAGGAAGTTGGTCTGAGTCCAGAAAACTGCACCCATCGGGCCACGCCGAGTGGGAAAAACCAGAAGACCGGGCTGAGTCATCCAAACCGGGTTTGGTCAGCTGGCGGGAGGCTGGGTCAAATCCAGCGAGTCATGTCAGACCCGAACCAGACCCAAGTTATACATTTTCACTAAATCTTTCATTACTTTCAAACAAAATGTCTGCTTGATGAGCCTTCTACGGTGTTGGGACCCTTGCTATGGGGAGGTCCTTTTGATATGGCTTGATAGATTTTTAGTTAGACCATAATAAGTTGAGATCATCCATTTGGTCTTTTCATATGATTCTTCGATGCATGATATTTTTCCCATCATAAAAGATGACCTGTATTCTAAAATTAGTTGTCTCGTCCATGCTTCAATAGTTGATTTAGCAGGTTAGAGCATGTATCACACCAAGAGGCTCAGTCAGTACTCACTTCTCTTTATGGTACCTTAGATTGGGTTTGTGGACAATGTGGGACAAATATTTACACCAACACCAATCCCCTATATAGGATTATGTTTTCAATAGAGAGAGGATTCCCCCTAGTGATCCCTATGTGCGGAGGATCCCCTATATGTGTATTGAGATCATATTCTTTCTATTATATGTGACTAGACTTGACATGCATGGTTCGAGCAATTTTAAGTGGTTTATATTTGGCTGTGACTTGGTGACTTAATGACTTGGGGGCTGCATGACTTACCAACACTCCATGTTGGGAACACTTCGTGTGTTACCGGCACTCTATGTGTTACCAAAACTCCATGTCTTAGTGAGGTTGGATATCTCAGGTAAACTACATAACTTGTCGAGACCCCAGTGCTCTCTTTGTAAATTTTGGTTGACCTATTCTGCATACTTCTATTAGATAGCTCGAGGAGTGATATCTCCTAGAACGAGAATTCCCTGAGTGGAACCATGTAGCTGGTATTAGATGAGATCTTGCATCTTGGAATCCTTTATGAGTATACCTATATGTTCTTTTTATATGGGATATATACATATACCTGTGTTGAGCTGA
This sequence comes from Viscum album, assembly GCA_963277665.1. Taxonomy (NCBI): domain Eukaryota; kingdom Viridiplantae; phylum Streptophyta; class Magnoliopsida; order Santalales; family Viscaceae; genus Viscum; species Viscum album. Next base: position 9,732,954 of record OY728145.1, read on the forward strand.
CTATATCTTCTTAGTGGTGTTTTCCTTTTGGGTTATTTCGGTGTGGTATCTCCATCCTGATGTTTCCTATGTGGTCTATTACTTTTTGTTTTGGGGTGTCCAACTAAGTATTGTTTTACTCACCCCTGTATGGACTTTTCCCACACATCTCATGTCTTGTGCATACCATCGACATTGTTACGCCGTCTGAGGTGGATCAGGACCAATTGATTCATAGAGAGAGGCCAGATAGCTGAGGTGTGCTCACATGGCTTGAGATAGGTTTTCCTATACCTACCTTTTAAGTGGGGTTTTCTACGGACCAGATTCAGGACCTTTTTCTACAGAATATTTCATTTTGGTGGGATTGTACTCTAGAGTAGTTGTACTTTACTGCTCTTTACATTTCAATCATATTATTTTGGATGGGATATAGTGGTATTCATTTATTTTTTTGCTTTATGTTTTTACTTTTCAGCATATTGTTCTTGGAGATGTGTGTGTGTGTGTGTATAGGTACTTAGGAAAATACCTCCTATTTGTGGGGTATTCCTACTCAAAGTTAGTCTCTATCCCAAGGCCTATTGGATGTGTAATTATAGTAGTCACAACACAGGCCCATTTGGGATGGGTCAGCACAGTGTGGTATTAGAGGAGTTTAGTTCTACTTAATGATAGGGAGTCTATGAGGTTGGTTTGGGGAAATAGTTTTGAATGTTTCAAGTTTGTCTTTTAGGCTAGATAATCCAGTGTTGGTGCAGTGGCCAAAGTATCCGTACACTAGAACTCAGGATTAATGCTTTTCCACTTGATACATGAAAACACTAGTTTCATGAAAAAATAAAGTTACATGAATCATATAGTAATGGGTCATGTTTTCCATTTCCTTCTTGAGTCATCTCACCAAGTATACTATTTTAACCATGATATATCTTGTTCTCTTACGGGATGTACTCACAACACCACCTTGAATGGTTTCCATAGAAGTATCAGGAGTTCAACACGATGTTTAATGAGGCCTCTATGAGGGGAGCTAGTCACAGAGTAGTTTATATTTAGTACGATCAGCAGGTGGTACTTTCTCCTATTGATCAGTTCTTAGACCCACCTCCAGTGGTTCATGTGGATGCAACATACCAGAATGAGTCATGGATGGATATTTTGTCACTGGATGATGATAGGTAGGGTATGAATATATATCATAGGCTTTTTAGGTAGTGATCACCTGGGATCTAGGGTCAGTAGGACCTACCGATAGATGGGGCACAAAGTAATCCGCAAAAAAAATTTTTTTGGAAGTTTCAAGGGAATGCTAGTTCTCTAAGTAAGATGAATTTCTATACTTGTTGTGGGAAGGGACATTATAGATGAGATTTTTCCACTGTTCAGGCTACATTCAAAGAGTCAGTTGATGAACTTCCAAGGAAGAGGCAGTGACACGGGAAAACATATCTGTTTAGCGGCAGATGTGGCAGACGAGCTAGGGAAGCAGTAAGAGGTGTCCAACGTTTTGACGTGTTACCACCACCACCCCCAGTTAATCCATAAAAAACATAGACAGATGGAGGAAAGGGGAGGAGACAGCTATAGGTAGTTGTGGCTTATGACCCTAGAGATTCATGGTAAGATATGTGTGTTTCTAGTTTATCTATAGTAGATAGACACCCGTACTAGTGTTTTCCATTCCTGTCACTTTTCTTGTTTGATACATAGAGATTATGTTTAAACCGCTGATTTGACCCGCTCATTTAGAGACTTCTACTGTAGGAGACCTAATGATCACACACTAGTGTCAACAGTGTGACCTGGATCCTAAAAATGAGAGTTCCAGTTGGGATATATTTGTAGTAGTGTCGAGGCCTTATGATGTCATTCTTGGCAAGGACTAGAAGACACAGTTCATGCTTAGATTTATTTTTTAGTTAAAGGGTTTGATTTGTCTATGATAATAGAAAAATATTTTCCTTTTTATCAATGAAAGTGAAATCCTTGTAGCTCAGGATGGACTCATGCATTGGAGGGTGAAACTGATTACTCTTTAGTTGGATATCCTGACCCTCAGTGCAATGGATGTTTTGAGTCCTATGTTTCTTATAATGGTGGTGGAGTATAATTATGTCATCCAAGTATATATTCTAGGTTTAACTCCCTACTAAGAGACATAACTCTACATTGATCTACACCCTGGGATGATACCAATATCTACACCAGCATATCGGATGGTTCCCACAGATCTTCATGGGATAAGGGTATAATTGGAGGACTTTAAGAGGAATGTATTCAATAAACCTAGTGTTTCTACCTAGTCATACCTAAGTTGACTTTGTTGATCTCAGACATGTCATCTCAGTTACTGGAGTTGCAATGGATCCAGCAAATTTTGAGGCATAGTTTGATGAGCGCTCCCCTCTTGAGGTTTTCAGAGGAGGGTGTCAATTACATAGTGTTCTATGATGCATTAAGAACCGTTCTTGGTTTTTTCCATATGCAGAGGCAAGAAATGATTGCTTATGGTCCACGCTATTTAAAATTACAAGAGCAGAACTACACGACCCATGATCTTGAATTAGTAACAGTAGTATCCTCATTGAAGATGTGGTGACACTACCTGATGGGTGATAATTTTATCATCTACTTAGACCACAAGAGACTCTAGTATATCTTCTATCAGAAGGATTAGAGGAGACATAGGTGATGTCTAGAGTTCCCCCAGGAGTGTGACTTGGAGATTTTCTATACTCTTGGTATGGGGAAAATAGTAGTATATTCTCTTAGTAGGATATCTGGCTTGCAGTTACTAAATGAGGAATAAGAGCAGTTGGCATCATTGTAGAAATACTTCGAGGATAGAGATAGAACAACTTATCTATAATCAATGGTTTAAAACCATCCAATATACCTTCATGTCAAGAAGTCACAACATAGGGACACTAGAGGTGAGGATTTAAGTGCTCAGATGTCCATAGAGCATTCCCCTGATGAATTTTCAAAAGGTGGGTAGAACATTTTTCTTTTCAGATGATGAACTATGATACCAGTGTCATTGCGAGAGGAGTTTTTGATGGAGTTTCATGCATCCCCATTAGTGGTACATATAACTATGGCAATGATGTAATAGGACCTCTGATATCAGTTTGGTGGCCAGATATAATGAAGGGAGTTACATAGTTTGTGTCTCAATTCCTTACTTTTCGAAAAACGAAGGTCGAGCATTAGGTTCCAATGGGTTTGACTCAACCCATTGAGGTGACGTAATAGAAATGAGATGGGATAATAATGGACTTCATGACATGTTTACCATGTATGTCCAGGGGAAATGATACCATCTTGGTGATCATTGATTAACTTTCCAAGTCAGCCTACTTCCTAACTATTCAGAAGTAGAGTCTAGTAGAGAGATTGTGATGCCTCTACATGTATGAGATAGTTTGACTCTATGGAGTTCCATTGAAGATTGTTTCAGATTGTGATTCTCACTTCAAATCATGATTGTGGAAGGGAATGAAGGATGCATTTGGGACTTAGTTATGCTTTAGAATGGTGTTCCATCCCCCTATGGATGGACAAATAGAGAGGGCCATTTAGGTTCTGGAGGACATAATATGGTGTTGCATGTTATGTTTTGTCCATAGTTGGTAGGATCTCCTACATCTGGTGGAGTTTTCATACAAAAAAAACTACACCTCCACCATTGGTTTGGAATTGTTAAGGGATCCATACAAGAGACCCTTTAGGTCACCACCTTGTTGAAATAACCTAGGAGAGTCAACACTCATGGACCCAGAGTTAGTGTAGGTGACTACAGAGAAGGTGTAGGTCATCCAGGAGCAGATGAAGACTACATAGAGCCATCAAAAATATTTTGCTAACAGAAGAAAATGGACTTTGGAGCTTGAGGAGGGAGACCATGTGTTCCTTTAGGTCTCTCCTCGACAAAGGATACAAATATTTAGCTGGGACGACAAGCTATCTATGAGGTTCATCGATCTTTTTTTTATAATTCATAGAGTTGGAGAGGCGGCGTACTGCTTGGCTCAGCCTTAGAAGTTGGAACAGGTACACAGTGTCTACCACATGTCTCAGTCGAGGATATACATGCATGATTCATTTCACTTATTTGACTGGGGAACATTTTTTTGAGAACCCATTGGAAGTTAAATATCGATAGAATGGAATCCTTTATAGGCAGTTGACTCATATGGTGCACATTCAGTGGTAGCAGAAAAATCTCCAAGGGAGCACATGGGAGAGGGAGGCTCAGATTCATGATCAATACCCTCAATTGTATGAGTAGCCCTTTGTTTTGTCTTTTGGGGACATGAATCCCCAAGGTGGGTAAAATTTAATGATTGGGATTTTCATGAATTTATTTTTTAAATTGATTGGTAAGATCATAAGACCAGGAGATGAGATGGTGTGCGATTCCAAGGCCTAGTGTTCCCAAAACGATTCAATGAAAAATGTCATATTTTTAATAGAAAGTGCACATGATTTTTTTTGAAAAAATAAAATAAAATTAAAAGGGTTGTCTGAATTAAAAATATGAGGGAACTATTGATATCATATCAATGGTTTTACCATATCAGAAACTTAACTTTAGTCGACTTGGGTCTTCGTTGGAAAACCCCCAAAAGAGAGTAACCATAAATAAAATAATTAAATAAAATTATCATGTTTTTAAAATCATAATGACTCATAAACCATAACTTGGACTAGAAATATGATACCACCATTGAGTTTGTAGGAGGGTTTTTTCCTTAGGTTTGGCCTAACCTCAACCGACGCTGGCTGGCTGTGAATGATGGTTTTTGGAAATAAACGTCATTAAAATAATCTAGTAAAAATATTTTATTCTTGATGCAGTGACACGTTTTCTTTTAACACATGATTTTCAAACAATTTAGGGTTATCACCATAACCCTGGAATTCCTCTAAGGCAAAGAGGCAGAGCTCTCTCAATGAATAGTGGAAGATCGTGGATCAAGATCAACGACGAACCTTGGATTTGAAGGATCTTCACCCATGGTAATGACTTGATGACTGTTCTTTAATAGTGATCAAACTGAATCGAAGTAGAATGTTGATCTCTTTGTGATTTACTTTACCATTATTAGAATTAAATGACCAACCTGAACTTGGCCAGGGCTGCCAAACTAGGCTGGGTCGAGTTGAATAGGTTGGGTGGGGTTGGCCTAAAGGAGGTTGGGTCGGACCCAGATCGGACCTGGGTTGGACTTTTTAACTAAATTAATTATAACATTCAAACGGAAGGTCCATTTGATGAGACGTCTATGATATTGTGTCCCTTGTAATGGGAAAATCCTTTTGAGATGGATTGGTGGGTTTTTAGTTAGATCAGTAGAGAATGTTAGCATGCCCTTTTTCTTTTCCAATGAGGGTTCGATGCAGGATCCCATTCCCATCATAGAGGATGACACGTATTATTAAGTGAGTTGTATCAGCCTGGCTTTGACCATTGAATCATTAGGTTGGAACATGTATCTCACCAAGAGGCCTGGTTGGCCCTCACTTCTCCTCATGGTACCTTAGATAGGGTTTGTGGACAAGGTGTGACCAATATTTACATGGGAACCTATCCCCTATCTAGGATGATGTTTACAATAGGTCAAGGAGTCCCCCCAATGAGAACTAGGCGTAGAGGACCCCCAATCTGTGTATCGATATCAAATGTTTTTGTTCTACATGACTAGACCTGACGAGTGTGCTTCATGTAGTTTTCATTGGTTGATGTTTAGATGTGACTTGGTGACTATGTGACTTGGGGCAGCATGAATTAACAACACTCTGTGTGTTTCTGAAACTCTATGTGTTACTGGAACTCTGTGTGTTACCGACACTCTGTGTGTTACCCACACTCTATGTTTTACTGAAACTCTATGTGTTATCGACACTCTTTGTGTTACTAACACTCCATGTGTTATCAAAACTCCATGTCTTAGTGATATTGGATATTTGAGGAAAACTACATAACTTTTCAAGACCCTAGTGTTCTCTTGGGTACTTTTGGTAGACTCGTTCTATATACTTTTATCATATAGCTCGAGGAGTGAGATGTCCCAGAATGATCATGCTATGAGTTGAACCATGTTTCTCACAATCGATGAGACCTTTTGTCTTTGAATCCTTTACGAGTATTCCTAGATGTTCTTATTATATGTGTTATAAAAAATACTTATGTTGAGATAACTATATCTTCTTAGTGGTGTTTTCCCTTTTTGTTATTTCTCTGTGGTATCTTCTTCATGATGTTTCATCTGTTGTATTTTACCTTGTGTTTTGGGGTTCCCTACTGAGTATTTTTTACTAACCCCTGCATGGGATTTTCCGACACATGTTGTGTCTTGTGCAAAACATTAATGTTTTAATGGGATCTGAGGTGAATCTGGACCAAGTGGTTCTTAGAGAGAGACCAAAAAATTGAGTTGTGCTCCTACGGGTTCAGACAACTATTCTTATACCTACCATTTAAGTAGTGTTTTCTACGGATGATCTTTAGGACCTTGTGCTACATAATCCTTTTTTTGGTGGCTTCTATTCTAGTCTAGTTGTACTTTACTGCACCTTACATTCTTATCATACTCTGTTGGTTGGGGTATAGTGGTATGCAGTCATTCTTTTACTTAGTGTTTTTACTTTTTAAAATTTTTGTCTTAGATATGTGTTCCTGTACTTAAGAAAATTCCTCCCATTTGTGGGATATTCCTACTCGTCTCTAGTCACTTGGCCCTAGCCTATTGGAGGTGATCTTAGGGAGTAATAGAATGTGCCAATCTAGGATGGGTCATGGTAGTCCATTTTTTGAAATTCAATTTATAGAAGTGGAAGAATTATGTTGAATACCAATCTTGTAGACTTGGAGAGGATTGGGTTTATAAAGTGATAATGTCCAAAAGGTCATTAAGATTTTTATATCTAAATTCTGTATAAAAATAATTACAGTGTCATAAATTGGTTTAATATATGTATAATTTATCTATTGCGACTTTAAAATAAATTGATAATATAATTTATCTATACAAATAAATTAAATAAAAAATCAGTTTTGAATTAAAATTTAGTATTTTCCATTATTCATACAAAAATGATGTTTCTCAAAAAATACAAAAAATTCACTATAACATAATTTTAAAATACTGAATTCAAAAATTATATTTATATTATAAAATTCAATTTAAATATTTTTCTGAAATTAAATATTAATTTTATTCACATTAGGAAATACAAAATTTTATTTAAGAAAAAAGTATTTTAAAACATATAAAGACTTTACAAAAAATGTATTTTTTATTATAAATAAGATAGATTTGTTTATATAAAAAATCATGAATAATATTTTAAAACTATTTATTAATATTCTTATTACAAATTTTAATGAATGCTCAATAACTATATTGTTTAAATAAATATAATAATAAAATGATGTTTCATCGAAACTCAGTGTTGTGTGTAACACAAGCTATGTGTTTGTTGCATGTATCGCAAGCCAATACAAGTGTTGTGTGTATCACAAGAATAACATGGTTTTTTATATAAAACAATCCAAACCTAGTGATTTCATATAAAAAATGATATATTCAATTTTTTGTGAAATGAAAAATATCAAAAACCCTATGTTAATTGGGAAAAAATCAAAAAATCTTAGGGTGTTATATTCTACCCCCCTTAAAATGAATTTCACCTGTGAAATATTTCTGGGTTATCAATGGTTTAATAGTTGAAAGTTTCTTCGACATAAACCCACATCATAATAAATAAATAATAAAAATTTCCTTTGAATATTCGAAGTTGAAAATATAATGGTTACCCAAACTAACACATAGAAAGTTTACCAAATAGGAAAACATTGGTTGGGATTGAAGATTGGACATGGAGGAAAATTATCAATTATTATAAATATTGACCAGGATCATTGATCACTAGTATGTGAATGATCAATAGAAATTTATGGGACTCAAAACCATAAGTCTATAATCATTTATAAGACCATTAGTTCAACAAAAATGAAGGTATTAGTATAAATATTTTTAAATATTCTTTTCATAGTGTTGAGTAATTATTTTAATGCATATTATTAAGTAAATATAACTACCTAGTTAAATTCCTTTTCATATGCACAATCTCTCTCTTGGGTTGTGCCTTTCGTGGTTTCTAATTTATCTCTTACTCCAAGGGATGGAAATTTTTTATCCTTCCTGATGTACTCACATATCATGAGGTAGAATGATAAGTCATTCCATGTGTATTTAGTTGAAATCACATCAAAATGGAAAGAATAGGTTATCTAACATACATAAATCCTTATATACTAAGACAAAACATTAATCTCAAATACATTATCTTAATTTTAACATAAAATTTACATAAATGGATAACCTTGTAAACCTTCCAAAATATAATTCACCTTTTATTCCTAAAATAAGATCTTATATTACATTAGAAATATATTCATTGGAAACTTCAGTCCATCCTTATACTAATATAATATTCAATGAGATTATATTATTCCCAAATCCCTGTAGAGGGATATAATCACATTAAATATCATCAAAGGATGAATAATACGATTTTGATAGGGGAAATTCATACAAAATCAAACATAAAATTCCAAAATAAAGAGAGAAGGATAAGTATTCCCCAATCATCATGGTTAATTTCATCCAATATTATCTAATAATAATTCCCTCTTCCCTCATATTAAGAGAATTTTGATGCCGAGAACCATCATTAACATTTGGTTTTAAACACTTCCCTAAAAAATTCTCACAATCCTTACATTTGAAACCCATAGTTTTGGGAGGTGCATTCATTGTAGATTTTTATTTATTCCCATTAACACAACATTCATCCACTTGATGAAATTTCTTTCCAAACTTAAAACATTTAACAGTTCCCATAAGACAATTTACTCTATGTTTTTTCCATAATATGAGAATAAAGTAAATCTAATCTTCTTCTCTCCATAGTTTTTAGAGTTTCCTTTTAATTCTATCCTTTTTTGTATCGTAACCATGAGATTGACGAGGACCTTCAACCTCAATTTTTGTATGAAGAATAAAATTAAGTTACATACTAAAAAATAAGTTCTGGAAATCATCCCAGTCCATGGATTCAATTCTATATTATTTCCTTAAATTCCTTATAAAGTTCTATTATTATTCCACTTCACCTCCCAAGCAATAAGTTTCCAACATAACTTTTTCCCATTCTGAACCATAGAGAATAAAAAATATATTTTTCATGGTACAGATCCATTCTTAATAAACTATTGGATTAACCATTACATTAAAAGAATGTGGATGTTGACTTAAAAAGTATTCAAAACAATTTTTTCCCTCTTTTGGTCATTTTGAAACTCATAATGATTTATTTCCTGATAAGGTTGGGTAGTCATAGAAATGATGTTTTTTACTCTATATTCCATACCATTCAGTTGATTGGGATTTCCATCATTTCATTTTAAATTGAATTTTTCATTAACATGGTTCCATTGGGATCCAGCTGTTAACTAAAACTATAAATCATAGCATGAGTAAGACTTATCAAATTGAAAACTAAATAATAATAATAAAATACATACAGGATTCCTAAATCATTGCTAATATTTATTTAATCTATGACACATTTGGTATATACTAGTTTATTCATAGTTATATTTTATTAAAATCCTTCATGATGATTCATAAAGAGTTTGTGGATTCCATTTTATATCCCTAGGGAGTGTCAAACTAGGTGTACAAGAAGGCCCATTCTCGTATGCCATGTTGCGCTCAAGTTAGGCCCAAATCACCTTTTTGAAGTTGTTACACTTAGGTACATATGAGTGAGATCCACATCAACATGAATTATCTAAATAAGTATGTATTTCTAGGAAACCAATTACTATAAGCTTCACCAAAATTCTAGGAAAATTTCCTCTAATTTTCTTATAATTTTCCATATCCTTAGAATTATCCTTAGAGATATCCCTAGACATATCTTTAGAAATACACATATGGATCTCACTAAATTTTTATCATATTATTTTCCAAAGGATTAATTATCCTTTTATATGATACCAACAATAGTAGTCTCGAATTAATTATAGTATAATATAATTGATGCCTTTCCAGGCACTCCATGGGTGGCTACACCCCCTACGCGGGACACACCACCATCCGTAGTGGAAGCCATTTCCTCGTGAATCCCTTGGGTGAAGAGCCATTATTCATACAACACTCAAATGTGATATTTTCCAAGGATCATATGCATTCAATTTATATGATACAAATTATATAGACCCTCATATTTAATACATGAACATTTCATCATTTTTGTGAAATACTTTAAATGTTACACAAACATATGGCTAAAGACCGTATTAGTTTTGTTCCTTTGGAAACGTGGATACATAAACACTAGTACATAAGTGAGATACATTTTCTCTAACTAGGTTCTTCATAACTACAAACCTTTTTAGACATATCATATATTGTACATATTATTACAACATGGTAAAGTAAACAAAAAATTGGTGATCTCAGAAGCTCAGTAAGGGTAAAAAAGGAAGATATGTAAGCATAATCATGAGCATAAGGGTATGATAATATGATCATTTTCATTATAATATCATAACCTACATATAGAATATCATAACCAGGAATCATGGAATAAATATTAGAAGTTTATAAGACATTAATTATAAGAGAAGAAAAAGCATAAGCCATAAAAGCATAACATAGGAATTAGACATGGAATTATGGCATTCACATCATCTTGTAACATTGTGAACATATATAAGTATAAAAGTGTTAACTAATTAAGGTAAGGACATAAAATCAATCCCTCATATAAACTTTTGGACATGAAACTAGGTCCATTCATAACATTGTGAACATATAATCGGGTTCATGCATAACATTTTGAACATGTAATCAAGTTCATGCATAACATTGTAAATATGTTATGAGGTTCACTCATAAACTTATAGACAAGAAACTGGGTCCATTCATAACATTATGATTATGTAATAAAGTTCATACATTACATTTTAAATGCATAATAAAGTTCACTCAAAACATTGTAAACATGTAATCAGGTTCATGAAAAACATATAGACATGTAACTAGGTCCACACATAACATTGTGAAAATATAATTTTGTTCACACATAACATTTGGAACGTTTAATAAGGTTCATTAATAACATTGTGAACATGTAGTCATGTGCACACATAAATATATGGACATGAAACTAGGCCCGTGCATAACATTGTGAACACGTAATCATGTTTTCACATATCATATATACTCATGAGTCATTTATCATTACCCAATGCATTGGAGGGAGATATTGGTCCCACCCATCATATAATAAAATCATACATAAATGTTCCACAAGATTTTAAATATTAATTTATCATAACCCCTAAAATTAAATGGGAATCAAAATCATTTAAATAAATAATTACTTATAGAAAAGAGATAGGTCTCATAATCATCAAAGTATAAGCTGTGAAAAGAAATAAGTTTCAAAAGTATATAACCTACAGAGGAGAAATGAGTTTCTTAAACATAATCCCATAAAAACATAAACCATTCAAGTATTAATATGAATGGTATTATTATATCATATACCTTGTAAATCACAAACTGTAAAAAAGTATGTTTTATTAGATGTAAAATAATTTTGAAGGATATTTTAAAAAAACATCTTGAGTAAAATATCATTTCTTCTTTTAAAAGTGATTTTTAAAGCATAAAACCTTTTGAAATCAATTTTCTTCAAAACTAAACTAGAAAAAATTATAGGGAAGCTTGAATTTTTTTTGAAAACATGTTTCTTGAATACTTATAAAAGATTCTTTAAAACTTATTGAAAACCTTTTTCCTTGAAATGTATAATTGAAGCTTAAAAAATTTTGAAAACATTTTCCCTTGAAAACTTATAAAAGAATATTTGAAAACATTTTTCTTTAAAAACATATAAAGGATGCTTTGAAAATATTTTAAAAACACTTTTCTTTGAAAACTTATAAATAAATATTTGAAAACATTTTAAAAACCATTTTATTTGAAAACATATAAAGGATGATTTGAAAACAATAAAACATTTTTTCCTTGAAAATGATCTTAAGATATCATTTAGAAAACATTTCCTCTCAAGAATAATCTTTAAACATTTCAATATATCACATACCACTTTGAAACATTTAAATCATAATACCTAAGAAATAATAAGATTATATAAAGCTTAAAATATTATGAAAAGAAAGATATTCATGATATTAAATTCCAAAGGGAAATATGTAAATCCCATAGAAATATATATGTGGATAACAAAACATTTGTCTCAAAGAATGAAAATTAAGACAAAAATACCGTACTGGATTAGTAACTTTTGAACTGTAAAACCTCATTAAATAAAGATAATAAAATGGATATATAAATACCCATTAAGTTAATAATAATAATAATAAAAATAATAATAATAATAATATGATACATTCATTAGTTTTATATACACCACATCAAAAAATTAGTGGTTAATAAGGCATGTATCTCCCGGGAATAAAAAGTGAGATGAGATTCACTTACCTTGAGTCTAACTTGTCTCATGTGTATTTATAATCTTGAATAATAAAATTATGATAATTATTTACTTTATTTGTAAAATTTATAAATTTTATTTTTACATTTATTTTACTTTTTAAAATGTTTTACACAACTATTTAAACAATAAAGTTTACTCTGGGTGTTTTGACCGAATTTGCATCATGTGTCAAAAAAATCTTTGGTAAGTCTACTATGGCCAAAGTGGTCATTATATAAACACCTCATAAAAATCATGAAATAATTATCATATCGATACATATATTATATTTTTAAAAACCAATAATTAAATGTGTTTATGAAAAATGAACCAATGTTAAAATCATGGTGAAGGTAGGTCCTACGTATGCATGAGTAATGATCTCATTTTTAAATCATCATTATGGATATAAATTAAGTAACAATTTTATTTATAGAATGAAAATTATATCATAAGTATCATATTATTTAATAATATATACTTATATATAGAATTGTTTTTTTTTTGATCATTATAAGTATGAAAAAAAGACTAAAGTGGGTGAATAGTTGTTTTGGAAATTTAATCACATTTACCAAAAATTATCAGAGTTTATAAAATGAAACCTTGTAGTTTAAATGTCCCTATAAATAAACGGATGAAATAGAATAATAAAGAACACTAACATAGATTATTTTTATAGTGGTTTGTATATAAATATCTTAGTGCTCTCATCAATCTCCTCTACACTTCTAGGAGACTGGTACCCACTGAGCCTTACTTTTAAAGGTGTGATAAACTATTATAGACTCTAGTTTTTACAACACTTAGAGGCACAACCAAGTCTTTAGAATCGGAGACTACCCTTGTGTGTTTCCTTAACCTTTTTTGGGAGTCAAAACCCAAGACTTCATTTTGGAGGGTATAATAACTAGAGAATGAGAAAAACTTCTTATAAAGGTAAAAAGAAAAAACTAGTCACAAAAGACTTACAAATAGAAGATTACAGAATACATGGTTTAAGAAAAAACATTTAAAAGTATTTGATGATCTGATTTTTTTTATGTATGTTGCATAATATTTTGGGTCACATGAAGAAAAAAATGTAAAATATGTATTCATTCTTGTGATCACACTAGATGGAGGAAGTCACATATGATTGAGAAACAATTTTAAGAGCACCAGGTATTTTTCAAGTATCACGTAGTTATTATGGTATGGGTTTCTCTATTTCTTTAAAATGATCTGAAAATAACATTTTATAGGATTCCCTTTTAATAATTATCCAAAAAATTTAATTATAATCCACAAAGCATGTATTTATATTTACTAACTGTATGACACTTATAAAAAAATAACCGAAATAATTCAGTTACAAGATGGTGATTAAAAAACATGGTGAATTAAAAAATAAAACAATAAAGCTATTAAATCACATGTAATATTAATAAAAACAATTAATATAACTAGTAATGAAATTTTAATCAAATTAGATTTGAAAAAAAATTGAATTAATTAATTGAAAATAACTATTTCAAACATGCAGAAAATATTCATTAAAAGAGGGCATCGTATGAAAAATTAATATTCTTGTATAAAGTCTTATAAAAAAAATTTAAAACCATAAAATAATTATTTAGATCACGAAATAATAAAAAAAATTATTCTAAAAAAATAATAATAAAATTTAAGAAAAATAAATTTTGAAGAAGAAAATTTAACTAAGAAAATTCAGTTACTGGTGGATGATCAACATTGACACATTTAAAATACCATTTCATGAATCCAACCATGACTCAAATTACATAATGTTTCATGATTCCAATGGTGACTCAAATTATATACCATTGCATGAAACCAATGGTGACTCAAATGACATACCATTTCATGAATTTAATGGTGACTCATTTGACACACCATTGTGAGTTTAAGAAAAAACAAATCGAGTTTTACAAAACTAACTAAATCATGCTTATCTATGAAAAAAAGTAAACATATTAAATAATAAAAACATTACTCACCATTTTAAGTCCAATGGTGACATACTAACATACTGTTGGGTGACTTTATGAACTACCGTTTTATGAAGCCAATGGTAGCGGGCAATAGTGTCTCATTACAAAGGTGACCGATTTCAATGGTAAATCATTTCAATAGTGACTCATTTCAACGGTGAATAATTTCAATGGTGACTCATCTCAACAGTGACTCCTTTCAATGGTGACTCATTTCAATGGTGACCTGATTCAATGGTGACTCATTTAAATGACAACTTATTTCAATGGTGACTCGTTTCAATGGAGACTTGTTTCAATGGTGACTCGTTTTAGTGGTGACTCATTTTAATGGTGAATTATTTTGATGGTATCTTGTTTCAATGGTGACTCATTTAAATGGTGACTCATTTTCCATATTTCCAAAAAAATATTTGAAAATTTAATGAACAAAAATTTATATTAATTTTTCAAAACATAAAACAGAGAAAAAAATAATTTAACACTATCCTTTTAATTCCTAACATTATTTTTATTTTAAAGGAATCACATCTCATCAAGGAGGCGGTAGTCCACACATCCATGAATGATGTTATCACCTTTTTAGTGTGTGGAAAGGGTAATAAATAAAATGATATATTATATTTGAAAAAAGGTAATTATTTCATGAATATAATATAAATTTATTTTATGTCACATACTTTTAATTAAACACATATTTAATACATTCCATGTAATGTGTGAAAATATCACGTCGCTTTGTGGAAGCAGTACTCCACACTTCAAGAAATGTTGTTATTTTATACACAAAAAATTAAAAGCATAAAGGTATGTTTTATATAAAAATTAAAAAAGTATAAATACATTATAAATATAATATTTATCATTTAAAAAAATCAATCATAATTCCCAACTAGGATATTTGGTAATGGAAAAAACTAACAACATTATTTCATGAGATGGTAGTTCACCGTACACAAGAACGATATGTTAGTCAGCCATTTGATGGAATTGTGTATACGTGTAGGTAATACCCTTAATAGAAAAAATATATATGTATATTTATGATATTTATGTTATTATGTAATCATTGAATAATAATATTTGAGGTGGTGGTGAAAGAAAATAAAGGAAAGGAGCTTGAGGAAGGATGTTGCTTCTTCTTTGTATAAATCCTTTTGGTTTTCACAATAGGGATTACTTGGATGGTTTTTTACACAAAGGTATGATTCAAAGAGGAAGGTAGGGATGTTGGGAGGATAATTTAGTAGATATTATCCAAACTGTGTGGTTTTAGAGGTATGAAGAAGGGGTATATGTGGTGACCTTTTATAAGGGAGGGAAAGGACACACTTGGAATTTTTTAAAACAAGTTAGGTGTGAATTTGTTTTTACCTAAAACAATTCATCAAAAACTAAAAAAAAGTAATTAATATAAGGTTTAATTATGAGATATTTCCATAAATATGTTGTTGAATAAGTTTATAGGTCATTTTATTCCTTAGTTTTAATGATTAATCCTTTCTTAAGCGTATTTTTACCTCAATCGCTGTAATTAACTTTAGTCACCTTCACTAATATTTTTGTTCAAAAATTATGTTGATATTATTATAATATAAATATTATAATAATAAAAACTGTTTATCTATATTTTTTTATATTAAATTTACAGAATTGAAAAAATTATGTTTAATAATAATCTTGTAGACATAGCGAGGAGCATGTTTTTAAAGTGATAATTTTCAAAAGTTCATTAAGATTTTCTATCTAAATTCAATATAAAAATGAATAAAATGATCTAAATTTAATTAATATATGTATAATTGACGTATCTTTACTTTAAAAACAACTTATAATATAATTTAACTATATAAATAAATTAAATGAAAAATTAGTTTTGAATTAAAAAGCAGTATTTTTAAATATTCATCCAAAAATGATGTTTCTCAAAAAATTAAAAAAAATGACCTGAAGATATTTATATAGCTAGAATTCAAAAATGAAGTTTATTTTATCAAATTAAAATTTAAAATGTTTCTAAAATTATCTTTATTATTTTTCACATAAGGATATAAAAAGAAGTTTATTTAATAAAATAATACTTTCAAACATATAAACACTTCACCTAAAAATATATATTTTATTATCAATATGTTTTATTTACATAAAAACTTTATAAATAATAGTTAAAAATTATTTATTACTATTCATATTACTAATTTAAATGAATAGGTTATAACTATCTAGTTTAAATAATTATAATAATAATGTGATATTTCATAGAAAATCATTGTTGCGTGTAACGTAAGATAAAACGGTGTTTCATGTATCACAAGCCAATAAAAGTGTTGCATGTAGAGAAATTTTAACTTGGTGTTGAGTATAACATAATCCAAATTCAAAAATTTCATTTAAGAAAAGTTATATTCAATGTTTCATGAAATGATAAATATAAAAAAAGATTTAATAAATTCAAAATAAATCACAAAATCATGAGGTGTTACACATTATCTTCTAGATCAGAGCATTTACATAACCAAACATCTTTGAGGGCCCAAATAAAACACCCTTCGTATCAAAAAATCATAATGATTAATTGAAATTGAATTGGAGACCTAATATATGTTGAAAGTGGGTTCCCAATACCCAACATGTGTATATACTTTGATCGCCATTACATGTATATAGTTTGATATATACAAGTGTTTATCTTACTAGAATAGTAATGACACGTTATAATCCAATATATTTATGGTAATTTACTTTGATTACATGTTGTATCAAAAGGTTATAATAGTTCAAAGGATATAATGAGAACCTAGAGATACTATGATGGTAATATTAAAGAAATTTCTTATTTTCTAGATACATCATTTTGACTGGACATAGATGATGTCTGAATATGAGGTATTATTGGATCATAATCATTGAGATTTATTCTCATAATATTTTCACTTAGGGATTTCAGGTTGGACTAATCGGAATGATAGAACCACCAATAAGAACACCAAATGTTTTAGGTGTCATTAATTATTCCTCTCTATGGATAGGTGTGCTGGTCTCCCAACTTGAGATCATTATCAATGTGTTCCATTTGATCTCGTACTTTGATGTAAGGACAAAAAAAAGAAATTGAAGTCATAGTGAGGTATCTTGTTTTGGGTGTATCATTGGTGGTATGACATTAGTTTAATGGTCAAGATTGAATTTATCACTTTCGAATTGAGTAAGTGATACCTCAAGACCGGTTGATCATGATGGTTGTACCTTCATTAATCCATGGCAATGGTTTTGAAAGGTATGTCTGTCATTTTAGATCAAAAAACAATAAATCAAGGAAAGATGATAAAATAGTTTTGAATCTTTCTTTATGATAAATCATATAAAAATGATATTATATTACACAATACGTGTTCATAATAAGGTTTTCGTTGCAATGACTATTTCATATCTCTTCAAGGGCCTTGATGAGTTTCTAAACGCCACTCTTGGTCTATGAATACAATTCACTACAATCGATATAAGGTTCTATATGGTCACACATAATAGAATATTCAAGAATATATCATATTATGGTTATTTGGTATATAGGACATGGAGGGCCCCACAATGTGGTCTGAGAGTTGACCAAGCATTATAGATCACCAATAGAAAAATTATTTAATTAATATTTAATTATATAATAACTAGGTTGAATTTATTTATTGAATTTATTTAAAAATGTTTAAGTAAATATATGAAATAATATTATATGAAAAAATATTAGTTTAACATTAGTTTTTTATTTAATATTTGTAGGAATTATATATATATTTAATGATTGGGTTTTACCACATAATATATTTAATATATATTAAAAGTATGAGATAAAATATAGAAAATATTTATTATTCATTTAGTTCATCATAATTATTTATTTTTTATCAATTAAGCATAAATTAAATATACAGGGGTCGAGGAACCCTAACTAGGTGTTTTGGATATCTAATATATAAGTATATGAGAAGCCTATTCTAATTACTACTCATCATTAAAAATTGAGAGATTCCTTCTGCTCCAAAATCCGAGAGGGAATAATTCTTTAACTGATCGAATGATCCAATAATGCCTTCGCAGGTCAAAGGCATGGGGTTGATGTGATCATTGTGACATCGAAAAAATAATCGAAGATCCATGATTGTAGGAAAAATTCAACGAATGATGTATGAATAGATTCATAAAGTGTGTGTCTAAAATCTAGAGGGGTTCAACCTCGGATCTGTTATGAAATGGTACCTGGTGACGTGTGATAGATGATCATTCTTTGAATCCAAAAAATTACACATTTATTTTTAATTTATATTCTTTGATTAATTCATGTGAGATTATTTGGCCTCTATCAGGTCTAGAATCATTGGAGACAATGAAATTCCATCACTATAGTGATGAAAAGTTTTAAATTAATTGATGAAAGATCCTAAATACTATATTGTGGCTTGAACAGCCAGAGACTATGAAGGCACGTCACTCCGATGATGAAGGATTTTAAATCCCTAGTCCACTAGCTACATTTTTATATTACGGTACCATAAATTGGTATTATAGGTATCACATTTATTTTCATATCCAATAAAATATATTTTCATTTAAATTAAAGTAGAGTGTTTTAAATTGATCAAATAGTTCTTACCACACAACAGTCTGATCTCAGATGTCCCAGTTATGACCTTCTGAAAAAAAATATATAGATCAAAAGAGGTGTTTTTCATGGTATCAAAATTTAAGAAAACCTATTTAATATATATATATATATATATTATTTTTAAAAATTTAATGGTGAAAAATCACCAAACAAATTTATTCTAGTGACCTTAGTAGACTTGACTAGAATCCAATGGTGGGAGCAATTCCGGTAGGTGAAATTAAATTTCATAAATTATGGAATTACAATGTTTTAAAAAGTAGCCTTAAGTATATAGTTTTTATTTTTTGGTTAAAAATAAAAATTTAAGTGGTTTAAATAATGGGGTTGGATGGAATATATTTAATGTGTGGCGTGTGTATTGAAAACATACCCAAGTAACAAAATGGGTGGTAGTCGGATGAGAACAAAATTAATTAAAACAATTATTAATAATTTTAAAAAAGTAGTGGGGGTATTCTTCTCAGATCCCACCTCTATCTATAACTATTTACTATGGAACTAACCTTTGAACAAGCTCTCCACCACACCTCCTTATAGTTGGCACCCTACCGCCAATGCCTGGTATTGGTAGCTGCCACCACAGGATGCCTAATTAAAATTATTCCCCTCCTCAACGAGACCATTTCCCTAAGGTCCCATTCAGTGTGTTGACTATTTCTTACAATAGGTCCCGAATACCCCCATCCCATTCACTTGGAACCATCTAGACTAATCTGATACAGGTGCATCCACTCTAGAGGTTCCCTAGCCCATGATCGTCTCATCTCACCCGAGTGATGTTGTCTACCTCGAATGAACACCCCCCCTGTCGACACCTCTTCATATGGAAAAGACGACACTAAACAAACTACCAAGGTCTGAATCCACCATTGGACCCTGACAGCCACCATTGGTTAACCCAGCTATGAGGTAACCCACCTTCATTGGGTTTCCATGGGCTCTATGGGACCTGATGGACCTAACTCGACCCACAAAGGTCCTGGTCTTCCCCCTGCCTAGAATGGGTCTGACCAGACCATCCTTTCTCAATACAGCCCTGCACAAGCTCTTCCTAGCCCAAAATGGGTCTGAGGGGTTAGTAAATGGCCCACAATGGTCTAGGGTAGTGCTTTGGGCCCTAATATAATTGTTTATAATAAATGAGTAATTTATTTATTTATTTTTCAGAAAATAGAAAATTGTAAATTTCCAAAAAATAATTTAAATTTGGTATAAATTTCATTAATTAATTAATATATTTTTTAGAATAAAAATTACATTAATAATGGGACCAAATGAGAATAAATTATTTAAATTTAAATAATTCAATTATGTTATTTATATTCCCTTTTACATTAAATTTTCTGTAATTTATTTTTTTTCATAAATTCATTTCACCCATTAATTGGTCTTGAGAACTGATCAAACCTTTGTATATCTAGGTTAATTTATTTATCTATTTATTTCAACTGCATGTGATTTTTTTATTAATTAGTTAATTTTATGAATGTATCCTCATGGTCTTCTTTTTGTTCAATATGTATATGGTATTTTATGTCTAATTTATATATATTAATTTTTTGCTTCCCTAGACACCCTATATTATATGTGAGTATAATTTTATATTTAAAGATGAAATTTTAAGGAATATACCCTACCCAGATGATGTCGAACCCAAAAAAAGAATGGAACACACCAAATCGGGGGTGATTTGCAATACGAATCAGAACTCGACTTAAGTATGATATCCCTAGGTCACAGTTTATCTGTTAAATTTAATATAAGGTTAACCAATATAAGATTATAAAGAATAGTCGGGTAATTTTATTTTATTTATGCATTGTTTTTTATTTTATACTTGTGCATGTTTATTGTGAGAATACATAAAATTATAAACAAGAAAGATATATAATGATGTGATGAATATTTTTATATTAATGAATGTTTAGTTGTGTGAATTAAAAAATAGTATGAACGTATTTAATAGAAATGTATCAAATTCATAAATTCATATTAAAAATCCCCCAATTATATATTAAGTCATAATACCTTTTGTTTCCCATATTTAAACAAAACTGGGTGTTTAGTGTGCCCATCATCCAATGTCGAGGGTGCCTCCAACTATCAGGGAGATCTTATGAGAGAAATGGATTAAATTAACTGTATTTAGTAGTAAATAAGTATCCAATTATAAATTTATATCACTTTAGAGGAAAAGAATATAGGTAATCAATGTTATCATTCTTATAAGATTGGAATTTACTCAACTATTAAAGGAACCATGAGTTAATGTGGTTGGTCAATTTAGCACCTACAAAGATACAATCCATGTAATGGTGTAGAAAAATCTTATAGAATATTTAGAGAGGCTTCAAGGATCTTTTTAACTATAATACACAAGATACATTGTATTCTGAATCAAATAGATTGTGATACTGAGGATCAATAAAATGTTGGGAGACACATAATATTCTAATAATTAAATAATCAAAATTATATAAAAAAGAAATAAATATAAATTATTAAATATAAAAATTCTTCTATAGAAAAAATGGAAATCACTAACACCAAAAGAACATTGTATCTGTGATCCATACTAGATAAACAAAATATCATGATTGACCATAACTTCCATGAGTGTTAGAAGCACTAGTTCCTAGTAATACACCATGAAATGTGGCTTTATGTGATGGATTATACACTCCTTAATGAGCCCCCTCATGGGGAAATTAACATAGATAATGACATGTATTAGAATAATATAGAAGATGCACTTGATTTATAGTGTATCATCATGTCATCTATGTCAATTCAATTATAAGAAATGAAGAATTATGATGATTCCTAAAAGATACTGACTCATATCCATGAATTATATCAAGAGAGATAATTTAAATAAAGGTATGAGAATTCTAGTACACTGTACAGTTTTATTCTAGAGAAATGGAATCAAGAAGGAACTCAATTACTCAATTTGATTGGGTACGGTAAGAGAAAAGAATCCCTCATGTTCAAGCTAAACGAAGAACTTGCAACTGATCTCATTCTAGCCTATTTAAAAACAATATCTTTAACTTTTATTTTTAATTACAATATGAATATAAATAAAAAATCACTCCTAGATATTTTGGATTTATTTCACTAAGATGATAATTTTATGAAG
The DNA here is from genome assembly GCA_963277665.1 of Viscum album. Lineage (NCBI taxonomy): Eukaryota > Viridiplantae > Streptophyta > Magnoliopsida > Santalales > Viscaceae > Viscum > Viscum album. The sequence continues at coordinate 9,755,320 of OY728145.1, forward strand.
AATACCAATTCAACAGTCCTTATGTTGAACAAGAGGATGAAGGATGAGGCTTAGGGGTCTGAGGATAAGTCAAATCCAAAAATAATGATACACCATTCATATAAAAATCCAAAGATAAAAAGGGAATTTAATGAGAATGAGGTTTTTTACTTTCTATGTTGAAAGAAAGGCCATTGGAAGGTGAATTATAGATTTTGTAAGAAGAAGTACAAAGACAATTCTATGTCAAGTATTTTTTTCATTGAATGCAATATGTCATTATCTACAAGGGTATTGGATACCATATATGTCTCATAAATTTATATTCATAATCATGAATCAAATAGGATTGATAAAGAATGAAAAAGGATAACTGGATCTCTGATATGCATATGGTGCAACTCTATAAACGTTGGAAGTGTGACATTATCACTAAACATTTCTCATTGGTTTGGTTATTGTATTTAATAATTGCTATTTTGTAGCTTCAGTAATCAGAAACATAATCTCAGTGTCATGTACAAAACCCTTGGATTTTACATATTGTTTTAAATAATTATTGTCTATTTTATAAGGATAAGTTAGGGTATGTAACATCTTTATAATTCCTTTTATAAACATGAACCTAAAAACCCAGTAATGAAAATTAATTAAAACCCCAGGGAATGTGACTATTTCAACACCCACCTATGGAAAATAAATATTGGTCAGGTAAATTAGAAGTGATTATAGAAATTGAATCATGTAGGGTATTAAGACTCAACAAATTTAAAAACCTCTGGGAATTTTTTATTATTTTTTATTAGGGAAAATGACCAAACACCCTTTTTGGGAAGGGAGTAAGAGCTACAAAATTACTAGAATTAATTCATACTAATGTATGTGGTCCATTTCCAATAGTGGAAAAGTGTGGGTTTTTGTACATAATTACATATACTAATTACTATAGTGGGTATGGTTATATCCATTTAATGAGGTATAAGTCATATTCCATTAATATGTTAAAGGAATACAAACAAAAAAACCATCTTGGAAACAAGATTATGGAACTTCTCTCAAACTGAGGTGGAGATTTTTTTAACAAAATATTTCATTGATCAATTAATGGAGGGTGGGATTGTATCCCAACTCACTACCCCATATACACCATAGTGGGATGGTGTTAGCAAAAGTAGGAATAAGACCTTGATTTACATTTTTAGATAAATGAAGAGTTATAAAACACTTTCATTATCTTTTGGGGGATAAATCTTTTAGAGAATGACATATACTCTTATACATGTACTATGTAAAGTAATAAATGGGAAGCAATATGAGTTTTGGTGTGGAAATAAACCCAATCTATTAAACTTACATGTATGATGATGCAATGATTTTTTCAAGACAATAAATATTAAAAAATTGGAATCACAAAGCACATATTTCATCTTTATAGGTTATCCTAAAATGTTAAAAGGATATTACCTAAATAAACCATCAAATAAAAAATTTATTTTAGAAATAGAATCGATATTTCTAGAAGGGGAACACATTTTAAATTGAAATATATGGATAAATATTGAATTTGATGAATTCAATGCGCTATATAAAGAAGAGTTTGAATAAGAAGCATCTCCACAAGAGACATTGGAAGGTAAAGAAGTTATTGAGACACAAGTATTATATAGGAATTATTGAGTGGTTGGAGATATTGAGTGTTATGGTATTATTCTTTCTAAGTGAGGTGACACATTAATCCTCGAGGATGATGAATCTATAACCTATAAGGATGATGTAAATGGAATGAATATTACTAAATAGAAAGAATCTATGAATTCTATGATGGTTTCAATGTACCAAAATCAAGTTTGGATTTGGGAAGAGCCTCTAGCCAATGTAAACCCCATTTGGTGAAAAGTATATTCAAGAAAAATCGGCACATGGATTGTAAGGTTGATACCTGTAAGGAAATACTACTCACGAAGGGCTTGAGGAGACTTTAGTGTGTATAGTTTGATAAAACCGTGTCACTAGTAGCAATACATAAATCTGTAAAAATATTAGTTGAAATAGAATCCTACCATGACTATGATATTTGTAAAATAGATATTAAAACTACTTTTATTAATTGAAATTTAGTTTAATTCGTATATATGACTCAACATAAAGGGGTTTTTAAGTCAAATCATGACAATAAATTGTGCAAGCTACAAGGATCCATTTATGGGTTAAATAAGACATCATGATCATATAATTTTTATTTTTATGAGGACATAATAGACCTTGTTTTGTTTAAAATTGTATGTGAGCCTTGGGTCTATAATAAGATTAATATGAATGACATCATTTTCCTAGTATTATATATTGATGAAATATTAATTATGGGAAATGATGTGAAAATATTACATTCAGTTAAGACTTGGTTTAATGAATGATTATCAATGAAAGAATTAGGTTAAGTAGTATTCATTATAGTGATAAATATATATCGATATAGATTTTAGAGGATTCTTGGGATAATATAAAGTACATATACTGACAAGGTACGTAGAAGGTACAACATGGAACTATCAAAGAGGCGATTGTTTCCCATGTCACATGTTATAAATCTCTCCAAGAAAATGTTTCCACAAAAATGGGAGGATATTGATAGAATGGGTAGAATATCTAGTGCCTCAGTATTTTGATCTATCATGTTTTCCATTTTATGTACTAGGTTTGATGTTATATTTTCTTTAGGTGTATTGGGAATATATTGAACTAATCCAGGAGAGCTGTGTTGGTTAGCTATGAAAATATCTCTAAGTACATGAGATTTACATTGGATATGTTACTAGTATATGGAGGAGATCATGAAACAGTAGTAATAGGATACATTCATTCAAGTTTCCAGACAGATCATTATGATTTGAAATCATAGTCAAGCTAAATATTTTGCCTGAATGGTGGTATAGTGAGCTGGAGAAGCTCGAAGAAACTTGTGGTCACCAAATATATAGTAGAATATGAGTATATAGAGACCCATGACTTAGTTATAGTTGTGGTAAAGATACATAGTTATATCTCATAAATTGGTGTTGTTCCTATCAATGTATTCCATGTTTTATTTTAATATGATAATACTTTAGTAGTGGTTTTTTTCAAGGATCCCAGGTCACACCAGAGGAAAAAACACATACTTCTTCAGTCTCAATAGTTGATGGAATTTACCCAAATTTGTGAATTAATAGATATAAAAGTATCCACATATGATATAATTTTAGACCCAATGAATAAATATACATCTCAACAAAAGCATGATTCTCAAGTGAGAGCTAGTGGTTTGAGAATTGTTAATAGTTTTCTCCAATGTAAGTGGGATTCTTGAAAGTGGTTCTCCTAGACCCAACATGTGTATATACATTGATTACAATTACATGTGTAAACATTTATATATAAATATGTTTACAATACCAGAATAGTGTTCCTTCTTCTATATCCACTATATTTATTTTAATTTCCTTTGATTACAAGTCTTATCAAAAGGTTATAGAATTTCATAGGCTGTAATGATAAACAAGACATACCATGAAATAAATATTCAATAAATTTTCTATGGTCAACATACATAATTATTCTAATACATAGATGGTGTCCAAATATCAGGTGATAGGGGCTCATAATAATTGAGGCATCTTCTCATGAAGTTCACACATGGTGATCTTGAGTTGGTGAGACCATGAGGACAGAACCGCCAATAGGAACACCACATGTTTCAAGTGTCATTGGTTGTTCCTATCGACCGACATGTGTATTTTTTTACTGAATTTAGATCATTATCAATGTGTTCTATTTGATCACATACTTTGATTCAAGGAAAAATATTCACATTTTTATTGTGTCAAGGTAGCATGTGTTGGGTGTGTCATTGGTGGTACGACATTGGTTGAATGATCGAGAAATAATCTATCACTTTTGAGTTGAGGAAGTGATATCTCAAGCCTGTTTGAACAAGATGGTAGTACCTTCATAAATCCATGACCATTGTAGTCAAAGGTAAGAATTTCAAGTTATATTAACAAAAAATAAAGCAGAGGAATGATGGCACAAGTGTGAATCCTACATTTTTGTGATATTATATGAAAAGAGATTATATTACACAGTGTGTGATTATAGGATGATTTTCATTTCTATTATTATTTCATATCTCATTAGGGTTATTTATGGGTTTCTAGAATCCACTCTTGGTCTGTGAATACTATTCACTACAATTAAGATAAGGACCTATAGTGTCACACACAATACAGTATTGAAGAGTCTACCATATTATGATGAATATGTATAAAGGACATCACTGACCCTACCATGGGGTCTAAAAGTTGTACAAGCAGTATCGATCACCAATAAATAAATATATTCATTATTATTCAAGTATAGAATAATTGGGTTGAGTATATTTATCAAATATATTTATAACTAGTTAATTAAATAAATAAAATAATATTATATGAATAAATTCTATTTTAATTTTAAAGTATCATTTAGTATGAGAAATAATTATGAGTCGAGTTAATGACTCGGGTTTATCATGTAATATTTTTAATTTATATCGAAAATATGTGATAAGATATAAATAATATTTATAATAACGTTATTCATTCATATTTATTTATTTATTTATTATTTAGTGAACATTAAATATATGGGGCTCATTGAACCCTAAATGGGTATTTTGGACATCCACTATATAATTAAAGAAGAATCTCATTCAAATTACTACTCCTCAGTAAAAATTAAGAGGTTTTTTCTCCTCCTGAAACCTAGAGATATAAATTATATAACTTAGTGAATGATCCTAGAATTCCTTCATGGATAAAAGGAATATAATTGAGGTAATCATCGTGATGTTGAACAAATCAACAGACATCCGACTTAACACCCATAACATGATGAAAAACATACACGGAACTTCATGAAGCATGTGTGGATGATATAAGGGGGATCAACCTTGAATCCATAAAGGAAAGGTAAATAGGGACTTTAGACATATAATTACACTTTATTTTTAATGAGTTAATCATTTAGTTTTAATCTCAGTGCTCTGATTAATTCATGTGAGATCCTCAAACCACTATCAAGGCTCAGATCACCGAATACGACCACGGTTTGTCACTCCCATGGTGAAATATGTTTAATAACCAACCCAATAGATTTCAATGTGAAACTTGGAACCATCAATATCCATTTTAGTTTAGATGGAGACTCCCAAAACCTTGAAACTTATATCCTTAAGAATTTTTTTCATTGAAGTGATTATATGATTTGAAATTATATTTTCCTTAAAAAATGGTTTTTATTTATTTTTTGTGAATAAATAATATAACTAATTTATGAAAATTTTTTAAAATTTATTTGGAAAATTTATCATCATTTTTAAATCATCCTTTTATAATTAACATATAGTGAATTATTAATAATTTTTTTTAAAATATTAATTTTTCAATGAATGGTAAAAGATACCGATTTTATTAGAAATTATCTAATCCTTTAAAGAATTAAAAAAGATATAATTTTTTCTAAATGGTTTTATAAGTTAAATGAGATCATTTATATGATTAATTATCTAAAAAATGTAATTGAAAGTAAATTTTTGATAGGTTTTCATATAAAATATTTTATACATTAGAAATAATATTTTTTATATATAAATCTTCATTTAATCACATTTTGAAGGTTTAATTTTCTATATAATTCATCCAATTATATTTATTGAATTCTAAAAAGTTTATTCCATATTTAAAATAATGAGGTTTATATTTATTTTAATAAGTACCTTTTATTTTGTTTTCATCATGAACAATAACCTTGTTTAATATTTTACACCCTTATTCAGGTAAAAGTGATAGAATAAGATTAAATATTTTGGAAAAGGCTTTAAAATTTCTCTACAAGTTTCATTTATCCAATTTGATGAGTCGTGTTTTAAAATTCACATAATCGTAACTAATATATGGAAACTTGGTGAATTTTTCCATTAATTATGACCATTATATTATTTTAAAGAAAGAATAAATATAAAATGTCACTCTCTTGAATTTAACATCTCTAAAATATTTACATAAGGACAACTAGATGATGAGTTTTGTAATAAATATTTATATGATAGATAAATTATTTTTTAACTTGGTAATTTATTTTATTTTTTAGTGATTTAATAATTACATATGTGGCTTAAACAATGCTAACATAAAATTTATTTAGTCAACAAAAAACTAAATAAATCATTATTAAAATGTTAAATGTAATAAAATATGGGTGAATTTCTGTATTAAAGGAATTTTTAAAAGAAATATAAAAAATAAGGTATGTGTACATGGTTTATATTCTAATTCCAAAACTATATTGATGACTTTAATGTTAATGTAATTGAATAGTTCCACATGTGACATTAATGATATTTTATAATAATAAATGTTTCATTAAAAGATTTAAAATTCATAAAAATAATATAATTTACTAAATGAATGGGATATAGTTGAACGTATAAACCATGGTCCATATATGGTCCACATTCCCTTTTATTTTATCATTATTCACCCGTAAGTAATAGAAAACATTCATATTGTAGTAACTGTAAGAGGATTAATGAGAGTTAAAACTAGGATATAGGTGTTAAAACACCACATTGACTTGTATATTTTTTTAGATAGGATTATTTGAATTATCCACATACCAAATAAAAAAAATATATAGATTTTTAGACACTTTATAATAAATATTAATTTTTATTAATATAATACTTTAAGTATATCTAAGAGTTTCCATTCCCTCACTAATAAAATAGAACCTCTTCACCCCTCTACCTAAATTTTTTTGATCCTTCTAGATTAGAAAATCCATACCATAATACCTTCCTAGATTCCTTTAAAATTTCCTAGAGATTTTGGTCTTTCTAAATGATTATCCCATCATGTCTTAATGTTTAACTGAATATTGGTTTCTCAACTAAGAGGTATAACTCTTGACTGAGAATGTTTTATTTTATTTCTTATTCTTACTCCTATAAATCCTCGGTATCAACACTAAAGTAATAAAATAAGTATCTTAAATATATTAATTTTTTATTATGATAGTGATAAAACTATCTTATCCCGTCAATAAATCATATAAAAAGTGAAAACTTATCTTGTGTATACGTATGACCTACCATCTCCACATAGCTACATAATTTGTTTTTATTCACCACCTTAGTGGGATGGTAATAATGATGCATTTATTTAATATATATATATATACATATATATGATATATATGAATTTATTTTGATTATTGAAATGTGAATTATTATTATTTTCCACTCATTCCATCCTTTAAAAATTGGAAACAACGTTCATGTATACGAATGGCCTACCATCTCCATGAATGGTGTAATTAATTTTCCTATCTCTACCATTTATGGATAATTATATACAAACATACATACATACATACATATATATATATAATGAATTTATATAAAATTAATATAATTTTTAACATTATTAAGATTATGTAACCCTGATCAATGTCAAATGACTTGAAATGTAGAACCAAAACATGCATGGAAAATGAAAGAGTTAACAGCTAGAAATAATTATTTTAATAAATAATTATTTACATATGTGTATTTAAATTTATTAATTTTATAATTTATGATATTATAATTTTTATACAATTTTGATAATGATTTAAAATAAATTTAAATATATTTTACATGAGAATATAACACTTTCGATACAAATCAAACTTGAGGTTTGGGTTTCTCTTCTCACTTTTGTTTCCGTATATGGAATATAAACAACATGTTTATTTAAAGTGGTGTATATACTTACCACTTGATAGGTAATATCATAATCCCAAATATATACATGTTATTCAAGGTTTTATTTTATGTTCTCACATTTCTGGGGTTAATGATTTAGAAATTACCAAATCTTTTGAATATTATTTCATAATATAATCCTTATTCGAGATTATTTATATTCTAGTTTATATTCAGGGAATTATATTATATTTATATATAAAACCTAATATATACTCTTATACCCTATTTATTTATTAATATTACATGTTTTCCTTTAATTTACCTCTTTAATGTTATCATGATTCTATGTAAATGTTTTTAAGGAAAACCAAATTTGTTTTCTATTTAAATGGAAATAATTTGCAACCAAATCTTTATTTTCATTATAATTATTTGAAGAATGTTTTTACTATTCTACTATTATTTTATGTGGTCATTTTTATATATATATGAATTTCTATAAAAATATTTCAAAAGGATCTTCATTTCATTTTCTAAATGATATACATTTTTAGTTTTTATAGAAAATGTGAAAAGAATCATTGTTTTAGAGTATTCAGTATGTACATAATAACCCACCATCATGACTAATAAATTTATTAACGATTCCACTAAACATTTATATATTTATTCCAAAAGAAATATTTTTCCCTAAAATTCAAGAATTTCTTATCTTTAAAAATTGATTTTCAAAGAGAAATGTATATTTTCCACAATAATGTTTTTAATTGTATTTCTATTCATCAATGAAAACTATCCTTTTTTTTCATACACTTAATATGGAATATATTGGGAGGTTTATAACATATTCTTTCTTAGGATAGATTATTATCTATTTTAATGAGGAAAGTATTGACATTCCATAATATGTTTCTTTCTAAATGGATAGTTTTTTTATTATTACGGCATGTTGAATATGTTTTATTAGTTGAGATAGAAGCAATTTTTTTATTATGAAAGCAAATACATATTTCTATATAGGTAGAGTTATTCCCATTAAATTTCCTATTAGTATAAAAAAAATTTCCCATGAACATAGTCCAAAGACGATGGGGCTTGAAAGCCTTAATTCTAGGCTCAAAATCCCATTTTGGCCCAAAGGCCCCTCTAATAAATAGTACTCCTATAGTACTCAGGCTGCTATATTTCTTTCACCACTACAGTAATTTCTATATTACCCTCTTATTATATAAAACTTCTATTGATATGACATTGACACTACTATTGTACTCCTACAGTGCCCTACAACAGTACTTAGGAAATCACCCCTGCCCGATTTTGAACCTTGGCCTTTTGGATAGAGGATTACCGGGTTTAACAATCTGGAAACACCCCAGTTATAGGAATATTGAAAATTCTAGATTGTTTATTAATAAAATTAATTCAATGTAATTATTAATTGATGGGTGGGGATCATTATTACATAACTTTGGATGTATCAACAGGTCTCATGATACAAAATAGGTTAGGTTTTTGGTTGATTTTTTCCCCATTTAGGTAATATATCTTAGAATAAGGCCTTAAGAGTATGAATATTATGTATTTAATGATTACTCAGTGGTAAGTTTAACATTTATAACATTATAAATTCCGTAATTATGATATTAGTTATTTATGTCAATGTGATTATTTAAATAGAAATTGTATCCATGTATTAGTTTCAACCTAATGTGATTATTTAAATGGAATTATTTTATCATTATTTATTACTATAATATTATTATTTTTTCTCAAGTTATTGATTAAATGGGATTTTTTTCAGTCACTTACCTCACCATATTGAGTATTACTAATTGAATCGGGATAAAATAGATTGTATGAATCCTTTACTAAGCATTTGAGTTCACCCTTATACTGTATATGTTTCTTAGGATGACAAGAAGTGTATAATGAATGATATGAAAGGATATTCTAGGTATAATAATGATGCTTCAAATGAAATTTATTTGTAGTATTTTGTGTTTTCAAATGTATGATAGATTATAGTGTCTATCATGTTTACCAAGACAACAAAACTATTCAGTCCTCTGGGATGCAGTCTCTTGTATCTAATGCCAATGTAATAAAGTAACCAATGACTCTGGGCTACTATATTTATTATATTTACAATGAATCCATAATATAACATTTAAATATCATGTGACCATCCATGTGTTATACATATTTTTTAATTCATTTCACAAAACCCAATTTATGATTCATGGCCATATTTCATTTCCCCGTGTAAGAATTGTAGTCATGATAACCTTCATATTTAATAAAACTCGACAAAACACCATGAATACTATCAGTTATGGATAACTTAAAGTAACACAATGAGAGTTAAATTATCAGTACACTTCATGAAATGTGTATCAATATATACATATATGAAATAAATGAAAAATAATGTTAAAGTAAAATAATTTGGTTTTAATTTTACTTGTTACATGTTATATTCTAAAACTATTTTAGAAATTTTTATCAAAACCATAGATGAGTAGATGTCTAAAATATCTAAAAATACATACTACCAAATAAACAATTAATTTTATGTACCCTCAAGGGTTTTGTTTTGATCATTACATAATTCCATCCACACCCAAATGTTATTATCTGATAATAACTCTCCCACCAAACACATTAGTGACTGATAACTATGCAGTAATCCATTTTGAATAAAATTGACCTTTTGGACTCATATTCCTAATGTTCAACTCCTTGAAAAAATTTAAACCTTTTAGTTTATAACATATAATTCTATGAGGTCGATAAATTAAACTCCATACTTATACCTATTTCTAATTTGATCATCATCATACTGTTAACTATTTACACAAAACATTCTCCTTGAAATGTTCTAGTAATTCATGTAACAATTACATTGAATATTTCCATAATATCCTATAATCATTTAGGATATTGTTAAATTCACTTATTTATAATAAATAAATATTAATCATTATAATTCTCTCTATTATCATATCTTAATATTTTTAGGATATTAAAAGAAATTCACTTTTATTTTTTAACTGACATAATATTTTATTTTTTTACTTTGAATATATCAATTCTAAACATAGTCAAACTAATATTTTAAAAAAAATATCATTTCCATGATAACTTATTATGATTCACAGTAAAAACTCCTTTATGTTTCGAAATAACACTTGTTTCCATTTATATGGAATATATAAAAAATAAAAAATAATTTCATTATCATGTATGGTATTCAATGTTATTGAAATATTTTTTTTCAAATAATTCTATGAAAAATATTCCTCTATATTTTATTAGATTATATTCCCATTTAATATTGGATAAAAATTACTAATATTGAAACACATCTTGTCCTTGTATCTATCTCATTTATTTTATATGATTTTATCCATTCACAACAATGTGTATCAAAATAATCATCCCATTTTGTTGTTAATAAAACAATTGTTTGTAAAAAACATTTATTTTCATATAATATGTAAAAAAATGACAAAAACTTAATATTTTCCATAATCCAACCATGAATTGTGTTCTCTATAAAATCTAACACCTTGAAGAATCAGCCCGTTTCTCTATAATATTAATTCAATCTTTAACAATTTTATCAACAACTATTAAATCACTTTTGTTCTTTAGTATATTTATAACAATTTGAAAACATACAGTGGGTATTATATATGATTGCGAATTGAATAGTTGAATTTTTTAACATTAGGGACTCAAAAATATAATCCATGAGGATTCTTGTAACACATAAATTATTTTATATTGATCCTTTTCTAATGGCCTTTTTTCCTAGATGAAATAATTGTATCATCCTGCTTTTCCTTAGTTTAGTTGGTGTTGTAAACTCTCGAAGGCATCTTTTATTCTCTATAAATCCAATTTTTTTACCCTTATCCTTCTAAACCATAACGATTTCACCTAATCTTATACCTCACATATCCCACTTATCTATCGAAGAGATTAGTTAATTTCCAATGGAACACATTCATGCTATATTTCCAAATAAATGATCAGAACTTTTTGTATTTATTGTAGAACTAATTCCACAACCAGATATATAATTATAGGTGAACATTACCACTCTATTTTCTTATTTAATTTAATAAATGTGTTAATATTACTATTCTTTCCATTATTTTATACCAAAATTTATATCTCAACACATCACTTCTCTTATTCCTAGATTGTTCCTAAAAGTTTATTTTTTATGTCTTCTATCATTATATACGTATGAACGGTATCATGTTTCTTTCACAAAAATGAATCCAAGATCATAAAAATAATAGTTGAGTTATCTTTTGAATGATTCTAATTATTATCATAGGCATATGAATATATTTTTTAAAAGTATTCCCTTAATATTTTCAGTATAAGGTTCCCCTCAAACATATAGAGTATACCTTCTTTCTTAATAAATGTTATTATGTTACAGTATCCATCACAGAGATTAAATCTATAATTTATTTTTATAACCAATATAAATATGAATTTCAGGACTAAATATAATCATGATATTGTCTACAACAAAAGATTTTATCAAATGAGCATCATGATTGAAATTCATTTAATAAAGATTTTAATTAAAATGTCTCTAAATAAAATGATGACACCTTTTGAATTATTCACTATAATTAGTATGGTGGGATCCAAATATCACCATAACTAACATCTGGTATCACTTTAAAATTTTCAAGATGATATATGGTATAAAATTATTTTCAATCATAATATATATGAATCTAGGATAACTAATTAGATGAAAATTTACCTAAATCCATCATATAGATTCCATCAATTGAATTCCTCTTTTATAAAAGCATAAAGTGTTACCTAAGTATGTTTGACCTAATAAAATGGAAAGAACAATGGATATAATGGTTGGGTTCACCTCATTACTTTCTTTATATGCTGAATATATCCCACAAAAACCAAATGGTAAGGGTTACCCATACTAAATGATCAAAAAATCACAATAGTAACATTTAATCGAATATGAAATTTGAAATTTGAAAAAGGTTTAAATATCACTATCTTACATCATTTTATAACCTTTCTATATGACTATTTTTAATGATTTAGTTTTTTATTCCACATTCCATATACCAAATTAATATGTTCAATCCAAATTAATTTGTAACTCATTATAAAAACCCTTATTTTGTTACTCATCCATAAATATATGACAAACATATATACACTTACAAAATTTTCTATTATGCATAAGGTGCAGAGAATTTACATAAAACTTATTATTATGTAAATCTAATAATAACCTCATGTCTAAGCATTTATCCATTGGTATCCAACCCTCACATTTCTAAAATAAGTCATAAGACTTCAGGACAGTGGGAAGTATGACCATTATGCCATCTACCTAGAGATTCTTAACCCAATATTTAATATAGTTTTTCATAACTCTAAAAAAATTACAAATGATATTCAATAACTAAATTCAATAAAATAAAATTAGTTTTAAACTGAGTTATAGGTAGATAAAAACGGAATCACCTGTTTTTATACCAAGCGCAATATGAATATTTTTAAGAATATATTTATATCATTGTTTAAATAATGCACAATACTGACATTTTATAAACAATTTGTAAATATGAATATTCAAAAGTAATAAATAAATCAAAATTTTATTTATAATACAAACATGACACATTCATTTATAAAAAACTGATAAGTCATCAACTATAAATAATTTATAATTTATTATGGACATTCCATAATCAAATAAATAATTACACAATATATTTATTCTGAATATATACCCCTTGAAATTATTCATTACATATAATTTTATAATGAATATATCATATTTCATGAAATGTAAACATTCTATTTTTTTAAATTTCTATTAACAAAATGTGTAATAATAATATTACATATAAATATTTTTTTATACTTTCAAAAAATAATTTTCTAAAACAATTTATATGGTCTTAATGAATTCTTAAAATATTTCACTTTAATTTTTAATATTTCAAATAATTAATTATGAATAATTAATAATTTTAATTATAATAATTTTATTTGTAATTTATTAACCCTTAATACATTACACTTATAATTTACATAAAATAATTCATACGTAAATTATATTTCATGGAATGTAATTTTTAAGAAGGCATTTTATTATTTAAAATTAATATTATGAAATATTTATAATTAAATTTTTTGTTAATATTTAATAAATTACTCTTTAAAAAATAATATATAATTAATTTATAAAAAAACTATCATTGAAATAAATATATAAGAATAAATTTTCTTATATTTTGTTACTAAATTATAAATTATATAATTCAAATAAAATAAAAATTAAAAGTAAAAATAATTTCTTCAAAAATCATTTGTATTTTATAAGGGGATCTGTAGGATATGATCGATAAGACATAGTGCCTAAATCATTTGGGTTTTATTAGTCATAAATTTTGACTGATATTCAAATCATCGCTTGTAACAAGAAAAATACATATGAGTTTTGAACTCCCATGGGAAAGGAAAAGGTAATTATGCATCGGTGTACCCTTATATATCAACTATCTTATATTTTCACATTAATGGAAAATTATTCTTAAAATTTTATTTTGTTTTATCATTAAAATTGATACCATAAAGGTGATATGATGATTTATATTTTAAACCAAAACTAAGAGAAATAATAGAACACAATATCTAGATGTAAAATAAAACATATTATAAAAAACTAAGGGATTATTATTATAGAGACCCAAGATTTTCATATATAATATCACATCTTAATTGATGAATATTTATTTCATAACATAATGATAAAAATATATTTTATGTCTTATGACTTGTAAACGGTGACACATAAACAAATGGTCCATAAGTGAGCTACATCATCTCCAATTTAGTTCTTCGTAACTACCCCCCTTCTCGGACACATCATACATAATACCATTATTCATAACCTAGGGAAAATAAACATAAGAAAGGGTGATCTTAGATACTTAGTAAGGAAAAAATTAGAGATATCAACATAACATGATAATAAGGGGATAAGAACCTATAAATAACATTATACAAACCATACCCTATATATACTTGAGTCATGGAATTAATCATGGTAGTTCATAAGTCATAAACCATAATGGAATCAAATGACGCAACACAGGTGATCATAATATTGGTGTATGATATAGATTTTTTAGATACACTTAAATATAGAAAATCTTATGTCATGTCTATCCACCACAACATTCATAACATATTAGTCTTATTTTAACCACTTATTTACCTTCCTCAGGATTTTTATAACCTCCCATGTACCTAATTCATGATTTGTATAACCTCAAGTGTTCCCTCATTTGGTTTTTGGATAACCCTCTATATACCCTCTTTTAGGCTTGGAATTACCACCCATGTTACCATTGATCTAATATAACATTAATCATTACCGAATTAATTATAGGGATATATAGGTCCCTACCATCACATATTCTATATATTTTTGTTTTATGGGATCATAAAACATATATCATATAATAACTCATGAAAAGAAATGGGTTTCATAATCATTTCATCATGGAATATCTCATGGAATAGTAAATGAATTTCATAATCTGTTCATCATCTCATAATAGAATAACCTATGGAAATATAATGAGTGTTATTAAAATCTTGATATCATAAACATAAACCATCAAGAAAAATGATAAATATGGAATCATTGGATCACATCCATGGTAAATCATAAGTAACATCAATGAATGTCATCTTAAATGGATAAGGATTTTGAAATAAAATCACTTGGAATATTTATTTAGGAAAATAACCATTCATTCAAAAATAAATTTTTATAACTATAAATTCATAAAATATTGTATAAATAAATTTAATTTAAAATACCTTTCGAAACAAATAAATTAATCATTAAAACAGTGAGTGGTCATGATGGTGGGAAATACCATTCATATAATATGCGTTAAAACAAAGATTCCTTTCACATTTTAGGTGAAATCCAAACAGTACATGTTTATAAAATACATTACTTTTATTTTTTTGAAATAAAATCATGGGTAAAAATTATATTACAATATGAAAATTTAATATTAAATACATTCTTTATAACTTTTTTATAAAAAACATGTAAATAGAAAAATGGGTTTCGATCGAAGAGAAATAAAGTCAGGTTTTCTTAAATTAATTCTTTTGAAATATTTAGTTAATAGAAGAAAATGAAGGTAATTAATTTATTTTCATGAAATAACTACAATATAATATAATTATTCATAGTAAAGAGAGATATATCATAATACTATATCAATGGAAGCATAAACATAAAAAATCCCGATAAATAATTTGATCGTACCATCAAACACTTACCACTTTTGAAACATTAAAATAATAATACCCATAAAATAAATATCCATAATAGATATTTAAATCCAAATATATTTCACAATAATAATAATAAATGGCATTCAAATGTAGTATATACACAACACAAGGTGAATATAGGATGTGTCCCATAAAAATAAAATTGAGATGAAAAGCCCATACCTTAAATCTCAACTTCGGTCATGCATCCATCCATCCATCCATCCAACTTTAAATTTTTTATTTTCCAAACACTTTTATGGACGAAGTGAGAACCCTCACATATTACAAGTTTCATCTCCAGATGACATGATAGATTTGTTGAATTCTTTTTAAGTGGGTTGGAACTACTCTCCATAAACAACATCCATCAGATATAATTTACCTGGAAGTCAGGGTAGTCCTTTAGGGTGCCTTCATATAGATGAGACACATTGTCCCGTGATTGTTTGTTTTCCTCCTTATTGATCTTCCCCATGTTGTGTCCTCTAAGCAAAATATGCTCCTTCTTAATAATCGACTCGCTTTTCTCTTTGGTATTGGTCACTTGAAGTGGTCTCATTTTCTTCGACGCCTTAATATCCATATTGTCCTCTACTATTTCATTTGAATGCATTAGAAGGTCTATGTGTTCAGCAGCGATGACACCTGTCACTGAGGGTATTCATTGGAGCCTACATTGTGATTCTACCCAGGATCAAGCATCCCCTTATCACCCATGATAATGACAGGAGCTGCAGCCTTGTCTATTAGATCTGTCATGTCCTTGGAGATGTCGGCCCCCTCATGCTTGGCAGAACCTTTGTTTTTGTTTGAGGGTGTGGGGTCACTAATTGTAGGGGCCTTAGAAGGAAACTTACCCTTGAATGTGGATATTGTAACTGAAGGACTAGGTAGATTGGAGTAATCCTTCCTACATCACGCCCTCCGGTTGTTAATAATGAAGCTGTCTGGATCCATAATTTTTTTCCCCTTCAATGAGGATGATCTAATGTAGTCCTCCTCTATGACTCTTTACTTGGACTCAGCAGAGTCTGAGGCCTCATCAATTTCCTCTTGAGATGCTTCCATAATCACCAAGGGTTCCTCTCCATTATCTATCCATCCTACTTCCTCATTAACATGGAAATCCTCTTCCCCCAAAAATGAAAACCGGTTTTGAGAATGCAAAATCGAATCCCCATATTTAAGATTCTCCGCATAGGAAATTATAGCCCTCAAGACCTTAATTGGTTTTTTCAAAGCTTTTGTCTGATCTAAACCTCGACCCATGAATTAGAATACAACTGGGTTGACCTTTAGAGCCAAACACTGGGAAGCCTCTCCAATGTCTTGATCCGCACAGATAGCCTCAGCCAAAGGAGCATCCAGATGGACTATAATCTCATCTTATCCATCCCTTGTAGCAACAGTTTACGAAGTACTAGAAACACCTAGATCAAGATTCAAATTCTAATATATGTCAGAGACACTTGGATTAGCCAAAGAAACCAAATAATTCTCCCCATAAATAGAAGCGGCGGTAAGGACCTCCTTGAGCCGCTGGCCACCTGCATCATCCAGATGCAGCCCGTCCTCCATCTGAGGGGCTTCAACACTGGAAGTTTGAACTGGAGTACCTCCATAGCCATTCTTGGTGAGGACCATGGTGCAAGACACGTGACAGACTTTTTACAGATGACCAAAACGGTGGTAGGCCAGACAATAATCAAACCAATTTTCAAAAACCACGGATTGGAGATAAAGTAGTTCATTACTTACCTCAATCCAGAAAAATTCAACCAGAGGATTCGAGATGTCCACCTCCACACAAATTTGGGGAGCAATATGATGGAATAAGTATCTTGAATGTTCCTCAAAGGCTAGGAATCTTCCAATGAGGTTACCCAGCATCCAGAGAATTGTAGGGTTTTGGAACTGAAGTGGAAGACCCAATAAGCTAACTGAAATCGCTGTAAGGGGAAGATCCCATATTCAGTGAAATTCGTAGATCCAACTGAGTAGGAAGAAGTGGAAACCATCATAAGATCTTCACCGTTTCGACCACACTATGGTAAGATCAACATCAGAGGAGAACCGCAAGAGAAAATGACCCAGATCCAATAGGACAACTGTGATTCGTCCTTGTAGGGGCCACATGTCATTGACAAACCTATCGAACCTATCGAGCGATGGCCTACAATGACTGAAGAGAGCCACCATGGATATCCCATGAAGCCTGGATTCCTTAGTGAACTCCTTTAAGGATAGAGGAAGGGAGGGAGACCCACGGTGGAGATTGGGGACATTCAAGAAAATTCAGATAGGGGGGAAATTAGTGAGAGAGGTAGGGTATATGAAGGGAGAGAAGGGTTGTTTCAATGCGAGGTTGGGCAGATCGGCCATCGCTGCTACCCGAGTAAGACGCCTCCATGCCTAGTGTTCCATGGGAGGAGCTCGAGCGGGAGCTATCAAGCGACCTATATTATGTGTTTCTTTCCAACGTTTCCCAAGCCCACAGCCTCTCACAACTTCAGTCATGCACATTTGAAACAAAAATATAATAAATATAGGTTTATCATTAATAAATTACAGTAAAATAATTAGGTATATCATAAATATATGACATATTTATGACCTTTTATTCCATGTTTTTAACAATTACTTGTTAAAATTTTGTTTTGCGTCATAATTGCTTTATTTTCATTTATATTTCGATTTAGTATATTATGACCTATTATGTTGATCAGGGATTCATCATATAGATAGTTTAATTGGTGACAGAAATATATTATATATTTATTATATATGAATTTTGAGCATTCCATAAATGTCAGAGGTATTAAATAAAATACACCATCTATGGAGATAGTAATCCATATGTACACATTAATGTTGTTTCCATTTTTACTATTTAAGAAATGAAAGGAACATAAGAAAAATATATTGACTTTAAAAAATTATTATTTCTAAAATAAATCACATATAGTCAATAAATGTATTATTATATCCTTCCATGTAAAGCATTACTAAAAAAAAGTGGCATCGCTTCATGAAGCGGTAGTCCTCCATACACACAAGTGATTTTGTTGTAACCACAATGAAATAGAAAGTAAGAAGCAATGTGTGGTGTAATAGTCCTATAATTATAATTATTTTATAAATATAATATTTATTTATTTACTCAAACAATATTACCACCCCAAAATATAAATTAAAAACACATCACATCATTTTATGAGGCAACAGTCTGTCGTACAGACAAGTGAAGTTATTGTTTTCCAATGGGTTGGGAGGAAAAAGGGTAGATGTGATAATATTTTTTGAGAGTTATATTTAGTTAAAAATATCATAAATATAATTTCCATACATCATTATATCAATCTGTGAGAACTGTTTATGGAAAATGAATTACATTTGTTCATGTGGCGGTTGTCTGTCGTACAGACAATTAATAGTTTTGTTTCCAATTCGAGGGTGGTGGATATGTAATTATGCCATTATGTAAACATAATAATATATTATAATAAATAATATATTTCAATTATTTTATTATAATTTATTAATAATATTCTATGTAGGTGTAGTAATAAATAAATGTGAACTGATCATTTATGAATGATACATCTTCTTCAGACTACCTCCTTAGGTTTACAAAAAAATCATTCTTTTGATATATTTATGATAAAAAAAGTTGATATAGGTCATTTATAATGGTTTAAGGATGTTATTTAGGAACTTATTTTCTATAAAAAATGGTTTTGGAGATGCGAGGAGTGGAGATGGGGTTGCCTTATATAACTGGGGGAGAGGACTTACTTGGAATATTTGAAAAGAAAAAAGTTTACCTACATTTTTCATATGAAAACAAGGCTCCCATTATGGGTAATTGTAAAACCTTATAGGTGTTAAGATCTAAATATTGAAATCCAATATGAAGTAGACATGTTTTTAGTCACTTTTAACACACATCATTTAGGATTAACCTCTTGATAAACCGGTTTTTTACTTGGGCCATAGTAATTCATTTTTAATGTTTTACTATTTCTTATAGTTAATTATTAAGTTGAAACTAGTATAAAATACTATTCATTCTGACTAAAAATATGAAATCCATTTTTTCAAAATAAATTCACAAAAGTGGAAAATTTTAATTTAAAATTAAACTTGTGATCACTGTAGGAAAATGATTTTCCAATGAAAACCCCATAAAAACATTAAAGAGTTGTTACATCAAAATTGAAAATGAAATTAATTCAAATAACCTAAATTATATTAATTATAATATTGTTAATCTAATTTTACTTTTAAATCATTTTGAAACAATATAGAACCTTATAAATTATTTAAATGAAAAGGAAGTATTCAATAAAACCCGATATTTCTCACTATTCATCCAAAAAACTAATCTTTTCATAAAAATAAAAAAATAACCTTATGTTAATTTTTATATTTCTATTTCAAAACATTAGTTCATTTATTCAAATTTTTTATTAAAAAATTTTCAGAAATTAATTTTATAATTTTTACACGAAAAGCGATAGAAATCATTTATTGAGAAAAAATATTTTTCAAAGAATATAATGATAAATACAAATTATTTACTTTTTATAAATATGATTTATTCATATAAAACAATATTATTCTAATTCAATCCAATAATTTTAAGATATTTTTAATAGTTTTTATTTTTAAATAACTGTATTAATATTTTTAGATGGTCTTTTTAAACTCGGTGTTCCATGCCACCCAATGTATCAAAGAAATTAAACTATTTTAAAAAATATTTTTTAAAAAAAATAGGATTTTAATTTTTTTTTGATTCACTTGTTATAATATCCAATATCATAATTAATGATTCATATTTATTATAATAAAGTCACTTTTAAAATTAGATGATTGTGAATATGAAAATAATTTTAATTTCATTAAGCTCTGTTGCTCTACATGATTTCTCAAATAAAAAATAATTGGTTTATCAGAAACTACTGAATGGGTTTGAATGGATGATAAATTATTTAAAAATCAGCAGAATATATTTGAAATAATAAAATAAAAATCTCTTGGACTTTGAAATAGGAATCATACGTAAAATAATAATGAATATTTCTTACAAAAACCATAGAATATCGATGTTATATCTTTCATTCAATGTTTATTTAGGATCATAAGAGAATAATAATAAGAATATTCTCTCTAATTTGTATCCATATGTCACAAAGAATCACCCAAAATCTTTTTATAGGAACCTTCATATAATATATGATATACTACTATATCATAACCAATTAAGGAAATAAGAATAGAGCTTTCATAGGGAAGTGTTTCATCCATAAGCTCTTTCAAAATTGTTCATATAAACTCATATCATAGACTCCATTATATATGGTATGGGTAAATCCTAAATCCATTTAATTTACTCATTCATTTAATAAAAAATTACAATTAATTCATTAAGATACAACACATATAACCCTCACTCATTAAATATACCATACCATTAAATGATATATGTTAAGGAGGTTTTGCCTTTAATTTTATAACATTTAGACAGATGAGGGAGTCGTGGTAGTGTTAAATGATTTTAAATATTTGATTCAAGAAACTATAGATCAACCATAATGCTCAATATTCCATGTTCTTGTTTCAATAATACGATATCCAATATCCTAAAACAATACAATACCACATGCTTTAATATAAGCCCTATGTCAGATGGTGTGTCATACTCAAGGAAGAACCCTATATTCCTCTATAATATATATACTTTTGGAATATTACATTGAGGAGGTTTCATTGGTTTTTTCGATGTATAAGGTTTCCAAAAGTGATAGAAATACAAAAATGGCATTTTTTATGATCCATAGATAATGTATTGAATAATTATTTGGATGGAAAAAGGATTGCATTAGGAAATATAGACCTCCCCCATGTCCCAAAAATAAGGACATGTATGTATCATACATCTGTATGGTCATTGATAACCTCCCATACACATATCCATTTCCCTAGGTCTAATAAACCCATCAATTTTTCCATTACAATTGTTACCCATATACCAAAACCCACCCTCCCAAATATATATATTTTCCTATAAATAACACATAAGGTTTCCTCATTTCGAAAATTCTATTTAAGGAGAAGAGACACACAGATCTCCCCTCACTCAAGTCCATATATACCCTTCATGAATCCTTATTCACCCAATAATTATTTAATTAACCAATGTAGGTGAATATTCATGTCACTAAATAGATAAAATGTAAACAACCCTTTAAATAAGACCATTATTTCCCAATATATAGAAAATGGTGAAGGAAATTAATTATGAGAACTATTAGAGTTTTATCTACCTAAAAAAATATGAGGAGAGCCTAGATCACAGGTACTAGGATTCACTCAAATATATTTATTTACACTATTGGTTGATGTAAACCCATCCTCTAAGTCTTTTTTTGAGTAAAGTAGACATAAATTTTATCCTATCATTGCATGATGTAGACCCATTATAGTGCCCCACCTTGTTAAAAGCAAGAATACACTTCGAGACCTCATTTAGATATTCTATGGTATTACCTTAAACCGTATTTTGGAAATCCAATGTCTTGGTATGGAAACAAGTATTACGAATAAAGACACACACTTTGGAATTTTCTAAGGATTATCCCCCATTATGGAGAATCATTAAATTCTACTCCCATACTTGGATACCATGTTCACCCAAGATTTTATAATAGAGGATCCTTCCACCAGGGCCTTCTACATTGGTAGTTAATTATAAAGTCCTACTCTAAAGCCACCAAATGTATATGGGAATAATTAACACACTAGTTTAAACCCCTATAAATCATGCATTACCTTGATAAAAGGCCAATTTATCTTTTTATCCCTTACTTATATATCTCCAAAAGGATTATCAATCCTATATTCCCATGATAATTACAATCCACACCATAATAGCAAAAGTGAATCAATTATTATCTCATGGAATACAATTTTTCTCACCTAAGTCAATGCCCTATTAGCCTAGGTCCATGGTGGTTCTCTTGGTCCACATAATGATCCATGAACATTAAGGATTCATTTTCTGGTATAAGACATAAGATGGGTTTCATTAATGATTTCATTACCATAAATAGTCTTTAATCTAGGAACACCCTCATCTTAAAAACACTAATTTTAAAATCCCCACTAATTCTCTCCCATAACTCAAGTAGCACATCATCCTCTTCTAAGGTATATCCCCAAAATGTGGAATCAACTTGATAATGAACCTTGGTCCTCCTAATGAGATGTACCCTAATGGGAATATGTAATATGTAAGACAAAAATCATCTTAATGTACCTCTATCCTCTATGAGAACCCTCTCAAATGGATAAATTATTTATGATCCATTTTTACCTCTACATCACATCTTCCCAGAGATGTATATATAAGGGAAATCCCATTTATGTAATACTCATTAAATTCTCATGTGCCACACTATTGATGATATAGATGTCCCTAAAACTAAGTTTCTAACTATATGTCCAATTTCCAAGTTGCATGACAAAAAACATCACAATAACATCCTCATGGCATTAAATTAATTTACATCATATGGACCTAAAACATTCCCATAAACTATGAAACTTTAATTTTTTGGGATTCTATTATTGCTAATCATGATACATAAGATGCCTCCCCAAGGATAAGGAAACATCACTAATACTCCATATTCATCATCATGGGATTATATTCCTCATCAGATTTGTTAAATAATTCCACACCATTCCATATTACCTATTTGATTGGATGTACTTTCACTTGAACCACATTACCTAGGATCCATAATCATTAGTAAATATTTTTAATGAGGACACACACTTCAATGATTCTTATTTTACAATGAAACCGATCAACCATCATGTTGGTCCATATTTCTATTGACATCATATCCCCACTTGAAAGACCATATTCCCTCATATTATCCCATACACCCTTCATTAGGAAATATTACCAATCAACCCATATTATACTCAATGACCCATAATTCAATGAGCTAAAATGAAAAAAACCTCATATGACCATATTCATTGTAAAACTAACCAATCACCATTAGGTCACATTCTATTCGACATCAATTGGCGAAGGCATATCATGAGAAATTATAACATCATCCATCAATTGATATCATTCTCACACAAATCTTTATTAGATGTTATTAAACATTATGTGCTAGCTCATGTCACATGACATTAAATTGTATGAACTGTCACTTTAAGAGGAACACGTCTATTTGTGTTCTAATTCCCTTCATAGAGATTCAAAATAAGCATTGTCAAGGGCCAAATCCTGATGCCACTAACATAATCCACCTTCCAAGATGGTGATAGATTCAAGAGGTCCCCACTATATAGAATTAACAAATATAACATAACTAATTAATATAAGAATAAATATAGAGATCTTATAATATATAGATATTCACATTGATACATGTTAATGATTGATCACTAGAACACGAATTACTAGTCATGCAGTCATATTTGGAAAGGATCCCTGAATATTTTTAAATTTGAAATAAATCCCCAGAGTAGGAAAAACATCCACCTCAATAGGTGTAGATAATTAAACCTCTCATCATCCTAATAAGAATTCATTCAAATGTGTCACTGAAAAGTCCCATCATCCACATTTCATTTGAATGTATGTCCACAGTGACTAAAAATTCCACTATAGAGTCATATAATATGTATCCATATAAGATAAAGGTATATAAAAAAGAATGGTGAACCCAATTTTAATCATTCAATGACAAAAATAACAATTTTTCCTAATATTGGGTACATTTGTTTCTCTTTATTTCATGTGAAAAATTATTAAACCAGCATTGAATCATTTAACTTTTAAAATTAATTTCTAAACATGAAATTAAATGTAATAATACTATTATTAGTGGTTTATTTGTGTTATTCTTATGTACCATGTAAATATCTCTAGGGATATATTTTATCCATAAAAATTTAATATTCATCAAGGAAATTTTATTTTTCTTTATCTTCTACAAAATACATTTTCCCACAATTGAAAGTATGAATACACTCATCCAACAACTCCACTACTAGATTGAAAATTTATTTGTGCCCATGTATAGTCAACACATTACTATTATTACCATGGAGGACATAATTGATAACATTAAATCACTAAATATACATGTGATACTGAGCTACCTTATATCAAACACAACAAATACTTTCTTTGATAGCTTTCATTACATGCAAGGATAAGTTTCACCAAAAAAAAATTTATTATTGAAATATTAATATTTAATATAATAACATATATCCTTTCTATTAAAGTGGTGGTTATGAATTTGAATAAATAACTAAAGAAAATATAGAGAAATATGTACCTCTTGTATCTCTAGGAGGTGGATGAAGAGGTTAATTGTGCACTGGCTTCTTCATAGGAATATTTTAGAAGGATTATTCATGTCTCCTTCCCTATAGAAAATTACATGGGTCCATAGTTAATTAGAGTTTCAATTAGGAATCCATTAAAGGGATCTTAGAACAAGACACTTGGCCCGATAACAACGAAGGATGTCTCATCGAGAATAGTAGACCCAAGGAAAATATGAATAGGACCATATTTTTTCTTCATAGGTTGATGTCAATATATTAATTCTATAAAAATAAAATATATATATATCCCATAACATACTAGGAAATCCCCCCTTTTCATTTTAGAATCATAAAGAGTATATCTACATATCCCAAAATTCACTAGGCTAGTCCCATTTTTAAAACATTACATATGATTCATGTCAGCATATATTGATTGTGACTAGAGGGTAGGTGTGGTGATATATTCCCACTCTAACTAATGAACATACCTATATCCCCATTCCTTATAATGAATCCTATTAACAATTTTTTATTTAAATGGATGGAATGTATTATATCCTTACCCATATCTTTCAGACCTATCAACAAATACCAAACATAATAATAGTGGGTGATAGATGGTATATCTATGTGATAACTCATGGATATACCATTATCTATTATCCAAAAAATGTTTAAGAAGGTTCCCATCCTATCCTAATAGCTACTCGGTAGTTGGGTCATTTCGCCACTCTCTATATCTAGGACTATTGATATATTTCTACAATGGAATAATAGTGGGTAATATTTCTAAATACATACATGAAATTTTTTGATATAATATGAAAAGGATCAGATACAGGAAGACATATATATTTCCCTATATACTAAGGAATAATGATGACACGATTTAGTGGCTACCACAATTCATGTACATATTTCTACCATTTCTGAAGGAATTGATCAACATATTCTTATAGAAAATAAGGTAAACCCCAATATTACTGCATGACACCAAGGAACTCATTAGACATCTTCGTCAATGATATGAGAGACACCCAAGAAATCTCCAATCGAAGAGGGTCACCAATCTCCCCCAAGGAGTGAATCCAAGAGGATAACTATCAGAATGAAGATAACAACACAATATACGGTGACCCAGACATTATGTACACAATTATTACATCATATTAGATTAATATTCAATATATTTTATTACAATACATGTGATAACATTATTTTTTTTATGTAATTGGTGTCTTATACACATCTTAATATTGTATAAAAGTTTTTTACATCATCTCCTACTATGTTATTTACAACCATAATCCTTCATATACATATCATAATAAATTCGATATGAACATCCTTAGTAATTTAAAGCACAAAAAAGGTTGGGATGAGAATCCTTAGAAGTTTTAATGATGGGGATACAATTTGATGATCATTTTTAATATGAACATGTACATTAGGATGTTATAACATGAGTGTATCTTCCAAAAATAAAACCCCCCCAATTCATAGATCATAGTATTCAGTCATCTAATAATACTTAGATGTTCATAAGAAATTAATCATAAAGTATCAGTGAGAATTAACAAAGAGAGCATAGCATTGGAATAATATCACGTCAAAAAAAAGTTTCATAATGTGAAGTGTAATCATAATTATGTAAATTTTAGGTTACAAAAACCCACAAAGACATTCATTACATTTTAGGTTAGTCATAACATCTTATCTTCTTTGGGATTGTGATAACCTCTCATGATCGCTTATTGGGTTTGGGATGACCACCCATCTACCCTCATTTATGATTTGAATAACCTATCATCTAAAATATATTCTCATAAAATAATATTCTTTACCCAATAAATTGTGGGGATTTAATATGCCCACAAGTCACATCATTATAATCTATACTTATGTATGCCACAATCTCATGAAACAATGTATCATGTCATCATAACATATCTAATGGAAAATAAAAATGGTTTCAACAATATTTCATCACCATAGTCATAAAACCTAAAGATAAATAATAATTATGGTAACATTGGACCATATCCTCAATAAATAATATATAAATAAATAGATGTTGGTATATATGAAAATTATTTTAAATTATTATGGGAGTATTTCTCAAGGGAAATTCCCTTTTCATTTTGAAATCTATTATTTGAAATATAAAAATTTCCAAAATATTAAGTAATTTTTTTTTAAAAGAACCATGGAAACTTGTAATTGATGATTCAAATAAAATATTAGTCAAAGATGTTGGAATATTTTTTCATGTGGTGTAAGTTAAAATAAACATTCAATTCACATTTTGGTAAAAACTAAAACTATCTCATTCAAAAATAAAAAGATAATTATTTTTAAAAAATATATATTTTAAAATAAGAGTAAATATTACTTTATAAAAGAATGTAGTAATATAAAAAGTATTCTAGAAAAAGTTTATAAAAATATATGCATGTGGAAGAAATAATTCTTGACCAAAGGGATATATAAAGTAGGATTTATTTAAAAGTATTATTTTTATCTCTTATGTACATAAAGAGAGGGAAATTAATGGAAAAATAATAATCAAGACAAATAAATATAGGAGATAAAAATAAATATTATTTTGGATAGTTTTATCAAATGATTTATTTATTTTAAATTTAATTGTAAATAGTCCCAGTAAAAAGTGAAAGTTTAACGATAAACCCATATTGATTCAGTAACTTTTGAGTCATATGTACCATGAAAGATATTAATTCATATCAAAAATTAAAAACATAGATCATAATTATATTAATGATACAATGTATAAAATTTTTAGTAGATAAAATTGATAAATTAATATCATTGAACAACAAAACATATGTCCCAAAGAAGAAAATTTCAAATGATAAACCATTAAAAATTTTATAAATTTTGAATCAAATTTCATGGATTATTTTTTTAGTATATTTTCAAAATTCATTTATTAAGAACTATATGTGATATATGATTTCAAATAAGTATTATATACAACTCCTAAACATAAATAGTTATAAAACATCAAACATGTATCAGTGAAACAAAATTGAGGTGAAGAACCCTTACCTTATATACAACTTGATTCATAAGCCCTCTAGTGACCTATATAAAAAAATTATTTATTGAAATTTTATAAAATAACCATTTATATAGTTATAATATCATATATTATCTAGTTATAATGATTTATCACCCATTTATTAGATACTCTTTATTAAAATATGAGTTTTCGATTGATAACTATTCATGTTTCTTGTATATTTTGGTTTAGTAGTTATGGCCCTTATGCAGTGGTCATGGTTAAATAATCATCAAAATTTTAATCATTTAATATATATCATATTTATTCATTATATATAGTTTTATAACCAATAATGTAAATTAGTGGTTAAAATTGAATTACATCACTTTTTAGAGACGGTATTCCATATGTATGAATGATTACTATTTCCACTTTTTGAAGGATGAAGAAAAATTAAACTAAAGAATTATTCTCCATTAAAGATTAATTATTATATAATAAATATCATATATATTACTTAGATATATCTTTATTACTAACCATTTAAAGAAAATATGATAAATGAATCACTTTTCTTCATGGAGGTTGTAGTCCACAAGTACATATGAGAGACATTATCATTATCCAATAGATGGGATACTATGATGGTAGATAAGATCATATAATTCTAGAGTCATAATTATTTAATAGAAATACTATAGTAATATTAAATCTATAATAACAACCAACCATGAATTATGGTCATGTAAAATACCTTATATCACTGCATAGAGGTAGTAGTCCACTCATATTCATGAGTGATACGTTTATTTCTCATTTGTTTGATTGATATAGAAAATGGTTGTCACATAATAATAATGATATAAAATTATATTTATGAAATCTTATCTATTATGATATGATAGATAAATATGGTTTAGATAATGTTTAAGAATAAATAAACATTAAAAGAGATGGGTGAGATGATTACATCTTCTTTGAAAAAACTCCATTAGATTACTCGATAAGATTTCATAGGATAGTATTACAGTAAGAAAATGATTCCCATAATGAATTTAAGGAAGATATAAAATATTTTTATAACTAATTGGATGAGATATAGTATCAAATACTATTAATATGGGAGGATAATATGTTCTATTTTATATATGAGGGAGAGAGAACACAAGGAATTGCTTAAAAGATTTAAATAATGTAATGTCAAATTCATGTGATAGTGGAGAAAAATGAGAATTATCTTTATTTTAGGACAACATAATGTTTAAATAGAATTAAACAATAACAATTAGACATGTTTATGTGTCATTTATGCCGTTATCTTTTAGTTTAACATTAACTCTGGTAATCGTTTTTACTATTGTTACTATTTCTTATGAAAAAAATTCAGTTGACCCAATTATATTATATTGAATTATTATTATACCCAATATAGAATCCAATTTAAAATATTGCATTTATATATGTGTAATAATTTAATTTTAAATATTCTCACAACAAGCAACAAAAACTAGTTATAGAAAATTTAATTTTAAATCAATAAACTAAATTTAATTCCATCCCATGAAATATAAAACCATTAAAGTAATGTTACAACATTTTATTTAATATTTAATATATAAATTTATTTTTAAAAATAATAAATAAATGAAAATTTAAATTATTAAGATAAAAACACATAATACACATAAAAATAATATTTAGAAAAATATTTTTAATCCCAAAAATAAACATATAGAAAAATAAAGTATAATATATATTCCAATATAAATTAATTATATTATTTATAAATAATGATAATTATTTCACTTAAATATTAAATTAATAACATAATGATACTTTAAAATTTCTTGATTTAATGAAAAGAAAAGAGAACTCTATAAAAAGCTGTGTTTTTCACTATTCATAAAAAATGAATATTTTTTAAAAATCTAAAATATTAACTCTAAGATAATATTGAAATGATGATTTAAATAATAATATTCATCACCAAAAATAAAATTTATAAAAAAAATCAATTATATATAATGTCCTTTAAACAAATTTGAATAAAACACATTTTTGAAGAAAACATTTTTTTTAACACATAAAAGGATGTTTACTAAAACTGAGTACATAATTATTATCTCTTAATAAATAAAATTCAAATATGTAAAATAGTTATGATTTTTTTTTAAAATTTTTATACCTATTCAAAACACCAATTTTATTGAATGGTTTTAATATATCAGGATTTATTTTAAGCTTAGTGTCGTATGTCATCAAAGCTATCGAACACATAAACTTTATTTAAAGAAAAATATATTCCAAAATATAATATTTTTTCATTATATCCCATTAAATAACTTTCAAAATTATTATTTTTTATCTTGGTAATTATTTTTTCAATATTTAAAATCACAATTGTTATAAATTCATTTTGTGAAAAATTATAATAAAAAATATTTTGAAATAGCGAAGTGGAAAAAATATAGGTTACTGAAAATAAAAAATATTTATATTCTCATATAAGGATAACATTAGTGAAATTAGAAACTTTATACTTGTAAGAAAAATATTTCTTTTAAGGTATAATAGAAATTGATTGATAGAATAGTCGTGAAATAGTTAATGACAATAAAATGAAAAATCTACGTGGGTGAAAACAAAAATTAATTATTCATAAATAGTTATAAAAAGGAATTCATATTAATTTCCATGTTCCTTTGACTGAGAGTTAATAAATTACATTACAATGTATTATGAGAAAATATTCATAATTTATTTCATTAAATCTGTAAATTAATACATTGTTTGTGTGTGTCAATTAGAGTACACATCTTTCATCCAATATTCCAATGATGAATGAAAATATGCATTTTTTTCTTATAGATGTAAAATAAACATCAAATAGAAGATGTATTCCTCTAATCTGAAATCTATTTATGATACCAAAAAATATCATTACATGACCACATAACTAATATGAATAAACTTTTATTTAATAAATTAATCTCAAATATATTAATAACAACATCGAATGATATACATAATTATTTATATAAATGAATAAATTACAATACTATTCAACTCATGCATATCCGATATTAAAACCCTAAAAATGAAAAAATTCCAAAAATTTTAAAAGAAACTTACCATTACTCCTAACAAAATATCTCTTAATATCTCATACCAAACATGTCAATACCTAGATCATATATTATACTATAACATTATAATAACATGGATTTCCTTAAAACCACAATAATTTCACACATTATTCCAAGAATTAACTCTAAAGATATTCTATAAAAATTAAAAAAAAATCAAATATATTCCATAAATACACAAATATAATAAAATTCATAAAAGATAATATAAATCAAAATTTTATAAAATTCCAAATAAATTTAATGGTCACTAATTAGATCCAAATAACTTCATCAATATCAATCAAATCAATTTCCAAACTGAAGATTATTAACTCAATATCAATAAAATATTAATGGTTATTTATCCGATAATCATGTATCTTCCAAAAATGTCACCTTCCTACAAAAAAGAGTTTCAAGGTTACTAGTATTATTAAAAAGTTTATTGAAAATCTATAAATTAAAACTACTGGATAAATAGTACATATACGTTTAGGATGTTCTAGAATAATGTTTCTTATCCTAAGAGTTGTTACTAATGATTCTCATCCCTATTTCCTAAAATAACTAATCCTTAATCTCGTACAAATTTATGTGACCCAAATATTACATTCATAATTATTATTCTTATCTGATGAATACTAATTAAATATCATTAAGATCCATCCCAAAACAATGAAGGTTTAATTTCTTTAGAAACATGGATGCATAAACAACTCGTACATAAATTATCTACATCACCACCGACTAAATTTTTCAAAATTACCATCCTTCTTAGACATATGATACATAAAATAAATCTTCACATCCTAGGAGAAAGGAACCAAAATAATGGGAGATATTATATACTTAATGAGGGTGTAAAATTGAGATATCACTTGATGATCTTTTTTAATCATAACTTGAGAATATGGGTATGAGAACATGAAAATGTATTTTGAAAATAACATCTATAAATTCATATATCACAATAATGAGTAATAAAATAAAAATTTACAATTCATAAGACAAGAATCATAAAAGAATCAAATAATACGAACCATTACAATATAACATTATTATAATATCATGTCATAAAATAGTTTCATAAAGTGTGTGAGAATAATAATCATTTAAATATTATGTCAAGTCTAAGTCCAATTCATTATTCAAATTTTAGTCTGGGGATGAACACCATTTTAAATTATTTAAGACTGGGATAACCTCACTTATACCCCAATTGGGCTTGGTATAACCACTTGTTCACCTTATTTTTGGCTTGGTACAACCTCTAAACTAAAATTTTATCTCATAAATTATTAATCATTTATGAGTGCATTAGAGGGATATAAAAGAAACACCCATCACTTAATCACAATCCAATAATATTTATTCCACAAGATCATAAAACATTTATCAATTCATAACAATTTAACCCATTGAAAATAAAATCATATTCAACAATATTACATCATTATTGTCATAATCATAAAACATCTAGAGAAAAAATATTTATGGTAACATTTGAGAACATCTCAAATGAATCATAAGAAATGTCAATTTATGTTTTCATAGATAAATATATCTTTAAAATATCAGTCAAACATTTCATGAGAAAAAAACACATTTCATTTTGAAATCATATATTTAAAATCTAAAATTTTAAAAAAAATTAAGGGAAACATTTTATTTGAAAATAACCCTAGAATATTTTAATGTAATATTCAAGTTAAATATTTTTCATGATGTAGGTAAAATACATTAATGTGATGTATATTAAAACAATGATTCCTTTCACATTATTGGCAAAAATTTAAAAGTACATCATTATGAAGACAAAAAGAATATTCTTTTCAAACATAATTATAGATGGTAAAACATGGATAAAAATTACTTTATAAAATAATTGGGTAATGATAAAAACACTCCAAAAACATTTTAAATAAAATAATGTTATTGAAGAAATATATTCTAGACATTAAAGAGAAATTGAGTCTATTTTCCTTGGAAACATTATTTTTTCATCATAAGTACATAAAAATAGGGAAAGAAAAGAAAAAAAGTAATCTCTAGAAATCAAAATATGAGAAATAATGAAGAATAATTTAGATAGATATATAATATTTAACTCCTAGAACCCAGAAACCCAGATCTGGTACATTATTTTAATACAATAGAATGATTACAAGGAATCAAGTCCTGAAGAACTGTTCAGTTTAGAATTCTTGGAAAATATATTACATACCTGAAATTTACATTTCAATTTATAATATAAAATATGGCATAGATAATCCTTTGATAACACCATTATTCCCCTAGATTAACCCTGCATTCCAATCATAATACACTTCTTGGAATCCTGGGAAAATAAAATGCAAGAAAGGGGTGACTTGAGATGACTAGTATGGGTAAATAATTTAGCAGAAGCTATAAAATTTTAAGGAAATATGTATAATAAAAACAAAATGCCTTTTAAACATAAACTTGAACATAATATAGAAAACATAAATCAAAAGTTACAATATAAACATACACATGTATATTCTAATAGTCGAATAACCACATGTAATAACTAATATCAAAACAAGGGAATGAATAATGTTGGACATAATAACTACTACGTCAAGACCTTGTGCCAAGACCATTCATAAATATTCAGTCGAGGCCTTGTGCCAAGACACTAGTTTGTCTCATGTGACTTACCAATTCATAGAGGGAATACAGTGGTCCATGTCCATCACATACTAAGTCCAATTTATTCCTCATATGAAAAGGGTGAAACATAACATAAACATTCATATTAAAACTGTCATATGAAATGTTAATACTTTTACCATAAACCATGAATGGTATAAAAATATCACATCCACAGTCAAACACATCATAACTCATTCAATACAATATAGAAGATTTTATTATAATAAATCAACATCAATCAAGAATAATATCCAGTAAATGATGTTGACATAGTTTAAAATAATCAGGATAAATCTTTGAAATAAATATAATTTTTTCATGAAATCATTTAAAAGTCAAACAACTTATAAAGGAGGTCATTTAAAATATATTTTTGAATAAAAGTTTCCCATAACACTTTGAATTGTTTTGAAAACAATTAACATTTTAAAAAAATTATGTGCATAAAAATAAATCCTTAAAGTCATTTTGAAAATTTGGACATTATTTAAACAATTTTTTAAAAATAAATCTTTAAGAAATTTTAAATGATGATCTAGTTAAAGAGTCCCTTCTATAAAACCTTAAAATATTCCTTTAGCTTTCAAACATTTAAAATCTGTGCAACTTTCAAATAAAAATATTATTTTGAAAATAACCTTGTAAGATTTTAAGGGAAGAATAAAAATGTTAAGGTGAAAAAATGGTGGAAAATAGTTGCTCGAATCATATAATTTAAAAAAATATTCATTCATTTATTTGTCGAAAATTTCATAAAGTACCTCGTTTGGAAAATGAACGAAAGATTCCTTTCAAACCATTTTATAAAAATTCAAACATGGGGAAAAATGAATTTAAACATTCATAGGATTATATTAAAACATTTTATGAATTTTTTTAGAAACATAGAAATGGATGATAAAGATGTCCTAGTAGATACTTACACATCAATAACCTCAAATAATAATGAGATTATGGGATTAACCATTACCTTTGGTCTGATACTCTCCGTACGTGCCCACAACTTCTGTATAATGTTTTTAAACATATTATTAACTTATATTAGAGTCATAATAATATTTATGATATTATATATGATTCTTTTATGACATTATATTACCCATTTATTTACAATTCCAAGTTAATGCAACATTTCGGGTAATAATCATTTTGTTTATCGTAAGTGTTTTGAATTTTTATTCTTGATCATATTATGTAGATCATGATTTACTTACTTAAATAATGTATAATATTATTTATATGTAATAAATATAAATATATATAATAAAAATATATATGAAATGGAATACACCGTTCATGGAAACGGTTGGTCGTACGTACACATGAACGCTATTTCAATTTTTGTATCGTATGGAAGTAAGTGAATGATATATATGTAAATATATATATATATATCATCCCAGTATAATTATTATGTCATATATTTCATAATTATTAATAATATTTATTCTTATAATCATTCTTGGATGGTGAACATGGAAGATGAGTCTCATCGTACCGTGGAGATGGTAAGTCGTACGTACGCACGAGTGACAGTATCATTTCCTTAATGGCTAAATGGTATGGAATTTAATGTAATATGAATTTAAAGAAAATATATAATGTTTTATTTATTATTTAAATCCATTATATTCATCATTATACCCATATAAATAAAGTGTACAAGAAAAACAATTTACAGCATGACATGTAGACGGTAAGCTGTACGTACGCACGCATAGCGGTGTTATTTTTCATAGGATGGGTAAAAAAAGGAATATGGTTGTCCCATAATCCAAAAAACATCTAAAAATATATTATATTATGGGGTTATTATTTTAGTATGGTAAAAACTTGTTAATAGAAAGTATAATAAGAAATGAACTTTGAAAGAAGGGATAAAATTATTACCTCTTCTTCGGGTGTCTCCTTTTGATTTTCACAAAATACCCCTTAAGTTGGATTTTTGTCCAAATTTTTGCCTCTAAGATTAATTAAGGGAAGTAGGGAGGATATTTGGGTAGGTTCTGTCTGGGACAAAGGGTTTAGGATGTGTGAATTAAATAGAAAGGGAGGTGTGCTTTTATAAGAGAGGCGAGGGGAACTTTAAGAAAATCTTGAAATATTAATTTATTATAAGGTTAATTTCAGATCTTAATAGCTTAAAATTGATTTATTTTGAGGATAATATGAGGATGGATCTCTCAAAAAATAGGTTTTAGATACATTTATGTCATAAAATTAACCTTATATTTTAGATTTAACCATTTGTAATATAAGTTAACTCTTACCATGTCCTATTGTATTTTTATACTACATGGTTAATAGCTTTACTATAAAATGAAAAGAGAACCTATAGTGGATAATTTATAAAATTTTTATCACTATAAAAGTTATTTGGAAGAACTATAGATTTTTATGATTTTTTATATCATTTAATAAAATAGTATTTGTTTTAAAAACTCATTTATGTCATTTTTGACACTTTTCAGTAATTGATTTTTGTTAAAGACATAAAAACATTATTCCTTAACACCAATGGTATTAAATCATACCTCATATGTATATTTCATCCATAAAATTTATGGATGGTATCAAAACTTTCGAATTATATTTATTTTAATATTTATAATATCATTTGTTTGGTTATTTCATTGATAAATAAAATATTGCATCATTATTGTGTCATAAATAAATTTAATTATTTAATGTCTAAAAATTAAAAAAAAATACCGTGATTTATAAAATCTTTTTAGATTTATAATTAATATTTATAGTCAAATATATCAATTATATAACCCCATATAAATTTTGTTTAGTGAAAGATACATGTTTATGTTATATTTTTTAATACTTTAAATTAATTCTTATAAAATGTCATTTTCACACCCAAGTGGATCCATGTGGTCCTAAGATCAACCCAAGGAAGAAAAAAATTGAAAATATATCATACAATAGGATTAGTAAATGTGTTAGGGTAGATTAATATTATTATAATATTATTTTTTACCATTATTTACGAGATTTACCCTTTAACCATGGTAAATTAAATAATTACTAAAGTTACTATTAATATTGTAAAAAAATAAAAGGTACCTATTTACATAGTTTGTACCTTATGATTAAAAATATGGAATCCATTTTTCTTAATTAAAAACAGATAGTTGGAAGAAATTAATTTAAAATTTATTCCCATTGTCAAAACCAAAAAATGGGTTTTTGAGAAATAAAACTATCAAAAGATTGACATGTGTTTATGTCCAATTTAAATGTAAAAATACATATTATGACTTAGATTATATTAAATGATAAAAATATAATTTAATTATACTTTAAAACCACTCATATATATATTTTGACACTATAACTTATTTTGATTAAAAAATGTTGTTTTCAATTAAAGTTTAGTATTTTTTACTATTCATCAAAATAAGAAAGTTATCGAAAAAGTACAAAAAAAAATATCCAAACTAAATTTTTATGTCCTGATTATATAGAAGAATTTAATTTAATCAAATTTAATACATAAAACTATCAAATATTGGATTCAAAAAGGGTTCTCCATTAAAAGGCAAAATCTGCATTTTTTGAAAAATACTTCTTTTATTTGAAAAATTAAATTTTTCCTCATATTATTTCTAATAAAAACATTAGATTAATGTTAAAATTATATGGTATATATAAAATTAAAAATTTGGTTAATAATATTCATAATGGATTTTTAAACGACTCATTTGATAGGTCGTAGTGCGCTTTACCTCACTATTGCGTACATCACATTCTATTGAATTATTTAAAAAGGAAGAATACTGTGAACACTTGGGGTTTTACAGCATATAATTTCGTCATAAAAAATTTAGGCATTAATAATCCTAGTAAAACGTGAAATTATAACGTAAAACCCTTATTACATTGGTAAATTTAAAGTGATGAGATATATGAAAAAAATAACACAAAATGAAATAATAAATATAATGAAAATAAGAATATTAATTATTAAAATATCAAATTGGAAGATTATATAATTCATAAAATAAGAAATGTGTATAATACAACTTATGTCTCAAAGAATACAATTTGAGATGATAAACCCTTATGGTGTTGGTATTTTTTGGGTCAAATAACATAGGATAAAATAACATTAAATTTTATATGAAAAACATTAATTAAGATGAATCCATGAAATAATGTGTTAAAGGGAAATTATATACACCTAATAAACATTAATATTTATATAACATCAAAAAAAATTCAATAAAAAAGATTTGAGATGAAGAAGCTTTACCATATGCCAGTCTTGATTTTTCAACACACTAAACTCATGTATAATAATTATATATTTTGTATAACTGAATAAAATATCTATTTAAAAACTTTTTATATCATATATAATCCACTTATATCATTTAAACCCCTTTATTTTAACAATATTTTATTAAAAAAATTGTTTCTGGTGGATTATAATTTTTTCCTTTATGTATGTTTTTGTTCTGTAGTTATGGTCATTGCGCATTGATCATAGTTACATAAATATCATAATTTTGATCATGTCACATGTATTATATCATATAATTTTATAAACTTTTATAACCATTATTATAAAAGATTTATGAAAAATTAATTACATCACATTTTAGAGATAGTAGTTTGTACGTACGAACAAGTAACGACTCCGCTTTTTGATAGATGGGACAAAAGTACAGAAAATAGTAATTAAAATTAAAAAAATAATAAATATATAATAAATATAATATATTTTAATAAATGTATCTTGATAAACTGCCATATAAAACATAAACGAAAAGTGAATCACTTCGGTTCGTGGAGGTGGTGGTCTACAACAACACACGAGCGATGTTTTCATTTACCAATGGATGGGATGGTAAAAATGTAGATAAGATCATATAATAACTTAGGTATAATTAAGTAAAAAATATAATATATAAAAATTAAATCCATAATAATATCCATCCATAAAATCTTGTGTTGGTGAATGAATCATAGCACTACATGGAGGCAGTAGTCCATAAGTAAGCACAATAAATACTTTCATTTCTGATTCAATGTAATAGAGATGGAAAATGGTTTTTTCATCATTATAATAACATAAAATTATATTAATGATAATATATAAATCCTAATATGATGTATAAAATAGGTTTATAGGTTGTATAATAATAATTCATTTGTGAATGATTCAATTATATTGATTATATCTTCTTTGATAGACCTCCCTTGACACAATGGATAAGAGTTGTTATAATGTTATTACTATTATAAAAGGTTCTGAATAATGAATAGAATGAATCTATGATTTTTTGGGTAGTTCATGGCTAAGATAAAGTTCCCAATTATTATGAATAATATAGTAGAAGAATGTCCCTTATATAAATGAGGGAGGGGGAACACATGAAATTTACTTAAAATAATTAAATAATATAATTTCATATTCATGTTTAAGTGGATAAAATTGGAAATTTATTATAAAATATCATATGATAGTATTTATTATATTTTAAAAATAATTATACAAGTTTTTATTAGAAGTTCCAACCGATATATCTTAGTTTAAACCCACAAGAAAACTCATTTTAACCTTAACTGGTGTAACAAATTTTATCGCCTTTTCTATTCATTATGACAAAAAAATAAGTTGAACCTATTAAATTATATTAATTATTATGATTACAAACATGTAATCCATATTACCATATTTATTTTATATAAGTGTATGAATTTAAATTTAAATAAGTATATAAAATGATATGAAAACCCATTTTAAGAAAACTTATTTGAAGTATGAAACTAAATTTTATTCTATTCCTTGCTTTGTAAAATAACAAAAAACTAATTTTTAGGTTTTTTAAATAATATTTAATCGAAACATTTCATTCAAAAAAATAAATCGCGATTGAATTAAATTATTATGATAATGTCACGTTGCGTGAATCAAAATAGTTTTTATAAAAATATGTTTTTAAGCATAAAAATGATCTAGTCATAAAATAATGTATAATTTAGATTCATATGTAATTAATTATATATTTATAATTAATGGATAATTATTTAAATTAAAATAAAAAATTTAAATAATGGGACATTTAAATTAAATGATTTAATGAAAAGAAATGATAATGATACAAAATTAATCTGTATTTTTAACTATTCACTAAAAAATAAATATTTTTAGAAAAATATAGAAATTTCACCCTTAGATAATATTTAAATGAAGAATTTAAAATGATATTAATTAAATGAAATAAAATTTCAATTAACATTATAAGTTAATTCAAACTTCCATACACAAAATTTAATTAATTCCATTTTGAAGAAAACTTATTTTTGAATTATAATATGACCATTAAAAAAGTGAGTACTAATTTATTATTATTTAATAATTAAATTTTCTTAACATAAATCCTTATAAATATTTTTTTATAATTTTTTATTCATAATCA
This sequence comes from Viscum album, assembly GCA_963277665.1. Classification (NCBI taxonomy): domain Eukaryota; kingdom Viridiplantae; phylum Streptophyta; class Magnoliopsida; order Santalales; family Viscaceae; genus Viscum; species Viscum album. Next base: position 9,796,075 of record OY728145.1, read on the forward strand.
TGCCATAATTTTTATGCCTTGGTTATAATATATCAGAGTTCTTTTTAAGCTCGATATTGTGTCTCAAGATTAAAGACATCAATTTTTTAAAGGAAGAATATGTTTTAAAATCATGGGGTTATACACAATATTAGTTTCATTTCCCTAAAATGGTCATCACTAAGGTTTAAAAGGCTATGAAATTCCATCCTATGTTGGTGTTAGAGTTTACTATTATCTCATCAGAATGCTTAACAACTTTATTCGTGAAGATACTCATTGTGATAATTTGATCAATATTTTTAGAGGTCCCCTAGAAGAACATGAAAAACATTCCTCCATTTAGAAATATAAATATTGACTATGAGAACTCATCCCTTCAATCCATATATAAAAATCATCCTTATAAATAGGGGATTAATAAAATAGATGGTCTCTCTATTATAGCTCCTTTATTATTACCCAAAATGACCCTCCATAAAGATTTCATTTACAACACCAAAAAGGTCCTATGAGTGATGATAGTTTATAAAAGTAATATTTATCCATCCCTGGATGAAGCTAAATTGAAAATTTCCTCACAAAAAGTGATGTAAAAAGGATCAATCTTGATCACACCTTTGGCCTCAAACCATATCTTGGATATTTCATTTACATAAATAGATGTATTGGGTAAAATTTCAAGTTCTAGTCCCACTTCACCCAACACAAACTCTAGATTAATCAAAGGGATCTCAGTAAAGCCTCCCCTTTTGGGTAAATCACTTAGAAAACAAACCACATTGATTATATTAGGTGGAATGTTTTCCCCTATAGATGATGGGGATGACATAGACATGTTGAGATAATTTTCCAAGGGTAACCTATCAGTCATATTCTATCACATTTATACTTATTTATATAACATTTAAGATATGTTTAATAAGGTGTGATTTCCTTTTATTGGCCAAAACATGTCAGTATCTCTTCATCTATTAGATTCCATGAACTTGTTGTTTTATGAGTATTCATACCATATCCCCATAGCTTTGAAGATATTTTTTCATATTTTGTTTACTAATTTGTTAGTATCATTTTATTTAATAATTTAAAAAAACTATAGAGACATGTGACATGTATTTCTCCATTGTTTGAAGGAACTATAGTTTTTAATTGTTTTTTACCCATCCAAAATATATACATAGATAAGGGTAAATATAATTTATTACACTTTAACATATTCAATTTTAATCCTTGATACCAAATATTGAATACCATGGTATAATTTCTGAAAGATAGGTTTCATTATCAAAAACAGTATATTCCTTTTGGTCCAACCAACAAATGCATATATCCTCTAAGGCAAAATTGTGTTATAAAAAAAGGTATCAGGTCATAGATAGGACCCATTAACAACTATAAAAAATTTCACATTAGAATCTTATTTGAGAATGGAAATATCTTTGATCAATAGATATCCTTTGGGTGAATTAAAATCCTTATTTAAAGTGTGCATTACATTAGGGTTTCACTTGAGTCAATTCATTAAAAATGTAGATGAAAATAGTTGAAGTAATTTATGATAATCCCAAACCCATATGGCTTGGGTAGGTTTCACCACCGGCATCATCCAAGGCTAATTAGGTCCTCAATACCAAATATTTATGGTTATTAATGATTTATTTATCCCTAAACCTATAGTATATGATTATTTTTACCACATAATTCTAGCATTTTGATATTTCTTTTCCTGAGTGGGGACCACTAATAACAATTTCCCCCATCATACCTTCCTTTATGAGACAAAAACATAACATTCAGTGCTTGATTTGCATGTTCTTTTTGGAATACCTAAGAATCAATATCCATATATCACTTTCAGAGAAATATCTGATGAAAAAGATTTATCCAGGTAATGGTCTTAAGCCAAAATTACCATCTATGAAAAAGGTAAATTAAGAAGAATCTTATGTACATTTCTTATAGGGTATGTTAAAACAAGATTCATTGTATTACATTGATTATGATGAAGTGAATAATATTTTATGATATACATAGGAGAATGTGATCAATTATAATCCGGTAGAGGAGGAAGGACAATATATTGATGTTAAGGCACTAAATTAATTAATATTATCATAGGATTCACTTCACACAGTAACAAATTATAAATAATTGGAAATCCGACAAAACTGCTAGAACAAGAATGTGGTAGCTCTAAATGATCACTTTCCACTCCCTTAGTGTACCTCAACTAATCTTAAAGATAATGTCAAGGTTATGTTCCACTGTCCATATAAATAGGTTTATGTCATCTCTATTGTGGACAACCAGGTACAACAGAAAGATGTGATAAAAATTTAGAAATGACTCACTACTGAATTAATTTGGGGAAATATCACTACTAATCTCAACCCTCAAGTAGAAGTAAAAGTTTCTCCGAACACTCAAAATTAATGGGTTACATAGTCAACAATAGTATATTTTAATCTCCATGTTGGATCTAGGTCTAATAAACTAGTCTATATGATTCTTCTGGTTGATGAAGACCATGGTTTTCCTATATGGAGACAGTAGCTTTCCCCACATTCCAAAAGTCAACCAGCTCTATCTTTGACATAGATTAAACAACTATTATATATGGGATGGATTCATAAAGCATCATTAGATATTTATATTATTTTAAAACCCTTGAAAATTTTTCCTATAGTGATCCTTAGCTCTTTTGAGTTACTCACCACACAAACAAAATCAATATAAAGATAGAATTACCCAATAAAGCTTAAGAGGAATCTATATCATGAATGGGTTGATATCACACCTCCTTCACCAAAAATTAGAAATAAAAAATTTCTAGTTATCAATGGAACTAGGGAAAATGAGTATCAACATTAAAATTTATTGTCCTAGTATAGACCAATGATGTGAAAACTTGGTTTAGAAGTTGTAGTATAGCTTAAATAAATTTTAAAAAATCTATAAGTACCAACATTCCTAAAATAATACAATCTACTATCCCAATATATGATAGTTGAGGAAGACTTCCAATGTCAGTTCCCCTTTCAATTCAGTATTACTCTAACGAAAAAAATCCATAACCTCTAAAATTACAATAAGCATGAAAATTAGAGTTTCTTAGACTTAAATACTATATATAAAGGTTTTAACTACTACTTAAACACAATACTCCTACTAGAAATTATACTAGAAAGTTTATTTAAAATCTTAATAATGAGTTTCAAATGCTTCGAATCTCATTGAAGTACCCTTGTATATTCTCGGATCTTACATCCATGGTGAAACATCATGATAATTCCTTTTTATATACTAATTCAAAAAATATTCCTATCCTTTATACATAGGAAACAGGTATTAAAAAGTGGATGTGTTCACCATCACTCTTAAACATTAACCAACCATAGTAATGTTACCCATGTAAACATCATATCGCTCACCACCTCTTGAAGAGTGAAAATGGAAGAAAACCTAAACCTCCAAAAGGTGGAAGAAACTATTACACCCATGATATGAGAACCAATGAAATAATTCATACTATTTTAAAAGGTATAATGTTATAGGATATTTCATCAAAATAATAGAAAATAATATCCTCAAGGTTCTTGAGGCTATAAGGCCTAATGAATTCATACTCAATGGTTTTCCTGACTACTGAACTTCCCATCGGATATTGGTTTATAGCATTAAATTATTCTTCAACTTTATGTGTATCCTCATGAAAAGTTCCATTCCAAATAGGTAACATTGGGAAAACAAAAAACATAGGCTGCCTATGTATCAACCACCTAGACATAGGAAGAGGATGACAAGAATGAAATACCATCCTATGGTGAATTAATTTTTTATTACTGGATGACTCTGAAGATAGTTAATCAGCATCTTTTTATCCTAAGGCCATAACTTATATCATTATTTGAAGACCCATCCCAGCTACACCTTCCAGGGATATACCCTTAACAATATCCTTTAGATCCAAACATCATTGATCAAAGAAGAATAGGGTGTCAAAAGGGGTTCCTTGACTAACTCTTAAAAGTTTTAAAATAGAAAAAAAAAATTATATCTATCAATTAGGGAATTGGAACTACACCATCAAAAAGACCCTCATATGACTAAGTGCTAATTTTTATCTCTGAAAATTTCATTCACCTAATAGATCCCATTACCAATTAATAATGTGTATTTAAACCCATGTATCAAACATATGAAAATAGGGCATGGGAAGAGCTCATTAAATATAAGGGAATTGGGGAAGAAATTGTCATATAAGATCTCAACATCCAGGTCATATACACATTGAATACATCTATTTGGAAATTAATCAATAGAAATTGATTTAGTTAGATCATAGGGAAACTGGGGTTCTCTTCAATCTTATAGGGATCATTAAAATCTAATTGGATTGAAATATCATTTGGTAGGTGTGAAACAATTTTATCTATTTAAGAATTTGGTTCATCTAACATGTCCTTCCCAACTAGTAAAAAACATTTATTTGGGTTGTACCAAGGAACAAGGACAATCATCACCAAATTCCTTAACCAAGAATCCAATGTCTAAGGAAAACAACTATGTAAGTTTGTAACCAAACCTTATAAAAAATATGATATATTTAATTATTAAGATGAACTACTAAAACAATCATTTGATCATATACACAGTTATCCTCTTTAAATATCCTAAGGAAAAACTTATTGAGGCCCTTTAGAGACCCTTGAGGTTTGTCGTTATAGTTTCTACAAAAAATTAGTAACATGGAGACATTAAACTAGTGGAATATAAAATGGATAACTCATTCATATTATTGTACTAAAAGTTTATTTTGTAGGTACACATCAAACCCATATACTTCTCAATAAAAATCCCTAATGTTGATATATTCCTACCTTTGATTGATAATTGAATTGGGTTCAATATAATCTTATCCAAAACTTTATAATGATTGGGTTATAGTGAATATGGAATCTCTCTTGAAATTTATAATTGAAGGGCACGGAAAAAGTAATCAAAACCCTATTGGTAGAATCATAGTCAGAGACAAATTTTGAGATTACAAATATGACTTTGATTTCATGGTAGTCTGTTTGGAAACAATATTTAATGTAATGTTGGGATTTTCATGGATTTATATGTAAGTGGTGGTTTTATCATCAAACCATTGATTCCTAAAGTACCCTATCAATGGATAGATTAGACTTATATGTGGTTATAATTCCCCATTGAATCTATTGAATCATGGTATATTGATACAATCCGATATAATGAGGAATAAAAATAGTTTATGACAGAGAGAAACATTTAAGTCAATGATCCTAACTATTTCAAAACATCCTTATAAAACCCCTAGATATTTCATTGTAAGAAACATTTATTACATATAAATATGATCAAGGAAATAAACGTTACACTATAGTGAATCTAAGGTCAAGTGACTTCTCTTTCCACTGTAAATATGGTGGTATTTTTTCTAGATGAGGAAATCATGCTTGATGATCACTTATATTCATATATGGGAAAGAGATATTAAAGTAATTATATCCCTAACAAATATCTTTCTTGTTTGTCTTGGAATCCCAGTGAGATATATGTATCATCATCAAGATCAAAAGAAACTTCTTCTTAACCATTTTGAACCACATATGATCATATATCTTACTCTAAACCTCAATATCTCAGTACTTCATATAACCTTGACAATAGAGGATTGAAAAGATAAAATATACAAAATTACTATGAAATTATTATAGTTTCACCAACACACACACAACCTAGGGAGGTCTTTATGTCATCAAATGGATATGAAGATGTCCCACATCACCTTATGGGTTTAAAATTACCCCTTCATATTCTATACCTAATAAAATTGGGTAAATGGGAGAAGAATATAATTACACTAGAGATTCCCCTTTATAATTTTTGGATGAAATATATGCCACCATAAATGATCTCAAATAGTAAATTCTTGTTATAGAAGAGGATCTGTGACCCATTCACAATAGTGTGACCATGGCACCATAGGAATAAGAGGAGAATTGTATTTACTTCATAATATTTTATCAAGATGTATTATCTTGAAAAAAACATAAATTTCATGATTGAATCCTTAGGTGGCCACACATAACCTAAGCTAGCCATATAACCATCATTGATATAAGAAACCAATAAGAATAATGCATGAAACTATTGTTTCCTAAGTAAAATCTGTAATGTATTATTTTTTTCCATGTAAAGATTTCAAATATATAAAATAATATTTTTGTAGCTAGGCACTGAGATGGTGCGATATTCCAAGACCCGATGAGATGAGAATTGATATTTGAAAAATATTAAACATATTATTATTACGTGGAAGAGGTTTTCTATAATAAGAGGAATAAATTCTAAATGGGATCTCAGATTGGAAATCTGATACTACTGTTGTTTTTTGAATGCAGTCTTTAGCCTAGGTGCGATATAATCATTCTTAGCATTGGGAATTGGGGAAAAAGTTTTCACATGCGTAAATAATACATAAATAAATAATTTTTGTTTGAGTGACACTATGAACTAATCTCCCTCTACTTAATCACACTTAGAGAAACTTTATAGGGTTATATGCATAACTCTAAGAATTAAGAGAGTGTGTTACAGGGAGACTGGGTGAAAGATTATTATAGGTTAAGTATCATTCATGCCAATAAAAATTAAGGAACTTTCCAAGTACGATGAAACATATTCTTCCTTCATTAGTGATCAATCTGTCTTGGGGTAGAAACTCTTTTATGTGGATTTATCTTTATTTTATTATCCTATAATTCACATGCCTCAATCTACTAATAGATTGATTTATGGATCAATCGTATTGTGGGTATGGGATTATTTTTGCAGGAAATTTGGGGAATTATCTTGGTGTTTAATATATATATTTTCATTCACCATTCTAACATCAAATAATCGGGTACTAAATGAGCATTGTCCAAGGTTCTATCCCAAAAAAATTATTTTGTGAATTTCATCTTCGTTTGTTCATAAGTTCACATCTAGAATTCTCTTATAACGATGGTTCGAAAAATAATGTTCAATCAATCACTGTGAAAATGTCTCATAATGATCCAAATTAATAACATAAATATGGGTTTGATTTGATGATGAGATAAGGATTTTATGGTGGTGATAAAAAATTAGGACTCGATAAGAGATGTTATTGAGTTATTTTTGTTGTATGATGAAGTGTGGCTTTAGGTACATATTTATACTCAATTTGATGTTGGAATCTGGCCATTGACAATGGTGAGTCCCATCAAACCTCAGATCTGAGATTCATGGGCATGTTTACTAGATTTAGTGATGGAATTTGGATACCATGTGAAGAACTATGGGATTATGGAAATTTTCTCCCTATATAATGTGTAGTGGAAGAACACACACAGTGTGTGGGGCCCTAGTTGTTGTTCTTGGTTTTTGTATAAAGATAAATATCACATGCCATATAGAACATGTCAAATGTTGTTTAAAACGTACTTTTTAGCTCGACATGTATCTTTTAGGGTACATGAGCACATACATAGCTAGGTATATGGAATAGTCTGAGTACATGGGCTAATTTGTATATCAGAACAAGGCATAATACATAGACATGAGACTAGGTACAAGAGCACAACCAGGTGTGAAAGGGAGTAGACATGGTCACAGGTTGTGATACATGGGTAGAATTGGTGTTAGAGGGACACATCATGTATTGATGGTACATTCTATGTACTTTATCGAATATTTAATAGATACCTTTTTCCCCTTAGTGTGGACTAGCTTCTGAAATGGTGAATCCCCTCACTCCATCTCCATGAGGGTATAGGAAGGAATTATATCATGAGCATAGAATTTTTATCCTCACAAAGGGATTAGATTTCAGATAGAGCTATATGAATTTCTCTATATAAGGCTGGGATGGGATCCTCTATCATATTTTTTCCAACGTATGGTTTGTGGAATTGAAATAACTAACTATACATGGGTAATGATCCCCTACATAGTGGGTTATTCAAGATTTTTTAAGTTGGTATTACCCCATAGGCTAGGTTGTGATCCCCATATGGGTATCAGTCTTTTCATAATTCGAGCACTTACTTCCTCATGGAGAGACTCGATGATAATGATATATTAGACAGATTCTATTATTTCTATTAGGCTCATGGACTGATTTCTCTTGGGAAAGAGTGGATTCAAATTCTCAAGAAGAATCATAGGTTGGAAAGATAGTTGTAATCATACCATGATATTTAATGTTGACTATGAGTATATCTAGATTTTTTATTAGATATATCATATTATGATTGAAATATCCAGTGATGATATGACTACTCTTGATGCATTATACTTAGTTATTTCTGGGGATCCTACTGGGTATTATTATACTCAACCCATCATGGGCTCTACCCACCCATGTCTTTCCATATACATATGATAATCAGTTCAACATGGTTCTTAGTGGAATAGTATTATATGAAGCATAGATTGGTCCATAAAAAACATTTGTTTATACAATTAATCATATTTAACTATATTCCCCTTATTCTTACAGTTTGGACTTCTTTATAGTTTTTTGAAGGCTTTATTTTTTCCTATTTTCTTTATAGTATTAATTTCGTACTCTAAATTTGGGATTTAGATGTATGAATGAATCCGAAATCATTTATATTTTATTTTTAATTATTTTATTATCTTGGAAATGTGTGTGTGAATACAAGTAACATAAGATAAGGCTTCCCATGTGAGTGTTATGATTACCCTCCAATAGTTTCCCACCCCTAGACTATTAAAGGTGGTGTTGGGGTAGTCACACTCAGCTTATCATCGACGAGGAAGGCCCTAGTGGGTCAGGTAATGATATAGTAGTATCAAAGGGTGTGTTCTATATTAGTACTAGAGGTTTGAGTTTTCTCGATCTATGATAATGTTTTAGGTTTTATAGAAATAGTTATAAGTGTTTCAAGTTCATATTTTATTCTATGGGTGATCGTTTTTGTGTATTGGATGGCATATTCATACACAAGAACTCTAATCACCCACCATTCGACTCTATACGTGTAGAAATTAATTGTGGGGAAAAAATATTTCACACATTATATTGGAATTGTTTTTCTCTCCATATATTTCATAAATCATCTCCTCAGATGTACTCAATCACCATGGTACATCTTGTCTATTTTTGGATTCTTCCATGATAATTTATAACAAGGATTCATAATCAAGATCACAAGTATGGTCCCCTCGGTGACAGGGCTTTAATAAAGAGACTTGTTCAAGAGGTAGTTCATTTGGGTGGTTTCCCACTCATACCTCTACCATATTATTAGATGATGGTACCCACAGTACCACTGGATGGGGATCAATGTTGATAAAGTTGCATGAGTTTCTGAATCAGTGACCACTCAGGTCCATGGTAAATTCAGACCCACAACTATCATAATTTTGGATCAAGGAAATTGTGTGAGTTTTTCTACTCATCAGGACACCTGCAGACTAGATTGTGGTCCTGTCAGTGAGCCTTTTTCATGGTTACCTAGTGTGTTGGTGGAGCCTAGTGATTATGTCATATGATGATGGGACTATTTCATGGATATATTTTTAGCAACACTTTAGGGTAGTATTCTCCTACTACAATAGAATTAGTGTGCATCCTGGAGATGTTACGACTATAGTAGGAAAATATGAATGTGGCTAAGTATTCCTCAATGTTTACCAACCTTTCATAATACTCTTTGGATATGGTTTTTCATTCTTTTTTTTGTGTGTGTTCCTAAAATAAAGGTCTACAATGAGAAATCCGTTCTAGTGTGATACCTGTATGAATTCCAACATATATTGGGGTTCTATATCATGCCTTAGTGAAAAATATAGTTCAGAACAATTTGACACTTATAGTGGGTTCTATTAGTGGGAACACAGGGGAAGAGACTTTATTAGTAGACAGTCGATGATAACGTGGTGATCTAGATATGTGAGATATTCATGTAGGTGATATCATTACTAAGAGTGTGAAGTCTAGGGGTCTCATGATGGGTTAATCCAGCCTATAGAGAGGTGGTTCTACTCTTGTGATGACCATGGATATATCATATGGTATTTTTTGACCTTCCATTTAGTAGATATAGAGACAAAATATGGGAAACCTAGGTATAAGCAGTTAAAGGAGCATGGAGTTTTGAAGTGAAATAAACATGGTAAAGGATCAGGGAGATTAGTGGAAGGTGGCAGATTGTTCGACATGTTTCCAATATGATCCCCAGGTGGTCACCTCTAGGTTTAGGGATTTGGTGGATAGGGGAGAGGGAATATTTAGGACATGGAAGCCAATTATCCATAGTCTATAAGGATTATTATAGGTAAAATTTATTTCTTTTATGCCTTGTTTTTAGTTTTGATATATTTCGGGAAGAGCCACTATTTTATTTCTACATATATAGTTCAAGACATAATGGTTCTGGTTGAGCCCTTGGCTCAACCCTTATGCTCAGAGACTCTTACCGAAGATGAAAAAATGGTCACACACATTTTCTAATAGTGTGATTCGATGCTTGGATGAGAAATTTTCTCATATGATCACTTTTTGGAAGCGATGTGGCCTTACAAAATCATCTTCAGCATGTACTATCTATACACCATTTGTGCATAGATTTATTGTTTTAGGTAGAGGATATGGTGTATTCGTATTGATGGGATGAGGACTTCCTTTATAGGTGAGAAGAAGACCTAGGTAGAGTGGGATTGACTCAAGTAAAGAAGGGTACATCCAATTACTCACTAGTTAGCTAGAATGAATCTTATAGAAGTGGATGATATGGGCTATTTCTTTCCTAATATGGTGGACGAGTGTAAGGAAATATTCCTTAAGGATGTTCATAGATTACCTCTCCTTCGATAGAGGTGATTTTTCATTTACATGCACCTAGGGAAAACCCTGATATTTTCACTAGTATATTAGATGGTTCCCATAGATCCTCACCAGTTCAGGGTGTCATTGGAGGACTTATAGATAAAGAGATTTGGGATTTCTAGAATTTCCCCTTTATAGTTGCATTATTGTTCACTATGAAGAAGGAAAAGAACTTGAGGTTATGCATGGATTATTAGATCCTAAAATAGGTGACCATGTAGAATAAATATCCACTAATAAGGATTGATTACCTCTTCGATTAGTTGAAACGGTCATGATGAATCTCAAAATTAACCTTAGATCAGGCTATCACTAGTTGTGATAACGAGTTGAGGATATACTGAAGACGACATTCAAATTTCACCACATCTATATTGAGTTCATTTTCATTCCCTTTGGCTTAAAGAATTCCCCATTAGTGTTTATAAGACTCATGAACTAGTTCTTTCATCCTTTCATAGACTGGTTTCGGGTTTTCTTCATCAATGATTTTCTAGTGTAATAAAAATCCATGGAGGAGAACATGAGATACTTGATGATGGTTCTATACACACTTTGTGAGAACCAAATTTATGGTAATCTATCAAATTGTTAGTTTCTGATTTAGGAGGTCCACTTTCTGGGACATGTTATCTCAATTGATGGTGTAGAAGTGGACTAAACAAAGGTCAAGTTAGTGTTAGATTGGGATCTACTCATGAGTTTGATGGAGGTTAGGAACATCCTTGGGTTTGTAGGATAATACAAGATATTTGTGTCCAATCTCTATAGAAATTAATAACATTAGAGTAATTTAATGTAGATGGGTAGCCTTTTTTGTGGATGGAAATGCATCGGCATGAGTTTCATGATTTTTTGTAGAGGGTGATGATTACCCCCTTCTTGATATTTTTGAAGGAGGGTGTCAATAATGTAGTGTTATGTGATGCCTCATGGACCAAACATGGTTGCGTGCTGATGTAGAGGCAGGATGTCACTACCTATGGGTATCAACTATTAAGACCAAATGAGAATAACTTGATGAACCATGATCTTCTTTTGGAAGTTGTAGTCTTCTCCTTGAAAGTGTAGCAAAAATAACTTTTGGGTGCAGATTTTATCATCAACTCTAAACAAAATAGTCTCAAGTATATCTTCACTCAAAAGGATCTCAACATGATCCAGAGGTTATTTTTAGAGTTTCTCTAAGTCTATGACTTTGAGATAGTCTATACATCTAGTAAGGGTAATGTGGTGATAGATACTCATAGAATTAGGTCATGTTATTAGTTTTTGGACGATGTGATTGATTAGTTAGCCACATTTCAGTTGTCCTTAGTGGACAAGGATGGTGTTTCTTGTCTTTAGTCGATGGTATTTACCCCACTAGTCTTACAACAAGTTAGGGAAGATCAGCATAGAGATTATGATTGTGAGCCCTTAGGTGCTCAGATATCCACTAGATGTTCTCCCAGTGGATTTTATGAATATGGGGGAACCTAATCCTTTTTAGATGATTGATGATGGTACCAGTGATATTGTTGTAGGAGGTGATTAGGGGGTTTCATAAATCCCCTTTGGAGGTTCATATAGGTGTTGAAAATATATTCCATGATCTCCAACGCCAGTATTTTTTTCCAGAAATTAAGTGGTGTTTAGTGGAGTTTTCCTATTGATTGCCCACTTGTTTGTAGGTGATGGATGAGCACCAGGTTCTAGTAGGTTTATTACAACAACTTGAGGTTCCAAAGTGTAAGTCTAATGGATTATATATAGACTTAATGATGGGATCACCGTGTAAATCTAGTGGACATGATGACATCTAGATTATTGTAGAATGAATCACTAGTTTAGGCCACTTCCTGCTATTTGAGATAACGGATGTGTAGAGTGCTTCGGAAGGGAATTATTTACAAGAGATAGTTTAGCTCAAAAAGTTCCCATGGATATCATTTCAGATAGTGATAATTGCTTCATGTGTTGATTAAGGATAGTATTAGAGGAGTCCTTTAGGACTCAATTTCATTTGAGTATAGTATTTCACCCCCTAATTAAAGGCTAGACTGAGTGAACCATTCAGTTTTTAAAGGACATGATGTGGGATTCCTTGTGATATTTTGGATATAGTCGGAAGGATCCCCTACCATTTAATGAATTTTTCATTCAATAAAATATACCATTCTCTGATAGGAATGGCACCATTAGAGACATTGTACAAGAGACCCATTAGGTTTCCACATAATGGACTGATCTGGTTGACTCATCATTCCTAGGCCCAAATTTGGTGTGAGATATGATAGATAAGGTTAAAATAATCCAACAGTGGATAAGTATTTCCTAGAGATATTATAATTTCTATGAATACTGACGATCAAGTCCTTTGGAGTTTGAGGAGGGATACCATCTGTTCCTAAAGGTCTCACCTTGACATGGATTATAGAGATTTTGATGGGGTAACAAGTTATCTCTGAGAATCATTGGTCCTTTATTGATACTAAATAGAATCGGTGAGGTGAAATACCTCTTGGAATCACTACTATAGTTAGACATGATACACAGCGTCTTCTTTGAGTTCTAGTTGAGGATATACGTGCATAACCTATCACATGTTATTGACTGGGGTGAGTTGTACATTGAGGATGAATCTACCACTATAGATTACCCAATGGAAGTTGAGGATTGATATTAGAAGATCATATATGGGTGATAAATTCTACTGGGGAGTATTTAGTGGTATAATGGGAATCTTCAGTAGAGAAACTGGGAGTAGGAGACCCCGATTTGAGCTCAAAACCCACATTTTTTTTGAGTCATACTTTTTCATTTCAGGGAAAAAATTCTTAAGGATGAGATAACGTAATGTCTCCATTTTTCTATGTAAATATTTAAATTATATCTAGTAATATTTTTTAGAGATAGTTTCTAAGATGATATGAATTTTTGAGGCTCAGTGAACAAATAATTTATATTTTTAAAATATTAAATATATTAGGATTATATGTGAGTAGTTTTCTTGAAAAATTTTAATTAAACCTAAAAATAGTATTAGATTGTAAATATGAGATATCCTTTAAGTTAAAATTTCATTCTATACCCTAGTAATGACATAATCATTATCAGAATCATGTGTTTGTAAAAACAAATTCGTAGATGTAAAATATATATATATATATATATATATATTAATTATGTTAAAATAAATGTAGTGAGATAATATTCCTCTACTTAAGCATTATTATGGCCAATTCCCAATATTATATGAATAACCATATGAAGTTAGAGATTTAATTAGAGAAAGGATTGGAGAATTATGATGATAGATTTTGGATCATTCACACCAATGGAAATCAAGGATCTCACCAGAAAAATGATGTGGATTCATTATTTTTCAACGATTGATCCATAAAAAATTAGGATGTTTTTATGTGGATTTATCCCTATTTTCTCATCCTATAAAAAATAAAAAATAATCTACTAATGAATTGATCTATGGATTGATTGTATTTCAAGTATGTGGTTTTTTTCAATAAATTTGGGTATTTCTCTTGGTGATTAATTTGTATCTCTCCATTCATCATTTTATTTGAAACTAATCGAGGCCAACACATAAATTAGATGAGTTTTATTAAATATTTTTGTGTTTTTTAAATTTCATCCCTCGTTCTTTTTACATTCATCACCTAAATTCATTTTGGATGTTGGTTCAAAACATTACACAAATTCAATCACTTTGGACCTTTTCCAAGCACAATGGATTGATACTATAGATCTGGGTTCAAGTTGATGGTGAGATCGAGAGGAGATGATGGTGACATCGAATAAGTACTAGATGAGAGACTTTCATGTGCGATATTAAGGTTATGATGAAGGAATGGATTCAAGTAGTGATTTATAGAAAATTGAAAGAAGGAATGCAACCACCGATGTTGGAGAAGTATAGATCCATGATTCGTGGGTGTGATTAGTTGTAGTGGTGATGAAATAAGGAGACGACATAAAGAAATATGTGATTTTGTAACTCTTAAAACTAAATGACTTGTAAAGGAAGAACACACGCCATGTCTTGGGCTACAGTTATAGCACTAAGGCTCTATATGAAGTTAAGTATCACATATCATTTGACACATGTCCCATGCTGTGTGACACGTTTCACATGATTTGTGACTCTTAACATGAAAATTAATGTGTTTATTTGAGGGTATATGAGATTGTACATGGCTAGGTATATGACATGGAAATATTACATGTGATAATAAAATTACTTAGACAAGGCCCGGTACATGGGCATAATAGGTACCTAAGCATTGTCAGGTGCACACAGGCATGGACATATGCATTGTTCAGGATAAATTTTTAGACCTGATACTGAATGGATACACTAAGTACTAATGGTACACATTGTGTACTTCATTGAAGATATCTTATAGACCTTGTTCCTATCAGTGTGAACTTGTTTCCTTAAGGGTGCATTCCCTCGATCCATACCTATGAGGGTATTGTGTGGAATTGCCTCATGATAATAGGATGGTGATCATATATAAGGGATTATTTTTATATATAGTTCTAGGAATACCTCTCATAGGTTGGTATGGGATCCTCTGTCTTCTTTTTCCCTAAGTGGGGTTCTCAGAGTTATCATGACCAACTATACAAGGGCATCGATCCCCTACTTAGTAGGGAATTCAAAATTGGGTTAGTTGGTATTACCCCATGGCCCTGGATGTTATTCCCATAAATGTATCAATATCTTCATAATTATATATTGTACTTATATATAGAGATACCCAATGTGCATGACATATTGGATGGATTCAAACAGTGCTATCATACTCATTGAGTGAGTACTTCTAGGAGAGTGTGGTTTCAGTCACTCGAGAATAATCTTAGGAAAGAAATATGGTTGTAACCTTACCTTGATATATGGTGTCATCTATGAGTATATCTATACATTTTTATGTATATATCATATTATGATTAACCTATTTTGTTATTTTATGACTTCTCTAGATGCTTTATGCATAATGATTTCATGATGTCCTACTGGGTATTGTTATACCACCCCTACATGGGATCTTCCCACATGTGTCATGTCTTATGTAAATGAATGGTATTTTGAAGGGGTCCTTCATGGACCAGTTGAAGATGGATCTTAGATTGGGCTAGACAGTTCATGGTTTGTATTAGGATCCACGTTTGACAGTTGTCCCCTCAATTTAGATTGTTGGACTTATTTATAGTTTTTGATGGGTGTGTATTCATCCCTAAATACATTCCAATGTTATTTTGAAACTATGATTATGGGATTCAGATGTATTCATGAATTTGGTATTAGTTTATTTTACATTTTAGCAGTGTATGGTATTAGAGATGTGTGTGTACGTACACGTACCTTAGGATATGGCCTCCCATGCGAGTGTAATTCTTACTCGACCCTAGTCTTCATCCATTGGAATATTGGAGGCGGCCTTGGGATAGTCACACATAGCTTATCACTAGCTAGGTGGCACTAGATGGGTCAGGTCATTAAATAATATATGGTCTAAAAAGACATCAAAACCAACTTCAATTGAGAAATCCAATTTCCAAATAGATTTGAAAATATTGTTAAGGTCAAAAAGAAAAATAGTCATACTAGAGTTTATATTTACATCAAGGACCTCAATGGGAATTTCATAAAAGGTATTTTATTGATCCCAATCATGGAATTATTAATAATTATTGTATCTAGTGTTAAATCCATCTTCTTAATTAATGGGGACTCTAGAAAAATATATTTGTTTGGATCTAAATAAGGATGAATCCACTTCATTGTGGGAACCCCATGAGACATATTGCTATATTTTAATTTTATTCATATATAGGAATGATGACATGATATATCAACACATATCACAATATAAAATTATTCTTGTGGAATACTATGGCGTACTTTTTGGATGGCCTACTAGGAAATTATCGATAGAGTGGTGAACACCTTTCCATCATTGAGTTCACTTTCAGCAATATGGTAACCATAATCTTAAAATTACCATTAGATGGAAAACATTGGGGAAACATTATGGAAATACATTTTTCATCATGGTGAATTATCAAAACATTAATATATATCTTGAAAAGATCTTGGAAATTATAAATATACCTCCACCTCAAAAACATCATAAACTTTTTATGGATCTGCGTGTATCTCACCTACCTGTAGTTATTTATCTCCAATATTCCTATTAAACTCGAACCATTCATGATATTAATGAAGAAAGGTATGACATAATAGTGGGATGAACACTGCCAAAAATAATATGCTAATGGTATGTAGTACCTCATCAACCCACCACTCCTAATGTAACCAATCAAGCTCTATCTTCTTTTTTTTTGTATATAGTGTCTCTAAAGAATTTACTAGGACTAGTCCTAGTTTATAATTATGGATCTAGTAAGGATAATAATCTATATTATTTTAGTATTTATATAATGTACACTAAAGCTTGATATTATAATATTAATAATAACACTACGACACTAATGTAAGGATCATAGAATATGGGACACAATATCATGCTCCAAGAAATCCATTTGGTCTTTTTTTATTGGATCATTAATATTCTCAATATATTAATGGTAAGAAGACATGTGGAGAAATTTGTATTCATCCTGCAATATTTTGATATCTTTTTCATTCCATATAAGGATTTATAGAGTAAGGTCGTGTCAAAATTTATTACAACACACCCAAATTTGGAGGGGGAAAAATCATTACAAATATACCTAATGATAAATACTTCTCAATATAATATACATATCAAGTTTTTTAGATGTTCATGATGGTTTTATTAAAATTATAATAGGAACATGAATGGAGTACCCAAAGGATAACTGGGTTTTTTTAGGGATTATGTTCTTATCCCCAATAATGGTTATCTTTCCCATTGCATTTCTACTATTATAAGGGTTTACTAATAATGAATAGAGTATCAGGATATAATCACTAAATTAGGGTTATCCATAACTATAAAAGTGGGGCACCTCAAAGAAAAGGTTGATAAATAATAAGTGATCAAAATATCAATAGATGATATTCCACAAAGAAGGAGGAACTGATCTCTCTATTTGATTGTGTCTATTAGATAATATGAGAGTTCTTCTGTAACCCAAATCTAACCCAGGATGTTGATAAAATGATGTTAATTTTGATATAATGGATAAGGTATTTACTACCCTGTTAGACTCTTGCTATGGTGATACATTTTTTTATATTGTAAATCAGAGGATAGCATCCCCATTAATTTGAATTGTCCTTTAAGATATCGAAGAAATCAAAACATGCATCGATATGGAAGAGATAATATCCTCATCTATAAATTCCATAGTTGAATATATTTCCCCCATAAAAGAAAACCTCTAGAATATATTTCTTCTTTCAGATTGATCCAAGAATAAATATACTCATCATCGATAGGTGAATATCAAACATTACAATGGTCATTATTCCCTAAATTTCCTCTAAAAATTTGTCTTTGAGTGGTACCTCCTCAAACGAATTAAGGGAGAGGAGACCCTCATCTTCATGTTATAAGTCCATTATAGAAAATGCAGTTATTAGTAGTTAGGAACAGATAACTCTCACCACATAAATAGGTTTAGATACTCTCACTAAAATTTATAAAGGACTTGATGGATTTCATTGTAACATTACATGCTTTCTGGATACATACATAATGTATTTCTCAACCTCCATATCTACTTTATAATTCTAGATATTAATGTATATTTTCCACATAAGTAATTTATGTCATGGTTTCATATGCAATGAATACTTGCACTATGTTCATGTGTACAATTACTTCAAATGAATTCATTAATAAATTGTAAAAAACTACACCCCTTAATGAATTCAGGAAAATGGATCTCATAAACTTTGTGATGTCAAAAATCATCACTAGATCCGGTGTCCCTCACATGATATTGATGAAAAACTAGACAAGTGTCTATTAATAAAATTTCAAATGGTTATATCAAGTTTAAAATGTTATTTTCAACAACTAATCAAACTACCATGTAGTTGAAAATGGAAAAAGAGATATTTCCAATAAAACACTATAAAATATGCTATAAGAGATGCTAAAAATTATAAAATGACATAAACATAAGAATTTATGCTATCACTGTGGTCTTATTTCACCAAAACATGAACATATATTCAAAGGAAGAAACATGAACTAATTTATGGGACAAAGATAGTATTACCCATTGATTTATTACTAACCTCGCATCTTATTTTCATTCCAATATTTTTTTTGAAAATGAAAGGTCTAAAAAATTGTTGAATGACTTGGAGTACCTAATAAGGAATGGTAATGTAAATTTTTATAACACATGTATTCATCAAAACTTAGTTTTATAATCATTAAATAACAAACATCATCACCACTCATTTCTCCATGTATAGATAATAATGGATTATAGAAACCCCATGAGTCCTTTGATGAATCCTCTAAAACTCTGATTGTAACAGAAGGGATTGTACATGAGACACAATTTTTACTCGAATAGAGTCTAATAATTGACAACAATGGATTGGGGGAGAATCGCATCCACCATTAAATAAATACTTATACCTAATTGTTATGGAAAATTTCAAATCATTTCTCGATGACCAATTTGTAAAACATTAATCTATATAAAAAAGGTCCATTCAGAAAGTCCATATACAACTCAATTATTATCTTGTTTGTGTGACAATAAACTACTTGATGGATTTTACTTATCGCATGAAGTTCAACTGAAAGTAATTGAGTCCATTATATATGAAGTTTAACTACATAGAATCTCACAACATTATTCCAATATTCCCACTCAAGATTCAGATCCTTATGGGATAGCTAATTTATGTATTATCCACATCATTCACCTAGAAACAAGGAATATATTTCCTATTTATTCATATTAATATGATTTTATACTTGATGGTGTATGTTCAAATAATTCAATACCTTAAATTATATACCACACCTCATTAATATAGCTTATCACCGTCATATGAGAACCATATCCATGAAATATTCCATTGATAGTTGCCAAAAGTTTTCCATCTTACCTTGAGGAAAAATCCACCCTATATATATATATAAGAACTATGTTTGTCTTGATTCCTATTATTGTAGGATAAATTTTTATTCCTAGGTATTTAATCCAAAAATCACCCATGAATCAATCTATTACCCCAACACGAGATCAAGATTTTTATCATGATTTGTATCGTGGACAATGATTGAAATTATCTCCATGTCTATCCTATCATAAAATCTAATTTTATACTAATCAAATTATATTATTATCTTGTATATCACACCAATAATAACTCACATTATCTTAGAGGTTATGGTGATCCACTTGGATTGGAATTATCGAGGTGTGATGAACTCAAATGTGGGAGGTAATACCTAGCTGTTTGATGTTAAACTAAACTACAGAAGGTCTTCTAAAGATGGATCTGCATACCAATCAGGGTGGATTATTGTTGAGACACATTTCCCTTATACATGATTAAGATATATGTATGAACTCATGGTTAATTGAAAACCCTTATTATAATATTCCCCTAATAAATAACTACGTGTTGTTTGGTTACTAATATTATGTGATATGTATTGATTCATGGATTTCTAATCGTAGGCCCTATCACAAATTATATGAGAATAAAAATAGTATCCTTATTCAACTATTTTTTGTCTTCCTATCATTTTAAACATTTCTCAATGACCAACTTTTAAGGTGAGAACTAACCCTCTCCCCTTCCGCATGAGATTTATCTATACTAAAAGGCCTCAACAACCATGTGTGTAATGAATCTGACACTATGACTTTTTTAGTGATGTGTGGAACTCAAATATTAGGCCCAACTACATATTAAACCATCCAAAATGCCTCTCTCATAATAATGAGCCACATCTATCCAGGAACCCACTTAAGTACAATGTGTGGCTTGATTCATACCATTATAGGATACATAATGATTCATATATCTTTTATCTTTGTCACAAGTATGAATCACATCTTTGTTATTAATAGTAATTAGGCTTCCACCTCATTTGATATGGGTTTTTAATAATATAAAAATTCTATAATAGGACCGCATAATTGTTTTATTTTATTCATGAGCCATATATATGCAATGGTTTCACAATAATTGTGTGTGTCTTGATTTGTATTATTATAAGATAAATGGTAATGCCTAAAACTCCTTTCTTAGGTCGAACAATGAATTATTCCAATTAATAATTCCCCCATTTAATTCAAAATCATGATCTATATAGAAATAATTATACTCTTGTTTTAGGTATTTGGGTAGCTACAACTACAATGGCTCACCCAAAAAACATGGTTCACCTCACCAATTATATAAACAATTTCCTCATAATAACTATATGTGACATGATTCTTACCCTCATAGGATATATGGTGACACCATGTTACACTATATTATTCCATGTTGGGTCTTCATATCTTAAACTAATCCATGATTTATAATAAAACTCTATATTGTCCTAGTCTTTATCCCAAGGGTTTTCTTCTTGTTAGACACATAGAAGATGTTTTTTTTGTTTTTTGTGCCATATTTTGAAATAAAAGACTTACATTATATTTTCATTTACTGGACACATATTTTATGACTAAATGTACTCCATATTCATATGTTTCATCATGGATCCATGATCTAATTGACCTAAAACATAGATGAGGATTTTTTTCCAAATGCATTAGAATGTTTTAAATCCCAACTTTTACATCCTCACTATATGATGTTAAATTATGTGGTGTGAGTCCTTGTAGAAACTGTTTAATTTTTATGAAACCTGGGAACATTAATGTGATGTTAAATTACTCGAATCCAAAATCCTTGTCACTTGAGGTTGATCAATAAGAACAATGATTTTTTTAAACCATTTTAAACATCACAACACCTGATATCTTGTTCGATGACATTAAACTCCACGAAACATCATTCATCATATTATGACATTGAACTACAAAGAACCTATAGCGAACCTCACTTAAAAATAATATTCATTACATAATTTTTACATAATAATTAATAAATTACAAAAATAGATTCTCAAAGACCATATTTGTTTATTGAATTTGGAAACATGCAAACATAAACACTGGTACATAGGTGATCTGAATTATCTCTCACTAGGTTATTCATTATTATCACCCTTATTTGTAACGTGATACACTATACATTTCTTGATAAAATTTAGAAAGGAAACATAAGAATGGGTGAGCTCAGATACTCAATAAGGGAAACTAGGGGAGATATGAAATCAAAATCATGTGAATAAGGGTATGATAAGATGATCATGAAAATAAAAAGTTCATACCTTACATGTAAAAGATAATAAATATGATTCATGATAGAAATATTAGAAATTTATAAGACATTAATCATAAGGGATTCAAGAGCTTAAGCCATGAAATCATAACATGGGAATAAGACATGGAATTTTTGAAAACATATAAACAAATAAAAATGACTTCCATAATATTCAAGGATTAATTCCAAGGCTATCTTAGGGTAACAGGTTCACTCCCCAAACCATCATAGTAGTCATGGTTCTTACCTAATACCATCTTAGTAGAAAAAGTCCTTTACTAAACCAAGTTCACTCCTTATTCTATCCATGTCTTTACCATGACATATAAATCATCACCCAATGAATTGGAGGGAGATATAAGTCCCATCCATCTTATAATTAAATTAGTCATACGTGTTCTATATGATCATAAAAAATTAATATCATAACTTATGAAATGAAATTTGAATCATAAACATGTCATCACATCATAACTGATGGAAAAGAGACTAGTCTCATAATCATTTCATCAAAGAAAAACCCATGAAAAGAAGTGGTTTTATAATCATATAACATGTGAAAGAGAAATGTGTTTCATAAACATATAACCCATGAATGATGTGCGAGTTTCATAAACAAATAACATGTAAAAGAGAAAGGGTTTTCAAAAACATCATTCCATAAAAATATGAACCATTCAGAGAAAGAATATAAATGGAACCCTTGGATCATATTATCAGTAAGGCATGTGTAAAAACAACAGATTTCAACATATATGGAAAATAAATTTTAAAGATCTTTAAAAAAATCTTGAGAAAAATAGTTTTTTCTTTTAAAAACACTTTAAACATACTTTTCTTTGAAAATAACCTTGAAATTTTGTAAAGGAATCCTGAAAACATTTTGAAAACCTTTTCATTGAAAATATATATGAAAAAAATATAATGTAATATTGAAAACATTTTTAAAAACTTTTATTTTTAAATAAATTTTACAACTTATAAAATAATATTGAAAACATTATCGAAAACCTTTTTTATTTAAAACCTATAAGGGAATCTTGAAAACATTTCGAAAAATATTTTCCTTGAATACCTATAAATGAACCTTGAAAAAATATTAGAAAAACTTTTTCTATGAAAATAGCTTTGTAAAATTATAAAATCATATTTAAAATCATTGAAATAATTTTCTTTGAAAATAACCATTTGAAAATAATTTAAAAATGTTTTTAACGTAAAACATTTTGGAAAACCGTTTTATATTAAAATAGAACTAAAAACTTATAAAGTAATTTTTGAAATACTTTAAATCATTTTCTTTGAAAAAAAATTAAAATGATCATTTAAAAAACCTTTTTTTAAACAATTTTACAAAAAATGGTTTTTTAATAAAATAGATTTATGATCGAATAGAGAAATATGATTGGGTTTTATTAAAAACAATATCTTAACTATCATAAGTACTAAAGAGTGTAAAATGGTACTAATATATGAATATATCATCAATAAATATAAGGGAATAAAATAATGATAATTATTGAGATATGGATCACAATATTTCATAAATGGAAGCATGATTATAAATAATCTCGATAAATGATGAGATTGTAGTAATAAACTATTAGTACTTGGTAACATTAGATTATGATTACTATGAAATAATATCATTACATAAAGCTTGATATATAATTAAAATAATTCTATTCATGATAAAAATTTTCAATCTAAATCATATACACTTCCTAAAATAATATATGTCCATAACAAAACATGTGTCTCAAAGAAGTATATGCTTGCCTTATTGATTTGTGTCTCCAAAATTACCTTACTGATTTGGTATCTTTTGAACCATAAACCCAATGAAATAGATATCACAAAATGGATATTTAAATACCTATAAAATTAAGTATAATATTAATATAATACATTAATTAGAAGTATATACACCACAAAAAAGAACCAAGTGGTGAATATGGCATAAATCTAGCAGAAATAAAAGTTAGACTAGATATCCCCTTACTACTTGAGTAATATTTGAATCATGATCCCCATGAAATAATAACATCAATTGAAAATTTTAATATAATTAAATAAATTAATTTCATGATTTACATTTCATAGGTAAGTATATACACCACATGAATGAATCATGTGGTGAATATGGAATGTATCTAATGAATAAGAAAAGTGAGATGAAATTCCCTTTCCTTATGTATTGAAACTCATCGTACACATTAAAACTCCTTTATAGTAAATATAATTTTATTATAAATATATTATAGAATAATATTAAATTATACAATAGAATATATGATTTACATATTAACTTATATTACCTATTTATTAACTATTTCATGTTAAATTTATGTTTCAGGTAATGACCGCTTTTTTTTCTCGTGTGTTTTGATTTGTTATATTTGTTGTCCTCATAAATATATAATAATCTACAGAATTTAGAAAATGATATATATATATATATATATATACATTTAATATTCATTATATATTAATTTATAATAATCTTTAAAATATAGAAATAGTAAATGGAATACACTGTTCATAGAGAGGGTAGGTCATACGTATGCATGAACAATGTTTCCATTTTTGTGTCGTATTGAGTGAATGAAAGGTAATGATATATATATATATATATATAATATCATTAAGTTATAATTATTATATCATATATATCATATACTTTCACTAAACCCATCCTTAATACATTCGATGTAAAGTGTGAACGAATCACATCGCTTTGAGGAGACGGTAGTCCACACATCCACAAAGTAATCATATTTCAAAAAAATGGAAATCATGAAGTTATGTGTCATATAATAGTTAAAAAAGCATAAATTAATCCTAAATATCATATATAAAATATAAAAACATAAATTCCATAATTATTCAGAACCTTGAAAGTTGTAATTGGAAGAACTAACGTCATCGGTTTGTGAGGCGGTAGTCTTCTATACACACGAACGATGATTGGATATCCCAATCGATGGAAGTGAATATGAGTGTAGGTGGTACCATTAAAATTAAAAATATATATATTGAGGATAATTTTGTTATTATATATTCCTAGGATAATAATAATTGAGGGGGTGGAGAAAGAAATAATACAAAAGTTCTTGTTGAAGTGTGTTACCTCTTATTTGGGTAACTCCTTTTGGTTTTCACAAAATGGATTCCTTGGATAGATTTCTTCCCAGATGTAGGCTTATAGGATGAATTAGGGATGTTGGTAGGAGATTATTTAATAAATTTACCAATGGATTCTACACAATTTTCTTGGTCATTTGACCCCTTAATATTAAAGTTTGACCATTAAGTAAGTTCATTTTTACCTTAATTGATGTGATTAAATTTAATTACTTTCAATAACCTTTTTGGTAGAAAACTATGTTGACCTTATTAAAAATTATAAATCACGATTTTACAGAATATTTAATCCATTTTTTATAATTCTAAGAAATTAATTTTCTGAAATTGATTAAAAATTATTCTCACATATGGAATGAGACGACATGTTTTTAAAGTAAAAATGTTCAAAAGATTGAATTTTTTTTATATCTAATTTCTATGTGAAATTTGTTTCAATGAAAAAAATTTTATTAATTTATTTGAAATTTATCTAATTACAACTTAAAACCAAATTAAAATATAATTTAACTATATAAATAAATAATTCGAAATGGTAGTTTTCAAATAAAAGTTAGTATTTTTTACTATTAATCGAAAAATGAGTTTTTTCCCTAAAAATACCAATAATTAATCCTTCGAATGTGTTTAAATTTTGACCTAAAAATGTATGTTTATTTTATCAAATTATATTTTAAAATTTTTCTAAAATTAATTTTTTTTATTATTCATAGAAAGACATAAAAATCAATTCTTCTGAGAAAATTGAATTTTTCAATGCATAAAAACTTTAGGTAAAATTTTATATTTCATTATTAGTATGTTTTATTAATGTTAATTAATTATAAATCATATTTAAAAAGTATTAATTAGTGTTCATATTACTAATTTTAACAGTTATTTTATAAGAGTCTTGTTTAAATAATTATAATAAAAATGGTGTTTCATAGAAACTCTCTGTTGTGTGAAAGGAAATATATGACAGTGATGCATGTATAACAATTGTAAAATGGTCTAGAATATAATTAAAGTTTTAATTAGAATATAATTCAATTATAAACATCACATTTATTTAATTTATTTGGAAAAAAGATTTATAAATATTTGGGGTGTTACATTCTACCCCCATTAAAATGATTTTCTCCCTAGAAATTCATCATTTTGATTAAAAAATGGGGATAATTCTTCCACATCATATCCCCAATTTCCCACGTAGATTTTTCTAACTTGAGGTTTATCCAAAAAAAACTATGACAAGGTTAGTGGTATTGTTTTGTAGAACATTTTCTATACAATTCACAATTTCAGAAGGTTGTTCCTCATAAGAAGGATCATTATCCATTGGTATGATCTATGAGTTTAGTATATATGAGGGTTTAGGTATGTAATTCCTTATGATATATACATAGGACACATCATGGAATTAATAGAGATTTAGTGGATGTTCCAAGATATAGGATACCATCTTGATATAATCAAGAATCTCAAAGAGACCTATATACCTAGGTCTTAGTTTCTCTTTCTTCCTGAATCTCATAACCTTCATCTAGGGATATTTTTATAGAAATACCTTCTCACTGAAATAAAATTATAGATCTTTCCATTAATTATTAGTATAAATTTTATTCTGACTTCAAGCTACCTTGATATGCTACTAAATGGTTCTAACCTTCTCATCCATTTCTTCATACATCTCATGTCTCGATACTATATTTTCTCCAACTTCATTCCATAACATTAGATATCTACATTTCATTCCATATTAGTATTTGTAAGGATCCATCTTAATTTTTTAGTTAAATTTATTGTTGTAAGAAAACTTATCTAGAGGAAGGTGTTGATCCCAACAACCTTTTTAATCTAGAGAAAAAGATCTCAACATATCCTCTAGAGTTTGAATTGTTCTTGCATATTGACCATATATTTGAGGATGATAAGTGGTGCCCAACCTTTATTCTTTGTCAAGTTCATGTTGATGAATTTTTCAGAACTTTGAGGTAAACCTTATATTTTAATCATATATAATATAATGGGGTAATCCATGAAACCTTACCACTTTCATAATGTATGTCCTAACAAGGGGATTTAGAGGGAAGTCTATCTCATTACAAAAAATTGTACTAAATTTGTAAGGAAATGAGCAACCAACCATATACCATTAAACCATTTAGTGGTTTTCAGGAGTCCAACAACAAAATCCATAGTGAAGTTCTCTCATCTCCATTTTGGTATGGCTAATGGATTTAACATACCCTTAGAATTTTTTCCTTTCACGATTCACTTACTGACATACTATTCACTGAGATAAAAACTCTATGATATCTCTCTTAATTCCATCCAACCAAAATTATTCTTTCATGTCTCTGTAAATCTTTATACTCCATGATGAATAATGAATTAAGAACTCTAACCTTACTATAATAGATCATTTTTAAAATATGGTACTGATGGAAAAAATATATGTTTCATAAACCTTATCATTCCATCTTGATGATGGTTAAACTCAAGAATATTTTTAAAATTATTTTACCGTTCTACATTTTTTTCACCTCTTCAATATTCACATGGATATATGGTAGAACATTCAATTGAGAAAGATAATAAGTTTCCCCTTCCTTTAAGATTTCCATATCCATCCTTCAAAAATCTCGAAATACTAGATCTTTTCTAATCATCATCATTGATAAGCCAGCATGATCCTTTTGAGTCAATGATTTGACAACCTTGTTTTCTTTCCTAAGGTGGTAATGTATTGAGAAGTCATAATCCTTTATCATATATTACCTTCTTCGATGGTACATGTTTAACTACTTCTGTGTGAATATATATTTCAAAATTTTATGATTGGTATATATAGAAAACTTTTCTCCATAAAGATAATTTCTATGTGTCTTTAATGAAACAATTACTACAACTAACTCCAAATCATGAGTTGGGTAATTTATGTCAAGAATCTTCAATTATCATGAGGTTTATACAATAACCATGTCATTATACATACTAAAACATCCAAATCCCATCTTATTTCATCAATATAGATTAAAAAACCTTCTCCACTATAGGGTAATGTTAGAACAGGTGAACTGACCAACCTTCTATTCATTTCCATGAAATTTTCCTCACATTAACACATTCATATGAACATGTCACTATTATGAGTTAACATGTCTAGAGGATTAGATAGTCATGAGAATTTATCCACAAACCATTGATAATATCTAGCTAAACCAAGAGAACTATAGATATCAGTCACTCTGGTTGGTCTAGTCCAATAACCAATATCCTCTTCCTTTGATGGATCAACTATAATGACCTCTCTTGAGATTATATGACCCAAAAATGAAACCTTTTGTAACCAAAATTCACACTTTGTAAATTTACCATAATGTTTCTCTTTCTATAGGGTCTTTAATACAATTCTCAAGTGGTATACATGTTCTTCCTTTCTCTTTGAGTATATAATAATGTAATCTATAAAGAATACCAAAAAATGATCATGGTAGTCCCTAAGAATCTATTAATAAAATCCATGAATATAGTGGGGTCATTAATAAGACCAAAAATAATCACTATATATTCATTGTATCTATACAACGTACATAATGTTGTCTGGGGTATATCCTCCTTATTGATGCTCAATGGATTATATCCAGAACATAGATCAATCTTGAAAAGTATTGAGCTCCTTGAAGTTGATCAAACAAGTCAAAAACATGGGGAAGAGGATACTTGTTCTTAATAATGATCATGTTCAACTCCCAATAATCAATGTAGAGCTGCATTGATCCATATTTCTTTAAAAAAAGAATAAGTGCACCCCAAGGTGGCACACATAGACAAATTAATCCCTTGTAAAGGTTTTATTGGAGTTTTTAAATCAATTCATACAACTCAATCGGATCCATTCTATAGGGAGTCTTTAAAATTGGCATGGAATTATGTATTAATTCTCTTGAGAATTCAACTTAAAGATTTGGTAGAAGGCAAGGAAACTCTTCTAGAAAGACATCCAAAAATTCCTGAAAATTTGGAATATCATCAATATCAATATTATCTACAACCATTTGAGATAAACATGCCTTATTAATTGTAATTAAGACCCATACACAATGTGTAGACTCTATTGGAAGTTCATAGTTATCGTCACAAGGACAAATGATTATAGGTTGGTTTGAACCCTCAAAAATAACTTCCATTCCTTGAAATTTGATGTGGGATTTTTGAAGAAAAATCCAATTCATGCCTAATATGACATCAAATTCAACCAGAGTAATAATGATAAGATTTTTAGGAAGCACATTTCCAAAAAAATGTCATTGGATATTAATCATAGACTTGAGATGAAATCATTATACCATTAAGGGTTTTCACTTCTAATTATACATCGAATCATTTGGGTGGAATCTTAACACCTTTAGAAAATTATTTAAATATGAATGAGTTGGTATATCCATAATAAAATATTACATTTCTCATCCTATAGTGGATGTTCTATCTACCTTTTACCATGTTGTTATTGAACCCCTCATTAGAAACAGTGATCACATGAGATTCCCCCTTGTACATGGGCTTAAGAGGTTTTCAACGTTGTTCATAATCATTAAACATTGGGTTTGGGATCAAGTTAGTATAATTTCCATTATACATACACTTGTATTACTAAATTTGGTGAGCTTCATTCAGTGAAACTTTCTCTCCATTTTCCATGTTGAGTAACTTTATCCCATCACCTGGGTAATAAAATTCTTGATGACATTCCCTTCAGAACATAATTCATTTATTATACCCATTAAGACAATTTAGTCATTGAATCTTCCCACACTTAGAGAAAAAACGGAATCCACATCTTCTTCTATCCATGGTTTTTAGATTTTCCATTAGACTCCATATGAATTTTCTTATCAAAACCCCGAGATTGATATATAAATCTAACCTCTATTTCATCTTTGATCAAACAACACAGAATATATTCATAGATCCTAATGTATTTTATGGATAATTATGTTATGAGAGTTGTCTTTAAGACATTGAAGAACATATCTACTTTACTTTCAGGTTGGATGATAATACCAAAATTTTACCTCATAAGTCTTTTAAAATTATCGTCATGGGTACTAAAAGATTCATCATCCCTTTTCTTTAACTCGATAAAATATTTCACTATCATTATGAAAAGAATACAAGGAAAGTACTTATTAAAGAATAAGTACTTAAACTCATCACAATACAAGGATTTAATTTCATCTTGATGCCTCATATTATTGATTAGAGTCCACCACTAGTCTGTTTCATGTTATAAATGATAAACAAACAAAATGATTTTCTCGTGTTGCGAACATAGGAGAAGTTAAAATATCTTTTTAGTGGTACTAATCCATTGTTCCGAAAATAGTGGATCATAAGACCCACTGGAAGAATGATGATTTTTCCTCATGAGGGACTCAACAGAATGTTGTTCCTTCATTTTGGTCATTTCAAATTCCAGTGTGATTCATATCTTGAGAAAGATGTATGATCATAGCAACGAGTTTTTTCATTCCAACTCTTATAGAATTCAATAATAAGGAGAATAATATTTTCATTTCTATTGGTCGGAGTGGATACTCAAGAGGGGGGTGAATTGAGTTCCAATAAAAATTTCTGTTAAAAATATTTCACTTAAAATCACCCTATTTAAAAACAAGTTAAACTGTAGTGAATTTATACAGAATGTAAAAGTTCAATTACTTTCTCAAAGATTGATTAGGTCTCAGTTAATTTAATTAGAAGATTAAATTTACTTTTGAAACTAACTTATTGGATCACAATAAGTATAAAAACTTTCTAATTTAACTATCAGAGTAACTTTAAATCAAATTGTATTTCAAATTAATTAGCAGTGGAATATAAAATATATAGAATAATTTAGACTTAAACTAAAATGCCCAGCAGATGTAACCAAGAGGTTCAGTCTCGAGCCGAGACTTATTCCTCTCAAACAATTTATATAAATTGATCCACACCCTAGATCGGGGTAAAAAACAGTGAAAACACTGTCCAGGTACAAATACCTCTACCACAGTTCTTCGTGGGAAAACAAAAAACAGCTCAGAGGCTGTCCAGGTCTTACTTGACCTCTACCACTATCCATAGTGGGGTTCAAGGAAGTTATAGATTTTGAATGAGGATTTAGAAATCCTTTAGATTAGCATAGGAGACAGTGTGTGTAAGAAATATACAGAGTATACACACTGCTCGAAATGTAAATAAAAGAATCACTAAAAGAATGGATAAGAGTTTAGAATGCTCTAGTGATGTGAAGTGCAGCTCTGGACTCTTTTGATTTATCAGAAATGCTTCTGAGTACTTCTATAGTTTTTTCTTGAAAAACAGAGTGTCATTTTCTTCCTTGGTTTTTAGGTTCAGCTTATTAGATTGAGTGCATGAAGTGTTCATTGTAGTTCTTTACTCAAGATGCAACTTGTGTTCTCATTTAGAATGAGTGGCTTCGTGTATGTCCAGTGCTCTTCTAGTATGAATGTAGATTTTTCCTTTTGTGTGAATGCACCACTTTTTAATGCATTTTCATCCCTGGCCTATTACACCCTTCACATGCCTTCTTCGTTCCTTAATTCTCTATATACTACACGGTCTTTGTCCTTCCTTTTATAGCTTTCAGATCTGGTAAAAATAATGATTACCTTTTTATGGGTACTAGGTACGGTTCCCTGACATGCCACAATACACATTAAATAACATTGATTGTATTAAAATCACAAAATATAACCATTTATTTAATAAATAAATAATACTGAGAGTATAGAGTTTTACTGGTCAGTATTTCATCAGTAGCCTTCTGTAGGTAGAGGTTGACTTTATGTAAGAGTGACCTTCCATCGGTAGCTGTTAGATCTTGTATCGGTAGCTCTTTGATCATGTATTGGTAGCTCTTGTTATCAGTAGCTCTTGGTATCGGTAGATGTTGGTATCAGTAACTGTTTGATCTTGTATCGGTAGCACTATATACCAGTGACTTCATCTATTGGTATCTCGTTTTGTATCAGTAGCTTCATATCGGTAGACTTGCTTATATCAGTAGACTTACTCTATCGGTAACTCTGGTGTAACAGTAGCTTGATGTATCGGTGGCTTCGCTTCTGTATCAGTGATATATGTATCAGTATACTTATGCATACCGGTAGACTTGTTTTATCGGTAGCTCAGTTTTTGTCGGTAGCTGTCTGTATCGGTGGACTTGATCTATCAGAGACATGTGCTTACTGGTGGACTTATACATACCGGTAACTCTGCATATCGGTGACCTTTTCTTATCAGTGACTATGTCTATCGGTAGACTAAGTCTATCGATAGACTAAGTACCGGTAGATCTATATCAGTATCTATAAGCATATCAGTAACTCAACACTTATCTGTTTTATGCAGAACATATCCGATTGAGTTAGAATTAATTCAAAACTTATATAAACATAGATAAACATTGATTAACATATTTCGAGGACTATTTTAATATTATTATCATCTTGGTAATAGAATATCATGGATTGAAAGAATTAATATATAGATAAACATTAATTTATCAAGGTATATGAAAGCATAATTAGGATTATCAAAATAGGTGAGGTCAACAATATCCCCCTTTTTGATAATCACAACTTATGATATTATAGTTTTAAAATAATGATTAATTGTATCAGAGGATATATCATTAAATTCAATTATATCAGAGAAAATAGTATATTATAGAGCATAATGTATCAGAGGTAGAATTAAATGCAATGGTATCAGAGGTGCAAAGAATAGTAGATCTTCCTTAGATAATATTTCTCCCCCTTTCGCATAAAATTTAGTATGCCCAGATATGTTTCCCTATTATAATATTTCTCCCCCTTTGTGATAATCAAAACGTGGGAAACAACAAAGAGAAAATGAATAAAATTAAAAAGAGAAGAAATCCATTTGTATTACAAGATGCAAAAAGGTACATGGAAAGAAAATACAAGGAATTCCTATCAAATATCTTAGCCACCTAGTCAATCCACGTCCTCAATGTGAGATTATCCCTTTGGATCAGAAGAGGATTCAGACTGTGTGGATGCAGGTGAAGGCTTAGGAATTCCAGAAATGATCACAGGAGGCTGAGCCACTGAAACTGTTCCTGGCCTATACTGAGGATTTATTTGAGTGATCATAGGATTAAGGCTTCGAATGGCTTGGGCTAGAGTCATCTGAATAGGAGAAGTAGTAGAGGCAAAGGCAGGTAAAGCTGGAGGTATAATCACTGGTCTAGCATCGACATGAAAGAAAGGCAACAACAATTTATGAAATCCAAAATAATTCCTCCTCCTCTCTTCATAGCAGATATGAAATCATCCTTGTTCTCTATGAATTTGTCCAAGGTTGGAGTCAATTCCCTGAGCTTGCTGACTTGCTCTCTGAAGGCTTGATTAATAGGAGGTAACTAAAAGTTTTCTAACAGAATTTTGAAGTTATTTTTGAGTTGATGTTTGGTATAAATCCTTTGAAAATTGTAGTCTACCTTTTCTTTCACTTATTTCTGAGAGGCAGAAGCTTCTATCTTATAGTCTTGAACTATCTTCATTATTTCTAGAGCTGAATCTCTAGTAGAAATCACAACTTTTCTCAGGTCAGATAAGTCCACAGAGCCACTGGTTGATGCTGAACCAAGCTCCTCCTTCATCAAAACTCGAATCTGATCCAAATCTACTGAAGGTCTGGTGGCAAGATAACCAACAGAGAAAGTTAATGTTTCCTTAAAGTTTTTTGTCAACCCACTGATGAGATTTTTTACTTGGGAATCCTAGGTGCTGACATGATCTTTCATGGAGGTTTTAAAACCTTCAAAGACTGATACCATCTGGCTCACAACACTTTTGACATAAGCTAAATATTTATCTTCTTGGGATTTAGAACTCATATAAGATTCTAAAGAGATAACAAATTTCTTTAGAGCTTCAACATCCTATTCCAGTCTAGATACTTGATTCTGGAAAGCTGTAACTTCATCCACTATTTCTGCCACAAAGGTTGACATATTACAACTGAGAGAGAGTTCAAAATATTTTTCCAAATTGCTCATCTCTTAAACAAAACAATGCTTTAACTCGGCAACAGAGGCACTAAAAGACTCTTTCAGCTCATTCTTTAAGGATTCAAGATCATCCCTGGTGATCATATCAGCAGGTGCAACCACAACAGGTGCTCTTTCAGATACTATACTGGTTACTGATTCATTCATAATCGATTGAATTGATGACACCAGTGAAGCCTCCATCTTCTTTATTTCCTCCACAAAACTGAATTTGAGATCAGACTTGAGCTTGTCGAGATCATGCATTCTGACCACATCTTCAGGTAACAACTTAGTCTTAACATCATAATTGATTTTTGTTTTATTTAGAGATGTCTCATTATCAGAATCGGGATAGTCCAATCCACAAACCACAAAACCTGGGTATTCTGCCCAATCCTCAATATCAACAGCCACTGAAACACTACCAAATCTGGTTTCATGCTCCCCCTCAACCGGTGCATTCTCTTGTATAGAAATAGCATTCTTAGTAGGTCTTTATTCCTCAGAAGAATATTCTACAATCAATTCCATCTCTACAGCAGCTGCAATAGCAGGATTCTCCTCTATATTAGGCACATATCCTTCCATCTCACCCACTACTTCTTTAGCAGGCACAACTGAGCTTCCAATCAATGGACTCAGACTTAAGCACACAGAATCAGAGGCTTCAGATTCATTTTCCCTTTCTTCTTCATTCTCAGAGACTGGCTAGTCTTCCTCATTAGCAGGAGTTTCTTCTTCTAATAGAGTTTCTTTTCTAGAAGATACAATTTTAGCAACAGAACTTGGGGGAAAATCCAGATCTCTTCCATCAGCCATAGAGGTCTCCTCTTCATCAGTCTCATCATTGTACTCAAGTTCTTCTTCATCAGGTCCTAGACCTAGATCCCTCACATCCTTAGGTCTTGAAGAATGATCCACAGGATTGAATTTATCATAAACCTTCTTGTCATCATTAACCATCTCTCCTCTCTATGGGTTTCAGTTTATCTTCATATATTTGCAAACTTTTCTTGTGATACAGAAGTTGTTCCTTACTACCACAGTCTCATCTTGAGACTCAGCTACCCCTTTCACTTTGATCATCATTGAGATCAACTTGGTAAAGAATAAGTCATTAGTCATTGATTTTGGCCTGGTCATGTCCTCCATTTGAAACATTAGCAATCTGTACAGATTCACTTTCACACAATGTCTCAAGAGATGCAAAAGATAGATATCCTAATATCTTAAATTCGCAAAGTCCCCTCTCATTGGTATTAAGACATGATGAACAAATTTGAACAGAAATCTGTTCTCTCCATCCATTTCAACAGCCACCACTTGTCTTTGATTTCCACTACCGGTGATCTCCTATAAGGCAGTTTCATAATCAAATATATCACTTATAGGTGGTATTACTTTCGATACATATCCAGATACACCTTCATGTGGTACCTTCAGGAATTCATCCCACTCAATGGATGAAAAGGATATCTCCTTTCTATTCACAAAAGAAACCATTCAGTTCTCATCTTCTGACTTCTCAAAACTCACAAACTCATAAAATTGTTTCACTAGCATCGAATAGTAGGGGCCATTGTTGTTGGAAAAGAAATTTACCCACTTTTGATCTTCCAGAACCTCGAGCACTAATGATTTGTTAGCCGACAACCATTCCATGCAAAGCTCTTTTTCGATCACAATAACTCTATTCTGCAAATGAAGGTTCACTAGTCGCCTCCTCGACCTTGTTCTACCAATACTACTTCTTGATTCTATCTCAGACTTCTTCTTCTTTGCATTCGGTTCATCAGTGTCATCTCTGATGGTTGGAAGTTTGGTTTTTTCCATCTCTGGTTTGATGGATTTAGGGTTTTTGAGAGATTCGGGAGCTAATGTTTGAGGGTAAAGGAAAGATTTAGTGGATTGAGAAGTAACTAGGACTTAGTTTTATCATTTAGGAATCATAGAATAAATAATTAAAATAAAGTAAAAATGATGCAAATTCTGGTGGCAGGAAGAAGTTTATAATAGGGCGTACTCATCGGTAGGGTTTATCGGTGAAAATTACTATATGAGAGGTCCATTGGTGAGGTATCAAATCGTTGAGGTATTTATGTCGGTGAGGTTTTTACATCGGTGAGGTACTCGCATCGGTGAGGTACCTACCGATCAAGGTTAATCATTCCAAACTTATGTCTAATGTAACTTAGCCTATCCGAACTTAAAGGTTTGGTGAAAATGTCAGATAATTGATGTTGAGTACCTATAAATTCAAGAGTAATATCACATTTTTTATAATGATCTCTCAAAATGTGGTGCCTTACATTAATGTGTTTAGTCCTAGAGTGATATACAGGGTTCTTAGAAATGTTTATTGCACTAGTGTTATCACAGTTGATAGAAACATCCTCAAAATCATATCCATAGTCCAAAAGAGTGTGTTTCATCCATAGAATTTGTGCATAGAAACTACCAGCAGCTATATACTCCGCCTCAGCAGTGGACAAAGCTACAGAATTCTTATTTTTACTAAACCAAGATACTAAGTATTTTCCCAATAAAATACATGTTCCAGATGTGCTTTTTCTATCCAACTTGAAACCAGCAAAGTCAACATCTGAATAACTCATTAATTCAAAATATTGTCCTTTTGGGTAAAACAAACCTAAATTTACAGTGTGTTTAAGAAACTTAAAAATTATTTTAATTGAAAGTGAGATTCTTTTGGATTAGCTTGAAATATTGTACACATACACACACTAAACATAATATCTGGTCGACTAGCAGTAAGGTAAAGTAAGCTTCCAATCATGCCTATGTAATTGGTTTGATCCACTGGTTTCTCAGTTTCATATGCATCCAATTTACAGACTGTACTCATAGGAGTATCACTTTCCTTAATACTATCCAAACCAAAATGTTTTAAAATATCCTTTGTATATTTACTTTGATTCAAAATAATACCATTTTCATTTTGAAAAACTTTAAATCCAAGAAAATATTTGAGTTCTCCCATTAAACTCATTTCAAATTCAATTTGCATACTCTTTGAAAAATCAGTACATAAGGAATGTTTAGAAGATCCAAAAATAATGTCATCAACATATATTTGTACTATCAAAACATATTTAGAAATTATTTTAATAAAAAGAGTTGGATCAACAATCCCTTTAGTAAAACTTTTTGAAATAAAAAAATTGCTAAGTCTATCATACCATGCTCTAAGAGCTTGTTTCAAACCATATAAATCTTTGGATAGTTTGAAAACTCGATTTGGAAAATGAGGATTAGTAAATCCAGGTTGTTGTTCAATAAAAATATATTCAGTTATAAAACCATTTAGAAAAGCACTTTTTACATCCATTTGATATAACTTGAAATTCAAATGAGCAGCATAGGCAAGTAAGATCCTAATGGATTATAATCTATCTACAGGTGAAAATGTTTCCTCATAGTCTATACCTTCCTCTTGATTATATCCTTGTTCAACTAACCTAGCTTTGTTTCTAACTATATTTCATGATTCATCAATTTTTTTTCTAAAAACCCATTTAGTGCCTATTGTCAAAGTGTCCTTGGGTCTGTCAACTAATTCCCAGACTTTGTTTCTTTCAAATTGATTTAACTCTTCTTGCATAGCCATTACCCAAAATTCATCATTGATTGCATCATTGACATTTTTAGGTTCTAGCTGTGAAAGAAAGGCTTGATGTTCAACCTGTTTTCTTAGAGAAGCTCTAGTCTATGTCCATCTATCAAGATTACCGACAACAGCATCCAAAAGATGATTCTTTAGAATCCTAGTTGATCTAGTAAAGGTAGGACTAGAAATTTCAGGTTCATTTATAGGTTTGGGTTCAACAGAAGCAGATTATGGAATATGTCCAGACCTGGTTGTTTTTACAGCAGGTTCTTTAGTTTTATCATTAAGGTCCAGAACAATCAAATCTTCTTCAAGATTTTCAAGAGAAGACTTAGGTTCATGTGGATCAGTTTCATCAAACTTGATGTGAACAGATTCTTCCACACATTTGGTTCTTTTATTAAAGAATCTATAATCTTTTCTAGTTATAGAATAACCAAGAAAAATTTCTTCATCACTTTTGGATGAAAATTTTTCAAGATTAACCTTGGTATTTAGAATAAAGATTTTGCAACCAAAGACTCAAAAGAAACTAACCTTAGGTTTCCTATTGTTCCACAACTCATAAGGGGTATTCTTAAGAACATATCTAATTAAGACTCTATTAATAATATAACAAGTCGTATTTATAGCTTCATCCCAATAATAAATAGGTAGGTCATACTCATTAATAATTGTTCTTGAAATTTCTTGAAGGGTTATATATATTCTTTCTACTACACCATTCTGTTGAGGAGTCCTAGGGGCAGAGAAATTGTGACTATATCCATTGTGTGAGAAATAATATTCAAACACATGATTTTCAAACTCACGACCATGATCACTTCTTAGGGTTTTAATCTTAAGTCCACTAAGATTTTCTACAGACTTAGAGTATTTAATAAAGTAAGAACAGGCTTCACTTTTGTGAGATAATAAGTATACCCAAGTATATATAGAAAAATCATCTACTAAGACATAGACATAGTGCTTCCCATTTAAACTAGAAACTCTAGAAGGTCCAAAAAAGTCCATGTGAACCAACTCGAGAGGTTGATAAGTTGAAACTTCTTTCTTTGATTTAAAATAAACTTTATGTTGCTTTCCCTTTTGACAGGGATTACAAACTTTGTATGATGGGAATTCAAGATTAGGTAGTTCTCTAACTAAGTTCTTCCTAACCTCTTCTATGGAAAACTTGATGCGGGTCTTTCAGTAGTAGTATCCTCCCACGTTCTCAGGGGAGGGAGGACCTTAGGCTGCAGAGTCATGGCTGGAAGCCATGTTGACTATATTCGAGCATCTGGAGACACCTCTAGAGAGGCGGGTCAAGCTCGCCACCTACATGCTCCGAGACTCCGCCAAGAGGTGGTGGTACGTGATCTCACAGGCGGGTCAGCAGCAGTCTATGACTTGGGAGGAGTTCCATCGTATGTTCTACGACTACTTCTACCCGGAGACCCTGAGTGTCGATCGAGCCCGGGAGTTCATGAGCTTAGATCAGGGTACTCTATCTGTCATGGAGTATTCCTCTCGTTTCACTGATCTGCAGCATTTTACGCCCCTTCGGGATGGGAGTGGGGTGCTCTTGGCGAGGAAGTTTGAGGATGGACTCAGGCGGGAGATCTGCTCGTAGGTGAACATCTTCCAGCTGACTTCCATTACTTCCATCGTCAACCAGGCACTGATTGCGGAGCGCAATCTGAGAGACTCTGGAGCTGCGAGTCAGGGCCGTTCTGCTTCCAGATATAGCTTTCCTTCAGATGACATCAAGAAGCGTCGTAGGGAGACTACGCGTGGTGATTCGAGGAAGCAAGACGCATCATCAGGCAGCCAGGTGACATGCTACCAGTGTGGCCAGACAGGGCACACGAGGCCGCAGTGCCAGAGAGACCCCGTGGAGTGCCGATATTGCGGCAAGATGGGTCACCTTCAGTGTTTCTACCAGGTTTTCTCACCAGCAGCAGGTGACCAGGGTTCTTCCATGACTCCTCATTCAGGAGCATCCCCACCAGTCTCTCACTAGTCAGGGAAATGGAGTTCTTCCGGCCGTTCGGGCCGAGGTGGAGGTCGAGGCCATGGTGGTCAGCCACCAGTCCCTCAGCACCAGCAGGGAGGTTCAGCTCAGAGTGGTAATTCAGGGGAACAGGGTCGCGGTGCAGGACAGTCTTTCTCCATGGAGCAGACTTATCATGAGAAGGATCCCGGCCCTTCTACTGTTCGAGGAATGATTTTAGTATCCTCAGTTTTATCTTAATCCCTTTTCGATACTGGTGCTACGCATAGATTTATCTCTGTTGCTGTTGTGGATAGCCTTAGACTCTGCGTCTTTTCTTATGCCGACTCATTGACACTAGACACACCTTTGGGAATGAGGACATCTAGTGTACGCCAGTGTAGAGAGTGCCCTCTCGAGGTTGCAAGGTATCGCTTCTTATGGGACCTATATGTCCTAGAGATGACAGGATATGATGTCATCCTTGACATGGATTGGTTGATTCCCTTTCAGGAATTTGTCGAATGTTATCGCCGCAGAGTCAGTTTCATTTCACTAGAGGGTGAATCTTTCCTTCATATAGGTGAATGGGACGTTCAGGCGAGTCGGGCGGGACTCGATCATCTTGGGCTGGGAGGAGTGACGGCCCAGATTGCTGGCCTTTACCTGGATGATCAGGGGACTCCACAGTTGGACTTCCCTCTAGTGGTGGATCACTTCCGGGATGTCTTTCCAGAGGACTTTTCAGGTCAGCCTCTGGAGCGTGAGGTAGAATTTTCTATTGAGCTCATGCCAGGAGAGGCACCACTGTCCATTCCTCCCTATAGGATGGCTACACCTGAGTTGCAGGAGCTCAAGAAGCAGTTGGAGGAGCTACAAGCTAAGGGTTTCATCCAACCCAGTACTTCTCCTTGGGGTTCACCTGTCTTGTTTGCAAAGAAGGAAGATGGTACCCTTTGGCTTTGTGTGGATTATCTAAAGTTGAACTAGTTGACGGTCAAGAACCGATATCCATTGTTGCGCATTTATGACCTTTTCGATCATCTTATAGGAGAACGGGTGTTCTCGAAGATCGAATTGAGGTCCGGTTGTCATCAGTTGCACGTTAGACCATCAGATATACCTCTGACAGCCTTCAGGAGCAGGTACGGTCTTTACGAGTATACATTCATTCCCTTCGGACTCACGAACGCACCTACAGTTTTTATGGCACTGATGAACCGAGTATTCCATCCTTACTTGGATTCATTCTTCATGGTATTCATGGACGATATCTTGGTGTACTCTCACACTCGACACGACCATGCCACCCATTTTGAGATCGTTCTGAGTACACTAAGAGAGCATCGGCTTTATGCTAAACTCTCGAAGTGCCACTTCTGGATGGATCAGATTCACTTCTTGGGTTATGTCATCTCAGAGGTAGGAGTATCTGTGGACCCAGATAAAGTGAGAGTTGTAGTTTCCTGGGAGAATCCAAAGAACATTTTTGAGGTACGGAGCTTCCTAGGGCTGGCAGGATACTACAGATGCTTCATTCGGGACTTTTCCCGTTTAGCAGAACCCTTGACAGGTTTGACCAAGAAGGGGGAAAAGTTCTTATGGTCTGATTCTTGTGAGTCAGCCTTTCATGAGCTGAAAGGGAGGTTGACGTCAGCACCGATACTAGTCTTGCCAAAGAAAGGCAAGAGCTACACTGTTTACTATGATGCTTCGGGTATCAGTCTGGGAGCTGTGCTTATGCAGGTAGATGGAGTTGTTGCGTATTGGTCTTGACAGTTAAGGTCACATGAGAGGAACTACCCTATGCACGATCTAGAGTTGGCACCTGTTGTTCATGCCTTGCGTTGTTGGAGACACTATCTTCTGGGAGAGCACTTTGTGGTCTTCACTGATCACAAGAGTCTCAATTATATCTTCACTCAGCGTGATTTGAATCTGAGGCAGCGCAGGTGGGTCGATTATCTTCAGTCTTTTGATTTTGAGATTTCCTATACAGCAGGAAAGGGCAACGCCGTGGAAGACGAGTTGAGCAGAAGAACTCAGATTTAGGCAGTTCAGGAGGCCAGTAGTGAGTGGCAGCTGATGGCTCTGTTCTCTGAGATGCAACTGGAGGTGCACGACAGACGAGGACAGACCTTTATATCTTCTATAGTTGTTACCTCGACGCTACTTGATCGGGTACGGATAAGGCAGCTATCAGACTCGGAAGGCTTAGTCCTACGGGAGAGTGTGTTAGGAGGGGACCCTCTTCCTAGGTGGACAGTGGGCGAGGATGAGATCTTGTGTTTCCAAGGACACGTATGGGTGCCAGAAGACATACGCGAGGAGCTGATGCGGGATTTCCATTCCTCAGTTTGGGCAGTTCATCCTGGCATCACCAAGATGTATCGGGATCTTCATCGCCAGTACTGGTGGCCAGGTATGAAGAAGTATGTTGCTGGTTTTGTCATGAGATGTTCTACTTGTCAGCAGGTGAAAGCAGAGCATCGGCGACCAGCAGGCCTTTTACAACAGTTATCCATTCTGGAGTGGAAGTGGAACGATGTTGTGATGGACTTCGTGACTGGGTTGTCTAGGTCACCGCGAGGGAACGATGTTGTTTGGGTTGTCGTCGACATACTTATGAAGGTTTCTCACTTCTTGCCGATCAAGGAGACCTTTAGTGTCGATGATCTGGGACGACTTTACATTAGAGAGATTGTGCGTCTGCATGAAGTTCCGAGATCTATTGTTTTAGACAGAGATGTGGGCTTTACCTCTCGGTTCTGGCAGGGAATTCAGAAGGCCTTTGGTACACAGGTACTTTTGAGTACAGCATACCAACCCCAGACTGATGGCTAGTCCGAGCGCACGATCCAGGTTCTTGAGGATATGCTCCGAGCTTTCATCCTTGACTTTGGCGGTTCTTGGGAGAAGCATATTCCTCTGGCGGAGTTCGCCTACAACAACAGTTTCTAGGATACCATTCAGATGGCACCATACGAGGCTTTGTATGGTAGGTCATGCCGATCACCCTTATGCTGGCTGGAGGTAGGAGAGGCAGCTTTGCTGGGACCTCATCTTTTTCAGGAGACTTCAGAGCAGATAGAGCTGGTTTGAAAGAGGATGGCTACAACACAGTCTCGGTATAAGTCTTATGCTGATCAGTGGAGACGACCTCTGGAGTTCGAGGTCGGAGATCATGTTTTCCTATGTGTCGCACCTAGGTTGGGGCATAAAATAATTCAAAGATAGGGTAATCTTTCGCCACGGTACGTCGGGCCGTTTGAGGTTTTGGAAAGAGTGGGGTCGGTCTCCTATCGGTTGCAGCTACCTCAGAGGTATCGTGCCATGCACGATGTCTTCCACATCTCTTAGCTTCGACGTTAATTTTCAGACCCATCTCGTGTCTTTCAGCCTGAGGAATTCGAGCTTGAAGCGGATGCGTCGTTCAAGGATCATCCTATCCGGATTGTCGATCGTAGTACGAAGGTTCTCCGCGGGCGGTCTGTTCCTCTGGTACGGGTGATATTGCAGCATGGCTGAGTATAGGACGAGACCTGGGAGAGGGAGGCTGATGTACGATCACAGTGGCCGGAGCTGTTCGGGGATTCTTCTTCTCCACCTCGTTAGGGAAATTCGGGGACGAATTTCTTTAAGGGGGGAAGTTTGTAAGAACCCGGAACTTCGTTCAAGTATGTTTTTCCTTTTTTATGGAGTTTTTAAGAAAAATGATTTTTCCAGAAATTTTCAAAGTACACGCCGTGTACTTTTTGAGTAAATGTTGTGTACTCTGATCCGGCTCAAAGTCGTGTGCTGGCCGTGCCCGGGCCACACACACGGTGTGTAGGGGTGACGTGGAGGCCATTTTTGGCAGTGTACAAAAAGGACCCATTACACGCCGTGTAATCTAAAAGTACACGCCGTGTACTTTCTTTTTTTCATTAAACGGACCAGGGTCGTGCCTAACCCCTATTTCCATCTTCTTCTCCAGTTTTTGACTGTCCGAGAGCGTCCGTACGGCCGGATATTTGACGGAGTCCTGCCTCTCCGTCTTTT
This sequence comes from Viscum album, assembly GCA_963277665.1. NCBI lineage: Eukaryota > Viridiplantae > Streptophyta > Magnoliopsida > Santalales > Viscaceae > Viscum > Viscum album. The sequence continues at coordinate 9,840,171 of OY728145.1, forward strand.
CTCTGATTCGAGCACGGTTGATTGCATTGGAATCGCAGCGGTGAGTTATTCCTTCTGCTTGATCTTTGTTTTTTGATTCCTCCTTGTTTTTAATTTATCATGGGATGAACGTTTTATGCGTTTTCTCAAATCTACGTCATTCTAAGGGGAATATTTCGTCGAGGTTCACGTATATCGATCTCCTAGTATTGAGATAGGTGGTTTGTGCCTTTCCGTAGAAAGTTGATGGATATTTTGGGCAATTTCCACCAATACCCTTGAATGGGGTATTGCGTGTTTCCTGTTTTGACCTTATTTCTTGCCTTCTTTTCTTGATTGCTTTGGTAGAGGTTATTGCTTGTGATTAGAGTATTTTGTTTGTGCTCAGTTTGCTGGCCAATCTTGTTCTACCTGTTTGTCATTTTTCCAATTGCCATGACTAGTTGTAGGATTGTGGACTGTTGCCTTGTTTTTCTGTTGAGTCTTAGTTGATATCCAAGTAGTTCTTGAGGTTTACTTGGACGATATATTTATATACGCGCTCTGAGCATGTTTAGTTATACTCAGGACTGTGAGAACCTAGAGTAGTAGACCAAAGGGGGAATTGACGAAAGGGCTTCTCCAGAGTGTCTTTAAATCACGATGCGAGACCAAAGGGAGAATTGACGGAAGGGATTCTCTAGAGTGTCTTTTAATTACGATGCGGGCCATAGGGGGAATTGACATTGAGTGCTTCCCTAGAGAGCCTTTAAAACGATACGAGACTATAGGGGGAATTGACGGTGAGTGCTTCCCCAGAGAGTATGCTTAATTACGTAGCTGAACCAGAGGGGTGAGACTATGTGTGCCTCCCAGAGGGTTGCTAGTACTATAGGTAGAACCATAGGGGTTAGACTATGAGAGCTACCCAGAGGGTTACCTATTTTCTTCTTGTTGCTGGTTTCTTGCTTGTGTACTTTACTTGTTGGAACTGTGGATTGTAGCTGCTTGTGCTTTTCTGTTTACTACTTCTTGTTTATTTACTGTCATGTATTCATTGACTGTTAGGAACAAATCTTTGGGTGATTGCCTACTGGGATTGTATCTCACATCCTGTTTGGGCCATGCTTTTGGGCCCAAGAAGACTATGTTGTTGCAGGTATAGATGAGGGAAAGCACCCTTCTACTTTAGGATCCTGATTGCACTAGGAGATGGGGAGCATGGGACCGAGTCGTGGCTCGCGATGTTGAGGGGATTACTTTGTTTTCTTTTTCACCTGGTTTCAGTTGTACTTCAGCATGTTGTTGTGTTTTCTGTTTTCCTTGATACTTGTACCTGCTGCATCATTTTCATCATAGTTATATATATCTACATTGCTTCCGCTGTTTGGTTTCTATTGTTATGAATGTTGGTTTCTGCTTCCGCTGTTTATTTTGGTTTTCTTACCTTGTATACCTTACCGAATGAGGGAATATTTTCCCCACCGACTCACCAAGGCCCTCGCTGCTAATCAGCAGCCTCTGGCATTCGGGGAAACGCACTTGAGGTCATGTGGCAAACTGGGTACGGGGCACCAGTGGAGGGGCTCCGGACTCGGGACGTTACAAAAACATCCCATTGATGTGGTGAACCTACAAGCAAAGTATAAATATTTTCTACATATGAAAAAAATATGGTTTTTTCACTAGATTTCTCCATGTCACATATAAAAATATTCAGGTCGTGAAATTCACATTGATTGTAAATTGGTATAGGATTTACATACAGAATTATTTTCTAGAAACCTTGATGTTTAATTTTTATGTTTTATCTATCATTATAACTTTATAATCTTTTGTCATCAATGTTGAGTTTAAGATAAACCATTGCATCTTCAAGTGACTTGAAAATCCCATTTCCAGATGTGTCATCAATATTTGTGAAGCCACAAAAAAAACTTCTCCTCCATGATTTTAAATTCTTTATAGACATCCACATATATTATTATAATTAACATCTATTCTATCTCACAAAGATATGAAGTAAAATAAATTATAATCGAAAAAAATTATGCTCTATTGATATTATTCAAGACTTTATCTTTAATCTCATTCCCCAAAAAAATTATAAATTCATTCTAAATCCTATGACTAAGATAATGATTTTGAATTTATTTATTAACAACATGAAAAACATGATCTTTCATAACTAGATCAAATTCAAAAAAAAATAAATATGTTTAAAAAATACCATTATCCTTCTCATAAATCTTATAATTTGTTCTATGAAATGGTATGTTATTTTGTGAAAGTACCTTCAAAACTACAATGATTCTAGTAAGTACCATCTTCTAGTGAACTATTTCCTTCTCAATGAAAAATTTGACATATTTTTAAAAAAAATTCATGTCCTCTATTCAAGTCCACCCACTTCACAACATTATCAATGTGTTCAAAATTTCATTCATACTCCCTCAGCCTTGTTGGAAGAATGTTCCAATCATTATATCCTCCTTCGGTAAAAGTATTTTTCATCTATTTCCACTTCAATAATTTACAACAATATCAAATTTCCTTTTCCAACTAATTATAATACACAAGACACTTTCTCTTAGGTTTTTCACCATTATGAAGTAGACAAAAATAATGATTTCAAGTAAAGTATCTCCCCTGACTAACTTCCTTAGGAAATGAATTGATTTATTTTAATGTCTTAATCGGGCTATAATGAACTAGAAAAATTATTTTAACATCATTGATACTTCCCCATAATCCTGGATCATAATTTACATCCACATCTTTTTCAAGGTCAATAATGTTTTGATCTTCATGATCAAGAATCATATAAATAGTATTTTCATATTCATTCTCCTTATAATCCACATCCACACATTTATTTATCATATCAACACATTGAGTAATAGGTTTCGCTGTAGATTGTTCATTCACTTCTAAAACATTATCACCCAGAGATTTATTATTTAAATTAACAGATGAACTCTCATTTTCACTTCTTGAAACAAGAAATTTAGAAATCAAACCCCCTAGTTATTTTATCATTCCCTTGTTTATTTTCATTATTTTTCTATTTTGAGATCCAGAATTTTGAACTATCTTTTTTAGTAGCTATAAGTTATAAATTATAATTCAAATAATTTTAATTCATTTTTATCTATAAAATATTTAAAGTAAATAGTCATCTTTAATAAATAAAATCATATATTCTAACTAGTTTAATTATTATTTAATAATCATAATTTTTTTTTAATATTTATCTAACAAAAAAACAAGAAATATATATTAATTAATAAAATTCAAAACTAAAAATATACAAATAAAAACTCAAATTGTTATTAACTATATCAAAAAAATTTAAATATGGTTATTTTAATGAATAAAATTTTGAATTAAAACCCTAAATTTTAATTTAATAGTATATTTTAAAAAATTATTATTGTTTTCATTTAATAGCTATTAAATTTTAAGGAAAAAAAACTATCATAACTTCTAATATTCTTTAAAAAGTGGTAGAAAAAATATTCATTGTAACCAAATTAATTTTATTTTTATTTTATTTTAAAATTATTTTGTTTTCATTTTCATTTCCTAAAAAATATTTTTACATTTATATAATCTAATCTGATTTATAATGCATGGTTAGAATAGTTTTTGACATAATATTGAAATTTTATAGATGATTAGGATGATGAAATAGTTTCTATATCAAAATTTATTATTTGTAAAAATTATAAACCAATCAACTAATATGATCTTCAAATTAGTTAATCGTGAAATAAATTGATTATAAATCTGAAACTAATCATCTATCAAAAAATCACAAAACTAAAAATTATATGGGAATACAACAATGAATACACTTTTCTATATAATTTATAAAAAATAAACAAAAAAATTAATAAAAGTATATGAAATAAAAAAATATATTTAAAAATTTATTAAAATAACAATTAATAGTGGAAAAATCAAAAATTGAAATTAGGATGGGAGAATTACAGTTTAGATGGAAGCATACTCATAAACTGATGGCCTCGTTCTCTTCCCATCCAGATGTGACTTACATTCCCTAGTCACGGAATTTTCAATAAAATGTTTTGGAATGTTTTTTTGTGTCCCTTGAAAATCTTGATCAGGATGACCTAATCATTCATGTTGCACAATAGAGGGTCATCTCCCTCACCACCTCAAATGATTGTAACCAATAGGTAAACTAGCTAGATATCTGTTCTTCTTTTCAAAGACCCTATAGTCCCCTCAAGAGTATAGAAAGTTACTTATTGTAAAACTCCTATCATTGAGTATTTCCAACATGTAATTCTCCCATCATACCAACCAATCATGATTGAATTTGCTGGCGGGATACATAGTTCACCCTCCAGAGTAGGCCAAACCTTGAGAAGGCTCTCTATAGACATGGGTTTGATGGAATTGTCCCCCATTTCATTCGAGTAGATGACATGACTCGGGTCATTCAAGAGGATTATGTCAGGTCATGTGGCCCCCATCAAGAGGGATTGAAGCTCTCCCACCATATTTAGAGGTCGGGATACTTGTATCATACAAGTGTCCATGAATATATTGAGTTATCCAAGAGTTTTCATTCATTTCATATCCATGAAAACTTTTTTCAATAACCTTTGGAGATTCCCCACATGACCACGTATTCTTGGCCATTATTAGTATGGGGGCTTAACATAATGGGACTACACCCACCAATGGAATCTCTCAAGTTCAGGTTCATTATGAAAACAATGTAATTCTTCTAGAAGAATTCATAAGTGATTCCCCTCATGGAAGTGAAATACTATTCTGTGATGAAGTTCCTCATCTCTCACATCTTTCACCGATTTTCTATTCCTTAAACCATTCCCATAGGCAATGAAACTAACTTTTTATCTATTTAGATGAAAAATTGTATGCCAAGTATAATATCTGGTCCAACCATAATTCACTCTACCATAAATAATAAAATGGGAAGATTGAGGTGTTCAAAAAACCCTCTCTAACATACCATAAAAAATGGTGATCCATAACAAGAAGAGTTGGATAGAAAAGCACCCAAAATCCCTCTGGGCTTATTTGATGAAAAATTAAAATTCTACCTTGGTGACCAAATGTTCTCTGGTGTATGGAACCAAGGTTGTTCTTCCCATCGAGGTTTAGTTTCCATTGGTCTGAAAAACTATCTATGACCACAATATTTCATACAGAATGGAATAATTCCATCAAGATGAGTTAGAATCCCATGAAGAGAACATGATCTAGTCTTGAATAATCTAAAGAGACACCAAAATATTATATCGAGTGATTTCAATGAGAAGTTTTTACTCTGTTACTTTATATATGGTGACCTAGTACTGTATCTTATAATACTAGTGATACTTATAAAAAAGCCACAAAATTCAGATCCCAGATGGGAATGACCTTACATTATCCACAATTTCTCTTTTCGTGGAGCATACTATTTGATCTTCATGGATGGATAATGTATCACACCTCCCACAAATTCCAAGTTTCTCAAGAAATACTTTGCCTAAGGATATGGGTGGTCCTTTTTTTCATAAAATTAAAAGGTACACACATCTTTTGTTCTATATAAAGTTCAAATCCATATCACCATTGGTCCATGATCTATAACTTCAAACTATCAGCATACCACTAGTCCATATGACATGACCTTACACTATTCACTAGGATATATAATGTATGACCTTAAAATGTTTTCAATCGGTCCAGGAATTATGACCTCAAACTATTTCCATCCCCTATATTTCCATTTGAGTGACTTTAGACTAAAAATACTAACATCCTCATCTATTGGTGTAAACCTACAATATTACCCCATATAAAACTAATATTCCTCTTAATGAGAGATGATTTTACACCATATAAAGCTCAGATTCCTCTTAACAAGAGATGATCTTACCCCACATCAAGTCGGGATGCCTCATATGATAAGTATGATGTGGTAAAAAACCTTACCCAGATAGAAATATTTATGGATCATATGATATGAGACAAAATAATCATCTACCTTAGTGCACAATATTAAACTCTATCCTTACCCCATTCCCTAGACATGGTATGCCCCACAAAAACCATGGGATGCCTCGATTCCCTCAATAGAGATGATTACCCCTAGTTATAGTGTTAGTCGTATGCTATGTAATGATCTAGAACTAAGTGTGGCTTGATTCCCGTCCTCATCAGATATATAGTGATACCTAGACATACCTTATTTATGAATAGCCATAAATCTATCAATTGTTCGGCCCTTTAGCCCCATTTATGTTCCCAATATCATGATATTAAACTGTGTAAAATTTGTCTCAAGGAGTGTATGTGGTATGCGAGGCTCCTTGGATCCATTCCTCTCATGGCCATGATGTTACATAATGGCCCCACATATTCCCCTTCAAGGGTTGAGGCTCCATCACCCAATTTCTGACGTTCATTAAACCCCCCCCCCTCCTTTGTGCTCACTGATCCCTGAAGATGTACAAGAAGTGTTAGAAAACACTCTTAGGGGGTTCATTAGTTTCTAAAGTTTATGAGATCAGATTATTTACATAGTCAATGTTAGGATCCTCTGTTTTAGAATATTCAAAAAATGTTTCTCTACCCCATGACACATCTGAATCTCCTTAAATAGGTGCACAAGTAGGTAAATTTCTTGACAAGGGATCTGAAGAGAAAGTCATCCTCAACGGCATTTTCATTCAGGTTTTTAGCGAATGCGAAAAACCCAATGAGTTGACCATATCCTCCTTATCTATGATGTATTTCAATACCTCATCCCAAGGCACATGGAATTAAGCCTTTGGCATGACCTATCCCATTGGAAAATATTCCTTCTCTGTTGAGATCCCGCTACATCCCATAGAGAGTGTTGATCTGTCTAAATAGCCCCAAAATTTCTTAAGATTCTAGAAAGACCATATTACTAGGGATATCTAGTTTGTGTATTTGATTCCCTTGATCATGTATGTGTAACCTTAGGATTTACCCAAACCATTATCCTTCTTCAGACGACTACTTTCCTAGAGGATTTGAGCTTGTTTTTGCAGCTCACCCTTCTATATCTATCTGTTCTGGGATAGGGATCACCAGCCTTTTAGCATCCACCTCTCTATAAACCAGACTGTCTTTTCCTTCACGGAATGGTCCTACAGATACTCTCCCTTGTCCCCATGGTTATGGGGACTCTAATTTATCATCCAGAGTGGTTCGGTGCCTTAACATCTCCCTAGAATATGTGCTCTGCTAGTTAAATACATAATCATGAGTGAGCCCATAGGTGGATGTAGGGGGTGAAACTCATTCTTTCCTTTCCCATACACACATGTGAACATGATCCAGACCTACCTCGGGATTTAATAATTACACTCATGGAACACATAAATATACACCATAGGGGTTAGCCACTATAGGTATTAAAAATACCTTTCAAACCAATGCAAGTTTTATGTCTCACATATCATGTTTCAGTTGACTATTTCCATTAGAACCCCACATGAAAAGGCCAAGAGGTATTACTATTGCATGATGGTCCCCATACCATTGTTGTTCACCATTCCTATAACAAGGGAGAATAGGTGATACATGAATCACTCCACTAACCCAACTATTTATAGCACATCTATAGAGACCAACTTGAGCAGGTGACTCCCTAAGATATTTAGAATCACTGGTCAAAAGTTTGTAGTGGGATGGGAGATGGAGTTTTCATATTCATATACTCCCATGTGTGTGGAAAAAAACTATACATGAATTATATGGGACCACACACACTGAGAGGAGTCTTCCCCTAGATGATGTGGCGGTGCACCTTGTATAACTTTTACAATATTGATACTACCAGATTGACATGCTACCCTATCACCATCATTTCTACCATGATAAATGTACTCAACCATAGCCCCATATGGACATCCCTTGTTGGGGGAATCTAGTTGTAGTTCATCAAAATAATAAAACACACTAGTATGACCATAATAGATTCAATAATCATATTGTATCCACACATTTTCCATTACCTCACCTCCAAGATCCTCTAGTAGGAGTTCTCTATGCCCCACCATAATTCCCCAGGGTAGGTATGTGGCCTACAAAGTATCCTTTTCACTAGATTATTAAGGAATAACTAAACCACTTCATGAATGGGATGTCATTTATACCCATATTATGTATTCAATCCCAATTACCAAATATGAAAACACCCCTGTAAGATCCAAAAGCTTCTCTTGGTCCTCCCACACATTCTCGGTAGGGATGAAGTCATTATACATGGATCCTTGAATTCTGATCCCATTGATCTGGTAATGATGCCACAAGAAAATTCCAGCCTCCTTGTGATGTATATGGAATGTATTGGGCCATAGAGACCACCTTCTCAGAAGATATGGTGTCATGTACATGAGGTAGTAGAAATGGAATCGTGAGGTTTATGACACCTCATAAATCCCTACCTACTTCAACTCAACCTCAAACTAACAGAATTATGTACATTCCCAATAATCCCATTCCCATTCATTTGTGGAGTTTCTACCCTGGATCAGGTCCAAGTTATATGTCTATCCATTGAGTGGATCCCTTAAACCCACCATGAGAATCATATCATACTATGGGGGGATGTATAATCCTCCAATTTATCCTTATAGATGTTTTTGTGTGGTTCAAGAGAGTGTGCATCATGAGTGATGAATGATCCTTAGAAATGTCCTCTAGTATCCCTTTTCCACTGGTATATTCCATGTGAGCTCCTGAACTAGTAGGTGGGATCATCTCTGCTTGACTCATGGATAAATACATTATCCCTCAACTAGAATTAATAATGTTATAGCATTTTTAAAAATGGTTATTCCTATTGAGTTCCATTAGTAGTGTGGTGAATGATTCATGATCTGATTCACTTCATATTCCCTCCCCAATCATCAAGTTCTCATCCATCACTTCCCGATGTGTGGTGGATATGTTGGAATATTTAGTGGTAATTTGGTTCAAGACTTAGGATTTTTTGAGTCTAGTTAAAAAATGATATACTCGTGGAGGCCCTTTCATAATGATTAGTTTTTGGAGGATGGGTTCACAAATTTAGGCTTGAAAAGGTTGAGGCCATGAAACACTTTTCCCAGAAATGATTTTGTAGAGGTGTTGATCATCACGAGGCATGGGGATCAAAAATCACAAATCACTCACATATAAGGTAATATTTGAAAAAAGATCTCATGATTTTCAATTTTTAAAAGGATCTTGGTCCCCATAAGGGGATGTAACACTATTTATAGTCATACGGTCACCCAAGTTTCATGAACGATCTTCACAAATAGGCTTTGAAAACATGGGTTAATTCTCAATTCTCGATGGTTTTCCTCAAAATTAGACCCTTTATTCCCCTGAAAACACTTGTTTTGAGGGTGGGGGCGGAATTTTTGATTCCAAGATATAAAAGTCATGGGATTGGTCAAAGAAGTAACAACCCATTTAGAGATAGTTCAAGTCAAAATATCCCAAAAATTTATCCATGGGGGATATTTTTTGAATCTCGCCACTATTTTGAATGGGTTGGGCTCATGAAGTTATCGCCCATGCATAGTATTGATAGAAACTTCATGCAGCATTATCCATAGTCAATGACATCAACTTTATGATTGATCAGGGGTCTAACGGTGACCTCCATGGAGAATCAATCCCATGTTGTGGAGATCCTTTGTAAATGCATAGTGGATTGACAGTAACCTCCATGCAGTGTCATTATGAATCGTGGATCCAAATCTAGTTGAGAAGCTCATAATTCTTCATGAAGGGATCCATCCTTCACATTCGAGGTTAATCCCTCTCATAGAGTAGGTCTTTAAAAAAGTATGGGGTTAGATGATAACCATCATGTAGAAACATTTGGACTCATAGAGCCCTGCATACTTATGAAGTTTATAAATAATCAAAAAGGGCACCAACCATTGCAAACCCCACATCCTATAATTACCCCATTCATTCCAACTCTTAGGGGTGGTGAGACCTTTAAAAATATGATACATTCTATAAATTCATGATACTCTTGATCTCCACAAGTGAAAGAGAAAATGGATCCCTCAAGGTATCCAACTTCATGAAACCTCCTCCATTAGGTTCCTAAGAGCCTCCTACAAAAGTGGATATTCCTTTTGTGAATTTCCATTCCCTTTGAATAATAAGAAAACCCTTTGAGGAACTTAATTCTTCATGAGGCACCCATCAGTCATGAATCCCACCCCCTGAGAACCAGGACTTCTCCCTAAGGTAGGGTTACCCTGTTTCACAAGGCATAGACCTTAAAAATAACCCAAACCTCTATGAGGACCTGAGCTTTGTGAGAAACCCATATGTAAGGCCCAAAGAATTTTGAAGCACCTCTATTGGGCCTCTCTATGGTGTGTCATTTCAGATAACTCTCATTCATGAATGTCTAGTGCTCGAGGCCCCTGCACCAAATAAGGATGAGTTTAGCTCCACCTTGAGTCCATATGTGACCTATTCCACCCACTTCTATGTCTCCACACAACACATCATGTGCAACATGGGCCCTTATCATAACTATTTATTATAATAATAGGTACCCCAGCCATTTTTTTTCTAAGAATAAGGACCCTAATATCAGGACTCTTGATGGGAACTCACCCATATCATTTCCAACACCATGTCCCTCCTAGAGATGTATGATCATTGGTCAAAGAATCAGTAGATGTGGAATCATTAAGGGAAACTATTCACCTATCTTGGTTTCATATCCTTATGCTAGATCTTCCCTCAAAATTGATATAGTACCCCTTTTGGATTATTCCCTTCAATGTCAAAGATGCATGATGTAAAATTTCATATCTACATGTCCTAGTAGTATGAAATTAAACTAATCAATAAATTCCTCACCACATAATGTAAAACTCTATCCTTAAACATTCTGATGAGAAAAATATTCCCCATATTTGATTGACATGGGATTACCCCACACCTTATACCCTATGTGATAAGAACATGATTCACAATGTATGATAATCATGGGATTCCACTCTCTATCCCACCATGGGATATGATACACCCACAAATGGTAGATTCTATGCGTATCCCCAATCCATCTCTCATTTAATCTTCTTCCACAACATGATCATCCTTAACGTATAATGTTAAACTACATGGATCAATCCTGTAAGATGATGTTAAACTATGACATTGAACTATGTGGGTTTTTATCCTTGTATCTTAAATAGGGTATGTAGGATGCCTCCCTTAGGTTCTATCTAAATAACGGTAAAACTAGGTATGACATCTTCCCTCCTATGGACACACCTCTTTGATCCTCCTCCACAGGGTATTGGATTTGTCTCTACTATAAGTTAAACCTATGGGGAATAATGGTAAACCAAGCTGTTAAATATTCCCTCATAGGGACACACCTTCTTGATTCACCTCCATAGGGATTTCAATCCATCTCCACTAGACATTAAACCTACGAGACACAAAGGTAAACCTAGGTGTGTAATCTTCCCACATAAGGACCCACTTCCTTGATCTTCCTTTATATGATGTTTGATCGGTCTCTTCTTGATGTTAAACATGTGAGACACAATGGTAATCCTAGGTGTGGAATCTTCCCTCATGGGGACACACCTCCTTGATCCTCCTCCTCCAGGAATTTGATTCGACTTCACTAGATGTTAAACCAGCAGGACACAATAGTAAACCCAGGTGTGATATCTTCCATCATAGGGACACACCCCCATGATCCACCTCCGCAAGGTTTTTGATTAGTCTCCTCTATTTGTTAAACACGTGAGACACAATGGTAAATCAATGTGTGAAATATTCCCTCCTTTTGAGTTTTTGAATGTAGAGAAATAGAATCCTCACGCATATGACACACTATAGGTGGACCTAGGGAAAGCTTCAGAAACAAACCATAACACAATGCAAGGATGGAGTACAATTTTATATAAAAGAAAATGAAATTTATTTTAAATAAAAAATAATATTATTATGTGATATGAAAAAAAAATATGCTCATTTTTTTTATACAGATTGGTGAATTATAATCTGAAGCCACTTCCATCCCACTTCATGTGTAATGGAAGGAGGCCCATGTAAATTCAGAAGGTAAACTAGTTGATGAAAACAAAAAAAATCAGTATGGGAAATATGTGTAAGTATTAAATAATAGTAATTATTTATGGATTATAATAATATTACATAAAAATATCTATTTATGTTCATATGTTATTTAAATGGTTTAGACTGAAGAATTTTTGGTGACCATACTAGAAGAAAAACTACTTTCATGAGCTTTGAAGAAGTTGGAACAACATAGTCACATTAGAGGTGTATGTTTTTGAGTGTATCCTCAAACATATTTCGAGAAGATAAAACCATAAGAATATAAATATAAAATTAAGAAATTATTGCATGTGAAAATATATTTTTTTTCAAGATATTATGATCCTTCCTAGTTTAGAAGACCAATATATTCAAAAGGATCAAAGTGAAACGATGGTGGGAAAAATATAAGAACATTTAAAACAAAAAGAACCTATAATATTTTAGGCTATTCATTCCCCTTAACTTCATAACTTAGCCAATGTAATAAATTTTTTCATTAATCTTTCCCCTAAATGTGGATCAAATAACTTTTGATAACTTTATATTACTAAAATTATGAAGGGTAAAGTTGTATATGATTTCAATATATCCACACCCACGCAGTGCCTTATTATGAGGTTTATGGTGTATAATATCACAGGGTAAATTCTAAAAATAAAATAAATACTAAAATATCACATGAGTGTTGGGGTTTAGGTAGCTTAAGAGTTGAGTTTTGAGTTTACTATTCCACTTGATGATCCAACTCTTACAATGGTCAATGATGTTGTTGTTACATTCATAGCATGGTTGTATAATCTTATAAAGATACACGAGGTATGTACTTAACAAACCTTTTCAAATTAAAAACCTATAATAGTTGATGAAAAAATGTCTAAAGTGTGGTATGTTATTATAGATGGGAACAATTATAGGTATCCCAAAGGTTGAATCAAGACAATCTAGTGAACTAACCAAGAAAACAAAGAGTCCTTCCATAAGTACCTTCTCCCCTAAAGTTCCACTAAAATATAATTATCATTAGAACTTCATGAAAAAACCACATTAAAAGAGTTATATTTTTCATAAATTACATATAAATAATAAATATTTGGAACTATCATTACAGACATGGTTGATCTTGAGAGTAAAAATCTGAATATCATGTTTGAATGGATGTGAGTCTCAGTTTTGAATACATAAATAAGAAAAAAATTATAATATGTCTTTCCAAAAAATGAACTAAGTTGTTCATTAAAGTTAAAAACTATTGATATTTTTTATAGGAAATTATATTACCACTGTATAATAGGAAAATCCTAAGAATCGCGATTTATCTTAATCTCTATACCGTTTCTACGGAAGAAATGAAATTGAAGTCAAAATAAATTGATATGAAATAATATACAATAAATTAGGAATTTGAGAATAAAATAATAGAAAAAAAAATATTTTTTTGATTTGTACAATGTAGGGGTAGAACTCAATAATCTCATTATATAAAATATATTTTTTATTTTATTATTACTTATTTTTGTTTATTTTTTTAGTAAGCACTAGATGTTTATCACAGTCAATCTGGATACACCAAAAATTTATTTTTTGGATCCAATGGATATCCATCAAACCAACAACACATGATGTATATTTTTAATTTCTAATGCACTAAAATAAAAATTTAATAGATAAAATTTTAATTATATATTTAAGTTTGTTTTTTAAGAAGATTTTTTATGATTGGGTGATTGTTAAATATAGAATAAATCACGATATGAAGTCAGTGACTGAATATAAGAATCCTATGGATTACTTCAAATGGAAATATATTAAGGTATATATAGAAATACTTAACTATTAAAAGATATTTTAGAATAATTTTATTATTTTGGAAAATTATTTTCTATTGATTGAAGTAAGAAAACAACAAGGATTGTGGATGTTATATCTAAAAATTTATGAAAGATGTCATAAAAACATAAAAATACTAGAATCCTAGAAAAAGTAATTTTTAAGGTAATTAAAATTTCATTAAAAATATTTATTAATAATTTTTTTATTTATATTTTCTTAGTACTACCAAGGTTTCTAACAATATATATACTAAAAATAAGAAGAAAATTTTTTAGTGATGAGTTATTATTGTACACGGTGTTGAGATGTTTACAAAAATAAAATTTAGGTGATTAGCTACTATGTTTGTAATATATTACTAGCTATGGAATTATAAATATATTTTGGGTGTGAGTCATTAGTATAATAATCCTAATATATTATTTTTGATATATTTTTCAAAGAGATGTATAATGGAGGAAATCAGTTTTTTTATAAATGAATTGGAAGATTTCATGGTGTTAGAATGTATACATACATCGTGAAGAAGTGAATCCCTACTAATTCATTAATTTTCTCATCATTTTATTTTCATTATTTAGTTAATTTACCTATCAATTTTATTTGATACTTGATTTTTTTAAATTCACGCATTAGTTCAAAATGCACGTCACATGATCAAAACTAACCAAATGAGTTTGTAATGTTTTCAAAATTTAGGAAAATGATAGATAAATCATTTTTCACATATAGTGATTGATTGCATGTCAATCAACCACATGATGTGGTATGTGAGACTCGAAGTACATTTTTTTCAATATAAAAAATTTATTTTTGTTTAAAACACACATCACATAGCTATAATTGAGAGAATTATCTTTGATTGATTTCAAACTTTATGAAAAAAAATACATAATTCATTTTTCATATGTAGGAATTTACTACACATCATTCAAACACACGATGTGCTCAGTATGACTCGAGGTGTGTGTTTTCAATACAAAGGCATAATTTTAGTTTAAAAAACACATAAAATATTCCAAAAAAATAAAAAAACTTGGATTTTTTCAAACTTTATTAAAATTTCCCTTAATTAATTTTTCATGTGTAGGAATTGACTACACATAAATCCAAGATACAACGCGGTCAATATGATCTGAAGTGCATGTTTTCAATAAAAGGTTCCATTTTAGTTTAAAACGCATGTTAAATTTATATAACTAAGTAAATGATCGTGGATTGTTTTCAAATATTTGGTCAATGATCCATAATTTATTTATCACATATAAGAATTTACTGCACATAAATATGACACATGATGTGGATGTTATTACAGGAAGTGTGTGTTTTCAAAATAAAAGTGCAATTTTAGTTTAAAACAAACATCAAAGAGAAAAAATCATTAAAACAAGATAAAATTGATTTCATGAATTTGGAAACCGATCCATAATTAATTTTCAACATGTAATAATTGACCTCACATCAATCCAACACACTATGCGGACGATATGACCCAAAGTGCGTGTTTTCAATACAATTATTCCATTTTAGATTAAAACACACGTCAAATAGAAAGAAAATAAAAGTATATTTTATTGATTTCAATAATTTGGAAAAAAATAAAAAATTCATTTTTCACAAGTAATAATTGACCACACATCAATCCCACACACTATGTGAATATAAAAGTTCCATTTTATTTTAAACAGACATCTGATAACCAAAATTGATCAAACGAGATCATATTGTTTTAACATTTTTTGAAAAATATCAATAATATATTTCTAAGATATAGGGATTGACTTCATGTCAATCCAACACATGATATGGTTGGTATGAATCAAAGTTCATGTTTTCAATATTGACATGTCATTTTAGTTTAAAACGCATATCACATAGAAAAAACTGAGAAAATGATCTCAGATTATTTTCATGCATTGGATAAATGATCCATAATATAATTATCACATGTAGGAACTTATCACACATTAATATGATAGAAATGTTGTTGGTATGAGTCAAATTTAGTGCTTCCAATATAAAAGTTTCATTTTATTTTACAATGATCGTCACATAGACAAAGTAATCAAAATGAGCTCGGGTTATTTTATAATTTTGGGAAAAATATCCATAATATAATTCTAATCTGTATGAATTAACATCACATCAATATGACACACGATGTGGTTTATGTGACCCAAAGAGAATGTTATTAATAAAAAAAGTTCCATTTTAGTTTAAAATACACTTCAAATACCCAAAACTAAGAAAATGATATCAGATTGTTTTCATATTTTAGGGAAATTATCCATAATTTTTTTTCAAATGTAGTAATTTACATCACATCAATTTGATATATGATGTGGTCAATATGTCCTGAAGTGAATGTTGTCAATAAAAATGTTCTGTTTTAGTTTTAAACACATATCAAATGGCTAAAAATGAAAAAATGAGCTCGGATTGTTTTCAAATTTTTGGAAAATAGTCTATAAAATATTTATTACATGTAAAAATTTACTTCCTTTCTAATTGTACACAGGATGTAGAATTTATGACTCAATGTGTGTGTTTTCAATATAGAAATTTTATTTTAGTTTAAAACATGTATCAGATAGCCAAAATTGAGAAAACAATATCATATTATCTTCAATCATTAGGAAAGTGATCCATAATATATTTCATAGGTATAGGAATGGAACACTTTTTTATCTAACATAAGTTGTGGTTTGTATGATTGAATGTGTGTGATTTTAATATAAAAGTGTCATTTTAGATTAAAACATGTATCACATAGACTAAAACCATAAAATGGGCATGGATTGTTTAAAATCATAGTAAAATGATACATAATATATTTATGACCTGTAGTACTTATCCTCACATCAATCCAACACATGATGTGTTCATTATGACTCAAAGTATGTGATTTCAATATAGAAGGGTCATTTTAGTTTAAAAAATGTATCACATGGACAAAACTAATAAAATGAGATCATATTGTTTTCAAATATTATAAAAATTATCCATAATATATTTTTGACATATATGAATCAACCACACATAAATATGACACAAGAAGTTTTTAGTATGACTCAAAGTGTGAGTTTTGAATATAAGTGTCATTTTATTTTGAAATGTCTCTCACATAGTCAAAATTTGGAAAATTAGCTTGGATTGTTCTTAAAATTTTGTAAACTGATCCATAATTCATTTGTGACATAGATAAATTGACTTTAAATCAATAAAATAGATGATGTGGTTGGTATGACTCAGTGTTTGTTTTCAATATAAAAGTGTCATTTTAGTTTAAAGCGTATATCACATATCCAAAACCAAGAAAAGGATATTTATTTGTTTTAAAACTTTAATAAAATGATCTATAATTCATTTTTTATGTGTAGGAATTGACCACATGTCAATATGACACATGATGTGGTCAGTATGACTCGAAGTGTGTGTTTTCAATATAAGTGTCATTTTAGTTTAAAATTCACCTCAAATAGACAAAACTATGAAAAAGAGATCATATTGTATTCAAACATTAGAATAATGATTCATAATAAATTTCTAACATGTAGTAATAAACCACACTTCAATTAGACACATGATTAACTAATAATATCATTAATATATATAGTAATAGAGTTATAATTTATCATATATAGATTATACAACATTAATATTATAGTTTGTTTATTTTTAATTTAATTTTATTAAAATAAGCATTGGTTTTATTGTAGAGAAATACTTTTACACTGAGGTGAATTATTGAATGGTGTTTTTGAGTTTTTATTTTTTATAATTTTTTTAGTTTATTGTAAATATGACATTATTGTAAATATATTGTATATAAAGTTTAAATTTAAATGATAGTGAAATGTGTTATTTTTATTCCAATTATATTTACTTTATATTTCAATTAATTTTTAGGTATTTTTATTGGGATTGAGTTTATAAGGTTGGTCCATGGCTTTTATAGGGCTGAAACTATATAACAGCTAAAATGGAATTTATTAGTGCTAGATGAAGCATTGATAAAGGGGCCCTTTATTAGTGATTCATCTAGCCCTAATAAAGGGTCTCTATATCATTGATTCATATACTATTGAAAAAGGGTCTCTTTATTAGT
This sequence comes from Viscum album, assembly GCA_963277665.1. Taxonomy (NCBI): domain Eukaryota; kingdom Viridiplantae; phylum Streptophyta; class Magnoliopsida; order Santalales; family Viscaceae; genus Viscum; species Viscum album. Next base: position 9,858,190 of record OY728145.1, read on the forward strand.
GCCTCTTGGTAGCTCAAATAAAATTATCATTTATCATCCCTTTTTGTAGTGCTGATAAAGTTCATGGGATTTTATTATCTCTTATATTATCAACGCTTTTAATCATTGACATATATTTTTTTGAGAACTATTAAAACAAATTTTTGAAGTCGTGAATTATCCTTCTCATTTCTAGGAGTTTATCCCTCCCATTCTATGGTGTATGTCTATATGTGATCACATATACTCATATGAATGTGAATTTCTTTAGGAGTACAATGTGGATTGATTTAAATAATGTATAAAAATTAAAATTTATTTATAATATATGATGATAATTATCCAAAGACAATAAACCATTAAATTTTAGAAAGTATTATTATTATGATATTCTCTTTATTAATGAGTTAATAAACATGTATGGAGGATGTAATTCAATATATATGGAATCAGATCATGGTTTAAAAAAAATGGAATCAGAATAGTCAAAAATAACATAAGATAAACATATTAAACTCATAAGTTAATACTTTAGAATTGATTTATGAATTTGATTAAGTTATTTACCCATTATTTGTTGACTTCTATTCTTTTATAATAATTTATATTTTATAAAATAGTGGTAACTAGGAGTAAATATTCTATAAAATAATGTGATGGATAATTGAATGATTATATGTATGTCTTTATATAATGGGAGTGGGTGTTAAAGCATCATGTTAGCACTTTCACAATTAACCCAACTTATTAATAATAACCTAAAATTTATTGAACATCCACCAACATCCAAGAGAGAGAAACTAGGAATTAAATTCTTTATTTACCTAATACCACTAACAAATAGAGTATTTTATTAATAAAATATTGTATAACAATAGTTTAACACCATGGGAATGTTATTTATCATACATAATTGTACTTTATAGAGGAAACTTACTTTTTCCCCAACAATTTTAAAATATAAACTGAACAGTGGTTTAGTTTTATCAAGAATACAAAGATAGAGTATTATGTTGAAGACTTGGAGTGGAAAGAGTATATGAAAATATTTTCTAACAAATATTTTTATCAAACTCTTTATACTGATATATAGATATAATTTTTAGAGGTTATGTTAATGGAAATTTAATATGTTGCAACCATTATGGGTAATTTAATGAGGCTTGGAATGTAAGACTCTTTTTTTGTTATAAATAATGATAAAAATTAGATTTTTTCTTTAGTTGTTTAAAAACATATATGCAAAAGGATGTTTTAAACTAAAACTTTGGAAGTTATGATGAAGTGGTTCAATATTCTCTTAATGTTGAGATGAAGTTTTAAGAATAGTCTCATGGATATGGATACGAGAAAAAAATATTGAATTTAAAATGGAGGAAAAATGATAAAGGATTAAAGGTGATATAACCACCCACATGTTAATGATGTGCAAATAAACACATAGGCAATTACTGTAATGGAATCAATAATTTCTTCATATTTTTAAAATAATGGAATCGTGATCATAAATTTTAATTGGATCTAAATTAGGTAATCGATACAATGGAGAAAATAAAAATACTATCTAATACACAACCCATCATCCAATGCTTAAAAATCATTGAACATGGATAAAATACAATCCAGTATACCAAACCAAGGGTCTTTTAGGGTAATAATTGTCTAAAACTATTTAATCCAAGGTAAAAAATGGAATGCATATACTATCAATAATAATAATTCATAGAAACAAATTGGAGTAGTATAAAGTCAAATACTATTCACTCAATATGTTCAAATGTTTTATATATTTTGCTTTTAAACATTAAATAATATCATGAATGTATTATATATGAGCTGAATAATCACCCTAATAAATAGATGGGTAAATATATATTAAAAAATTATGTTGTTTAATAATATACACAAAAGTGATAGAAACTATCCCTATTAACATGTGTCGAAAGCTTTTTCAAAAAATCTCATAATCCTACCTTTGGAGGTGATTATATTCTATGCATGGATTGTCCCAATTATATAGAGGTTACCTCATATGCATAGAAAATAAAATCTATACCTATATCCCAAACTATCTCATGAAATTATTCAATAGAAATGAGGGATATGAGTATGTTTTGTTAAATACCTTAATGATATGGTTATTAAAACCAAAAAAAGAGGCATATCACTCTCAAATGGTTGAGTAAATAGTATGAGATAGGTATGAATAAATTATAATTAATAGGGTGTATACATATGTGTTTCCAAAGTTTCTCGGATTTATTCTGAATTGTATAGTGGGGTTCTCAAGGTAATTTTTACTCTGAGCTAAAACAATATAAAATATCCCCTAGAGGATGACCCTAATAGAATTAAATGATATAAATACTAAACTATTCAATAAGGATTTTCATCTATAACCGATAGATCAACAAGATCGTTATAAATAATTGGTATCTAACTACCATTGATTGAGTACTTATTTATCAAAATTGAGGATATAAATACTTCTAAAATGTGGATATTTGTTTTAGATATCATTAGATAAAGACATAAACTATTATTAGATGGAATAATTTAAAGAGGGACTTAAGGATCCAATGAAGAGGCTAATCACTACAGATGTACTAACACTACCATCAATTTGATAAGTGTTTTTGGTTTATCAAAATTCTTAAAAGAATGTATTGTGCTTCATACTCATGGAAAACATTATATATATAGCATATGCCTCATGAAAATTAAATATCCATGAGAAGAAATACTTGATTCATGATTTGGAGCTATCAATTTTCATATTATCAACGAATATTTAGAGGTGAAATCGCTATGGATAGAAGTTTGACATATAAAAAATAAAAATACATTAAAGTATATATTCACACATAATGTGTTGAAAATTTTTAAATGATAAAGTTTGAATTTAGTCATAAACTATGATTTCTCAATGTATTATGATCCTAGAATTAAAAAAAATTATTGTAAAACCCTGACTCGGTAGCCACTATAATCGGTGCCCCGAGAAATACCTTTACATTACCTCAAGTATGACTCCCCATATGGTAGCAGTAGCTAACTAGTAGTACGGGTCTATAAAGGTACAATGGGGAGACTATACCTTCTTATCAAATTAAAACCACAACATAAATAATATAAAAAGATATATCAAAAAAATGAAATAGTACATGAGAGCGACTATAGCCAAGGGACAACAATAAACCATATGAAACATAATATAAACATGGAACATATACATAACATGTAATAAATTCATATAATAAAGATCCAAAATACTAAAACTAGGAAAAAACACCAATCATGGTGCTAAGTCCAATCCTGGTCCTAACATCTCATATTCCAACCCTTCACCCATTTATAAGTGAAATACAAGGTTCATGTCTTGAACTTATACCCGAAAACAAGTAGCACTTTCTTAGGTTACCAAGTCCCATGGAGACCTGAAGAGGGTGCGATTACAACTCAATAGACCACCACCAATGATGTTTAAATCAAGAACCAGTCTTTACAACACAGTAATAAGATAATAAATATTTAATAAATAAATAGGGAAATAGTAGAATATTGTTTCACATTTTCAAAATTATTAATTAGTTATTTTGTCCTTTAAGTTCTTTCTTGTATTCCAACCAACCTAACCCACTCTAACCAAGGTAAGATCCTATATCATAACATAAATGGAATTAAATCTTTAAGGAACATGGGAATCAGTTTCTCAAAAAAAATAAACAACTTACCTGGGAATGTTAATCAAGGAAATCATATCATATGCATTCCCTAGGAGAAAATAGACTTAATTCGACATCCCAAACCATGCTAACTTAAAGAGCATAGAACCTCAATATGACATCAAAAACTAGGAAAAATATCTATCGGCCTAGAGAATTAGTCTATCCCGATCCATGGGAGTAGATCCTCAGTTCAATACCCCACTCAAGAAACTTACCACACTAACATGTTTCTTTAATAGTTTATCACATTTATCCATATTATAATCTCATTCAGCACGGTCCCAAAAAACCCTTAAAATCAAATCACGGTGTAAATAAAATCCAATCCTTTTCTCATGACATTGATCACCAAAACCATGTACTCTTTTTAAAATCATCTATAACTCCCCCTTTAAAATATGGGTCTTCCTATTGGAAAAACTAAAACATTCCCCAAGAAATTTATTTCCATTTCAAACCATTTAAAAGAGACATTAAATCATTTTCACAAAATCCGATACCACACCCCCATTTCAAATCATCACATGAAATCTAATAATAACCCCCCTTTCTAATAACCTTGAGTTTGAAACTACATTATAAATCATTACCAAATTTCAAAAAATTATTTCCTTTTATTTAAAACCATAACCATACCAAAATCTAAAACATGTCACTTAAACCATTTCAAAATCCTCCAAGTCATTCCATAAAATCTACCGTAAAAACATTTAAATTATCCCATTAACGATTCCCATAAGAAAATTATTAACACCTACCCATTCACTCTCATAATATCCCTATCTCAACATCTACCAATTCACTTAACTATTCCTATGGGTTTGGGATACCCCATGGGTAGCCCCAGGTTCGATCAAAAAATATCAACATACCCAACAGGGTCTGTGAAGGGTCTCAAACCTCGATTTAAATCCCAAATTACTTCCCCTAGTAAAAAACATAAAACCGAACTGAAGAGGTACATTGGGAAAACCTCACACACTTTTAAAACGTCAAGACTATTGGAAAAATCTTGTATACCACTAACAGACCAAAATTAAGTGCAAATTTATATTCAAATTATGATGATTTCTTCATGGTTTTCAACGATAAAACCCATTTATTTCAATGTATTATTAAAATAATGGGTAATTTTAATTATAGAATTAAAATGTTCTAAAATGTAAATATTACTTAATTCTATAATTTTAAAATATTTTAATTACTTTGGTGTTTTGATCATAAATTTTAAATTATATATCCAATTTATGTGATTATATTTGTAGTATTCCTTGATTTTTTCTATAATTTTATCTTTTGAACCAAGATCTGATTCAACCATCGAGATTCCTAAAAAAATCAATCAAGTTGAAAAAAAGTGTTTAGGTGGACATCGTGGACCTCACCTCCATAAATGAGGCATAAATTAGGATACACACCTCAAATTGTGGCGATTCTAAATGGATTTGAAATAGGACTCATTTACCCATTTCCCTAATAAATTTCATGAAGTTATTCATTAATTAAGTTGATCATTGGATGCTCAATAATGAAAGAACGTTTATGAATCATTCTGGTATAATAATATCTTGGAGTAAATTTGTGATATCTCTTAATACATATGGGGGATGAAGTTCAAATTTTGGGGTCAAATGAAAAAGACAATTTGAAAAAAAAATCGGAAGACTGCATTTTCAAATTTGGTAATTAATGGGGTTAACCACAAAAAAACTTTTAGAGGAAAAATTTTGTAGCCAAAAAACTCACCCTTTCCTTTAAAATGAGGTCCATGCCTCTTTCCAAAATCATCTGCTAACACTGCCAAGAAGGATATCTCCACCAAGGAGGAGTTCAAATGCTAAAAATCTCCCCCATTTCTTCTTCTTATTCATTTTCTGTTTTATTTATATTTATTTTTTGTTTTATTTTTTATCTTTTTTAAATTGTAATTTCAATTTTAATTTAATTGTAAATAATTAAATTCATGCATTTTTTTGTTTCCACCCATTATTCATCCACTTTTTTATTCTTTTTTACTTTAATTCTCGTAAGTATTGCTATTATTATTAGTATTGACGTTAATATTATTTTTATTATTATTACTATTACTATAATTATTAGTAATATTCTTATAAGAATTTAATTTTCGTTACTTATTCTCTTCTTATTTAATTATAATAATAATAATAAATTATTATTATTATTATTATTATTATATTCTTTATATTTATAAAATTTACTTTATTTTATTTTATTTTTTTATTATTTATCTTTCTCTCTCTCTCTCATCTTAATTATATTTTATTTTTTTCTTTTATTTTCTCACCTCTATTATTTTTAATTTATTCGTTCTTTTTATTTTATTATATTTATTTTTCTCTTCTTCCATCTACTCCAGCATTCAGATCTCTTACTCTCAGAAATGAGATCTTGACACCGAGGCTTGGGCTGGGGGGAGGTCAAGGTTTTCTTGGATTTTTTTTAAAGTTTATTTTAAATTTGTACTAGATTTGAGTAGCACATATAATGATGTGATTGTCCCTGATTAGGTGAATGCCCACCAATGGCATGAAACTCAATCTAATTGTATTCATTTGTTTAGATATCTTTTCCCTCTCCTTATTGGGTAACTCTTAATACATAGAAGTTGAGCTAATCAATGTATGAAATGAAATCAATAGAGCTGGGTCCTGGAAGATAGAAAACCCTAAAGAAAGGTGTGTCATCAACCATGATTATAGGAGGATGTGGAACTATGATTTTTAAGATCTCAAAGATAAAAAAATTTCAAAATAAATAATAGAAAATAAAACATGAGATTTCAAGTTTGTATTATCAAACCAAAATCAAACATATAAAGGAGAATAATTATTGATTCCAAGACTAAAACCTAAACCAAGTCCTTTCTTCTATGACTCATTCAGTTTATATTTTCATGACAGTTTAAATTTCCATTTTTCATGTCATTGTTTTAAATAATCAAAAACCCAAAAGAGTTATCTTTATTTTATTTAAATTATAAAAACTAAAAAAAAGAATTAGTTTGGGTGATTTAGAATAAGTAGGTGAACTAAACTGAAAGGATCATTGAGTGGGATGAACCTGGTCAGCCACTGTGTTACACTATGAAAAATTATAATTACTTTTGACCACACCTTATGATAGGCATGCATCAAAACTAGCACCATTGTTGGGGATCCAATCGTAAGTTTCCTTATCTTTTTCTATTTCACATCTTAGATATAATTTATTTATTTTATAAAAAAAACTAAAACAATCAATGATGTTTTCAAATGATAATTTTTTTAATACATGGAATAATTTTTCTCAGGTGCATGAACTATTAGATGAAGTACCATGGTCTATAAAAGATAGTATTTCATTATGGGCTAGAAATATCAGGAGATCACATAGACAAATTTTCAAAGAAGATGGATTCAAGGAACTAATCTAGGATCTAGAAGAGAACATTGAGCAACCATTAATTGAAGGATTTCCTAGGGAGCTAAGTTAATTATGGGAATACTTCTCATAATTCTATCAAGAAGTGTCCATGACACAAGAAGAGTTCTTCTCATTCTCTCCCAACACTTTTGAAAAAGTTCTACTGGAATATTTCCATCAGAAAGTGGAAGACACAAACTCAAGTATGATATTCAAGATCTTGATAAAAATGTACAAGTTCTAAAAGTACAAATGGATTGGATAACTGCATACATCCAAGAATAATTAGAAGAACCTAATCCTAAACTATAAGATAATCCACTTGTCTCACTTGAGGAAGAAAAGGAGGAAGACTTACCTGCTGATCTATAAGTAGGAGATCAACAAGAATTGGATATATTCTGGAATGAATGTGAGAAAATTATTGATCACCCAAAACCCTACAAAGAAGAGGATCCAATTTTAGTAAAGTAAGATACCACCCAAGTAGTGTAATTTGAAGTTACGACAGAGGAGCCTAACTACCTGCCTCCATCCATTGAGAATCTACTTCAAGAAGCACTTACCACTGCGACAGAGATTGATGTTGAACTAACTTGGGAGTTAAATATTTCTTTGACCCTATATATTATGATTTTATTTAATATTAATTTTTAATCACTCCCTAATTTTTTGATCATATAGATTCATACAATATTCACTATGACTTGGAGGAATAATAAAAACCTATACTTACACCTGTTGAGGAACACATGGAGCTCCTTGAATTAGATGAACATAGATTTAAGAAGAACCATCATGAAGATATCCAAGATTTTGATACTAATAAAATAATATAAGAGGCTTCTCATAATAAAGGGTATAAATTTATTATCAAAAATTCAAATTTAATTCAAAAAGAAATACCACTTTAATTTCCCTTTGATTATTCAATTCATGTATCTTATGAGAGGCCAACACTAGAAGAACAAGAAGAGGTTTCACAAGTATAAAACAAGAATGAGTATGATCATTAATTCATATTAACCCCACCATGAATGATATACCTCATTTTGAAGGGTTAAGATCTGGTGTACTCTATCCATGGATCATCCCTCATCTAGAAAGATGAAGCACAAACTGGGAAAACTCACATGTGGTGGTTCAAATCAAAGAAGCTTCATCCTCCATCTAACTTTTAATTATAGTTGGTACTGCCCTCTAGATAAAGTAAAAAGTTTATGTAACACTTGGGGGATCATACCAATATTTTTCCCTTTAATTTTATTTCTAGTAAATTAGATTTTAATTTCATTTCTTATAAATTAGTCCAGCATGCAACCCACTACCTCTATCTTTTTTAGCTTAAATGACATCATACTTGTTGTTAATTCTATAGTTTTCCTTTATAGGGTTCATGATGGAATAAAGAATCCCTTAACTGGTGAACATAGAGGACTAAAGCTTCATGGGAAAGGAAGTTCACTTTTAGTGTTTAAACTTTTAAACTCCCTATATTTTTTTCTAAAACATGATTTGAGATTTAAAGTTGAAATACCATGCCCATGCTTGAACTATGATTGAATTTACATACCTAGGATACATTATTTTTGTAGTAATCCTATGATACAAGGTTTTATATTTTAATGTTAATGAAATTGAATGAGTAAAATGGAAAACTAAATAATTAAAATGAAACATTGATATTAAAACAAGGACTCGTGATTTAAGGGAATTGATTGATTCATGTAAATAAAATTTCCCAACCATTTTTCATGATTTTAATTTTTTAATTTATCTGAATTGATTTTTTATTTTTAATCATGCCTTGAGTGATTGTCTAAAATCATATGTCTCATTCCTGAGAGGATTTCTTGACTGTGTACTTCCTATTTTATCTTGAGCATATTTTTGAGTGATATTGGGACATGTCACCTGCTAGAACTTGAATTTGAACCTTTCAAAGCTATGACTATACAAAAACTTGTTTAAAATGATTGAGGTATATTTTGATAAACCACTTATCCTTAAAAGACCACCTTTACAGCAATCCTTCTTTATCCCATAGTTACCATGAATGAACATTATAGGGATGAGCTGTGTTTCAAGTCATTTTTATCCATTCCTACCCTACTATTTGTATTTTTCATGATATTTTAATGTTGAAGTGTGAGATTGAACGGAAACATAGTGGATGGGATGAAATGAATTTTACGGGTAAAGTGGGATTTATTACAAATTCAAGGGGAGAACATCACAATAATTTTACTTTTAATATCATTATTTATGATTTAAGATATAAACCTCCTCCTTGGTCCTTCAATTTTGTAACAATAATTCCTACTAACCTTAATACTCATAGAAATTTGAACCTTGATTAAAAATCTCTCATGATTTTATCTAACTTTTATCTTTACAATATGTAGAAAGTGGTTCTTTTACAAATATATGGATTATGAGCATACTCTCATGGTATGATCAAACTCCACTTGAATTAATATCATGAGAGATGAGTGAAAAAGATTAAAAATCAAGGTATATTAGGATTTGGAATGTTTAATAACAATAAATTTTGAATCATGAATGGATTAGAAGAGAGGTGCCATCATTTTCAAATGGGGAAAAGTAAAAAAAAAATTAATTAATTGTTTCTTTGAAAATTGAGTAATTAAATTAATATTTTATTTGGTTTTTTGAAAATTTCATTTGAAATTTAAAATTGTTTGATCTTATTACATGGGAATTTAAATATTGGTAACATTGGTTCCCTCTAAATTCCTTGTCTAGAGTTCATTCTTGAGGACAAGCATGGTATAAGTGCAGGGGTATTTGACACACTAATATATTATGCATATTTTTAATCATTTTATAATTATTTTTAATGAATTTTAATGGATATTACCTTATATTACAATATTTTATTAATGAAATGGGAAATAATAAAATAGTTGTAAAATTTTTGAAATTGAGTTAATGTGTTAAGAACATGAAGTCAGCATTCATTTGATTATTTTGATTGATAATTTTATTAAGTATTTTGAATTTCTTGTCATTTACCTTCGTGGTGATTACTAAAAAAGGTATCCAAGCATGGACAACCCTTAACCAGAGCACCCACAAGCCACAAGGCTAGCCCACATGGGGGCTGACTGGCTTTGTTTGGCCATAGGAGAGCTAGAAATAGCTCAGATGATCATGGGGAATAAAATTTCAGGCATATATGTCCCATGGGTGGTTAAGACTATGGGGGACTAGTGGTGAGTCGAAGACCTACATGTATATGGTGTAACCCTCAATTGTGTGTTCTTGGGTCTTGCGGGATCCCATCCCCACAGCAGGTGATTATGGGTATAGCTCATGCGCTTTGGTTTATATGGGAGTATCCATCCATCTCATGATTCTATGTGGGATTATTTTTTTAAATGCAACTATTCGTTCTCTCTCGTCTCTCTCGGACACAGTGTGCCACCGACCGTCACCATACACCACTGCATTTATCCTCTCCAGCCACCACTATATCATCGAGAATCGCCATTTTCATGACCCATTTAACTAGAGATCGTGTTCTAGTCCATTATAACCACCCAAGATGACTCAGGATCACCTATTCACCCTATTACAACCTACACTAATCTTTTTTCAAAGGTTCCTCCAGCCACATCGAACTCCAGAGGAAGAGGAGGCTACCCATGGCCATTATTGACATAATCTTAGCACTACCACCTTGTCATGAAAAAAATGTCTTCTATGAAATATCTTTCTCTATAATGAATCCATTTACACGCCAAACCACTACCCACATAGAACTAGTCCACATTTTGAGAATGTAAACACCAGTTTTCCCCAGATGTTCCCAATTTCAAACAGCGACTCACCGATGGGGGGTGTGGATATCCTCTAATTTGGATTTTCAAAAATCCCAAAGACTTGGAGCATCAAAGGAGGAGGTTGAGATTCATTCCAACTAACTATAAAAATAATCCTTTTCTACTACTGTAATTGAGCTCAACACACTGATGAGGGATTTAACCTAATATTGCCTGTTGTTTTCCATCTTCAACTTTCTATTTTCATTTATTTCATTCTTTTTATTTATTTTTAGTTCAATTTTAATTTTAATTTAGTTTTAATAAATTTAATTTGTGAATTTTTATATTTTTTTATACCACCATGACCACTTATTATTATTCTTCTTATTTTTATTTTTATTTTTTCTTATTATTTTGACATCTTCTCTATATTATTTATATATATATATATATATATTCTCATATTTTATTTTATTCTTATCTATCTCTCTTATTATTTTATTTTATTTTATTATTCTTTTTCTTTATCTCTTATTTCTCTCTCTTATATTCTTTTTATTTTATTCTCATTTTTATATTCTATTTATTTTTATTTTTATTTCCTCTCTTCTTCCCATTCCACCAAGTGATCCCTTACTTCAAATAATGGGAGGTTGACCTGAAGCTTAACTTGGGGTAGGTCGAGGTGTTCTTGAAATCTTACTTAAATTTTAATTTATATTTTTGATATATGAGAGTTACATGCATGGGTGTGGAAACTATCCCATAGTACATACACTCACATTTATTTCTATTCTTTTATTTAATCTATTTTCCCTCTCTCTATTTGATTAATGCTTCACGTGATATAGTTTATCCAATCAATGGATGAAATTCCATCGATAGAGCATGGTCCTGGAAGATGGAACACCCTAGACCATGGTATGTTATCAACTTTGATTACAGGAAGACGTGAAATTGATATTTCTTAAGGCATTAAGTATTTCATAGTTTATAAATAAAAAAGTGAAGTAATTCATCTTGAGATTTCATGATTGGTTTATCAAAATAAAATAAAAAATATATAAGAACAATTATGGAACCCAAAACCAAACTCATGATCAAGTTATTTCATCTTGACTCACTATTTTTTCATTAAATGTTAGTATAAGCTTATAATTTTCATTATGCATGTAATTTCAATATCTTAGAATGCAAACAGAACCCCAATTTATTAGTGTTTTCATAAAATAATAAAAACGAAAAAAAATAAGTAGTTTAGGAGACTTAGAATAAGTAGGTGAACAAACTAAGAATATCCTCAAGTGATATGACCCTAGTCATCCACTATGTTATATTAGAAAAATAATTTTCCTTTTCTACTTCCTACGGTAGGCATGTGTTCACACGTCTCTAATAAAAACACATGAACTACATTTATAACTACCCCCAGACAATGATATTTCTTAGCTCGATCTACAACAACATCCAAGGCCCACCTGGCCTTCCCTGAGGGACACAAACATATAATTTACTGGTTTCTCATTGGAATTCTTATGCCACCACATCCAACCCCTGATCTTCTCCACAAATCCATGGCTCACATACTACTCCCCACCATAGGAGTGTCGTTGTAAGTACTTCTATCAAGAAATCATAACCAATGTATCTTATGTTTCCATCACTGTAGAGCCCAAAAATAGATATCACCATCTCACCCTCATTGGAGGGACAAAACAAAACATTAGTTGTCTCCCATTCTTATCATCAGATAATGGAACCCAAAACATTTTCCAACATCTTTTACTTTATAAGAGAATCTCAAATAAATATCTAGTGGATCCATTCCCACCATATGGCTTCACTTACCTTGGGTGAAACCTCTAAAACGTCCCTTCATTTGACTAGAAGAAAACTTTTAAATATCTCGACATATATTCAATTCTATCATAGTTTACTCAAGATGATGTCAATATATTTGGTGTGATCATGTTTAATCTAATAGTACACTAAGATGACATCAATGAAATCCACCACAACCGATTCATTCCCGATGTCAACTCTCACTATAGGAAACCTCAACTAATTTTTAAATTATGTGCTTATTTTTCAGAAAATATTTTATCGAAACTGTTACATTCCAACTCAAGAGGTATTTATTATCCCAAAAACACACCACCATCTCTCGACTCTCTACCAAGATGTTTTGAAATTAAAATCCTTCAGGGAGCTAATATCACCACTAAACTTGAGGTCCTACACAATGACAAGAACACTTTCCATGGAAGCATAAAAACTCCACCCAATCTATCTGAAACCAAAAAAATGACACACATAACAAGTGATTTAAAATTTAATTTTATGAAAATGATAGGATCAGACTCCTGATCCACCCGTTGATATGTACTAATGGCATCTCGCATCTCTAAAAAATACTACCTTTATGACCTCACTAGAAAACCTAAGATCATGTGCCTTCCCGAAACCATATATTGAATCCAAATATAGGCTACACAAGTCATACATCAATAGTTCTAGACCCAAGTTACCACCCCCAAAACCCAAAATTCCTCCTGGTCCATAATCCTCATCGAAATCAAGGCATTAACCACATTTCCATTCAATATACCAACCCTTAGAAAAAACCAACTTAACCACATGACCACCACTCCCCTAGGTGTCACTCATGAATCAAAAGAGTTATACCATACTATAACCACCATTACCATATCCACCCAAAGTCAACTTTGATTAATACCTAGAACAACATCACAATAATTGGGACATGAATGTAAATGATGCTACAACTTTTGAAACCAGACATAAATCCAACTATAACCACATAGTGTGATTACCTAAGGAATGAAACCAAGGTATATCCATAAATTTTACTAAAAAATTATAATACTTACCATGCATTGATTCCACCTTTGAAGCATCCCCCTTTGCATCGCATTCCAAAGCACAAAGAACAATAAGATAATATTCCTCGAGGTTACCATTGATTTCCCAAAACCACCAACCTTACTAAATAGCACATTAGGCCAAATATTTACTAAGAAACACTCTATGCATGCCATTTTAAAAGTCCAAGATCACCACATGTGCCGCACTCACCTAAAGGAACTCACCACCTCAACGACCCCTCTCATGGGTCACCCGCAAAGGTCAAATGATATAAGTCCCTAAACTAGATTCACGTCTAGAAATAGACACCGACTATCCCTCTATTATACACACATAGAACCTATAACAAGGTGTAGCTCACTGGTGGAACTCTAACCCCTGTTCTGAAATGCACCACATCAAATTCCCCAAGAGAACATTTACTCTAGGTCCCACTGCAAAGATACATTCCCATAAACATCATCACTATGAGAAAAAAACCCACTCTAGGTCTCACAACATAACTTGAATGGTCGCAACCCATAAGGTTCACTAAATCCATACTAATAGAAATAATTTTAAAACCCCGTCGTCACAACCTAACTGAAGGTATAATAATAAATATTCCACAAACCAGTGCAACCAAACCAATTAAGGTCTCACAACCCATAACCAAAGGTCTCATAACTAGGGTACTCTCATAGACCAAACCTCCTACACACAATTTAGTCTACAAAAAAATTTATTCTCTTTAATAGTGTCCCTTAATGTTCCATCATCACACATTTCTCTTTAAATAAATTAATCATTTAAAAACCCAAAGAATCCAGATTTCAAAACCTTCCATTTACTCAATGTTTCAAAAATTCCTTCTTTATCCAAATTAATTTTTCAATAAATTTCCATTATAAAACATTTCAAAGAAATATCAACATATATAAACCATAAATAGAGAGTAAACTACCAGCATATGAATCCCAAATAACTATTAATCGTAGGAAATATACGAACGGACCATCAATCCTATATTCCTAGCATGACGTATGAACCCAAAAACTCTCTCTATATATACCAGAACCTAAGATAAAACCTCATAAATCAATAAAAGTCATGTCCAAGTTCACCACTTGAGGTGAAAATGTCAATTAATGGTAAAAGAACAAAAAAACATCAATTCCCACCACTAGAAACTTCTTTTTTTCGGTACATGGAGACATAAGAACCTAGGAATGAGATCATTACCAAACCCTGAAATTATCTCAGTATCATATATACCATGCACAAATATTAAGGAAAAATACACCACATATGATACTACTTCTTAGTGCCCCAACCCAGTAGACAATATAACTAGTTCCCCAATCTCGACCACCATATAACCTCAAGCATGCCTCCATGTATGGTAAAGGATTATGACTAGAATTGTGGGTCTATAAAATTATATTGGGGAGACTATACCTGCTTATCAGAGTAAAATCATAGAAGGAATAATATCAAAAAAAAATCATCCCAATTAAATATTACAACAGAATGACTAAAGGAAATGGACAATAATAAACCAAGTGAATCCTAATATAAACACAAAACTTATACACAACATATCAAGAATTAATACAATAAATACCTAAAATACTAAAACTATGAAAAAACCCAATCACAGTCCCAAATCCATTCCCACTACCGAAATCCCATGATCAAACCCATCACCCATGAAAAATCCAAATACTGGGTCCCTATTCTAACCCTATACCAGAAAACCAAGAGTATCTACTCAAGTACCCAAGGGCCAGGGTGGTCAGAACATGGTGTGAGTAAAACATAGTAGGACACCACTAATAGTATCTAAAGTAATAACCATTATTTACAACAGTTTTTTCATGAAATAAAGGTGAAATAAATAAAGAGGGAAAGTGAACAATTATGTTTCAAATTTTAACAATTATTAGTTAACCATTTTATACTTTATGTTTTATAGTGCATTCCAACTAACCTATCCCACTCTATCCATTTCGAGAGCCTAAGAGATATCATAAAGGGGATAAAATCTTTAAGTACCAGGAGGATCCATTTTTTAAAACATATCATATAATTACCTCAGTACCTCTATCTAGGTAATCATATCATGCACATAGTTTGGGTGCATAGAGCCTTATCCTGATATCCCAATGCATTCCAACTTTTGGAGAATATATCCTCAGTATGAAATATAGAACCATAAAGAACATCAATGGATCTATATCATGGTTTTAACCCTACTCATTGTAGTAGAGCCTTAATTCAATACCCCACTCACACAACTTACTAAATTTTCATGCTTCATTAAAATTTAGTTGCATTTACACATATTATAATATTATTTACCAAGGTCTCAACATCCCTTTAAAACCACATAATGAAGTAAATCAAACACAACCCTTTTCTCAAGGCATTGAAAACCAACATCAAATACTCTTTTAAAAATCCTATATAATTTTCCCTTTAAAACATGGGTCTTCCAATTTGAAAAAATAGACCATTGACCAAGGATTTAATTTCCATTTCCATCCATCTAAAACATCCATTAATGCATTTTCAACAAAAAGGGAAACCACGCCCTCATTTCAAATCATCATTTAAAATCTAATAGGAAACCTTTTTTCAAATCACATTGAGGTTGAAAACTCCTTTTAAAATATTACACAATTTCAAAACATCATTTACTTTCATTTAAAACCATAACCAGTCCAAAATACAAAACATGTCATTTAAACCATTTCAAAATCCTCCTAGAAATTTCATAAAATACATAAGACAAACATTTAAATCATCCCATTAAATATTCCCATAATCTAAGTATAAAATCCTACCAATTCACTATAATAATATCCTTATCTAAATATCTACCATTTCAATTCACTATTTCCAAGGGTTTGTCCTATGAAATGGATACCCTAGGTTCAATCTTGAATCATCAACATATGAAAAATTATCTATAAAGGGTATAACGCCTTGATTTATAGCCCAAATTACTTTCCCTATTCAAATACATAAAAATACAGCATTTTGGTACAATGTAACAACCACATACACTTGTAAAAAATAAATAATTTTGTAAAAATCTTGCAGACCACCTACCTCATTCTTATAGAAATCCACTTTTCCAACCTCAACCCTTGATTCGAACTACAATTTCCTCAAAAACCAAGATGAATAACACCGTGGAAAATAAGTGTTTAGGAATTTAGAAAGAGAGGGGGAAATACACCAAGCCTCTTCCAAAAAATAAAAGGAAACAAAGTCGATGACTTACCAAGAGTTTTGATTCTCACTAAATGACACTCCAAATGCCTAGTAAATGAGGGAGAATCATTAATGGAAGAGGAATGAGATCCTAGTTTTTCACCCTTATTATAGGGGTATAATAGGGGATAAAATAAGGGGAGGTTTCATAAACCCTAAGAGAAAAAATGGAAATTTCCTCATTTTTAAAGAGGCACATGGTCTGGACACACGGTTGTCTAAACTATGCAACCATTTGGTTCCCTCTATCCAAGAGGGGACTAGGATACATGGTATCTTGAAGGAACCCACAAGGTAGGAAAAACTATGTAGATCCCATGCCCCAGCCTCTGTCCAAGGGAGGTATTGGCTAAATAGTTCACTGGTAAGTCCCGCATGGTTGTTAAAACATGTAGTCTATTACCTTGGATTTTTCCAAGGCACCCCCACCCTGAAAATTTGTGGTGTGTGGTTAAATTAACCATTAATCAACCATAAAAGTTGCATAGGTTGGCATCTTTTCCAAAATTTCGCATCTTAAACCCTTGGGAAACACCAGGGACCTATCATGCTCCATAGAAACACTCCATTAACCATTTAAAAAGGTGTTTAACCTAAATTTTAACTAGGAAATTCCTCATCTCAGGGATGGTATATTGCATATCTAATGATATTAGTAGAAAATATCATACTACCATATCCCTAATGTAGATTGTGAATGAACATACCTTTATGGATACACAAAGGATTGATCTAGAAATCGTAATGATAAGAAAGATATCACACATTTCCTAAATGAATTCCCAAACATCCTTCCCTAATAAATCAAGGTGGAAAAAAGGGATGATTTAATGAATCAAAAGTATGTGAGAGTTAGATTTAATGGAAATATTAATGATTCTAAAAATTAAAATGATATTTCAATTCCATTTGAATGTAGACATAGATTTCCATGATCACCAATGATAACAAAATAATTATTGGGAGATTCACATAACTCATCTCTATACAACC
This sequence comes from Viscum album, assembly GCA_963277665.1. Lineage (NCBI taxonomy): Eukaryota > Viridiplantae > Streptophyta > Magnoliopsida > Santalales > Viscaceae > Viscum > Viscum album. The sequence continues at coordinate 9,876,245 of OY728145.1, forward strand.
ATCCTATAAGTACCATGATGTAACAATATATTTGATATCACTTTTGGTGGGAAAATATGAAAAATAATATTTTTGTGCACACCTCAATGTTCATGGTATGTTAGCATGTGAATTCAAAGTGATAAAATTATTAAGGTATAAAATAACCATTACCCATAAAAACATTCAAATAGAGTAAAATATCGATGGAATATGTCATTGGTGTTCTGAAGAAATCGAAATTAGAGAAATTCATGTGGGTTGTGGTAGATCAACAAATAAGGACATATTAATTTTCTTCTATTAAATAATATTTCTCACTCGACTCAAATTCCTTGATTTATATAAAAATATTTGTGGGGATCCACTTTTGATCTTATGTGATCAAGATCTAGGGGTTGGCTATAAATTTTTTATCAGTTTTCAAAATTCCTTGAATACTAAGTTAACCTTCTATACTACTTATATCCCTAGACTAACATTTAATCTGAATGAAACATTAAGAATATTTAATTTATGATAATAAAATATTTTATGGACTTAAAAGGATTTTTGGAACAACATATTCTCTTGGTAATGTTCTGGTACAACAGTAGTGTCCACTAAAATTTTATATAACCCCGTAATATTTTCTATATAGGGAGAGATTTAGAACAACTATATGATGGGATCATTTTGGGGAATGTAATATACATGGTTTTGTACTTGTAAAATGTCACGAACCAACCCAGGTCGACCCTGAACCAGTCACCCGAGTCGGTCTGCGGCATGGCCCAAAGGGAATTCCCAATACCCACAGGCTGGAAACTAGTGTCGGGCATCAAAAAAACCAATTGAGAATGATTTGTCCCACAACCAAGACAGATAAATAATCATAAAATGAACAAACAAATAAATAAAGGAAAATAAACTGAACAACTTTGTAGAGGAAAAAGGAATAAACAAAGCAATGTGACATACCTCAAGTGACCCCATGGGTCACCACAGAACATAAACTACACTCCTTCCAAGAGAAATCTAAGACTAAAACCTGCAACTAAAAAGTAAAGTAGGCGTGAGCACTGAGATTATTAGTAAGAATGCCCAAATATAATGACGCCTTATGCCCATGCCTTTTATATGAAAACTATAACATGATATTTTGAAAATAGGACATAATAAAATAATGATTTTCATTCTTTTCAAATTCAAGTAACAAGTTTGAATTTTCAAGTAAATAATTTCTCTCCCACTACATTTTCAAAATAGGTTCCAATAATGAATTAACATTTCAAAATGAAAGCAAACAAATTTATATTAAAAATATGGTTTTAAAAAATAAGACGTCAAGTATGAAACAACTAAAATGAAAAATTACATCACAAGCATCATGTCGCAAATGAGAACCATGGGCAATCCCTATAGGTATCTAGTGCAAGTGGGACCCTAGAGACCTCGTACCTCGGTGAAACGTGTCTTAGAAATCATGACCCTTAGAAAATGTGGCTTAGAAACCATGACCCTCAGTAACTATGGCTTAGAAACCATGAACCTCAGTCATTCATATGTTTAGTTAGTGTTGTTGCATCAATCCTGCATGAAAAAACCAGGATGAACCCCTACCATGTCATTTAGTGTACTAGTCCCAGTCCTCCCATCTAGATACCTAGGTTTCCCATTGTGATCTATTTCAAGTGGTGGTGAGTTTTCATTATCAAACAAAAATATATGTAAATAACACTTTCTTTATCCAAAACCCATTTAACCTCTCACCACCATTCTCCCTTCTTAAGCGCAATCCCCCTCATTCACATCACACAATACATAAGACTCAATGTTAGGCACATAATAACACATTCAACGTACAAATCATCTTCTAAAACAAAGGGGGTGTGCCTCAAGAGAGGTTTTTTTCTTTTTTTATAAAACATTCTTAAGGTGCCAAACGATCTTAATTACATAAAGGGAAAACTTTTTATAACTAACCGGCCAAAAGTCCAAACATCTTTGGAAATACTAATTACCAATTCAAAACCACTTGGGAGATCAATTTTCAAGAAAAGTAACTTAAGACCAATGGCGTAAGAAATACATTTCCATTTCCAAAACAAAGGCATAATCATTTCTAGCAACCACAACCAGATTTCATAACATGTGTATATAGCATAAATTTAAAACATATTTTTAAAACAAGCAAGAAATTATGAAATTCAAATTAAAGGCATAGGCATAGGGGACCTACCTCAAACATTTCTCTATTTGTCGACAACCACTCGAACCAAAACTTGGCGCATACACGCACATGCATTTATACATATATATATATATATATACCCCTAAATGCATTGAACATATTCCCCATGCCATGAGGGAATATGTACAAAGAGGGCATATATATATATATGTCTTACCATATACATCTACATATAGGATACCTCGACAATCGTGGCCCAAAACCATCATAGTGAGGTCCAACGCACTACACATATGATTTAATAAAACAATTAAACACTTAAACAATCTATAAAATGTTTCAAAATAACACATGAAGGGTTTTAACCAATGACACACCCATTTATTATAACACAATAATCAATCACATAAACCATAATCGTCATCCGTAATAGGAGGGTTCAACAAGGGAAATCAATATCACATCACAAGTGCCAACCGGGCCTTCACCCATTTCATAAATGTAATGCCCCGACCCCAGCTACCTAGAGTCGGTGCATTACTTCGTAACATTGGCATGATCACAAAATATCAAGTCTCGAAAGACGGATTAGTTTAGTAGCCTTGGAAACACTAGATACATTCATAAATGTTACATTACATCACAAAGTGAAAAACTATAATCACATAGTCTCCATAGTCCACACTTATATCCTCTTCGGACTATCCCTGCAGGTCATTCATAAAATACTTCTTCACATCCTGGAAAATATTAAAACATTTAAAGGGGTGAGCTCAGATGCTCAGTAAGGATAACAATATTGTGGAAGCTTTCATAAATAAACATAAACATTTAAGGCAATGTATAACTAAACAAAGGCCTTATTAAACTTGAACTTCAGCATAATATGGCAAAAGTAAAATGAGATAATGTCATTCACTTCTTCACATGGATATTCTACTGGTCGAATAATCACATGCAATAACAATAACCACTTTCATAATGAGGGAATGTATAATGTCGGACATTCTGAAACATTTTGTCAAGGCCTCGGCCAAGACGTCTAAAATGATTAAGGCCTCGGCCAAAACCATAAATCAAATTGGGAAAGGGCCTCGGCCAATTCCACGTCTAGTTGTCTCATGAGACCTACCGATGCATCGAGGAGCTATAGCGGGCTCCACCCGTCACTTATTAAGTCCAATACATTCCTCATATGAATAGGTTTAAACATATCATAAACCATAACATAATCGTATCACATAAAACATGCATAAAGGAAACATAACATTTCCACATTTCAATCAAAAGATATCAATACAACACATTGATATAATAAAAACGCTTTCAAAACCGTTTTCAATACCAAAATAAAAGAAAGTTAAAACTTTGTATTTATTTTTCATTAAAAAAAAGATGGCTTGTATAGGAAGCCGAAACTCAAATAATGGTCACAGCGGCGGAGAAGTCATTGTCGCCGCATAAGTACGGAAAGAAAAACATTCCCTTTTGTCGTTTAGAAAAACGTTTCGTATAAAAAAGATTCCTTTTGAATAAATGTAAAAGTCAAAGGGGTTTATACACCGTATAAAATAAAGTTGTGTATAAAACCAAATATGCCTCAATGAAAGGGGATTGAGACGAAGTCCTTAAAAGATCATTTTTAAAATAAAATAGATCTATTATGTGTATTCACTATAGGTACACATAAAGAAAGTAAAAATACAAAATAGGACATAATAATATCATGACATAATTTGAAAGTAAAAGATTAACCCAAAGAATGGAAGTTGGGTTAAGAAATTCCCTTACCTCGTGTCTGAATTGACTCAACCGTTCTTTAACCTCCTGAATAATAAACTAGAGTTAATATATACCTTATTAAGAACCATTTTCAATTTCATTATCCTTATTATATCACTTATTACAATGATATGAACATTATGTAATTATTTATGTTAATAACGGTCGTTTTGTCGATCTTTGGTACTTGAGTCAACAATAAGCTTCTTATAATTACAAGTTGTTTATGTGGTGAAATATCCATTATATCCAGAATTATATTCATGATTTAGATGTCATATATATCTTATATATCCAGTATATACATTCATTTATAATATTACGTAACATTTAGAGGTAATAAATGAAATGCACCGTTCATGGAGACGGTAAGCCGTACGTACGCATGAACGCTACTTTCATTTCAATTTCATATTTAATGGAACTAAAACATATTGATATAAATGTATAATATATTTCCAGTATAATATAGTGTATAATACCATTTACTCCATCCTTTATACATCCCACATATGGCATTAACGATTCAAATCACTTTGAGGGGGCGGTAGTCCGCACTTCCTAAAATGAAATTATCGCGTTTTACCCATAATGGAAATCATAAAGTATGCCATAAATGAGAAATACAGAAGCATAATTAAAACATAAACATATTATATATCATATATAAAAATAGTTACATCTTAATGGCCACCTTTGAAGGTGTTATATGAGTGTTGAACAATCATCGTTTCGTGAGGCAGAAATTCGCCATCCACAGAAACTGTATGTTCTTTAACCATTAGATGTAGGTGTGTGTAAGTGTAGCTTGAATCCTTTTTATAACAACATCCTAGTATATTGAGGATACTGGTGTTGTTACAAAATAAATGAATAAAAAGAGTTTAGGGGGTTGGAGAAGAAAAATAAAACAAAACAACATTAGAAAAGACATTACCTCAAAATCGGGTAACTCTTTTTGATTTGATCCAAAAACTTCCTTGGGAAGAGTTCTGCCCAAAGTGAGGCTTCTAGGAGTAAGGGAGGAATGTTGGGAGAGTATTTGTGCAGAGGTTGGCCGAGCCAAATGGCTTGAAAGTGTAAATGAGGTGGGAGAGGTGGGGGCCTTTTATAAGTGGAGAGGAGGGGCACTTTTGGAAGGATTGAAATGTTACATTATTACACAATGCTTTTCGGATTCTAAAGGTCCCACACTTATATAATTAGAGGCTAAGGTGATAAGGCTTCGAAATATCTTCATCCAATAGGCTTTGGACAAGTTTAAGCCTTGGATTTTTCATTATCTTCTCATTTTATTTAAATCGTTAAATAATGAGGTCATCGCTGTATCATAATGATGTCATAAATAATTTAATTTATTTAATGTCTAAAAATTATAAAAAAAATACTATGATTTAGGAAATCTTTTTAGATTTCTAATTAATATTTATAATCAAAATTTGGACTTATGTAACCCAACTTAAAAATTGTTTTAGTAAAACATTTTATGTTTGTGTCATTTTTTACTTTAACATTAAATAAAAGGTGTTTATGTCATTTTCTAACTAAAGTGGCTCCATTGGGTCCCAAAGTTGACCCATGGGTTGTCTTGGTCGGCCATGACTCATCCAATAGGAGTAGGACAAGTGTCAAGCTCATCTCATATTATTAAAACATTATTTTTACCTTAAACTACACTAATTACCTCTAATCGCGATTAAGAACTTAAAAGTTACTATTCACCAAAAAATTATTTTAATCTCATTGAACCATATTTTACTTCTTAATGACAACCATGTATGTCGGATTTTTGAAAATCAAATCACAGAAGTGGTAATATTTCATTTAAACGAAAAATCAGTTATTTAACTACCACTTAGTGGTTTCACTATTCATCAAAAATTGAAGTTTTTCAGAACAATGCCAAAATTTCACCCTAAGCGATAATTGATATTCCGAATTCAAAAATGATGTCTATTTTACAAAATTCCAAACATATAAGTTGCATTAATTAATTTTATAATTAATTCCCGTTGTTACGACAAATAGCGTGTTTTTAAGAAACAATTTATATCAAAAGATTGGCAATTGTTTATGTCCAATTTCAATGTTAAATTAATTATAATGGCCACCATTGGATAAAATGGTAAAAATATATTCTAATTATACCTTAAAACCACTAAATATTATAACTTATCACTATAAATTATTTTGATTAAAAATGTTGTTTTAAGTATTTTTCACTATTCATAAAAATTTGGAAGTTCTCAGAAAATTACAAAAAATTCAACATAGGCTAATTTCAATATTAGGAATACAAAAATGAAGTCCATTTTGAAATATAAAATTTCTATAAATTTAAAAGGTGTTTATTACTATTCATAACGGCTACTTTGATTCGTTGCGGTGTATTAGAACTCGAACTTGCGTCCAATGCAAGCTATTGCATTATTGAAAGAGAGGCGTATCGTGGAAGCTCGGGGTGTTACAATAAACATTTTAAAATCCATTTCTAACAATCTGAAACTTCAAACACAATTCCAAAGGAAGGAATAAACATTTCCAAGCATAACCACATAAATCAAGGGAAACCCCATTCCCACTTTATAAAACAAAACACCCCTTTTTACAAAAAAAACCCTTTAAACACAGAATAAGTCCACTCTTAACTCATTTCATACTCAAACCCACTTTTGAAGACATACGCACACCAAAAAAATATCCAAACATGTTTCCCACACTTTATAAGATTTAATAAACCACTTAAAATTTTATGAAATAACTCCAAGCAGTAGCACAAGACTTTGAACACAAAATCACACCCAAAAACCTCTTCTAAGGCCAAAAGCACACCAATAACATGTTAAAACAGAATTCACACCCCTTGCGCAACATAATAAAACACTAAGACAAGACTAGATATGGGTTTTCATCACAAATGCACTCCACCCCATATGATGAAGCCACTAAAAAATCAAACACATGATAAACTTCAAGAAAACCAATTTTGAACAAAAAAAATAAATTAAAGAACATGATAAATTAATTAAACAATAAAATTAATTCATTAAATAATATTTAAATGTGGAAAAACCTACCTCATTGAAGAAAAACTTCACAACCTTGGTGTGCAACTCCATCGCATGACAACTGCACCGCAACAAACTTAGATTGAATTCTAAAAACAATACATCGAACCAAATTCATCATGATTGTACCCTAAAAACATAAAACCCTAATCTACAACTCTACTAGAGGAAGAAAACAACCAATCAAAGTGGATCACACCTGTGACAGGGGTTGCAGGAGATTGGTCGTGTGTGACAAGGGGGTGCCAGAGTTGTGTCGCACTGAAAGAGGGGGTCTCACCAGAGGTGCACTGGGAAGGGGGTTTAGCGTTGTCAGAAGGAAGCATCACTGGGAAGAGTTCGGCTTTATGGTGAGGTCGGTTGGAGCGCTAGCAAGGAGGGTTCCATGGTGGGGGTCATGTGCACAAGGGGAGTCCGACCAGAGGTGATGTGTTCTGGTGGGAGTCACAAGAGGGGGAGGGTTTCCCTCGAGTAGGAGTGCACCATCTGAGGGTTGTAGACCAGTGGAGAAGAGGCAGAAAAAAGGGGCGGCGCAAGGAGATCTGGTCGGAGGAGGGAGGGTGTACGGACTAGGGTTGGCCAGGGGGTAGGGTCGCGAGTAGGGAGGGAAGAGGGAAGAGGGAAGGTCATGTGGATAGGGTAAAGGGAGGAGGGAAAGAAGAAGAAAAAAAATAAAACAAAACAAAATAAAATAAAACCTAAATGAAAATCTAAACCAACTAAAATTAATGACAATAACAATAATAACATTCTAATAATTTTATAATTATGGAAAATATTTGATATAAACAACCTGATTAAAATAATGATGATGATGATAATAATAATATTATTATTATTATTAACTTAATAATAATAATAATTTTAAACCAAATAATATTATAATCATTATTATTATTATTAAATAGTTTTTCATTTATTTTATTTTATTTCATTTTGATTTTAATTTAACAAATTTTCAAACTTTAAGAAACCAAAAGACTCAAACATAAACATAAATAACCATGACTGATAGATATCGGTTCGGGGTGTGACATAAAAAGAGATGTTAGAATAGAATTATTCCATTTAACACCCCATCAAAGAAATATAGAACTGATAGAATATCTATATTGATATTCCCCAAAAATATGATGAGTTTGAACCTAGTTAAAAAGTGTTCCATGAAATATTACTTTATAGTAGAGTCATGTAGTTTGAAAAAATTGGATTTCCAAACTATAAATATAGTGGACTATTTAAGAGAATTGGTTTCATGTGAGTTGTGTCCTATTGATATGAAATTCCCCTAAACCTATTTCAAGTGCATGATGTGTTTCACATAACTCTATTAAGAAAGTATATATATCTAATCCCTCACAAGTATTGAACTCACTAGTGGTATAACTATGACTTGAACACTCTTATGAGGAGAAACTTTTTATGATCTTAGATCATATAAATAATTTTTTGTGCAAAAATACTACTTAAATTTTAAATGATTTTTAGTGAAAAAATATGTATGAGTTTGAAACATGAGAGCCTAAGGTTGTAATGAAATATAAGTAATATCATATAATATCAATAGAAGATATGAAATTAAATTTTTAGGATGAGATATATAATCATAGAAATAATTTAGAAAAAAAAACATTAATATATGAAATTATCCTTCTGAGTATTCTTGTGTGTCATATTTTGGAATATAATATATTATTAAACAAAAAACCCATTTAATAAAAATTATAAATACTTTATTTCATAAATATAGAATATTGGATTTGGATAATACATATTTACCTTCTTTGATTTTTTAAAATGAAGACCAATTTTATGGGTTATATGGGAACCAAAAAAAATTTACAAACTCACTCACAAGATTAATCTGCAAATGAAAAAACAAGAGCATTCTAGAAAGTTTTTTCAACATTAGATATTTTCAACAAATGTAAAAATTATTCAATAAAAATTTAATTATTCTTAGAATATTCATTTATGAGGTATTTTAACAAATGGTACATACTTTCCTAGGTTATGAAAATCTATTATAATATAATTTTCCATTTATCAAATATGTTGGTTAAAATATGATACTTATTTTTGATCCTTGATGTTTTTTTTCACTTGTGTAGTATTGTATAACTCTATCATACATTCAGTTAGAATCCTCTATTGAATAACTGATAGATAATGTATGTTATAGTATCTCATCATTGAAATGATATAAAATATCCAAATATGTAGTTGGATCACATCAATAATTTAATTTCTATTGATTTATATATATCCCAGGTTTAGATATATTTATATCAGTGATAGCCTTGTTGGTTTCCTTTATATCTATTCATTTGTCCTACTCCTTTTTTGGTTTTTCTTCAATAGTAGGCTAGTTGATTTCTATTATCTCTTCTTGAGGACTATCCCCTTTGATATCAAGTTTTTTTCATTGATAATTCCATATCTATCTATTGATCACTAACTTGTAAAGTTTGGAACATTCCTTCATATTTATGGTATTCATTAATTTGTTTACAATGTGACATACCAAATCAAATACACCTATTTTATCAATCATTTAATCTTCATGAAAGATATTTGTAGGTTCGACATCTAATTCACAACCATAGAATTCATTTAGTGTACCATATTCTCTATGAAGATAATTAGAATATACAGTATATCCATTTTCATGGAACTAGTCTATTTTCTCAATCTTCGTATCCTAATAATGATTTTATTACACTTCCATTTTGAATTTTGTACTTTCCATCCATCAGAATCATTATTAACCTTTATATATTCACCTATGATCTCAAACTTATTATTTAACCCAACTTATTCAATATTCTCATTCATATCTTCATAAGAATTATAGGTTCTTCAAAATCTCTACACTGGATCAATATTGTTATGATCAGAAGGTGAAACTTGAAAAAAAAAATTCTAACTAAGTGGATTTTCAATGGTCCTCAAATCACAAGAGGTCAGAGAAGTACATAACTCATCTGTAGGGTCTGACAGTGGTGTTTTAGTATATATAAACAGGTTTGAGGGTATCCTCAAGTATATACCCTCATTGGCCATGGGAGACAGATAAATCACTATTTCCCTAACATAATTTATAGGGAAATTCGGTGGTGTTTTTTATTCAGAATCATCTTCCTCACAACTTGATCATATATCAACGCACCAAATCACCAACTCAAACAAGACTCACCATCCATAAAATTACATTTTATAATATGATTTCCCATAGCCTTTATCGGTCCCCGAGACACCCAAAGAGTGGGGTTAATTGGGGTGTCATAAATATTAAACATTTTTTTGTTTTCTCTACTTAAATTTAGGATATTTTTTACTTTTTAAAAGGATAAAATATTTTACCTTATTTACTGAAAGAATCCACAAGACACACCACACATAAGAAATAAAATTCTAAGAAACTAGGATTTTCATTGTTCACCCAAATGGGATACTGCAAGTAGAACACACCAAAAAATGTGATGGTACTCCATAAGACCAATATTAAATCACTATTATATTAATTTTTTTTGGAAATTCACACTGAAAATACAAGGATTACTTCATCTTCCTATATTTAATGCACTTATTTAATGAGGGATAGTTATTTGATCATCATGATAAGCTTAAACTCTTACATTACTATCATAGATGGATAATATATTATAATAAAACATGGGGAACTATTTCCTATTTGAAATTGGGTATATCCACTCCTCCTGGATGTGAATTGGCATTATGTATATCCCTCTATAGAGGCGCATCTTATCCTTTGAAAAACTTAGAGATTCCTATCTCACTATCTATCTCTCTTTCTCACTCTCTTCTTGATTCTTTACTATGTGTAAAACGTTTTTCCTTATTTTGAAAAAACCCATTCTAGTCCTCTTAATATTTGTATAATACTTTCTCTCTATCATTATTTATTTGAAATACCAAATTAATGTACTTTATCATTCAATAATAATATGGTTACATAATGTAGTTCTCCACTTTTCTTCTTATTTCACAGATATGTCACATGAATTCTTCGTCTTTGTCTAGGGATATTATAAAAGAATAGAATGAATATCTTATATTATTACCACAATAAAATACAAAAGGATATTTTGAATCAATTCCCCACTCCCTTCGAACTACTTATCATATAATATATGGTTTCTTGATCTTCCTAAATATCCATGAATGGTGGGAATCACATCACCCTCTTCCCATTTTTTTCATGATATTTTAAAATAGAACATAGTTTTTTCTACTCATTTTTCTAGTCTTAGATATCATGAATAGGATATCCTAATATATGTTTTAAAATTTTTCTATACTTATGGTTTTATAACATTTATTTCATATAGGGGAATCAAAATATCACCCCATATCATAGTCAAATTTTTATATATTAATATCTTGAAACCATAACATATCATGGATGGAAAACATTATAAAATATATGTTATGAAACCCCCCAAAAAACTCAGTGATTATATTTCGGCATCAGATACTATATATTCTTATAAACCCTTGAATATAACTTCATAAAAGACTTATTTAAATAAATTTTAATACCCACATGATTTGGTGTAAAATTCTACCTAGAATATCATCATAATTATTTCAATATTTTGACTGAAAAAAATATTCACACTACCACAAATCATCCCTTTAACAATTCACAAATATGGATTTAACATCACTAAAAAGTGTTTTTATCTTCAAAATTGTTAAAGGGGTCCCCTTTATTATCAGTTTCATGAGCGCTGATAAAGTTGGTCCTTTATCTACACTATAAGTAGTGCTGATAAATGACATACTCCTGAAGTGTGTTGTTGGAATTACATCACACTGTAGCATCATCCTGCAAAATGTATATAGAAATTTCATAATAATTTATTTGAAATAAAAATAAAATCATAAATATAAAAAAAATAACACTATATTATAGACATTTTAGACCATGTTTTTTAAAATTACATTATCAAATACTATCATAAAAAATTCAAAAACATCAATATTTCATTGTATTTGAAACCCAACCCCCGCTCATAAAAGCCTGAACATGGTATCAGTTGCTGAAAAAACTACCCCATCTCAATCAAAATAATCCACTTGTATAAGAAAAAAGTAATTATATTAGTAATAGTATAATGAAATAAATGAAAATTTTTATTTTAAGGAATAAAAAGATAATTTTAAATAAAAGGACACACTTAGAGTCATACTGGTCACACCAAGTGTGAGATTGAGGTGGGGATCATTCCTACACATTAAAATTCACTTATGGATTATTTTTCTATAATTATTGAAACAATTTGAATGTATTTTTTTAGTTTTGAGTAAGCCACTTGTCCTTTTTACTAAAAATTCATTTAAAACTAAAAACACACACATTGAGTGATATTGGTCACATCATGTGTGTGTTTGACATGAGGAAAATTATTACATGTCACAAATGACTTATGAATTTTTTTCCTAAATTACTAGGATAATCCAAGCATGTTTTATTGATATACAATGATTCACATATGTTTTGAACTAAAATATAAATTTTAAATTGATAACAGACACTTTGAGTCATACCAGGGGACACTGTTTGTCATATTAAAGTGTGAATGATTCCTAAAAATCACAAATGACTTATGTATTGTTTTAATAAAGTATCAAAATATTCTGAATTAATCTTAATATTATTGATTATGTCACATTTCTTTTTTAATAAAATGTAAATTTTAAATAAAAGGACACACTTAGAGTCAGACCTGTCACAATGTGCATCAAATTAACATGACTATAATTACTACTAGTTGATAAAAACTTATGAATCATTTCCCTAATGTGTCAAGATAATCACAATGTGTTTTCTTAGTTTTCAATTAGTGACACATTTTTTGAACTAAAATGTCAATTCTAGACTCATAACAGACAGTTTGAGTCATATAGAGCACACCGTGTATCATATTGAGGTGCAGATGATTCCTACACATCTCAAATGACATATGGATAAATTTACTATAGTATAAAACAATTTGAATGCTTTATCATGGTGTCGAGTATGTCACTTGTATTTTTTAAAAAAATTTCAATTTTAAATAAAAATACACTCTTGGAGTCATATTAGGCACAATATGTATTAATTTGAGGTGCGGTTTATTTTTACACATCCAAAATCACTTATGGATTGTTTTCTTAAATTATAAAAATAATAAGAATGTTTTTACTCAGATTTGAGTATTTAACAAGTGTTTTTAGTAAAATGAAATTTTAAAATTATAAACACATTGCTTGAGTCATACCAGTTACATCATGTGTCTATTTTATGTGAGAATGATTTTTACACATCACAAATTACTTATGAATCTTTATCCTAAATTATCAATAAAATTCAATCATGTTTTCTCAGTTTACAATGAGTGACATAGGTTTTGAACTAAAATGTCAATTTTATACTGATAACAAAAACATTGAGTCATACTAAGTACACCACATATCATATTGAAGTGCAACTGATTCTTACACATCAAAAATAACTTATATATCTTCTTCCTCATGTTTAAAAACAATACAAAAGTGTTTTATCAGTTTTGAGTATGTCACTTGTCTTTTTTAATAAAATTTTAATTTTCAACAAAATTAAAAACATGGAGTATTAATGAAAACACCATGTGTCAAATTTAGGTGGTAATAATTCCAAAAAATCAAAAATAACTTATGGTTACTTTTCCAAAATCATCAAAACAATCCAAATTCGTTTTCTCAATTTTGAGTATGTCATTTTTTCACTAAAATTTCATTTTAAACTGGAAATGCACACATTGATTCATACCAATAACATCATGTGTCAGGTTTATATGAGAAGGATTCCTACTCATCACAAATTTTTTATGAATTTTTCTACTAAATTATAAAGAAAATCCAAGTGCATTTTCTTGGTTTTTAGTGAGTGACACACATTTTTAACTAAAATGTCAATTTTATATAGATAATAGAAACTATGAGTCATACATATCACATCATGTCAGATTGAGGTTTGGTATATTCTTACATGTCAAAAATAACATATAGACTATTTCCATAATGTATCAAAACAATATAAATTTGTTTGCTCGGTTTTGCGTATGTCACTTTTCCTTATTACTAAAATGTCAATTTTAAATAAAAAGAAGTGCATGGAGTCATATCAGGATCACCATGCATCAGATTGATGTGATACTGGTTTCTACATGTAAAAAAAATTATGGATCATTTAACAAAAGTATCAAAATAATAAAAATGATTTTTCTTAGGTTTTAGTATATCAATTTTGTTTTTTACTAAAATTTCATTTTAAACTGAAAACATAGAATTTATGTAATATCGGTCACATAATGTTTTTTTTATGTTATAATTATTTCTACACTTCCAAAATTACTTATGAATAATTTTTATAATTCATCAATACAATATGAGTTATTTTTCTTAGATTTTAGTTATTGATATATGTTTTGTACTAAAATGTCAATTTTAAACTGATAATGGAGACTTCGAGTCATACTGGGAACACTATGTGTCGGATTGAGGTGAGTTTTATCCTCACATGTAAAAAATGTATTATAGATCATTTTTTATATTGTATAAAATCAATCAAAACTTTTTTCTTGGTTTTGAGTATGTCACTTTTCCTTTTTACTAAAATGTCAGATTTAAATAAAAATACATTTTTCGAACCATACCATTCTCATCATGTATCATATTAAGGTGAGGCTAGTTCCTACACATTGAGAATAATATATGAATAATTATTCTTAAGTATCAAATATTATAAATGTGTTTTATCAGTTTTGATTATGTCACTTTTTTTACTAAAATGTCATTTTAAACTGAAAACACGCATTTTGAGTTATATTGGTATCATCGTGTGTTGGTTTGATGTGAGACTAGTTATCACACATTAAAAATGAATTGTGAATCATTTTCCTAAATTATGAATACAATCTGAGCACATTTTCTATGTTTTTAGTGAGTGAAACGTGTTTTTAACTAAAATGTTAATTTTTAACTCATAATGGACCCTTTGAGTCCTATCAGGAAAACTATGTTTTGATTTGAGGTGAGGATAATTCCTACATATCAAAAATGACATATGAATCATTTTAAAAAAGTATAAAAACAATATTAATGTGTTTTTATTTTTTTTCAATTTTTTATTTTACCAAAATGTCAATTTTAAATGAAAAGACATTGTTTGAGTCATATCAGCCACACCGTGCATCATATTAAGGAGTGAATAATTCCTAAATGTCAAAATTGACTGATGGATTTTTTTACTAAAGTATAAAAATGATATTAATTTGTTTTCCTGGTTTAGATTATGTGATGTGTGTTTTGAACTAAAATGTAAATTATAAACTAAAAACACACAGTTTAAGTCACACTAAGTGCACTATGTATCATATTTAGGTGATTATGATTAAGTATGTGATATGTGTTTTTATTTCCACTATCTTAAAAACCCAAAAAATGATAACATGTTACATTATGATAAAAGAGGAAACCCCATGCTGCCTTAGATACTTGATGTTTTAGGTAGCATAGGCCTTCATCATCCATCAGAAAGGAAAATGTTCTTTTTCTGGATTTTTATGGATTTTTTGAAGAATAATATGTCTCCAAAAAGATATTTGAAAAAACAAAATAATTATTAGATAAAACTGATAATGAAATTAACTTAAAAATTCTAAATGATGAAAATATTAACTAAATAAGTAGTATTAATTCGCCTTTTCATGATGGTTGTATACATTCTTGACCCGTTTCCTTATTTTCATTATCCCATTTGTATCCTCGAAGTCAAATCTCTCATGATCATTAGAAGCTTCAAACAAATCATCCCAACCAAAAAAAATAATCCAAATTAATAAGGAAACAAGTCTCATGTTTTTATTACTATAATAAAATAAGTTAAACATAAATATGATAAAATACATTAATAAAATGTCGATTTTAAAATAAAACCATACAATTTGATTCATAATGGGTACATTGTGAATTGGATTAAGTTAATGGCCATAGTACATGAGTGAATCATCCTAGTTGATGAAGTCATTTCATCGTGATCTCTATGAAAATGAACCAAGTAAGTATCAGATATAAATGATGAGAAAAATAACTAAAAAAAAGTTGATAAAATTATGAGAAAATCAATAAAACAATTAGTATGAAGTCACATCTTCCTAATACATGTGTGAATTCTAACACCAGTTATGTTTATAATTCATTTCTAAAAAATATTTTCCATGTTGTGAATATGAGGAATTTCGACTACCATTGTTTTAAAAAAAAATATAAATACACAAAGGATTAATATATTTTCAAACATAATAACCACAATATTTTCCATTTGTTTTTTTCGAACACTGTAGAAACATTGAAAAAAACAAGTAATTTTATTTGATATGTTTTTTGATAGTGAAATATTATATTATATACCCTAATACTTATCCTCTTGTAGAATTCAATGGGATCCTTATGTGCATAGACTATCCTCATTCTAGGATTTTCATGATATTTTCAAACCACCCCATAAAAACAATTCCCATTAAAACATAAAATAAATTAAATATATTTTTTAGTTATAAAACCTTAGATTTAGTCTATTACAAATTGATAAACATCATCATGTGTGGTTGTTTTATTGGGTATCCATGTAGTGAATCCAAGAAATAAATCCTTGGAATATCCAAATTGACAGCAATGAGTACCCAATTATACCGAAAAACAAAAAGGAATAATTAATGAAAGGGATAAAAATATATTTTATATGATTAAATTATAGAGTTTTACCCCTACATCATTAGAACTAAGAAGATTTTGTCATCCGTGTGATTTTTATCAAATTTTGTGGATAGTTTTTTCACTATTTCATAATTTTTAGTTCATTCCATTTTGGTTTGGTCTATATAAGTGATGTGAGGACTACTGAGTCCATATATTTGTCCATAGGATTTTCCCTTAAAATAGTATTGATATAAAAACATGAAAAAAATATGAATTGTATTTATTCATAATTAACATGGTATATTAGTTGTTAAAAAAAACATGAAAATACACCTAAATTATACTTTTACACCTAAGACTCCTAGAACCTCATACTTGTATATTACATTTACATTATCAAGACCAATGATGTCTGAAATGGCCTCTCTGTACATTTTTTCATCAAAATAAATTATGTGATTACAACCACATTATAGCCTTATATCTGCATGAACCTTCAATCTTATTAAATGTGGATATTCAATGGGTGGGGGTAAAGGATCTTTGTGAATATCATTTCGATTGGTCAGTTGATATTTTATATTTTTTTGATTCAACCATTAATTTTACAATCTTCCCTTTTTTCTATATGTAATAGATTTCATCATTTCAAAACATTTTTTGTAAATTTTTAGAGTTTTATAATGAAAAATAAATTGGAAATTAATACCTCCATGTTGAAATTTTTTTACAATATTTGATTACCAAGATAAAAATGTTCCAATAACTTGCTCGACCATATGAATATATATGTCATCAAGTGTAATAGGTAACTCAATTCTTATCTCATGAACTGTGTTAATCACCACTCTCACATGAACTGTTGGAAGTTTTTTATTTTGTAGAGTGTATTCTTGGATATTAAACATGATATCCCCTATAACAAGGTGATGGGTGGGCATTGATTGAGATAAATCAAAATAATTTTCACCTAATAGGATATCATTACAGGAAAGGTCTCGTTGTATGCCTAATTCAAATTTAATAGAAACAATTATGAGAATATTTATTACATCATCTAAGATAGCTATTTGAGGAGAATGGATCGCTCAAATATGGTAGGGGTGGAGGGGGATCTTCATTTAGTGGTTGTTCTTGAGTTGTTTCTTCTCTTTACTTCTACCCCGAATAATATTTTCTAACAACTCAAACAACCAATGAAATTTTTATTAAAGGGTAGCTAAGCATGCCTACATTTCTTCTAAGTGTTTATCTTTATCACCATGTTCTTTTCTTTTCTCAAAATATGTTCAGGCTGTCACCCCAAAACTCACACCATTGATGTTGACATACTATTTTGGATGTTGTAAGGCCACTAATAGTATGTGTTCATCAGGTACAAATGTTGATGGTTCCTTTGTCTAAGTCAGATATAAAATATATAAAAATAAGTAATAATTGTTATGTAATAATTATTTAAATGAGAATAAATTTTTATTATGTCATACTTAAAAATGAATCCCATACTTTTTCCATCTATTAGTCTCCCATATTTATTTACATGTGCCTCCTTCCGTTTCCCATGATGTGGAAGGGAAGTGTCTTTGGATTTGGATTGATCAATATTTATATAAACATAGGAACATAATTATGTTATTTTTTTATGTCACCCAAAATTATTATGGTAGATTTAAAATACATACTAATTTCTTTTCAAGTAAAGCATACCCCATCCATGTTTTAAGGTAGGGGTATGTTTTTTTTGCTTCCCATTGCTTATTTTCATCACTCAATTGTTATTTCAAAAATTAAAAATTATTAATCAAAGTGGTTAATACTTTCATTTTAAAATAATTTATTACCATACAAAATGTACCTAAAAATATATATCCCCATGATTTCTAGTAAACAAATCATAAGCTTCATGGGTTATTAGGTGTGCATATATATGTAGTGGGTGTGAGTTTATTTTCCATTTATTATTTGTGAGATGAAATTTCATTAGAATTGTGTGATTTCCTATGTGATAATTTTCATAAATCATTAATAAAAATTTATTATGGGATTAATCTACTATAAATTCACTCTAAAAGGGATATTGAAGAGTAATTCAATGTTTCATTATTTAATTTTTTAGTAAAATAAAGAAAGAATATCATAATGTTACCCTAATATCTTCCCAAATCGGTTTCTTAAGTGTGGTAATAACATGGTTACAATAATATACATCAATCAGAACATGTTGTTGATTCACTAGCCCAATGAAACTACTAAACATGGCCTTGTTGGGGTTAACAGGCTGGCCATACGCATTCCATCCAACCTCAAATTTGATGCCTTTTCTTTTTTGACTTAATATTTTTTTGTTAACACCATCATGCTACAGTGATCCTATTTTTTCAAGGATACAAATTCTTCGTCATCTAATATTTAATGAGGTTCAACATCATCAATATGTTATTATTTAGGATAGGTATCATTGGAATGTGACGAAGTTCACTCTTCGTTTGCACTGGGAGCAGCATTAGGTTGATAAACCGGTTGTTCCTTGGGATTGGAAGCATCAGCCTGTGTAGAAGTCATTATCTACAGAAGTGTTTCAACATTTAAATTAGACTACCTAAAAGTAGTAGTAAATAGATAATAACATGAGTTAAAATAATTTATATTAAAAAAATAAATTCATCATTGAGTTCTCATTTTTTAAATTTTTTAAGGGATTTGATCCCTCTATTTAGTATTAAAATTCCTTCATTATGGTATCCTCAAACATAAAATACCCCATCTATATTGCGAACACTAAAAAATGATTACTAATTCCCAGTGAAAGGTTCATCCTTGGTTGAATTTTCATATGACCCATTAGTTTTTTTGGTCGATAACTGAACAATTGACCACTTTTTTTTTCTAGATCTAGAACAAAAACACTTTTATTTCATGTGATTCCACTATAAACAATCATTATTTGTATTGTTCCATAATGAAAACCACTTTAACAAATCCCAATTCATCTATTTTAACAACACTTCTATTATCAATCCACTTGCAATAAATATTCCACACTTAGAGTGTTGTATAATCCAACTCCAATATTTATTTGATGATGTCAAAGTATTACATATTAGTATAAATTATATTTATTTCCTTAGTAACAGATACATGCATAACTTTATCCACAAGTGTAGCTCTAATATTTTTCATGGTACTTCCTTCATCATTTTTTATTTTTATAGGACATATAAACAATAATTACATAACCATTAAATGATAATACATGCACACTTGGTCCTTTGGCTAGTGACTGAAGTCGTTCTGAAATTGAATAATGATTTTCATCTGACTCCTTAATAATATGGTCATTGATCATTCCTATAAACTATTGAATATGTGTATTTTCTATCCAAATTTTATCCCTTAATGGATTCAAATGTCTAATAAATTCTTTGTGGGTTTCAACATATGAGGAAACTTCTAAACTATTATAAAAATAATAATGATAGTCTTGATTCTGATCTTTATTATTGATTGTAAAAAATTCTATTCTAGAAATTCCTCCACCCACAAGCTTCTCAGTGTGATGATATTTTGGTACACCAATTCCTTTCACAATGGATAGGTACTCGATATATAATTTAGTTGCTTCCTCAATAATAATTACTATGAAGTGAAACCATCTGGATGACTTTGATTTTTGACATACCTATTCAAAATCATCATATACCATTAAATGGGGTACATCCATCTACAATGTATAGGAATACATTGTAGAATCTCTTTATCAAGTGAACCATCAAGTGAACAATAATATCAATGATTTTTGTGGGAAAAACATTTCCAATTCACATAATATGATGGAAATTTCATTTTCTATAGTTTGAAATTTAACCGGTTCTATAAAATTACTACATATATATTTTAAAATGAAACAAATCTCGGTTAATGTATGACATTAATTATTAGGAAAAATGTAATGTAAATCTATAAGAATTAGATCTTGTATCAAAACCTAACTATCATGTGATTTCATACCCTTTGGCTTTAAATTAGTCATTGACATGATATTCTTGATATTTGATGAATACCCCTCTAGAACATTTACATCATTCAAGAAGTTGAAAATATGTTATCTCTCATTCCGAGAAAGAGTATATGCAGCTAGAGGAAGAAAGGTATGCTTTTCTCCCATCATTAGTGGGAACTCTTCCTCTATTCCCATGAAAATCAAGTCTAACCTAGCATTAATTTTATACTTTGTTTTTTTGGGTGCATTTATTAATGTGCTAGTGAAATTATCACATACATTTCTTTTCAACATGCATAACATCAAGAAATTTATTGACATAAAAACAATTATAGTATAGTAATTCATAAAAAAGGTGTCTTCTTTTTCAAACCGTTTTTCATAAGGGTTTTCAATTTTTTTACCAAAAGAAGTTTCCATATATTTTACTTACTTAAATAGTTGATCACCTATTAGTGGAGACGGTGTTGAACATTCTTCTAAACTCCCAATGAATGATGTCATCCAAAATTAGTGCTTATGCCACTAGGGTAAAAATCGGTGTTGTCCTAGAAACAATTTATTTAATGAATGTTTCAACCAAATTGACTATATATCATGCTCACAAATGGCATGCCCTTGAGTTCCTTTAATATTATATCCTAAAAAATTTCTATAAATAGTAATTTCATTTATCATTATGTATAACAAGTTTATCAATGTGAAATCATTATTTTTTTAAGCATCATACAACGTAACACCTGAATCCCATAATAATTTCAAATTGTTGATCAATGGAGAAAAATAAACATCAATATCATTGTCTTGTTGTTTTAGTCCTGATATAAGTATAGATAACATAATGTATTTTTTTCATGCATTACCACAGTAGAAAGTTATAATTTTCCAAAATAACCATCCATGTACTATGAGTTATTATTTTAAAACCAAAAGGATACACTCCATATATTGATGGCACAAGATGAAAGTTTCTCGAATTGATTCCAAATTCAAGATACTCATGATCAATTATCTTCCATTTAGGTGAGTCTTTCGGGTGATGAATTTTCCCATATTTTTTATATATATGTGCTCCACATCAATTACTATGTAGTATACTCACTTATATATAGGCACATAATTCTTGGAATGGTTGGAAACAACATTATTATAACCCGATTCGTCCTTATTTCATAGAAAAGCACCACACATTGGGAAATCTTTATGTGGTTTGTATTCCTTTAGAAATGGTATATAGTCATTTGGACATACATGTATTCTTTCATAGATTATACACTTTGAACATAGCATTCAGTTAACATCGTATGTTCATCTAGGAAGATCTTTATCTTATGGGAGAATATCATTCATGATATAAGATAATTCAATAAAATTTGTGTCACTCCATCTGTTACTTGATTTTAAATTATAAAACTTTAGTACAACTGACAATTCTGTATATTTAGTACAACCAGCACACAATATCATCTTTGTATAACTATTTAACTTCTCAAATAATTTTGAACTATCGCAAAGTTCATCTTAAAATATCATTTTAATATCCTTTATATGATCTTAATCATCATTCACGCATGTAATCACATCCTTGATCTAGTCTTATTAATTATCAATACTTGTAATCATATCAAACGATCCATAGAATGAAGTGTTATCCCAATCACTATAGCTATATTAACTTTTTTACCTATGTTTAGTCAAACATTTATAACTTTGATCTATTATGTGATATATCAAGTGTTCTTCTAACTCCTCTTGCCTAACTATTCTAGAATAAAAATAGTTGAAATAGAGAAAAATGATTTGATAAAATCAATATGAATTATCTTTTTAAAACATGATGTATTCTTTCTCCACATATTCATACTCTTTTTTCATATGATTTGAATCCATACATTTTCTATTCATATCCATCATATTTGATTTGGTAATATTAATATTTAAGAAATTAAATAAATACACAAAATTGGACTTTCAAATAAGTGGAACCCAACATTTTAATGGTTCAAATAATTTCATTATCCTTTGAAGGAAATGGGTAATTGAATTTAAGAAAAAAAATTATCTACTAGTGGTAGGTTTTATCCTTTGAATTCATTCACAATGATCATTGATACCAAGTATATGATGAAAACTACTCAGAGTAGTTCAAGTAACATAGGTGAATGTCTAGAAGAGATGGGGGATGAGTCTTAGGCAACAAAATACAATAATAACTATTTGGGAGATGTAGCTAATGAGGATGGTAGTTATTATGTAATTTTTTTGCCTAAGAGTAATCCCCTTAGAATCTATCACCAAATCAAAGAGATTTTTTAATTGTTGATGACTCCCACAGTATAAAACACTCAAGTGATGTTGGATGAAAAGTATGTTTAGGAGTTGCAATGGGGTAAAATAGTAATTCACCTTTTGTGGGAGTGAGCTCATGGTGGATATCCTATGGGTTGGATGGAGTTAGTGACATTACATTTCTATGGTGTTATTATCAATCTATATTATGTAGGAGCTGGGATTTTGTGTATCTAGTAGGTCTCTGAAAGTTAATATGATCATGTAAATCTATTCACTCTAATTTCAAATCGCAAAAATCTATTACAAATTCAATGTGAAATCTAAAATATTATTTATTTAGATCTTCATTGAAATCCAAAATATCATCCTCATTCTGAAACATTATAGAAATCCAATTTAGTAACTTTAAAACCAATAATTTTCCCTTAAAGTCACATTTACATTATAAAAAATCCAATGAAAATATGGCTATTGAATCTAATAATGTAAATATAAAAAATAATAGTAGAAATATTATTTGAAAAAACAATTTATAATAGAAAATACCGCTATTGAATATAATAATGGTTTCACAAAAAAATTATTATATTTTTTAAAATATTTTAAACACTGAAAACACACATTAATTTTGAAATCCATAGCCATCAAAATAAGGAAATCAACTTCAAGGATAACCTCTACCATTCCAAAACCCAGCAATCATCAATATTATTACTAATTCTATTGGTTTCTACCATTTACCCAACTGAAGAACTATTATAGTTTCTCATCCCATATTTCCTTAAATTTTCATTTATATAATCCCTTATAAGCTAACACCAAATCAGGAAGAATATGTAGTTGTGAAGGACACCCCTAAATAAAACCATGCGGGTGATATTAGATGCAAAGTTGGTTTATGATTTGCAATGGGGTTAAGCATAAATTCACCTTTTGATGGTGGTATATGTATCACTAAGCTTGAAATTTAATTTCATATCATTATGTTCATACTTAGATTGTGAAATAAATTTAAAGTGATCAAATATCACATCGTTCACATCACACCTCTTAGGTCTATCAACATTTTCTAGTAGTTGAATTGTTTCTCTGTTATGGTTCCATACCTCATAGTTGGTTTGAAACCAAAACCTATTGATATGATAACATAATTATTTATGAATAATCCAAGGTCTACCAATGCAATTGTAAAAGGGAATCAAATAATTTCCCCCTTAAGTACATCATTGAACATGAAATCCAGAAAAAAAATCAAAGATAATTTTAAAACTCATTCAACGCTCGATTACATATAACTTCTATCCATTATGATTTAAAACATAAAGTTTTTTATATAATATAATAACTCTTAATTAGCTAAATGAATTTACTTAAAAATAATAATCATATTACAAAATTATAAAAATATAAAAGTATAATTTATAAAAATAATTTTTTTGAATGTATAAAAGTATTAAACTATTGAAAAATTGAAAAAAGTATACAAGTACAATTTTATAAATTACAAATGAATATATGTTTATATAAGTATATAAAATTATAGATGTATATAGATGTATAAAACTATATAGAATTGATAAAAGAATATGTTTTCTAATTAAATATGCATAATTTAAAAATGTATATAAATTTATTAAACTATATAAAAGTACATATATGTTATCAAAGTATACATAATTTATAAAATTATATGGATTTATAAATTTATAAAAGTATAAAATTATAAAATATGAAAATAATGTTTATGAAAGTATAAAAATATATAAAATTTTATATTTAAATTGTGTATATATTATATGATATACTAAACAATTTATAAATTTATATAAATTTATAAATGAATAAAACTATAAAAGTGTAAATATTTAGTAAAAATTTACTATTAAATTATATTTGAATAATATAATATACTATCGATTTATAAAGGTATATAAATTTAAAAATGTATGAAACTATAAATTAATCATTGATAATCATGAACTACCCACACCTGGCTATGCATATAGAAATACCATGTAAAAATTGTAAAGACTCCCTCAAGTCATTGTGCACACTAAGCACAAACTAAACCATACACAATATCTACTGAAAACATGAAAACACAAATCATGAACTGAAGAGAAAGGGGTTATCCAGATAGTGTTTAGAGGTAGATAGTTTTAGATGTTAGTTGTGTGTGGGTGAGTGTTTTGTTGTTGCAAAGGAGATGAAGCCATGGAAAAAGTTGGTGGTGGATGATATGTTGATCTTGTACAATAAGGATTGTTCTTTTGGGGGCTATTTGTTTAGTTAATTGATAAGAAGTGAAGACACACAACAGTAGGGTTCAGCAAGGTGTGATTGAAGAAATGAGTGTGGTTGGAGGTGCTAACAATATAAATCGACACATACCATAGATCTAGAGAGATCAATTCATATTGAAAATCGACCGACGATAGTAGTAGGGTTAAAGGAAAACGATGACAGTGGTGGCACCAATCTGCTTCTGCAAAAGCTTAAAGGCTCAAGCAGTGGTAACACCATGTTAAGCTTCTTTTTATAAGAACATGTAAGGCTTTTATCAGTAGTTTCAAAAATGTGCTGAGAAAGTGTAGTTTTATCTGCACACAAATAGAAAGCACTGATAAAACAACAATTTATAAGATTTTTTTAGTATAGATAAAGATACCCCTTTATTGGTGCTAAAAAAGCGGTGATAAAACGTGTCTTTATCAGTGCTAAAATCATAGTGCTAAAAACGTAGTTTTATCAGCGCTTTTATGGCACTGATAAATATATAATCTTTATAATATATTTATATTATTATATATATATATTTATAAAAGTATGTATATATATATATATATTTATAAAATTATGTATATATATATTTATAATTATAATCATAAGTAAAAATATTTATAAATGTTTTTATATATTTATAAATATATTTATATACTTATATATATATTTATAAATATATTTATATACTTATATATATATATATATTTATAAAATTATAAATATAATAAATATATTTATTATTTAAATATATTTATTATAATTTTATATTTATAATTATATATATAATTATGATTAAAAATAAATATATTTATAAATATTTGTATATAACTATAAATATATTTATATAATTACATATATTTAGTTATTAATATATAAATATATATTTATATAATCATATAAATATTTTTATTATAATTTTATAAATATTTAAATATATTTATATTTTATTATTATAATTATAAATAAATATATTTAAAAATATTTCTATATAATTATAAATATATTTATATAATTAAATATATTTATATAATTAAATATATTTATATAATTTTATTTCACGGTCTACACCGCTTTTGTATACTTATATACATATATATATATATATAATTATATATTTAATAACAATATTTATTATTTAAATATATTTATCATAATTTTATATTTTTTAAATATATATCTATTTATTTATAAATATAATTATAAATTAATATATTTAAAAACTATATATAAATAATTATAAATATAATAAATATATTTATCATTTAAATATATTTATTATAATTTTATATTTATTTAAATATGTATTCATTTATTTATATTTATAATTATACATAAATATATTGAAAAAGTATTTATATATATAAAAATATATTTATTAATATATATATTTATAAATATATATTTATAATGTAATTGTATCCTCAAGCACCTAATATATATATTTACAAATATACTAAATATATTTAGTTTTTAAATATATTTATAATATGTTTATAATTATTTAAATATATTTATATATATATATAATTTCATAAATAATTTTTTTTAAATTATATATATTCATAATTGTTTAATTAAATATTTAAATTAAAAAAAATATTAAAAAATATCATTTAAATAGATTAATTATAAAAAACACAAACATATTTTAAATACTATATCTTAATAAATAAAAACAAATAAATATTATTCATATAAATTACAAACATACAGAAAATAGTACATGTATAGTGAATAAATTTATATATAAATAAATATTAAAAAATGATTAAATATATTTTTTAACATTATTAATAAATATATAATAATAAATGAAAATATCAAATTAAATAAATTTCAAAAATATTAAAAAGTGAATTCATAACATTTACGTGAATTAGAAACATATATATGTGCACATATAAATCCACACACATAGACACACACACATATATATACACACATACACATACATACATGTCGTTATACATGTACATAAATTTTAAATTATTTAAAATTGATATAATAATATATCTAAATAAATATATTCATTTATATATTATATAATTTTTTAAATAAAATATTAACGAATTATATTTTGTTTTAATTATATACTCATTTTGTAATCAATGTATATAACTAAACTATTAAACATTTTGACTAATATAAAATTTATAATTTTTATATATAAAATTATGAAAATAATATTTTATAAAATGTTATATAATTCATATTTATATATTACATAATATATATATATATATATATACTTATTTTAATATAAATCCTATTTACAAATATATAAATATTTATTTATTTATTTATAATTATAATTACAAAAAAAATATTTATAAATATTTTTATATAATTATATACATACATAATTATATATATTTATTAATATATAAGTATATATAATTATAAATATTATAAACATATATTATTTAAATATATATATAATAATTTTACAATTATTAAAATTAATATATTTATTTCTAATTCTATTTATAAATAAATATATTTTTATGTTTTTTCGTATAAATATAAATATATTTATAAAATTATATATATTAAAATAATTATAAAGATGAATCAGTCATGGATTTTGAAACCAAACACATCACCCCAAAATTATTACTAAAATGAAAACGTACAAATAAATAAATGACGCAAAATAAGGAATCAAATGGCCACAACAAAAGATACAGACCAATGGAAAGTCAATCCATACAAGTCCCTATGGATCCCAAATTCCTAGGGTGTCTCCCTTTTCCCTTTGGGGGTAAACCTATCTATTAAGACATGACCCTTGTTGGAGCCTCATGCTATTCCTTCAATGATGATTTAGATAAGTCCCCCACCATGGAGAAAATCCTAAACTTCCATGATAGAACTTGAAAGTCCATCCCTAGATTAGATCAGAAGTCATCTTCAATATTAACTGATAACAACTTCTGAAGTGTTAAATAGTCATTAAAACCAAATACATCTGGATCAATCATATATTTATATAATTATATATATTTATTCATATATAAATATATATAATAAAAATTTTATCATTATAATATATTTATTATAATTTTTTATTATTTAATTTATATATTTTTTTTAATTTTAATTTTTTTAATATATATTTATTTATTTATAAATTTATAAATAATGTTTTTTAAAAGTGGGGATGTGGGGAAACTAAATCCACACATGTATGATGCGTCACAGATGACCCCAATGAAAGCGTCAGAAACAACCCTTATCACAAATAAGGATGGAGTATGCTTAACTAGCAAAGAAAATGGTATGTATTTTAAATAATCAATAATATATTTATGTGGTATGAAACAACATACTTTACATTGTTTAAATTCATATTGATTAATAAATATGAAGCCACTTCCATCTAATGTCATGTGTTATGGAAGAAGGCCCACATAAATAAGGTGGGTGAACTAGTTTTTGAAAAAAAAAGTAGTATGGGAAACATGTGTAAGTATGTCATAATATTAATTCATTATTCTTTATAATAGTATTTAATTAAAAATATCTATTTAGATTCATATGTTTTTATATGGTTTAGAAAAAGGAATCGACAGTGACTGAACTAGAATAAAAACTACTTTCAGTAACTTTGAAGCAGCTGGAACAATATGGTCATGTTAGAGGTGTAGGTTTTGGAGTGTCTCCTTAAACATATTTTGAGAAGAAAAAACCACAAGTAGATACATATCAGATGATGAAAGGATTTACAGTGCAGATAGATACACTGTAATATATTATTATCACATCTAGTTTGGGAGATCAATATATTCAAAAGGATCAAATTGAACTGGTGGTGAAACAAATATCAGCACATGAACAACCAAATGACCCTGTAAGCATTGAGGCTAGTCATTCCCCTTATCTGCATACCATATCTAAGGTAATAATTTTTTCATTACTCTTTCCCCTAAATGTTAACCAAACAACTTCCGATGACATTATATTCTAAGATTATACAGGGTAATTGTGTATGTGATTTCAAACTATCAATACCCATACACCACCTTGTCGCAATGGGTACGTTGTATAATATCCCTAGTGAAATTCTACACAATAAATAAATTGAATTTATCACATGAGAGTGGGGATTGAGGTATCTTAAGAGTTTATCACTAAGTTTACTATTCTATTTGCTGATCTAGATATTATAATGGTCAAAGATGCCATTGGGACATTCGTATCATGGTTTTCTAACCTTATACAGATATATAAGGTATGTCCTTAACAAATTTTTTCAGATGAAAAACCTATAACGGTATATGAAAAGGTTCTAAAGTGAGGTATGGTATTATATATGGATAAAATGATGAGGCAAAAAATTTCAAGTTAATACAATCTAGTGAATCAACTCAGAAAACAAATAGGAATTCTAGAACTACCTTCTCCCCACTAGTTCCACTGTAACATAATTATCATTAAAACTTCACACAAACACCACATTTAAAGATGGATGTGTGTCCTACTTTCCATATGAAGAATAAATTTTTGGAACTGTCATTAAAAACGTGGTTGACCTCGATAGTATAAATGAGATTCTCAAATTTGAATGGGTGGGAGTCTCAGGTGAGAATACATATATAAGGTACATTTTCATAATACGTATGTACAAAAAATGATCTTATATGTTCATTAAAGTTAATCACTATTCATATTTTCTATAGGCATTTATATTACCACTATATAAAGTAAAAACCCTATGATTCATGATTTTGATTCATTATTCCCCGTATCTTTTCTATGGATTAAATTAAATTGGTGTTGAAATAAATTGATAAGAAAAAAGATGCACTAAACAATGTGTTTGTGAAAAAAATAATAGAAAACATACACGTTTTAATTCCCACAATGTAGGGTTAAAACTCTACAACTTAATCATATAAAATATATTTTTATTTTTTAATTTCATAATTGTATTTTTTTCTCTTAAGAATAAATTTATGTTGATCCCCATCAGTATGAATACCCCAACTGTTAATTTTTTGGATCCAATGCATGGATATCTGTCAAACCGACCACATATTATGTGTGTTTTGAATTTGTATTGCAAAAAAATCAACATTTTAAACATAAATTTTGAATTTTATATTTCATTATATGTTTTAAAAATAATCTTGTTATGATAGGGAGATCACTAAATATATTCTAAATCATGATATGAATTTGGTGACTGAATATGAGAATCCTATGGATTACTACAAATGTAAATACATTAAGGTATATATAGCAAGATTTGCATATCGAAACATATTTCAAAACAATTTAATTATATTTTTAAATGCTTATGTAGTGTCTAACGTAATATAATAGTAACGATTGTGGATATTATGTTTGAAATTTTATGAAAGATATCATAAACCATCAAAAAATAGTACCCCCGAATAATTAATTTTTGAAGATAATTACAGTTTCATTAAAAATATTTTTTAATCATTTTTTTGTCTATATTTTCTCAGTACTACAAATATTTCTAATAATATACATACTCAAAAGAAAATATAAATTTTTTTAGAGATTAGTGTTCAGATTACATAGTGTCGACATGTTTTTATAAATAAAATTTAGGTGATTACCTACTATGTTTGTGATATAGTATGGTCTAAAACCTTAGAGATATATTTCATGTGCGATGTATTAGTATCATAATGCTTATATATTATTTTTGATCTCTTTCTCAAGGATAATTATATTGGAGGAAATCAATTTTTTTTAAATGAATTGGCAGAATACAAGGTGTCATAATGTATACAAACATCATGAAGAGGTGAATTCCAAATACTTATTTAGTTAATTTTCTCATCCACTTATCTACATTTTTTAATTAATTTCTTTATCTCTTTTATCTAATAATTATTCTGTAATGACTCATATCCTTGTATCCTAGAGTCAATTTTAATTTATTACATTGTCATAGATACAAGATTGAAATACCAAAGTACTGATCCGTTTAGTATTCTTGAAGAACTATATACATACACGGTACCCTTATTACATTGGTAAAATAAAATATAGTAAAGTAAATTAACTGCATCCTGGAATAAATTCAAACACTTCATCTTCATATCTTGGGGAAAAGAGAACAACTAAAAGGGTGAGATCAAATTCTCATTAAGGGTTAAATACTGTGAAACCTATCTATAATAAATAAAAAATGAACATTATATCAATGAAAATAATTGTAAAAAATCCATTTATTCAATAACTTGTACACAATTTGAATCCATGGAAATATCATAGTGAAAATCATATGGATAAACAATAACTAAGTTCTTACATAAGGAAATGATTACTATTGGACACCGTGATTTGAGAAATCATTATATCAATACTGTAAATACCTTTCCCAATATAGTTTAATCATTATGGTTAAAAACCCATCTAATTTGTCCGTCTTATTCATCTTATGAGACTACTGATGTATCGAGGGGCTATCTATAACTGGGCCCCACCCATGTCTTCATGTCCAAAGCATTCCTCAAATAATGAAATGATTTATTTAATTCATGAATAAATATTCCTTATCAATAAATATATCTATTTATTATAAGATACATATTTAATATTATTTCCCCAATTAATCAAATAACTTTCAAATTAAGAACCATATGAAAAATCGATACACTGCTTGGACGATAAACATATCTATGATATAATGTTTTTTGATATTTAAATAAATCTTCAATGAAAAATTATTATAAAAAATGGGCAGTATATATAGAATATAAATGTAACTAGGTGCACAATATCAATAATATTCCTCAACGAATGAAAATTGAGATGAAGTCCCTTTAAAATATCTTATCGTCAATCAAATGATTCTATTATGTGTATTCATTTTAAATAAAAATAAAACAAGGGTAATTATAACATATTATAAACAATATTCATTTCAAAAATAAACTTACCATGACATAATCTATGAAATGGAAGTTTAACCCAGTGAGTGAAAACTATGTTAAAGAAATAAATTACCTCATGCTTCCTTTTAGTGGTGCAAACTTTAACTTCTTGTATACTATTTTATGTAATTTTATTAATTTATTATAGAACTATATTTATATTTATGATATAATTTTTGATTGTATTATATCATTTTATTACCCATTTGTTAATAATATTTCATTATTTTCATTATTTTGGGTGTTAATTGCCTTGTTTTCACATGTAACTTTTTTCATGAATGTCTCAGTTATATTTCATTAGATATAGATAAATAATTTTCAGAATTATATTACTATTATAAATATCATAAATAATCATTTAACATAGTTTTGTAACTATTCTTGAATGTTTATCATGGAAAATGAATCACATCACGTCATGGAGATTGTAGGTCATTCATACAGTGAGATTGATTTTGTTATGTTTTTATATTTGTTGCACATGAGGACATGCACAAGAGTAATTGTGTGGTAGTTGATTTAATTTATTTATTCATAACTTTTTTTCAACTCCCTTTAGTAATTTTCATGTAAAACTGCATAATTAGTGTGAAATACTCATGTTTTACTACTAAATATAATTTTTGAGCATTATTTGAATTAATCCAATCAAGTTAGTTTACTATTTTAATTATAAATCTCACCCTACATATCCAAATTGTATGATTCTTATTTTTTAGGGTTTTATATTCAATTTCCAACATATAATTATAATGAATCTTTGGACAATTTGGTCATATGAAGGGTCATATGGGCCACATAAGAAGGCCCAAAGAATCTATAAAGAAACTAGACCAGCCATGAAGATATAATTTATGGGATCAATCCAAAGGTAAAAATTCTTTAATTATTCAAAAAAAATCTTGGAAAAATAAAATTCATATTGGATAAAAATTTCAAGTCATAACTCCACCAAAAAGGTCCCAAATGATGCTTTGAAATCCAACCCAACATTCCGTTTGTGAATTAAAATCAGCACACAATACTTGACTTTTCTCTTGATATAGACATCCAATTGATCTGATATTTTGTAGTGTGAAATCCAAGATATAGTTGTCTAACTTTTTAGAATAAATGGTTTGTGTTTGATGGAATATTTATATTCAAAAACCCATTCACATTTCAGTCTATCAAAAGGTGTTGATAAAAATGGACAATTGCACATTGTTTAGAAAAATAGCCATAATTTTGGCTAAAAAATACAATGGCTGCCAACCTTTTAGAGTAGATAGAAAACATCCATATCTACAACTTGTAATAAGAATATGTCTCGTGATTTTTTTTCTGGATGGTCCAATCTTCAAGCCAAGTGGAGGGGCATATTTGGAATGCAAACAGTCAACCACCTTGGGCTAGAAATGAATCCCCCTCTTCTCCTTGCATAGATTCTGAATTTCAGAATTTAAGGAGTATGTTTGGAATGACTTGAGAGTTTCCAAGGTATTGGGAGGAATTACCTTGATCTTGTTTCGACAAGAGATACCTCTCCTCCACTTTTCTTTCTTGTTTGTTTTCAGTTGTTTTTATTTGTAATCGTGTAAGTGTGTTTTCATTTGAATATAATTTTAATGTATGTTTCTTATTATTCATCTCTTATTTTCATCCACCTTTTGTTTCACAATATTAATGGTCTTAAAATAGTTTAGATCAATAAAAATAAACCCTTCCTTATTTTTTTTCTATTTCAATCCAAAGTTTGTATTTAACTTTCTCCACCGCTCGTGTGAGTGTTCAGCGCACAACCCTTTTCTTATCCTATCCTTTTCATTCTATTTATAATTCATCATCATAAACATATTAAACCAGAGTAATAAACATATATATGGATTAGAAAATCTATAATTTGGGTGAGTTATAATTTGGGTATATTAAGTGATTGAGGGTTTTTGCTCGATGAATATTCTTTAGGTTAACAATAACCTGGATAAATCCATGTCCATGGTGTTCAATGAGCGAGTCCATTTCTAGAAATTCAAAGAAAGAGACATTGGTAATATAGGTTGGTGAAACCAAAATTAAATATTATTTATTTGAGATATCGCTATAAAGGAATTATATTACATGGTAATCATCCAATGGAATTTGAATGTCACTACAACAATAAATTATTTCTCTATGGGATCTCTAGAATTTTTTTAGATGTTAACCTTGTACTTTAGGTGGTTATTCCTAATACCACTGAGAAAGAGTCCTAGAGGATCACGCACTAAGTTTATTCTCAATCTCAATTAAATTCAAGTATTGAATTTAACAAGTTTGAATAAATAATATTTATTTGGTTTTGGTTGATCTCCATAATTTAATCACAAGTTATTCAAAATAATAAGTGAGTTCAATAATAATAATAAATATTTATTTGAAATTTTTTAGAATAAAATATTATTATATTTATCTTATAATAATTCAATGACATTTATTTATTAAATAATCATTATTCGAGGACTGGTAAATGTTGACAAAGGAAAGTGTACCAAGCTTAATGGTATGATTGTAAATGGTATAAATGATATTTATTTACATTATTAATGTGTTACACGTGCCAACCAATTAATATTATTATTATTGTTTTTGTTTTTGTTGTTTTTGTAGTATATTAATTCAACTAAGAATAATAAAGTTGGTAAGGGGCTTGTGTGCAATTTTCCAACCCTAAACCTGCCATAATATATATCTAACTATAATAATTTCCACAATCACTTTTGGTGTGCACAATAGATAGAGAGATGCTCTATCAATCCCAAGAGAGATATCTATAGATTAAGATCATACTCTATTTTCCTCATCTCTAAATCCTTCTAGAGAACATCAAGAGTTATTACTCCTTCAAGAATAATAATATTTAGATCAGTGATGAAAAACACAAGTGATTAGAATCAATCGTGATATCACCTAGTGGTTCTAAGGTGATGTTTAGATATTTTGGTGCATGTTTGGGTTACTGCTAGAGGGATTATTCATTTGGATACTACACTAAAATGATGGTATAATGAGATCTTGTTAACAAAATCATCAATGAAGATATAATTATAAGTTGAGGTAATTCTATATCTACTAAATAAATTATAAATTACATGTGAAGTTCTTCCCCTTCTAATTCTGTCATTTTCATCTAGTCAAGTAATCTAAGTTTTTCGTTGGAAATGGAATTTTAATCATGTGTGGTAATGATTACATGTAAATTAAGACTAAAATCCAAGTTGTCCATACCATCAAAGGACACTTCCATTCCTCCCGGAACCTACAAGTGGTATCAAAGCGACCACATGTTTAATTAATAATTATTTGCTATTCATTTATTGTTTGTATTCATTTTTATTTTCTTTTAATTTTATTTATTTATTTTAATATTTTACATCATCATATCTTCCATTTATTCAATATCACTAACATAATAAATAAAAAATTAAGATTAAAAAAATTAAGAAACATATTAAGAACACCATATGAAGGTTCCAAAGGTTCTACCTAGAAAAAAACAGAGTGCACGGCATGTACTGCTTGTATACACATTGTTTATTTTTTTCGTGTCTTTATCTCGTGATAAATTAAATTAGATCCGATGAAATCAGATCTAGGATATGATAAAAGCATATTGGCATGTATATCTGGATAGTCTAGATTATAGATTGACAAAATACATTCCATGAAACTTATGTACATTATTTTTAGTGTCTAGTTTCTCATGTCTGAGAACATGGGGTGTCCCAGTAAGCCAAGTATCAGATACAAAAAATGGGTACAAAATATTTATAAAACTCTAAGGCCACACACTATGCATTCTAAGTTTATGTTGCGTCGATCTCATCCACGGAAGTAAACACAGCCAAGTACTTAAACATGCATTGCGGACACTGGAAGAAAATAGTACACACCCTATACAATAGTATACATTGTGTAGTCTATAGAAGACAGTGTGCCCAGTTTTTCATAGAAAAAAATTAAATATATAATTAAACTTATTCACATGTGTTATGTGTGTTATTTTTTTTTGACATTATATGCCACATATTAGGGTTTATAATTATATATATTAAATTTATTTCTATGTTAATATTTTTGATAAGCACACTAGTTTCCTCCAAGTACACTTGTGTACTACATTGATTTTAAATGAAATTTTGTTTAAAATTATAGATGATGGTAATTTAAGGATGATTGGATGGAATTAAAATAAATTGACTTGATTGGATTAATTCTTTGTTCATTATCTTAATTATTGAAAAAACGAACTAGTTAACAATAAGTCTTCAAATTTATTCTCATTGTTTGATTTGTGGATGATCATGAGATTAGACCATCCCTTTCTAGAAAAAGGGAATCCCTAGAAGTAGCCTTTTCTAACCCTTCACATCCAGGAACCCCCCCTCCCCATGAAGAGGTCGTCTGGAGAAGCCCCAACTAGGAATAAGTCATTTCCAGCTGAGATAGAAGAGTGTTCCATGGGGTAATAGTCCGATCAGTGATGGTTCGACATACACTACTATAAATAGGGCTTTTAATAGCGCTCAAAACCACCTTTAACAGTGCTAGAAAAGCATTGTTAGTTGTGGAGAAGATAAAGGGGGTCCCCTTTATCTGCGCTCAAAATAGTGCTGATAAAGGGTCACCTTTATCCATGCTAAAAAAAGAACTTATAAGGGTCCCCATTTATCATTTCTTGTTTAGCATTGATAAAGGTCCATCTTTATCAGTGCTATTTTAAGCACTGATAAATTTCCCCTTTATCAGCGCTATTTTGAGCACTGATAAATGTGTAATATATCATCACTCAAAATAGCACTGATAAAGACCACCTTTATCAGTTCTAAATAAGCGCTGATATATTAGACGTTTATCAGTACTTAATTAGCACTGATAAAGGCAATGTTTCCTAAGAAAACCTAGCACCTGCACAGAACCTGCACACCTGAGATAGCACCTGCACACACAGCACAAACAAAGCCTACACACAAAGCACAGAAGAACAAAAATGCTATATACATTTACTTGAAATCATGAATACAAAAAAAACACTACTATATACATTTCAAACAAAGTTTAATATGGTTATAATTACAATTATCCAACAAACAGTTAAAAACAAAAATGTTTTATCCTTTTTCCATCTGTGATCCACTCTCAAAAATTTTCATCCATGGTATTAGTTGTCGAAAAAAGCATTCGAACTCAGGAAAAAAAACACCTATATAAGAAAAAAATATTATGTTAGTAATATAATAATGAAATAAATTAAACATTAATATGAAAGAATACATTAATAAAATGTCAATTGTTACCTGTTACAACCTTTACATGTCCATATTTCCTTGGATTGAATTAATATTTTAGAAGAGGCTCAGTATGATTCATTGAATTATAAATATTGTTTTGTTAAGATTACATGGATGAGAAAAGAAGAGGAATAAATGTAAAAAATGACATGGAATCTAAAAGGTTTCATTTATTGACAATAAAAAAAAGGAGGAATCTCCAAAGGTTATACAATATGACACATACATGATGGTGTATTCAATTTCATAGGAGTATTCAATTTTAGAATAAATTATAACATTTTATTAGTGATACCGCCATCCTAGATAGGTTATAAACCTAATAGTTACATATATCAGGAGCCTCTAAGAGTGTACTCTCCCATCCCAGGTCAAAGGGAATAAGCGGTAGTGCGTCCGCATCAAACATTGGGTCCAACCCTGCTTAGACCCTGACCACTTATGCCTCTCCAAGGACCCCATACAATATCGAAGGTCTCATTGAAGGTATAGAAGGAATTTATTTCTCGGTTTTAGAGAGGTCCTGATGAGAACCTACTCAATTAGATATGACATGATCATACCAATTCACTTTTCTCTTGATCTCCTAGTTCTTTAGTGTTATTAACCAAACCCCCTACCTCCCCTCCCTGAGACAGCCCCCCTGGATAGCAACCACCCTACCCCTGGACCCCCACCCCACCCCACCCCACCACCACCACCACCACCACTCCACCTGCATCCCCCCTCCCTCCTCCTGGACAACCCCCCTCCCTCCCCCTGCAGCCCCCCTCCCTTTCCCTGGACAGCCCCTACCCTTCTGGACAGCCCCCCTCCCCTCCTGGACACCCCCCCACACACACTCTTGGAAACCCCCTCCTTCCTGTACAACCC
The DNA here is from genome assembly GCA_963277665.1 of Viscum album. Classification (NCBI taxonomy): domain Eukaryota; kingdom Viridiplantae; phylum Streptophyta; class Magnoliopsida; order Santalales; family Viscaceae; genus Viscum; species Viscum album. The sequence continues at coordinate 9,914,668 of OY728145.1, forward strand.
CCCCTCCCTCCCCCTGAAGCCCCCTCCCTTTCCCTATACATCCCCCTTCCCACCCCCTGGACATCCCCCCTCCCCTCCTGGACACCCCCCCACCCACTCTTGGACACCCCCCCCCCCCACTCCTAGAAACCCCCCTCCCTTCTGGACACCCCCTCCTTCTTGGACACCCCCCACCCACCCTCCCACCTGGACACCCCCTCCCTCTTGGACACCCCCTCCCTCCTAGTTTTATAATTTATACCCATTAATAACCTTCTTTATCCAACTATATTTTCATCATCTATTTGATAATGGAATAAATATTTTTCATACATTATCATTCACAAATATGAATTATAAAATCATATATATTTTGAAGATATACAGTTCAAAAAATCAAGTAAAAACACCAAACAAAAAAATATATTGGAGGAATAGGAATGAAATTTCACATAACATTATCAAAAATTTAATTTAAAAATACATAAAGAAAAAACATAGAGATCCTATGACACAATTGGAGGACTCCAATCCTATGGAAAGTGGGAGAAGGGATATATATATATATAAGTATCGGGGATACATCTTTTGGAATTTAGTTTCTGGTAAAAAACATCTCATTCCATAGATTTCATCCACATGCCAGGATTGAGGGTCAAAATTTATTTAGTTGAGAGTGTCCTAACAACTCTTCTAGATCAGAAATTATTCCTTCCATCAAACTCATATATCATCAGTAATTTTTCTAGTAGATGTATTCTACTACAATGTTGGTGTAGAGAAAAAGTGTGTTTATTATAAATCTAATGTGATAAAGGTAAATGATGCATATGTTGGGTATTTATGACATTAAATAAGATATATTGGGCCTCAAATTGAACTGGAATATAATTCTTGGCCCTTTATATGGTCTTGGAATTGGTTTAAATGGTTGGAACTTTTGATGCCTCACTACGGACCCACTTCAGGAAACATTAGAATTGATCTACCCATTGTATATTATCAGTATTGAATGGAATTTAATGGATATTTTCCTAGACACCCCCTACCTTCTAGACACACCCCCTCCCTCCCCTCCTGGATACCCCACTCATGGACACCCCCTCCCTTTTGGACACCCCCCCCACTCCTGGACACCCCCTGGACACCCCCTCCCTCCTGGACACCCCCTCCTTCCTGGACACCCCCACACCCACCTAGAGACCCCCCTCCCACCTAGAGACCCCCCTCCCTCATAGAAACCCCCTCCCTCTTGGAAACCTCCCTCCCCTCATGGACACCCCCACCCCCCACACACCCACACACCTGGACACCCCCTCCCTCCTGGACACCCCCTCCCTCCTGGACACCCCCTCCCTTCTGGACACACCCCTCCCTCCCCTCCTGGACACCCCACTCATGGACACATCTCTGGACACCCCCTCCCTTTTGGACACCCCCCACTCCTGGACACCCCCTGGAAACCCCCCTCCCCCATCCACCTGGAGACCCCCCTCCCTCTTGTACACCCCCCCCCCCCCCCTCTTAGACACATCCCTCCCCTCCTAGACACCCCCCCCCCCACTCCTAGACACCCCCCACCCACCCTCACACCCGGACACCCCCTCCCTCCTGGACACCCCCTCCCTCCCCTCCTAGACACCCCACTCATGGAAACCCCCCTAGACACCCCCTCCCTCCGAGACACCCCCCCCCCTTTGGACACACCCCCTCCCTCCCCTCCTAGACACCCCACTCATGGACACCCCCTCCCTCTTGGACACCTCCCTCCCCTCCTAGATACCCCCCCCCCACTCCTGGACACCCCCTCCCTCCTAAACACCCCCCACTCACATATAAGGGAAACTAATTAGAAAATTGAAAATCCAAGATATTGGTTCCTATCAAGATTTTAAGATGCTCTTGAGTAGACTGAATGACTATGCATTGGTCGACTTCCATACTATTGACCATTGTATTCCAATGAACTATAGCCTCCTCATCTTTAATTCTTGAATTCATTTGTATCATAAGAAAGAAAATTTCGATTAATTATGAAAATAGAGGATTTGGGTTAAAAAATGGACTTGAGTAAGAAAGGGGCACATGACTAATTAGAAATATCATATTAAGTGCATGACTTGTTCAAAGTCATGTGATCACATGACCATAATAGGACCACATGATCAAATGAACCTGGGAGATTTATATGATTACACGACCCTTGAAGCTTTATGTGATCATGTAAATAAGACAAGAATACATGAATCATGGTTCAAGTAAATTACCTTAATTGATTATGTGATTTGTTTATGTGATTTGATCATGTGATGAGATCACATGATCAGTTTACATGAATCATTCATACAAAGGGGATTATGTGACACGATCACGTGAAAAGGATTATGTGAAGTAGAGAAAAAATCTAAGAGTTATTGTAGAGATATGAAATATTGAGTCATTAGTGAAATAGATTTCCCATTACCTCTATGATTGAGCAGACACAGTGTCATTGATCTTCTTACAAAGGCATGTCACATGGACAGAAATATTCTAAAATAAACAAACCCTACAAGGAATAATGAAAATCAAATCAACATTTCATTATATAATTTTTCATTAAAATATACATATTATATTGTAACATTACCTTTACATCTTTCTAAATGGTTTCTTTGGTCTAGATATAAGCTAATAACAAAACTAATGATTCTCTATGCACTTTACTATTGTTGGTTAACTACCGCTTACCATAGCATTTGATCTGAACTTCTGTTCGGGCGTCCCCCTGATGCTCTCATCCGACACCTTCTCTATGATATCATCATTCAGCGTTCACTTTTCATTCTCTTACCGCACCCATAAATGGGTGACGCAAGAGAAGGAAAAGTGAACGCTGAATGATGATATCATAGAGACCGTGTCCCATGAGAACATCATGGGGACTTCGGATTGGAAGTTAAGATCAGATGTTATGCTAAGCGTTAGTTAACCAACAGTAGTAAAGAATCCTTTATTTTGTTATTAAATTTTTGAGTGCTACACAACCAATATTCTTCCAACACACTACATTAGTAGAAACAGCTGCATAAATGATCAAAATTCCGAATATAAATGATCCATGCCATAATAGTTTAGGTCTAGTGATTTTGGAAACATATAAACATAAAGAACTAGTTCATAAGAGTATCTCATTAAGTTATGCTTTACTAGAAAGAAAAATCATTTCTAAAACCATTCTTTATAACCTAAGGATATAAAACATAGTAAAGGGTGATCATATATGCTCAATAAGTGTAAAAAAGGGAGATATCAATGATCATATAAGGATAACATAAGTAGTAGGAATTCACCTTCATCCAATTTTTGTATAATCTTCCATTGGGTATGCTTCTCATTCATTTCTAAACACATCTATATCATCTTGTGAATATGAGTTTTTGTGAAATTAATGGTAGTATTGAAAAAATATAAATACACAAAGGATTGATAAATAATTTAAATGAACTTGTAATTATTTTCGAAAATACCTCTTCAGGGATTCTAGTTTGTTAATGAAATACGATCTCTTTCATAAATTTATAAACATAATAACCACAGTCCTTTCCGTTTATTTTTTTTTTGGACACTAAAGGAACATCGAGAAAAATAAGTAATTTGGTTTGATATGTGTTTGGATAGTGAAATGTTATTATATATACCAGTATACTTTTCTGGTTGTATATCTCATAGGCATTCTTATACTTAGGCCCTGGATTCATTCCATGAAGTAGACGATATTGATACACCGCCCTATCATAACAGAATCCTCATTAAAAGATAATATAAATTATATAACTAGATTTTTAGTTCTAAAATGTTGGATCTAGTGTATTACAAATTAACAAACGCCATCATGTGTGGTTGTTTTATTGCATATCCATGCATTGAATCCAGGAAATAAATCTTTGGAGTATCCAAATTGACTACAATCAGCATCCAATGCTGCCTAAAACACAAAAAGGAATAAGTAATGAAAGAAATTAAAATATAGTTGATATGATTAAATTTTAGATTTTTACCCCTGCATCATTGGTATTAAAAAGAGTTTTTAATCCATAATTTTTTTTCAAACAATTTGAGCAGGGAGGACATTATTACAGCCTCTATCAGAATCTATTTCTTCTTTTGAATAGGTGATGTGATCACTGACGTGTCCAATTTTTTGTTCATGGGGAAATCCCTTCAATTGTTTTTCATATATATGCCTGCGAAAAATATGAAATGTATTTAGTCATAATTATCAGAGTATATCAGCTTTTGTAAAATCAAATCATGAAAACATACCTCATGTATACATTTACAACTGAGGCACCTAGACATTCATACTTGAGGATTTCATTTACATTTTTAGCACTAATGAAATCTGATTCTTCCTCCCCATATATAATTTTTTTAAAATCAACTGTGTGAGTATTATTGTCTATAAACTTTGTATCCACATGTGTAAATACCTGTAAAATTCAAGGGAAATTTTTTCTTAATTTTCTTTGGTATTTTACAAGAACGCGGTTTCTGACGGCACCTGATTCCGAGACCCGGTGTTCCCGGAATCATTTTCCAAAGTTTAGCTCGGGTACGTTCAGTAAACGAACGAGCAGGTTTTCCTAACTTTTAAACCGGTGCTCGGAATCGAAATCCAAGGGCATCGATGGAATCGCAGCGCTGGTAATTGCTTAGGAACACCTTTTCAGGAGTTCTATTTGCTCGGGTGAGGTTATTAATTAAATGGGTTAACTAAATAATAAAATAAAATATTGTGCTACAAATTTTATTTCTATTCTAGGTAGTTTAAACCTATGCTTGGTGGTTGGAGTAGGATCCACTAATATCCTAACTCCACTATGTAGGATATTAGTGAAGTGGGGACCACACGATCCCCACCCCTTCAAATCCCTTTTAACCTCCCTCTCGTGCATTTAATATGTAACTCACTCACACCCCTTTTAAATACCAAGTCAACTCTCTTAATTAATGAATTGAATTAAGTTATTCAATGTAATCAATTCTTGAATTCATTTTGAATTTCGAATTGAATGTTGGATTGTATGTGTTAATTAAATAATACAAGTCTTATTTCATTAGGGGTTGCTTTGTTGTGTTGAGAGGGATAGTTTCACGAAGAACTTCATCTTCCTCCTTGAAGAACGCGAAGAACACACCGTCACCAATGAAGAATGCCGACCTCCGATGAAGGACGATGAATAACGCTGATTCCTCGGAGATCGATGATGCGACGCCATGTACTGCGATGCTGATGGTTCTCTTCTCCGCGACGCCGTGTACCGTGACGCCAACGATCCTCCTTCCACGACGCCATCTTCCACGACGTCCCTTTCCCGTGACAAACCTCGTTTGACGACTTCATCGAGGTAGGGGTTTGATTTTGGTTCATGAATATTCGTTGCCGCCTAAACGTCTAATTCCTAAGCTTCTTGTTATCGGATTAACGGGAGGAGGTCGGACCGCACGAACACGGCCGACCCTCCTCCCCCTTTGATGTTGTGTTTATCGCGGCACGATTAAATGTAGCACGGTGCAACGGCACCACGCGGAAACAAAGAAGAACGGGCGAAGAAGCGCGGCGCCGTCACGCCACGCCATTGAGGCCGAACAAAGTCGTGGCACCGTCGCACCATGCCAGAGAACCATGAAGAGGCCGCGGCCGGAGCGGGGCCGCGGCGGAGGGGCGCGCCACCGTCGTGCCGCCCTGGTCGGACAAGGTCGCGGCCTATGGCTGCAGTGGTGCGGGGAGCGGCGGCCGAAACCGCCGGTCGCCAAAGCAAGGAGGGTGGGACCCAGGGGGGGTCCCGCAGTGAAACACCGGTCGGCCAAACCGGCCGGTTCTGAGAAGCCCGGGTGTCGTAACCCCCGGCTGGCAAAGATGGGTCCCCAATGCGAGGGAAGGGGGTGTTTCATTCAATCATGGGGGCCAGTCGCCCCCCCCCCTTCCCGCAATGGCTCGGCCAGCACCGAGCTGGCCATACGGGGCGCACCACGCCAAGCCAACCGGCTGCCCAGGACGGACCGACCGCACCGGGCCAGGCCGACCCAGGGGGTCTCGGTCTGGGTCGGTCCGGGCCCAAAACCCCCTAAAACTGGACAGGTTTGTTCTTTTGCCCACATATTGGGCTACGGACTTCTGATCAATGCACCGTCAGTTGCGATGCGATCCTTGGATCGAGATGGTCGTTTCAGTATATTACACTCAATGTTTTGGAAAACTTTGTGTACGGCCGGGTTGGTTCGAGCACGAAACCAACCGGGCCCTCGGAGCGGGAACGCTTATAACTTGAGCTCCAGACGTCTGATTGACGTGTCGTCGACTTTTTTGGATTCCTCTTAGTGAGACAGAACTTTTATCTTACTCCGCTCAAGGTTTTTATGCAGTTGGAGTGCGGTCGGGTTGGTTTTGACTTAAAAACCAACCGGGCCCCTGGAACGAAAAAGCCAATAACTCTCAGATCGGGCGTCTGATTGACGCGTCGTCTGTCACGTTGAGTTCCTCTTGTCGAGACAGAACTTTGAGATACATCAACTCTGGACTACGTGTCAGTTGATTTATCGACCCCTTGGCTCGTGGAGAAGACCCTCCCAGAATCGAGCATGTTGTGTGCGGGAACCCTAGAGCTGGCTGCGACTGCGACGACGATGATGACTGCACTGAAATCCTCCGTGGGTTCGGCAGTGACGACGACTGCACGGAAATCCTCCGTGGGTTCGGTAGCGATGAAGACTACACTGAAATCCTCTATGGGTTCGGTAGTGATGAAGACCGTGCTGAAATCATCTGTGGGTTCGACGGCGATGAAGACTTCACTGAAATCCTCCATGGGTTCGGCAGCAATGAAGACCATACTGAAATCCTTCATGGGTTCGACGGCGATGACTATTGTTCATGTATCCTACGTGGTTCTGGCAGTGTTTGACTTTGTTCTTGCTATCCTACGTGGTTCTGGCAAAGTAGTTGGTCTGTATCCTATGTGGGTCTGACATCTTAGCTGGTTTAGTATCCTACGTGGGCCCCAGCTTAGATGAATCAGTGGTTACATCTAATCATCTCTTTCACCTTACGAATAAGTATACCTGTGTGAGCTGAGTCTTGACTTCCAATCATTATATTTGATATTATTGACTTGTTTTCCTATGTGTATTGGGGTGTGCTTTCTTATATGGATTGGTTTGGGTTTTCCTCTGTGGACGTGATCGAACTTGGGCTCGGACGTTGGAGCCAAACTGAAATTGATGACTTAGGTATATGTATGGGCATATACCTAAGTAGTGTTGGATGTTACTTCGTGATTGTATCTTTCCTTTGTGGATTATCCTTTGTGGATTCTGGGAGACCTTCGGGGGTCTCGGGGTCCCTACTGAGTAGCGTATACTCACCCCTGCATGGGCTATACCCGCACTACGTTGTGTTGGATGAAGACGATGGAAAGTGCTGATTGTGGTTGAGGCTTGTGGAGAAAGTCGGTACCTGGAGGAGGACCATTGGGCGGGACATACACGGAGCGGGCGGCTGGACCCGAGGAGCTGAGGAGGCTATCTGTACCCACCCTTCAGGTGGGACTTCCAGTGGACGGATCGACGTTGCTGCTTTACTTTCAGTTGTTGTACCTTCTTTCCAGTTGTACTTTACTTTCAGTTTGGGCTTGTATTCTGGCCCATTTACTTTCCGCACTACTATTGTATCCAGTTTTACTTAGTTTATACTTCTGCTTGCTTACTCTGTAGTGTTTTTTTACTTTATAAAGGCAATTCCTTCCCCTTTTGTCAGGATTTATGCCTTGGTGCTAGTCGCCAGCCCCTGGCCTATGGGAGGCAGGCTTGGGGTAGTCACGGCACGGGTCCCGAGGACGGGTCGTGACAAATTGGTATCAAAGGAGTTTGGTTCTACCACAGAACTCGGGACTCTGATCTTTCTTCTATGTGAAGCAATAGTGTTAAGGGTATTGAGTGTGGTTATCAGTACAGGGAGTCCAATGTTGGTGTGGCGGCTGACGTATCCATACACCAGGACCCTGACTTCTGGTTTCCAACTCAATGCACGAAAACATTGATTGCATGTGTGTTTCAAAAGTTTTCTTTGTGATTACTTTGTGTCAGCTCACCAGGTATACTGTTTGACCATGGCGCACCAGTTTCTTTTCAGGATGGCCCCACAACGGCAGCCATCTAGGGTTCCGAGCTTTGTGCGAGACGACAGCCCACCGAGCGACGAGGCCTCGGTGCAGGACCCTTTTTCAGCGGAGGAACTGGCGGTACCTCTGCCTACTGAGCCACCGATGCCACCATCCTCAACCGCTGATAGTGCACGTCGCTTTAGTGCACTGCATGAGTTTCAGCTTTAGAGACCACCCAAGTTCCGCAGGGAGATGGACCCTCAGGCAGCCGAGGATTGGATGGAGGCGGTTGTGCGAGTTTTCAGGTTAGTTGGGACACCATCTGACCTCATGGTGATCCTCGCATTGAGCCTCCTGCACGCGGCAGCAGGAAGATGGTGGAGCTTGATGCTCCAGGTGCACGACGAGGCATCTCTCCTATAGATGGACTTTGAGATCCTCTTCCGCTCGGAGTTCATCCCAGCCACCCTCCGTGCGGTGCACATCCAGGAGCTTCTACAGTTGCGGCAGGGCAGCATGACGGTCGCCCAGTACTCAGCGACATTTACCGATCTCTTGCGTTATTCGATGGACATGGTACGGGACCCATTCTTCTGGGCCCGGACCTTCGAGCAGGGACTGAGGCATGAGATCAGGGCATCTATGATCTCTCTCAGCATTCCGACACAGGTAGGAGTACTGGAGTGAGCTCTTCTCATAGAGAGATTTCTTGCTGAGCCTACGCCAGTAGCGAGACCTACCACAGGGCGTCACGTGACAGAGTCGTCTGCAGCTGGTAGTTGACGGATGTCACAGGGGTCCAGGAGGACCGGACCATCAGGCAGACGACCCCAGGACACTGACTCAGAGGTGTGGGGCACACGGCACAGAGCCAGCCTTCCGAGGAGCAGGCAGTGCTACGCATGTGGCGGGCAGGGCCACATGGCTCGTGACTGCCCGACCCACCGTGCAGAGGAGCAGAAGATGGTTGAGGGGCCACCTGGGAAGAGGTAGAGGGTCAACCATGGTGGTCCGCCGAGAGCAGGCAGACGAGGCAGGGGAGTTGTACGAGTAGCGGGTGGTGGGTGACGCTTTTAGGCTTTACCACCACCACCACCAGGAGGTCCACCCCGACCACAGGGAGCTGGCGGGTAGAGACAGGCTCAGCTTCAGGCAGTATAGTCCTATGACCACGGCACGCTAGAGATGATTTGAGGTACTATTTGTGCCTAATCCACCCTTGCTGCAGTTCTTATAGACACAGGAGCGAGTCATTCTTTTATTTCTGATGCCCTTGTTCAAAGCTCGAAGATTCCGACGGAGTCGTTGGCTTGATCCTTACGGATAGATACTCCTACGGGAGCAGACTCGACGATTACGCACTGGTGCCGATAGTGTGATCTTACTCTAGGAGGAGAGAGCTTCGACTGGGATCTTCTTTTAGCAGCGTCGAGGCCTTAAGACGTCATCTTGGGCATGGATTAGTTATCTACATTACATTCTCAGATCGACTGTATTAGGCGCAAGGTGCGGTGTGTACGCACTGACGGGAGCAGTTTCACCTTCACCGGTGAGAATGGAGCCTTTGCAACGCAGGATGGACTCACACAAAGGAGAGGACATCCCATCACTCATCAGTTGGCTAGCCTCATCCTTGGAGCAGTTGACGTGCGGAGTCCTAGTTTTCTTATAGTGGTGGATCAGTATACGGACATTTTTCCTGACGACGTTCTAGGACTACCTCCTTGCAGAGAGGTAGAATTTTATATTGACCTATACCCCGGGACAGCCCCAATATCCACTCCAGCATATCGGATGGCTCCCTCTAAGCTTCGAGAGCTACGAGTACAGTTGGAGGACTTGCAGGGCAAGGGATTCATCTGACCCAGTGTTTTACCCTGGGCTTCCCCAATATTGTTCGCCAAGAAGGCGGACGGGAGCTTGCGACTGTGTGTCGACTATCGTCTCCTGAACCAGGTGACCGTGAGGAACAAGTATCCACTACCGAGGATTTATGACCTCTTCGATCAGCTCAAAGGAGCACGGTGGTTCTCAAAGATAGACCTTAGACCAGGCTTTCATCAGCTCTGAGTTCGAGACGAGGATGTGCAGAAGACAGCCTTCAGATGCCGGTATGGCCACTATGAGTTCTTGGTTATGCCTTTTGGCATAACCAATGCTCCAGCAGTGTTCATGGGTCTCATGAACAGGATCTTTCAGTCATACCTCGATCGATTTTCCGTGGTCTTCATCGACGACATTTTGATATACTTGGCCACTGAGGAGGAGCATGCCTACCACTTGAGGGTTTTACTGGACACACTCCGAGAGCACCATATTTATGGAAAGATCTCGAAGTGTCAGTTCTGGATACGTGAGGTTCACTTCTTGGGACACGTCATCTCTGAGGCAGGAGTTGCGGTATATCCTGCGAAGATCGAGGCAGTGCTAGGTTGGGAGCCACCCAGGAGCGTGATGGAGGTGTGGAGTTTCTTGGGTATAGCTGGGTACTACCGAAGATTTGTGCCAGACTTCTCCAGAGTTGCGGCACCACTCTTCGCTTTGACGAAGAATGGGAAACCCTTCGTGTGGTCAGACAGATGTCTGCAGAGCTTCCAGGAGCTGAGACAGATATTGACCAGTGCACCTATCTTGAGGATACCGAAGGAGGGAGTAGGGTACATAGTCTACTTTGATGCATCAGGGACCAGACTGAGATGTTTCCTGATGCAGGAGCGGGCCGTGATCTATTATGGATCACGTCAGTTGAGGCAGCATGAGCAGAACTACGCTACCCAAGACCTGGAGTAAGCGGCAGTGGTCTTCGCTCTGAAGATGTGGCAACACTATCTAATGGGTGAGCGCTTTACAGTCTACTCTGACCACCAGAGTCCCAGGTATATCTTCTCGCAGAAGGACCTGAATCTGAGACAGCGGAGATGGCTCGAGTTCCTCCAGGACTATGACTTTGAGATAGTCTATACTTCTGGAAAGTGGAACGTAGTATCTGATGCCCTCAGCAGGAGGACGGGCATTCAGCTACTTGAGGAGGCGACGGAGAAGCTAGTTGCTTTGCAGATATCCTTCGTGGATAGAGATGGAGCAGCCTTTCTTCAGTCACTCATGGTCACTCCTCCACTTCTTCAGCGGGTCAGAGAGGCACAGCGTAGGCACGTTGACTGTGAGACGCGGCGTGCATAGATATCCTCAGGACAGGCACCTGATGGATTCTCTGTGGGGGGAGAGCACGTCGTCCTTTTCAGAGGACGTACCATGGTACCAGCTGCTTTACAGGAGGAGGTGTTGAGGGAGTTTCACACTTCACCTTTAGTGGTACATCCAGGAGTGGCGAAGATATACCAGGATCTCAGAAGTCAGCACTGGTGGCCGGGTATGAAGAAGGTTGTAGCTGAGTTTGTTTCTTGATATCTCACCTGTCAACAGGTGAAGGAAGAGCACCAGGTACCATCAGGCTTGGTGCAACCCTTGGAGGTCTTGGAGTGGAAGTGAGACGGGATATCTATGGATTTCATGACTGGACTTCCACGTACTTCTAGAGGTCATGACTCCATTTGGGTGATTGTCGACCGACTCACCAAGCTGGCCCACTTCTTACCCATCAGAGAGCAGGGCTCAGTAGAGAGCTTGGGACGTCTCTACGTTCAGGAGATTGTACGGCTTCATGGTGTGTCATCATCTATCATCTCTGATCGAGATGCTCGCTTTACTTACCGGCTTTGGAAGGGGTTGCTGGAGGCATTCGGTATGCAGCTACGTCTAAGCACCACCTTTCACCCTCATACGGATGGTCAGACGGAGAGGACCATTCAGACTCTCGAGTACATGCTCTGTGCATGTGTCCTCGACTTTGGTCGCAGCTGGGAGGACCACCTACCCTTGGTGGAGTTCGCGTACAACAACAGCTACCACTCCACCATAGGGATGGCACCATACGAGGCATTGTACGGCCAACCTTGCAGATCACCTCTGTGATGGATAGACCCTGAGGAGTCAGCACTTGTGGGACCAGAGATGGTCCAAGCCACGACAGAGAAGGTCTAGGTCATCCAGGAGCGGATGAGGACAGCTCAGAGCCAGCAAAAGTCTTATGCTGACAGGAGGCGGAGGCCACTGGAGTTCGAGGATGGCGACCTTGTCTTCTTGCGGGTCTCACCTCGACGTGGATTACGAAGATTTGGCGGGGGTGGCAAGTTATCTCTGTGGTTCATCAGACCGTTTCAGGTTCTCAGCAGGATAGGCGAGGTGGCTTATCGCCTGGCTCTACCACCTCAGTTGCACCGGGTGCACGAAATCTTCCACATATCTCAGCTGAGGAGATACGTGCATAACCCGACGCATATCATCGACCATGGGGAGTTGGACATTGATGATGGGGGGACTTTTGCGGAGGTCCTGGTGGAGATCGAGGATCTACAGGAGTGGGTCCTATGTGGACAGTCGATACCTCTAGTGCGCATCATATGGAACCACTAGAACCTCCAGGAGAGCACTTGGGAGTGGGAGGATCATATGCGTGCTCAGTACCCTCATTTGTTCCCCTAGTTATGATGTATTTTTACGGGGACGTAAAGCCCTGAGGTGGGAGTAATGTAAAGACCCGTAAAATTCAAGGGAAATTTTTTCTTAATTTTTTTTGGGATTTTACAAGAACTCAGTTTCTGATGGCACCTGATTCTGAGGCCCGATGCGCCCGGAATCATTTTCTGAAGTTTAGCTCGGGTACGTTCAGTAAACGAACGAGTGGGTTTTCCTAACTTTTCAACCGGTGCTCGGAATCGAAATCTGAGGGCACCGATGGAATCACAGCACCGGTAATTGCTTAGGAACACCTTTTCTGGAGTTGCGTTTGCTCGGGTGAGGTTATTAATTAAATGGGTTAACTAAAGAATAAAATAAAATATTGTGCTACAAATTTTATTTCTATTCTAGGTAGTTTAAACCTATTCTTGGTGGTTGGAGTGGGACCCACTAATATCCTAACTCCACTAGGTAGGATATTAGTGAAGTGGGGCCCACATGAGCCTCACCCCTTCAAATCCCTTTTAACCTCCCTCTCGTGCATTTAATATGTAACTCACCCACACCCCTTTTAAATACCAAGTCAACTCTCTTAATTAATGAATTGAATTAAGTTATTCAATGTAATCAATTCTTGAATTCATTTTGAATTTCGAATTGAATGTTGGCTTGTGTGTGTTAATTAAATAAGACAAGTATTATTTCATTAGGGGTTGGTTCGTTGTGTTGAGAGGGAGAGTTTGAGGAAGAACTTCATCTTCCTCCTTGAAGAACGCGAAGAACACACCGTCACCGATGAAGAACGCCAACCTCCAACGAAGGGCGACGAATAACTCTGATTCCTCGGAGATCGACGACGCGACGCCATGTACCGCGACGCCGATGGTCCTCTTCTCCGCGACGTCGTGTACCACTACGCCGACGATCCTCCTTCCGCGATGCCATCTTCTGCGATGTCCCTTTCCTGCGACAAACCTCGTTCGACGACTTTATTGAGGTAGGGGTTTGATTTTGGTTCATGAATATTCGTTGCTGCCCAAACGTCTAATTCCTAAGCTGCTTTTTATCGGATTAACGGGAGGATGTCGGACCACATGAACACGGCCGACCCTCCTCCCCCTTTGATGTTGTGTTTGTCGCGGCACGATTAAAGGTAGCGCGGTGCAACGGAACCGCGCAGAAACAAAGAAGAACGGGGGAAGAAGCGCGGTGCCGTCGTGCCGCGCCATTGAGGCCGAACAAAGCCGCGGCGCCATCGCACCATGCCAGAGAACCACGAAGAGGCCGTGGCCGGAGCGGGGCCACGGCGGAGGGGCACGGTGTCTTCGCGCCGCGCCAGTCGGACAAGGCCGCGGCCTATGGTAGCTGTGGTGCGGGGAGTGGCGGCCGGAACTGCCGGCCGCCAGAGCAAGGAGGGCGGGACCTGTGGGGGGTCCCGCGGTGACACACCGACCGGCCAAGCCGGCCGGTTCCGAGAATCCCGGGGGTCGTAACCCCCAGCTGGTAAAGGACGGGGCCCCCATGCGGGGGGGGGGGGGGATCATTCAATCAAGGGGGGCAGCCCCCCCCCCTTCCCGCAACGCCTCGGCCAGCACCGAGCTGGCCGTGCGGGAGGCGCTGCGCTAGGCCAACCGGCCGCCCAGGCCGGACCGGCCTCACCGGGTCAGGCCGCGCCGCGCCAGCTGGGTCACTCCGTGCCGGATGGGCTGGTTCGAGCCCACCGGGCTGGGCCGCGCCCACCGGGCCGACCCAGGGGGTCTCGGGCCGGGTCGGTCCGGGCCCAAAACCCCCTAAAACCGGATAGGTTCGTTCTTTTTCCCATATCTTGGGCTACGGACCTCCGATCGATGCACCGTCAGTTGTGATGCGATCCTTGGATCGAGACGGTCGTTTCGGTATATTACACTCAAGGTTTAAAAGAAATTCGGGTACAGCCGGGTTGGTTCGAGCACGAAACCAACCGGGCCCTCGGAGCGGAAACGCTTATAACTTGAGCTCTGGACGTCCGATTGACGTGTCGTCGACTTTGTTGGATTCCTCTTAGTGAGATGGACCTTTTGGATTACTCCGCTCAAGTTTTGGATGTAGTTGGAGTGCGTTCGGGTTGGTTTTGACTTAAAAAACAACCGGGCCCCTTGAACGAAAAAGTCAATAACTCTCAGACCGGGCGTCCGATTGACGCGCCGTCTGTCACGTTGAGTTCCTCTTGTCGAGGAAGAACGTTTAGATACATAAAATCTGGAATACGTGTCAGTTGATGTATCTACCCCTTGGCTCGTGGAGCGGACCCTCCCGGAATCGAGCATGCTGTGTGCGGGAACCCTAGAGCTGGCTGCGACTACGACGACGATGATGACTGCTTTGAAATCCTCCGTGGGTTCAGCAGTGACGAAGAATGCACTGAAATCCTTCGTGGGTTTGGCAGCGATGAAGACTGAACTAAAATCCTCCGTGGGTTTGGCAGTGATTAAGACCGTGCTGAAATCATCCGTGCGTTCGACGGTGATGAAGACGGCACTGAAATCCTCCATGGGTTCGGCAGCAATGAAGATCGTACTAAAATCCTCCGTGGGTTTGACAGCGATGACTACTGTTTATGTATCATACGTGGGTATGGCAGTGTTTGACTCTATTCTTGTTATCCTACATGGGTCTGGAAGAGTAGATGGTTTGTATCCTATGTGGGTCCGACAGCTTAGTTGGTTTAGTATCCTACGTGGGTCCCAGCTTAGATGAATCAGTGGTTACATCTGATCATCTCTATCACCTTACGAAGAAGTATACCTGTGTGAGCTGAGTCTTGACTTCCAATCATTATCTTCGATATGATTGACTTTCTTTCCTATGTGGATTGGGTTGTGCTTTCCTATGGGGATTGGTTTGTGTTTTCCTGTGTGGACGTGATCGAACTTGGGCTCGGACGTTGGAGCGAAACTAAAATTGATGACTTAGGTATATGTATGGGAATATACCTAAGTAGTGTTGGATGTTACTTCGTGATTATATCTTTCCTTAGTGGATTATCGTTTGTGGATTATGGGAGACCTTCAGGGGTCTCGGGGTCCCTACTGAGTAGCGTATACTCACCCCTGCACAGGCTATGTCCACACTACGTTGTGTTGGATGCAGACGACGGACAGCATTGATCGTGGTTGAAGCTTGTGGAGTAAGCCGGTACCTGGAGGAGGACCACTGGTCGGGACGTACAGGGAGTGGGTGGCTTGACCCGAGGAGCTGAGGAGGCTATCTGTACCCACCCTTCAAGTGGGAATTCCAGTGGACGGCTCGATGTTGCTTCTTTACTTTCAGTTGTTGTACCTTCTTTCCAGTTGTACTTTACTTTCAGTTTGGACTTGTATTCTGGCCCATTTACTTTCCGCACTACTATTATATCTAGTTTTACTTAGTGTATACTTCTGCTTGCTTACTCTGTGGTGTTTTTTTACTTTATAAAGGCAATGCCTTCCCCTTTTTGTCGGGATTTACGCTTTGGTGCTAGTCTCCAGACCCTGGCCTATGGGAGGCTAGCTTGGGGTAGTCACGGCATGGGTCCCAAGGACGGGTCGTGACAACATGAGCCTGCAATGATATTAAATGTGGATATAGAACGGGCGGGGTGAAGGTTCTCTCATTAGATCATTTCAATCAGTTGGTTGATCCTTGAGATAGTTTTGAGATTATATTTCGTTTCACCCCCTTCTCTTTGTCGTTCTGTAATAAAAATTATCAGTTTAGACCTTTTTTCATTTAATGTTAAAGGTCCAACTTCAAAAATAAATTTGAAATGGATACCTTCTTGTCGACATGTTTTTTTACAAGAATTGATGGCCATGCGATGAATATTCCAACAGCTTGTTCAACCGTATAAATGTTTTCATCGTCATTTGGAAAAGGTAGCTCAGCACTCAGCTCATTAGCTACATTAATTGACACTTTGAAATGATCTATTGTAAGTTGTCTATTGTGTATCATGTCGTTCTACATATTGAACACCATAGCCCTCGCTACAAGGCGATAGGTGGGAGTTGATAGATATAAATCACAGTCATTTTCACCTTGTAGAATATTAGTATGGGAAAGGTATCAGTGTCTATGTGATTCACATTTCATAGAAACATTTATTAGAACATTGATTACCTCAGCTAAGTTAGGTTTTTTAGGGGAATGGCTCACCTCAAAGCTGGTGGGGGTGGGGTGGGATCTTCACGCACAGGTTGTTGTTGAGTTGTTTCTTCTCTTTGCCTCTCCCCCATCAAACTTGCTATCATCTATCTCTGGTATTGTAATTATTCTTGAAAAATAGATATATTTTTTGCATCATTTTCATTTCCTTATCTTGATCCTCCGCTAGTTTTTGTTTTTGAAAATATGTTTGGGGTGTCACCCCAAAACCCGCACCTTTGACACGGCCATACTATTCTGGCTGCTTCAAGGCTGCTGAAAGTATGTCTACATCTGGTGCAGGTGTTGTTGATTCAAGTGACTATGTCAGATAGAAAATATAGGAAAATAATTATTCATTGTTATGTAATAGCGATTTAAAGCAAATCAAATTTATATTATGTCATACTTACACATGTTTCCCACACTTTTTGTGTGTTTTCATCTATCAGTATCCCATATTTATTTACATGAGCCTCCTTCCATAGCACATGGCGTGGGATGGATATGGATTTTTATTTCGATTTATAAATCTTCATATAAATATAGAAACATGGTTATGGTGTTTTTTTATGTCACATAAAAGTAGTACGGTAGATTTAAAAGACGTACCAATTTTTTCTCAAGTGAAGCGTACCCCATCCTTTCTTTACGGTAGGGGTACGCTGGTTTTTTTGCACGTTCTTTATTTTCAGCACTCATTTGATATTTCATAAATAAAAAACTATCAATAAAAGTTATGAATATGACTATCGCTCAAATTTACCCAAGATATGAAGGTATAACGGTGCTTGTAGTTTAGCTTGGGTTATCGAATCCTCAGAGACCTAAGAAGAAACCTATAGACACGTACATTCTATGGACTATTTTCGGCTATGAAGTGGCCAACTTGGATTGATTTTAGATGGGTTTGAAATATATCTAACATATTTAAGTGAATTCAATTTAAAAGAATGAGTTGATCCTAGGTTATCACTTGGGGTGGATTGGACGTATTTCCTTTTCAATGATTTCAATTTCTTATATTTGAGATGGATTCATTTAAGAAGATAAAACAACATCATCACTTATTGGTTTAATTCCTACACCCTTTAATACTAATCACCTATACACTTGAAGGATCAAACTTTTGAGCACTTCAAGGTAAAGGTTCGTATTAGCACATGAAGTGTGTGGCCTTAAATTTAACAAGGACGATGGAGTTTAAAAATCATCAAATAAAAATCTCAATTAAAGAAGTGATTATACATTAATGGTGTGATAAATAACATACAATCCATCCCCTTGCTACTCCCTTGGATCAAACCATAATTGGGTTATCCCTCCATTGATTTCATGGTTTCAATGGAAGTGGAAAGTAGACTCATGAGGGAAGAAATGGAGAAGTAAAAAAACACAATAAAATAACGATCACTCCACTGTTGTGTGAAACTTTCACAAGGTATGGTGTGAATAAATTCACACCTTGATCCAACGGTATCAAAGTGATATTAATAACAACAGAATAAGAGGAGAAGAAGAACTTTTATTAAAAAACTAAAGTGAATTGAACAACTTATATGTGAAAGACAAATTTGAGAAAACAAAATCACAGCATAACATTACAATTGAACAAAGCATCCAATATTAAAAACTCCTTCACCACCACTACCTTAAATAGGAATTTTGGGAGCATTGGTTTGATCCTAAAACAGTATAAAAGACCCCACTTGAGTATGGTAGGCCTAGGGTGGTGGAAAGTAAGGGAGAGGAGACTTTTCCACCCTTAACCCGAGGTGGCAGCCGGCTTGCTTCCACCGAATAGACGCACTTGTAAGACCTTCTATATGGTAGAATCAGAGTGTTCCATAGAAGAAGAAAATGGATCCCCGGATGTCGTCTAACATACTGTAAAATTTGGTCTGATTTGGAGTTTTGGATTCATAGTTATGATCATATTAGTAGGCTATTTTTCTGGGCCGCAGAATCTGGCCCAGAATTTTATCTCTAACTTGGGCCACCTAAATTGACACCATGTAGGCCTAATTAGCATTGGATCCTGAAAAGTGATTTGTTCCTATACATTTCTTCTATAATCACACGAAATTTGGGATTTATTGGGCCTGTATTTTGGGCCCCACATTCTCATCAGTGGTCTGGTGTCCAATCTGCCTTCTCTAGAATTGCTTCCTTTCATTGCCAAATATCTCCATCATCCTTTATGAATCTTTCATTGATCCTTTAATGAAAAAATGTTCATATTGAAGTGAATATCCAGTTCAAAATAATATCAAATTAAAATATATATAATTATATTCCTTAAAATTAGATGAATCATTGGGTACTTCAAATGATGTTCAAAAATGTACCACATAATAGTGCATTTTAAGAAGGTATTACAATCATAATGTGAAATGATGTTTAAAGTGTAAAATGAACTAAAATGGTGTTTATGAATAATAAATAACATTAATATTATGTATATTAACAATGAATATTAGCCTCATTTAGTGGCTAATCTCACCCCCAACTTGAGTTTTGCTAGTCCCGAGCAAAATATATCTCAACAATATGAAATTCGAATTCCCTTTTCCAAAAACATTTTAATACACAATGATCACCAGAAACCCCTATTCCAAACAATCATGAAACCCATCAAAATATTTTAATACAAGATAGTTTCCTAATCATATCTCAATCCCAAGCCAATTCCTTTGTTCAAATTCATTATCATATTTCATCCAATATCAATTAAGTATGAGGATGTGTTGTGCATCACAATAGACATGGGGGTTCATTTTTATTCAAGGGGGAAATGATGGAAGTGCTAGGTGGAATCACATTTCAATATTAAGATGAGTATTCATTTTTTTATTGTATTATTTTTTTTTTTGCAATTTTGCCATGGTAATTGAAGTTGCACTCAAAAGAGTCAACCCCTGTAGCGAGACTTTGTCAATGACTCCCAGGCTCAAAGACCTTAGGGCACCAAGTGAAGCCCACATAATCGGGCATCATCTTGAGTTAACTCAGTCAAAAAAAATTCAAATTACCAAAAATAGAGATAAAATTACTAACTTTGGGCCAGAAAACTATGGAGTCACGATCCCCAAGTGCTGAAAGCCACGCATTAGGTAATTTTATTGCTCTACGCACAATTTTTTTTTTTGAATACTCATATTAAACTAAAATGATCACCAAACCTATGCTATTTATTTGGGGGACCCCATGAACTCAAAATAATTCCCCACTATCCAAAGGACGTGCATTGTGATCTTTTTTTTATTTGGATGAAAATATAAATGATGATATGTCACATTGGAAAGCCACACTTTCCAAAATCTATGCTCATGAAATTATACAAGGATTAAAATCAGAATTAGGGCATGATAAATTATTTGATATTCAGTTTCAAAGTGTGCAATTTGTATTACCATGTTCAAAGTTAAAGGAATTTTTCCTTCCATTTACACTTTTTTTTTCAAATCATTCATTTTTTTTTGACACAAAAGCATTTTTTTATTTTATCTCCCCCCAACTTAAAACAACATTGTCCCCAGTGTTTAAAGAAAAGAAAATTTAGAAGGGGGTAGAGGTAGAGAATGAAAGTTCAAAAAAAGAAATTGAAAATGAGGATCATGGAGTGAAGTCACCTGGTGGTTGAAGTTGAAATTATTGCTGCTCCAAATTAGTCCTTTGATCTCTTAGGGGATGTAGGCACCTCCTTGATTGAACATGTATCGCCCAAAATAGTCCTTGAACCATAAAATGAAGAACAAACCAGACAAAAAAAACAACATAGTGACTTATTGAATTCCAAGTATCATTATTTTTATGGTTTTCCCTGTTTTTTTTTTGTTTTTTTTTGTTTTTTTTAAATCAAACTAATGATACATTGTATTCTTTTAAATTTATGGGTAAGGTATTACTCAGGGATCACACCGCGTGACACGGATGAATACGATTCTCCCCTTTCATACCCATCCATACTCATAAAAGAAGAACAGTTCAATAGTCTAAATTCTTTTTTATTAAATATCAAAATGATTAATTAATCCTATTTAAAATATAAAGTTGATTAAAACAAAAAAAAAATGATAGGAAACATGAAAACCATGGGTTTCCTCCCATGTAGCACTTTTTTTTAATGTCGTTAGCCCGACATGGATCCTAAATCTATCAATTTTTTCCCAGTTCATAGGTTGGCTCAGTTAACTCAACCTCTATTTCTTGTTTATTTAATGATCCAATGAATGGTTTTAACCTTTGACCATTGACCTTGAAAATGTAACCACTTGTGGGATCTTGAATCTCTACTGCCCCATGGGGGTACACATGATGCACTATGAAAGGTCCTGACCATCTAGACCTTAACTTTCCCGGGTGTAAATGAAGTTTTGAACTATACAAGAGCACAAGTTCTCCTGGTTCAAAATGTTTGCCCTTGATATTCCTAGATTGGTAGGCTTGAACTCTAGCTTTATTAATCCTTGAATTTTCATAATCCTCCATCCTTAGTTCCTCCAGTTCATTGAGATCTAATTTCCTTTTTGTTCTGGCCAATGAGAGGTCATAATCCATTTTCTTAATTGCTCAAAAGGCCTTATGCTCAATTTAAACAGGTAAATGGCATGATTTTCCATAAACCAACCTATATGGTGACATTCCTAGGATGGTTTTGTATGCTGTAAGATATTACCAAAGAGCATCTAATAGTTTCACAGACCAATATTTCCTAGAAGGATTGACAGTTTTCTCAAGAATTTGTTTGATTTCACGATTGGCTAACTCAGCTTGACCTTTGGTCTGTGGGTGGTAAGCATTGGACACTTTGTGAGAAATCTCATACTTAGACATGAGTGAAGAGAATGGACGGTTGCAGAAATGGGTTCCTCGATCACTGATTATAGCCCTAGGAATTCCAAATCTAGAGAAGATGTTTTCTTTTAGGAATCTAATAATAGTTTGATGATCATTGGATTTTGTAGGAATGGACTTAACCCATTTTGAGACATAATCAACAGCTAATAGAATGTAGAGGTATCCCCTAGAGTTTGGGAAAGGACACATGAAATCGATTCCCCAACAGTCAAATATTTCAATCACTAAGATGGGAGTGAGTGGCATTTGATTTCTTTTTGTGATGGACCCTACTTGTTGACACCTAGGAAAGCTTTGACAAAATGTGTAGGAGTCCCTTGAGAGGGTGGGCTAGAAGAGACCACATTTAAGAATCTTAGAAGATGTTTTCTTAGAGGAAAAGTGACCACCACATGCCTCACTATGACAGAATTTAAGGATGGACTCTTATTCATATTCTGGGACACACCTCCTAATAACTTGGTTAGGGCAGAATTTATAGAGATATGGATCATCAAACACAGTGTCTAACATCAAAAAGAAATTTCCTTCGAGCTTGAGTCCCTAAGAATTTTGGAATTACTCCCGTAACTAAGAAGTTGTCTATGTCGGCATACCAAGGGCAGTCGCTCATAGAGTATAGGTGTTTATCAGTAAATGAATCAGACACAGAAAGGTGATTTTAGTTGTCTTTGAATTCCATCCTAGAGAGGTGATCAGCTACAACATTTTCAACACCCTTTTTATCCTTTATTGTGAGGTCAAATTCTTGTAAGATAAGGACCCACCTAATCAGTCTAGCCTTATAATATTGTTTTTGGAAGAGGTATTTTAGTGCAGAATGGTCAGTGAACACAGTGATGGGGGATCCTAAGAGGTAGGACCTAAACTTTTCTAAGGAAAACACAATAGCAAGTAACTCCTTTTCAGTAGTGGTGTATTTGATTTGGGCATCATTTAAGGATTTTCTTGCATAAGCAATTACATAAGGAGTTTTATCACAACGTTGTCCTAACACAGCTCCTACAGCAAAGTCATTGGCATCACACATAAGTTTGAAAGTAAGGTTCCAATTTGGAGATTTCATAATGGGAGGAGAGGTGAGAGAGGATTTGAGGGTTGAGAATGAACCCTCACAGCTTTCTGTCCAAACAAATGGAGCATCCTTTACTAGGAGAGCACAAAGGGGATGGGAGATTGAACTAAAGTCCTTGATGAATCTTCTATATAAACCAGCAAGTCCTAATAAATACCTCACTTCCTTGACAGTTTTGGGTGATGGAAGGTGACGAATGATGTCAACCTTTGCTTTATCAACTTCAATCCCCCTACCCGAGACTAGATGGCCTAGAACAAGTCCCCCTTTAACCATGAAATGGAATTTTTCCCAGTTTAGGATCAGATTCTTTTCTTCACATCTTGACAAGACTCTCTCCACATTCTGCAAACATCCCTCAAATGTATCCCCAAACACAGAGAAGTCATCCATGAAGACCTCTAGAAAATCCCCTACCATGTCTGAGAAGATTCCCATCATGCACCGCTGGAAGGTTCCAGGAGAATTGCAAAAACCAAATGGCATGCGTTTGAAGGCAAAGGTTCTGAATGGAAATGTGAATGTAGTCTTCCCTTGATCCTCTAGGGAGACCTCAATTTGATTATACCCTGAGTACCCATCTAAGAAACAGTAGAAGGCATGACCTACCACTCTCTCAAGGACTTGGTCAATGAATGGTAAGGGGAAATGGTCCTTCTTGGTGAATGAGTTTAGCTTCCTATAGTCAATGCAGACCCTCCATCCACTACTCACCCTTGTTGGAAGAATCTCTCCATCCTCATTGGTTATCACTGTGATTCCAGCCTTTTTTGGAACCACTTGGATTGGGCTCACCCATTCACTCTCAGCTATGGGATATATGATACCATCTTTTAACAATTTTAGAAGTTATTTCCTTACTACCTCCATGATATTAGGATTTAGTCACCGTTGAGGTTGATGACATGGCTTTGAATCAGATTCCAGAACAATCCTATGAGTCCCAAAAAGTGGGATAATCCCAGGAATATCAGATAGGGTCCAACCAATGTATTTCTTATGTTTCCTAAGGACATCTAGAAGTATCCTCTCATGATTGTCTTCAATAGAAGAAGAAATGACAATAGGATGTGTTTTATTGTCCCCTAGGAAGGCATACTTTAGTGTAGCAGGAAGTTCCTTCAATTAAAGATCAGGTTGGTTAAGAATTTCAGCAGAATATTGGGACATTGGATCAAGTTCAATTTTATTTCCTAAAGTTTTAGATAGTATTGATTCCCCACATGTATAAGTTTCAGCTACTAGATTGGCTTGATCAGATTTAGGGAAGGAAGTTGGAGTGGTCTCTATGAAAGTGGTTTCTTGAAAGGTTTCACTGATTGTTGGACCTAAGACTTCATCATAAGAGAAATTTGAAAATGATTCAATCCAAGAAGATAAAATTCCTTAATGTGAACAAAGGAAATCAATCTCATCCTGACTTAAACATCCATAAAATATTCCTTGATGTTCTATGGATTCATTATCAATGCTTCCTATCATGTTTACTTCATGAATGTCCTCGCCATCCCCTATTTGTGAGCTTTCATTATAGATGTTCAAGTCTAGACTCATGTTTCCAAAGTTGATGGTCATGTTCCCATTTCGGACTCGGATAACAGAGTTGATT
This sequence comes from Viscum album, assembly GCA_963277665.1. NCBI lineage: Eukaryota > Viridiplantae > Streptophyta > Magnoliopsida > Santalales > Viscaceae > Viscum > Viscum album. The sequence goes on from OY728145.1 coordinate 9,939,014, forward strand.
TTTGCAAGGAAAGGACGACCAAGGATGATTGGGGTTTGTTTCTTATTTCCTAAGTTTGGATGGTTGTCAAGGACAATGAAGTCAGCAGGGTAGATAAAGTTTTCAACCTTTACCAGAACATCCTTTAAAATCCCCTTTGGAACCCTAATGCTACAATCAGCAAGTTGAAGTGTGACAGATGTGGGTTGGAGATCTTCTAGGCCTAACTGGCAGTACACAGCATATGGGATGAGATTGACACTAGCACCTAGGTCCCACAAGGCCTTGACAACTTTTCTCTCTCCTAGTTCAACATTGATGTAAGGGCAACCCAGGTCTTTCAACTTAGTAGGAATAGTCCCTTGAATGGTGGTACTCACATTAGCAGCCAAAAGGACTTGGTTTTTATGTGAAAATTTTCTTTTAAAAGTGCACAGGTCCATAAGGTACTTTGAGTAGGCAGGTATGGTTTGGATTGCATCGAGAAGAGGAATTTTCAACTTGACTTCTGAGAAGATTTCCCTCAATGTTTCACTCAATTCAGGCTTGGTTTTCCCCCTCATGCGTTGAGGAAATGGTGCAGGTTTTGGGTTTGTTTTTTGAAGAGTTGTTTCGTTGACAATGTTATCAGTTTCCTCAGTTTGATCTTGTGGTTCATTTTAATTTTCATCTAATTTTGAATATTCAGGTGGGTTCGGAATTAGTTGTTCAGGTTTCTCAATTGATTTCCCACTTCTTAAAACAGTCACAGCCTTTAGTTTTTCATGAGTTGTTTGAGTACAACTTGACTCTCCCCTTGAAGTTGAGGATGGCACCACCTGAGTAGGCATGGGTGCCTTTCCAGTTTTGATGGTTTGAAGTTCTTGTTTTAGGGAAGAGACTTCCGAGTTCATTCTCTCCATTTGTTTGCACAGTTTTTCTAGTAGGCTTTGTGAAATAGTTTGGGTTGGTGCTTGAGAAGATTGGTTTATCCCAGGGGGATATTTTAGAGGTGGGATGGTTTGTTGAAAATGGACTGGTGGCTATTTGTATTGGATAGGTTGGGTTTGGAACAAGTTATGGGTTTGGTAGTTCTGATGGGGGTAAGTATTTTGTCCATGTGGTTGTCTAGGTTGTTGGTTATCTTTCCAGCGGAAGCCTGGGTGGTCATTATACCTTGGGATGAAGTTTTTTTGGTATTGAGGCTTTTGAAAGTTCAAAGAATTTACTTCTTCTAGGAGGCATCCTAAAAGAACATCCTTTATGGATGGAATGGTTTGGCGGTTTTCTGTGTTATGGTCATGTTTGTCACAAATTGTGCAAACAAGGTCAACAGTTTGGATTTCATGGACTTTCCTAAGGTCTATCTCTTAAAACTTCCTAGAGAGTGTTGTGAGTTTAGCCCTAAGGCTTTCCTCTTCTCTAAGTGTATGAATTCCAGTAGTTCTTTGTGGCTTTTCAGAATAAGGTGAAGTTTCCCATGTTTGTTTTTGTTCAGAAAGGCTTTCTAGATACTCGTAAGCATCATTTGGGGCTTTGTTTTTAAAGGTTCCATTACACATCATGTCAATGAATTGTTTGTTCCCCGGACCCAACCCTTCATAGAAAATTATCACTTGTTCAGGAATAGAAAAACCATGGTGTGGAACTATGTTTAGAGTTTCTTTGAACCTCTCCCATGTTTCATAGAATGACTCTCCCTCTTTTTCAAAAAAAAATTGGATATTCTTTTTAAGTGCAATTGTTTTGTGGTGGGGAAAGTGTTTTTTGTAGAATTCTCTTTGTAATTGGTCCCATGAGTGTATTGATGCAGGTCTCAAGTTTTTTAGAAAATTTTTAGCTCAATCCTTCAATGAAAAAGTAAATAGCCTCATCTTAGCAGATTCTAGTTGATGTGGGGGACACATGGTTTCTACAATATCATTGAACTCCTTAATGTGAAGGTAGGGCATCTCGGACTCCATTCCAAGGAATGTGGGAAGGTGGTTTAGGACATGGGGTTTAAAGATGTAGTTGGAATATCTTAGGGAGTTTTGTCTAATGCGTGAGGGGGAATTGGTCCAGGAAGGTGTGAGGTATTCATTCATGGTTTGATCAATTGCATTCCCCAAGTTTGGGGCTGCCTCATTTGGGTTTCCATTTTGGTTCCCACCCGGGTTTATGAGTTTGTTTCTTTGAAGAACTTCCATTGAAATGGGCTCAATTTTTTACTCTCGAGTGTTAGGAATATTAGTATCTAATGGAAAGAGTTACCTTGGTGTACTTTACCTTCCAACCACAGGACTATCCACCCTAACTAGATGGTTTGATTGATCGCGGGTGTAAGCAGACATGCGCCAAAAGAAAAAAAAAGAGAAATGGACAAGATAAGAGAATTTGGATGAGAAAAGAAGAAATGGGGTAGAATAGAATGGGTGTTTAGATTACTTACTTGTGTCCCCAGAAACGGTGCCAAAATTTGATTCTCACTCAAATTTACCCAAGATATGAAGGTAGAATGGTCCTTGTAGTTTAGCTTGGGTTATCAAATCCTCAGAGACCTAAGAAGAAACCTATAGACACGTACATTCTATGGACTTTTTTCGGATATGAAGTGGACAACTTGGATTGATTTTAGATGTGTTTGAAATATATCTAACATATTTAAGTGAATTCAATTTAAAAGAAAGAGTTGATCTTAGGTTATCACTTGGGGTGGATTGGACGTATTTCCTTTTCAATGATTTCAATTTCTTATATTTGAGATGGATTCATTTAAGAAGATAAAACAACATCATCACTTACTAGTTTAATTCCTACACCCTTTAATACTAATCACCTATACACTTTAAGGATCAAAGTTTTGATCACTTTAAGGTAAAGGTTCCTATTAGCACATGAAGTGTGTGGCCTTAAATTCAACAAGGACGATGGAGTTTAAAAATCATCAAATAAAAATCTCAATTAAAGAAGTGATTATACATTAATGGTGTGATAAATAACATATAATAAAGCCCCTTGATACTCCCTTGGATCAACCCATAAGTGGGTTATCCCTCCATTGATCCCATGGTTTTAATGGAAGCGGAAAGTAGACTCATGAGGGAAGAAATGGAGAAGTAAAAAAACACAATAAAATAACGATCACTCCACCGTTGTGTGATAATTTCACAAGGTATGGTGTGAATAAATTCACACCTTGATCCAACGGTATCAAAGTGATATTAAGAACAACAGAATAATAGTATAATAAAACTTTTATTAAAAAACTAAAGTGAATTGAACAACTTACATGTGAAAGACAAATTTGAGACAACAAAATCGAAGCATAACATTACAATTGAACAAAGCATCTAATATTAAAAACTCCTTCACCACCACTACCTTAAATAGGAATTTTTGGAGCCTTGGGTCGAGCCTCCAACAGTAAAAAAGACCCCACTTGAGTATGGTAGGCCTAGGGTGGTGGAAAGTGAGGGAGAGGAGACTTTTCCACCCTTGACCCGAGGTGGCATCCAGCTTGCTTCCACCGAACAGATGCTCTTGGAAGACTTTCTAGATGGCAGGATCAGAGTGGTCCATAGAAGAAGAAAATGGATACCTGGATATCTTCTAACCTCCTGTAAACTTTGGGCCCATTTGGATTTGTGGATTCCTAGATATGATCATATTAGTGGGCTGTTTGTTTGGGCCGCGGAATCTGGACCAGAATTTTATCTCTAACTTGGGCCGCCTAAATGGACACCATGGAGGCCGAATTAGCATTGGATCATGAAGAGTGATTTGTTCCTATACATGTATTATAGTATCACACGAAATTTTGGATTCATTTGGACTGTATTTTGGGCCCCACATTCTCATCAGTGGTCTGGTGTCCAATCTGCCTTCTCCAGAATTGCTTCCTTTCATTTCCAAATATCTCCATCATCCTTTATGAATATTTCATTGATCCTTTATTGAAAAAATGTTCATATTGAAGTGAATATCCAGTTCAAAACAATATCAAATTAAAATATGTATAATTATGTTCCTTAAAATTAGATGAATCATTGGGTACTTCAAATGATGTTTAAAAATGTACCACATAATAGTGTATTTTAAGAAGGTATTACAATCATAATGTGAAATGATATTCAAAGTGTAAAATGCACTAAAATGGTGTTTATGAATAATAAATAACATGAATATTATGTATATTAACAATGAATATTAGCCTCATTTAGTGGCTAATCAGAATACAAGCAACGTCAAACAATATATTACCACACACAATGTACCTGAAAAGTTTGCTTTGCACGACGGTTTCTAAACACATCCCACGCTTCTTGGGATATCAAGTGTTCATAAAGAGGAGGTGGGTGTGGCTTGATTTTTTCCATCAGCATCTTTAAGATGATATTTCGTTAAAATTGTGCAGAATCCTATATGAATCCTTCCTGCAACTCTTAATACATATTCCTTGTGCGAGGAATCTACTATAAATGCACTCTGCAATGGATGATGAAGAGTAATTCAATGTTTTAGTATTTTATTTTATTTTAATAAATTAAAAAAATGATATCATAATGTTACCATAATCTCTTCCCACATTAGTGTCTTAATTCCAGTGACAATATGGTACCATGATTGTACATCAATTGGCACGCATTGTCGAGTGACGATTCTAATATAGATACTAAAGATGGATTTGTTGGGGTTAACATGTTGGCCTCTCTTATTCCATCCCACCTCAAATTTGATGTATTGTTCCTTTGCCTTAAGTATTTTGGATAACACTTTCAAACTAAGGTGCTCTTGTTTTTTTTTTTGCACTGTCGGGGTTTCATTTCCTACCATTTCCTCGGAAGTATCATCATTATGTTCCTCTGGAGCGCTAGCATCGGCACTGGGACCAGTAGCAATAGGTTGAGAAACCTGTTCTACCTCAGCACTAGGACCAGAAACAACAGGTTGAGAAACTTGTTGTTGCTCTACATTGGGACCATAATCAGCAGGTTGAGAGACCTGTTGTGCTTCGGGATTGGGCGCATTAGCAGGTTCATAATTCATTATCTGTAGAAGTGGTTTAACATTTAATTTATATTACATAAAATCAGCAGTGAACATATAATTACATAACATAACACAATGTATATTACAATAAAAAAAATAACCTGATTATTGAACTCTCTTTTTGTAAGGCTGAAGAGATTTGAACCCTCTATCGACTATGTAAATTATTTCATTGTGGTCTCTTATGACATACAAAACACCATCTACATTGGGACTGCTGAGAAATGATTGTGAAGTCCCTATGAAAGGGTCATCCTCTGTTGAACTTTCATCTTACCCTTCAGTTGTTTTGGTTAATAATAGAATAATTGACCAGTTTCAATTTGCAAGGTCTAGAATATAAAATACTTATATTACCTGTGATGCCATTATAAATGGTTTTTATTTCTCCCCTTCCTTACTAAAATCAACTTTCATGAATCCCAATATATATATTTTAACAACACTCTTGTTATCAACCCACTTGCATTGAAAAATCAGCACTTGGAATTTTGTATAATTCAACTCCCATATTTGTTTGATGATTCCAAAGTATGACATATTCGAATAAATTGGATTTTTGTCCTTAGTATCGGAAACATGCATCACTTTAGCCACAAGTGTAACCCCACTATGTTGTATGGTACTGTCTTCATCATGTTCATTAGTATAGAATGTACAACCATTAACTGCATAAGCATTGTAAGATAATACATGCACACTTGATCCTCTGGCTAGCCATCGAAGTCGTTATGAAATTGAGTCTAGATTTTCATCTAACTTCTTAAAAATATGGTCATGAAACCACCCTATAAACCGTCTATTATGTGTATCTGATATCCATTTTCATCCCTAGATGTATTCAAATTCCTAAGAATTTCTTTCTATGTTTGAACATATGGGTTAACGTCGAAACTGTTATGAAAAACGTAAAGGTAGGCCTACTCCCGATCTGTAATATTGATTGTGACAACCTCTCTTCCAGAAATTCCTTCACCCTCAAGCTACCCAGTGTGATGATATTTCGGTAGGCCAAAGTTTTCCACACCAAACATGTATTAGGTACAGAATTCAATGGCTTCCTCAATAATATATTGCTCTGCAATACAACCCTCTGGCCAACTTCGATTTTTGACATACCCTTTCAAAATATTCATATACCATTCAATGGGGTACATCCATCTATAATGTACAGGATCCCATAGTCGAATCTCTCTCACCAAATGAACCATCAAATGAACCATCATATCAAAAAATGTCGACGGGAAGAACATTTCCAATTCACATAATATAATGGCAATTTCTCTTTCCATAGTTGGCAATTTCATCGGGTCTATAACTTTTCTCTATACAGATTTGAAGAAGAAACAGAGATTCATTAATGTATGGTGGACATTCATGGGAAAAATGCAACATAAAGCTATAGGAATTAGATCTTGCATCAAAACATGGCAGTCATGTGATTTAAGACCCTTTAATTTAAAATCTCTCATTGACATGATGTTCTTTATATTTGATGAATACCCCCTATGGAACCTTTATGTCATTAAAGAAGTTTCAAAACCGATATCTCTCCTACTTGGAAAGAGTGTAAGTAGAAGGAGGAATAAATGTTCATTTTTCACCCTTCACTGGTGCCAACTCTTCTCGCATTTCCAACTCAACCATGTCCAATCTAGCCTTAATTACATCCTTTATTTTTGTCAGGTGCATTTAGCAACATGCCGATGACACTATCACATACATTTTTTTCAACATGCATAACATCAAGAAAATGTTTGACATACAAACAATTCTAGTATGGTAATTCAAAAAAAAACTAATCTCTTTTTCCAACCAATTTTCATAAGGTTTTTCGAAAACGTTTTACCAAAAGTAGTGTCCACATATTTTACTTTCTCAAACAATTGATCACCTGTTAGTGGAGACGGTGAATCCATTGAATGATGTCATCCAAGATCAGTACTTATGCCATCGGGGTAGAAATCTGCGAAGTCCTAGAAACACGGTTTTTTATGAATGTTTCAACCTAATTGATTGTGTACCTTGTTCGCAAATGGGACACCCTTGAGTTCCTTTAATTATATATCCTGAAAACTTTCCATAAGTAGGAAAGTCATTTATCATCCTGTACAACATGGATTTCAAAGTGAAATCTTCATTTTTGTAAGCATCATACAGCGTAACACCTGAATCCCACAATAATTTCAAATCCTTGATCAATGGAGCCAAATAAAAATCAATATCACTACCCGGTTTTTTTAGTCCTAATATAAGCATAGATAACATGATGTATTTTCATTTCATGCATGTAGACGCCGAAAAAATTCTGCAACTCCTAGAGGAAGTTTCGAAATGGAAAAGCGAAGTCATATTCAGAATCAGAGGCCCGGTCTGGAGGCCCGGGAAGTGGTGCGCGAAATAAAGGAGGGATTGCGCAAAATAAAGATGTGCGCATGAAGAATGTCCGAGATTCGCGTAATCGAGCTGCTGGTGCGTGCAATTTTGCGTGCCCCGGTTCCGCACGGTGAGGCTTTGCGCACCAACGGTTCCCGGCGCGGAAACTTTCGCGCGCCTCCTGGATTCCGCACCGGCTGGTGCCTATAAATAGAAGGCGACCCCCGATGGTTTGGGGGTTGAGGAATTCGGATCGGCTCTCGGGCACGCAATTCGACTCCCCCTGCGCGCAATATTACTTCCAGGTAATCCCCCTTTTTGTGAAACATTGCCCCGGGGTTCGCCTTTGCGCGCAACTCCACCAGCTTAAGTGAATTTTCCTCCTCCTACCGGTACTTCCCTTGCGCGCGATCGTTGTCCCTTGCGCGCAATCCCCTTCTACGCGTGCAATACCTTGCGCGCAATCCCCTATCCATGCAATACTCTGGCCCTATTGCGCGCTATCCCGGTGTTTTATGCGCAAACCTTCCTTTTTGCGCGCAACACCCAGGACCCATTTACCTTGACGCCCCTTGGCTGCCTTTCCACGCTGGCACGTGATGTCTTCCCTGCCGGGCATGCGCGCCATGCGTTGTTTTCCCGTACGGCCTTCCAGGCTCGTATGAAGTAACCTCAAGGACCCTTGGGCGGTGTTTCCCGTTGCGTTGCTTTTCCTTATGCTTCTCCTCATAGGCACGCTAACGGCTATTGCTCTTCGCATAGCCACACTAACGTGGACCCCCCAATGGTTCGCCCTGCGACCCCCCTCCATTACGGCCTTGTCGATGCCTTCCCTCCCACAAGGGGTAGAGGGCATTGGGCATTTAATCCCTAGGGGTGTGGAGCGAACCCACCTCATCCAAGCTGTAGGACGTTAAACTGTTAATCACATCATCCTTAACACATGATGTTAAACTGTGGTCTGACCCCGTGCTTCACACGCAGGGTCCCCCCCAGCTCGTACATTCATTACGCCTCTCATCTCCATAGGAATGGACTCTTCCTCGCATGGAATGAGATCCTCCTTGTCGGAGTGGCATTTGTCCATGGGGGAAGGGATGCCTCAGAGCGTAAGCCCCTATCCTCTCTTACAGAAGGTCGCACCCATGCATCTCCATACTTCCCCCCTGCCAAGGCCAGTGGAGTCCCTTTCCCACTGTGCTTTTTCGCACCTCGGGCCTCCACCCTGGAGTAAGCCCCGACACCAAGGTCCGCTAACCACGCGTAAGCCCCTATTTCTTCTTTGGGCCGCTCAACGCATAAGCCCCATTCCGCTTCTCATGGACGCACCCTTCGCGACGTGATCGTCTGGTCCCTGCTTCTTCTTGTTTCCCACACCGAACATGACTCACGTGGGCTTAGAGCGCATCGACCATGACATCCTCCTATGGGCTGCCTTAGAGCGTAAGCCCCATGCTATAGAACTACATGGAATTTGATCCGTGCTAACGCATGGTACGTAGAAAGCCTCCACGAGGTTCAATCCCACCACCCGGTCGTTCCAACCTCTCCACGTCGGTTCCCCATATCCACCATGGGCCGCCTCAGAGCGTAAGCCCCATATCCACTGTGGGCTGCCTCAGAGCGTAAGCCCCATATCCACTGTGGGCCGCCTCAGAGAATAAGCCTCATATCCACCACGGGCAGCCTCAGAGCGTAAGCCCCATATTCACCATGGGCTTCCTCAGAGCGTAAGCCCCATATCCCTCGTCCCGCATGACGTTAAACTGTATGCCCTTGTCCCTAATGAAGTTAAACTATATCTCTTCCCGCATGACGTTAAACTGTATTCCCCCTCTTGGGCCATCTCAGAGCATAATCCCCATGCCTCACATTCACGTCTCATCCTGACTTCCCCCCTCAAGCCCACGTTCCTTGGGAAGCTCATGCCCTAGCCCGGAGATCTCACTTCCTCTAGGCTCCAATCCATGTGTCCATTCTCATGGGTCGCCTTTTCAGTTGTCCCACCGTATCACCGAACTACGCGGACTTTGATTCCCTGCCATGGGGATACGTAGGAAGCCTCCACGAGGTTCAAGCTCTTCACTCCATCATCCATCCTGATCCTTACCTGGGCCGCCACATCCCGGTGAGATCATGCCACTCCACCCCACTCCATAGTATCCGGGAAGCCGCCCACTTGCTGGCCCCAACATCGGTGTTCCCCCTAGGGGGTCCTTCAATCTGATCCACTCTCAGTTTTTCGATCAGTCTGATCCGTCTCTGCAAGACGTTAAAATCGCGGCATACCCCGTGTTAAACATGGGAAGATGAGGAAAACCTCAGATGGTACACATTCCCCGCGTTCGATGTGGGATTCCTCAGGCTTCCGTGCCCTCGAGAAGCCCTGTGATAAGGGACAGAAGACATACATGTCGATCCCCTGCGTCAAGACATGTCAACGACACCCCAACATGACCATTCCCCTCACCGAAGGTTGCTGCCCCGACGAGACCCCTTGGAGCATCTCGACGGAAGCAGCGTAATTACCTGGCGTCCATGCAGATATGGCGCCGGGAATAAGATTCACGAACCCGTCTTAAATCTATGAGGGAGACCCGGATTAGGTGACGAGCTCCGAGGAGGAATCCACGGAAGGAAGAACCAACATCCCATTATCCTGGTTTCAATCAAGGAGCAGACGTCCCTGAATAAGGAACATATGTCACCCGCCTTTGGAAAGCGGGAATACGGGGCTACGAGCCACGCGTCCTCCCATGCGTGACGGACACGCGCGCGCGCCCTGGTGTAAAAGCGTCGGAAACAGAAAATGGTGAACCTGACGTGAAGCTCTTCTCCTAAATATGGGGACAGGTAGCGTTCGGGATGTCGGAAGATCAGCATGTCACCAGGTCCGGGTACCTATCACCGGGACGTGAAACCCGCCAGGGGTTGAGGTAGTCAGGGTGTTGTGCACTCCGTTCTGCGACGTCGTCAGCGTGGATCCCTCCCGCCGACCACGGAAGACGGAACGACGCGGGTCTATTGGTTGTCGATTTATTTTCCTGTTAGTACTAATGGGTTCATCTCCCTGCTTCCAGGAATAAGATCACTACATCCGGAGCTCGATCGCCACCTTCCCACCGGCGCAGGGGCAGGGGCAGCACCAGCGCGGCTACCCTGCACGGTCCCTCCTTTTCCACAGTCACTCCGGCTCCGATTTCCATGACTGTCAGGCGCTCACGCCCCCTCTCCCCATCATAAATCATCCAGATAAGGGTGATCAACGACCTGGTTCACAGGTACGACGAGGAAGGGATCATCCCCACCAGGGTCCTGGCCTGTTCGGATCTAGAGGCGGTTGCTCCCCACTATCGTCACCGCCCCCGAGGGTCGTGCAGGGAGCCGCCGCTCCCCACTCCGACGTTCAACCACTTCGAGAGCCTATCCACGGATCATCTTGACACATCTGTTCCCTACGCCAATGAGGTGGGGGATGTTCGGGTCCGCCCGATCGGAGACCCGTACCAGGTGTTAATGGCAAGAACCCCCACCAGGCTACGTCGACATCATCGCCCGACTCCCCGGGCTAAGGAACAGGCAATCGTTGTGCCCGCACCACTGGCTCTAACCCATCTGACCCGATGCCAGCGTCGGGCGCGAGCGGAAGAGAATGCCCATCCTGGGGCACCAACGTCAGCAACCACTGTGGCCCGAGCCACTACTGACTCCTTCTACCAGACCCCCGCACACATTGAGTAGGGGCAGTCACATGCCCGACTGGGATCGAGGCCCCGACCACCCTACAGGCAGGTTGGGTCGACTCTCCCGGTCTCGGGCACAGGCAATGGCCACCGCGGACCAATCCGTGGTAGTGTCACCCATCATGAAGGCTCATTCCGTGCAACTGGTCTGGAAAGCCGAAGGCTTCTTCACGATAGCTATGCTCTGGGTATGACTCCTTCTAGCGCCCACTGCACTGGGTATGAGGTCACTCCCCCTACCGCTGGTCGCGAGTATGGAGCTATTGTGTATCCAGTTGCTCACTCACATGGAGGTCCTCCCCATGTCCCATTCAACATTTGTCTCGGTGCTTCCCGCACCCCGGCCTTCAGTCCCCTCTACCCCAGCACTATTGCGGCCAGGGGACTCCTTGAAGGAAATCATCCTTACTCTGAGGAGCTACCCAGGGGCAGGAAGGCGGGGCGTCGTCGCCGTGGGAGGAATGTCAGGGGAGTCCGGACGGAAATTAGACTGGTCCGTTTCTTGGACTCTGAGGCGGAGTACGACTCGATGGTGGAACCTTCCCCCCGACATTCTGAGTCAAGGGCAGCAATGGGGATGCGGAGCGTCAGTCTCTTACTCCCCCGAATGCGAGATCCGTATGATTCCCTCCTCCCTCTAAAGGTACATCCAGGAGGACGAGGACTTGGCGTAACCCCAGGGGTCAAACCCGTAGTTATCGATGGCCTCCCCGGAAGCGCCTTCCACCTCAGTCAGGGAGGGTGGGGAACTTTTCTGGGGACCGATGGAGGATTCACAAGGCGACACACCCTCAGAGAGCACCGACGCTATGATAGGAGGCCCATTCGCCGGCCCATCCTATCGCGACGTGGCAGCTGGGGAATTGAAGCCCTTGGAGGACGACTCAGGGATCAACGGCCAGTCGGTATGTTCGCCGTATTCCCCGCCGGCCAGCTCACCGGCCCGGCGACCTGCCTCGGTGCCATTGACATATCCCCGGCCATTCTTGTTTGACGAGCAGGGGTAGCAAGGTCCGGACCCCAAACCAGATTCATGGAGCTTCTGGACCATCCTCACAGCGGGCCACTTCCCTGAGAAGTTTTGGTCGGTCGCAGGGACGAATTTTGATATGCCAGAGGCGCTCACCCCGGGAGAGTTTGAATGTTTCCACCAGACTCTTCGGTTGACTCACTCCCATCTTCTCCATCAGCTAGCGCCTTATCCCGGAAGTCAAGCATATCTCGAGGATATCGATGAGCAGTGTCGTCGGGTCGACCTAGCAGCGCTCCCTGCGGTTCGGCACCCCGAGTCGCCTAGCCACCGCAGGGCCCTCCAACAACAATGCATTCAAAGTTTTCAAGTACTCCGCAAGGTTATCAAGGAAGCCACCCCCCACGCGCACATCTACGGATGGGGGCAGTACGCTGCCCTTCTTTTCTATGCGATCCGCCAACAACCTGATTCACCGGGCAGCCCTGAGGGAATGTCGCCAAAGGCAGTGGCGGTCAACATGGATGACCTTTCAGATGAGGGAAACGGTGTGGAGCTCCTCGATGGGGACTCACCCCATGAGGAAAAGCCACCACTGGACCCGTCTGGGAGGATCACTCACCACCAGAGGAGCCTCCTAGGTCTCCCCATGCCCACTGAGGCACTGACACTGAGCCGAAACATCGGCAAGGGTAAAGAGCATGTCGGGGTTTTCAAGCTCTCTGACCCATCTGCCTCGGTGCAGAAGGCAGAGGAAGACTCTGAGAAGGCCACGCTATGCCAGCAGCTTGCTGAGAAAAACAGGTTGGTTGATGAGCTCTTGGCCGAACGCATTGCAGAGCGGCGGCCTGACTACGGTAATCCCAGGTCAGGATAGCAAGGGCAGGAGCACCTACCCCTTGTCAAGATTCCCCCGGGAAACCGCAACCATGTCGTGTTCGCCGATAGGGGAGAGGTCGGCGCCCATGGCAAGAGGGCGTGATATGTCTCATTGAACCCTCCCGAGTGGCGGAATCACCTGGGGGACCATGCTCGGTTTCCTCCTGCTGCCCCGAGAGTCGCTCTGCCAGCCGCCCCATGAGCTGCTGAGCTTGACTACCAGATTAGAGAGCCTGGAAATGCGCTTGTGGTTAGAGATCCCCATCAGGACAGGAATCTGTGTCCGTACGATCTGATGGAAGTACTCATCGCCCGCTTGGAGTCCCTGGAAACTCGGCAGGTGGCAATTCCACCAAACGGAAAGCCATACCCATCATGGGTGGATGATATGCCAGCCCTGCCGGGATTTGGGAACCCCACTTTAACCCCCTTTAATGGGACAGTAGATCCATCACAACACCTGGCCCACTTCAACTCGAGGTGCGGGCCTATGTTGGGGACTCCGGTGCAGTAGGAACCTGCCAAGCTCCGTTGATTCGTCCAGAAGCTGGAAGGACCAGCCTTCGTCTGGTACAGCCAGCTCCCTGTTGGATCTATGATTAGCTGGGAGGAACTTCACCAGAAATTCCTCTACCAGTTCAGTTCCACAACCCGGAAGAAGAACATTGCAGACCTCTTCAGGTGCAAACAGAGGCCCGATGAGCGGGTCGCAGACTTCGTCGCCCGGTGGAAGGGGCTCATGTACTCCCTTGACATGCCACTAACTCAGGAGAAATTACTGACGATGTGATTATGGAACGTCAAGGAAGAGCTGGTTCCTTCTCTGATCACTCAGAATTACCCTGGAGGGTTCTGAGATTTCTCGGATAAGGATCAACGCCTCGGAGAAGCCCTGCAACAGGCCAGTCAGGCATACCCACTGCCTCCTGTAATCCCTGCAAGGAGAGCCGCCAGGGCCGATCCCACTGCTGTAGCCCAGATAGAGGCTCCCAGACAGCCGGAGTTGCTATCAGTAAGGCCATCTCAGCAGCCCCATAGGGGTCTACCCCCATGGGCACAGCCTCCGACCCAGCAGCGACCGCCTCAAAATCGGCAGGCGCCTCCGTGTAACGCGCTGGCACCACCCAGGAGAGATAATTAGGATCCGCCTCCTCGGCATGCTCCTCCGGCCCCTGGCCATGGTCAACCTCCAAGATCCCCCTTTCTAGACAGAAGGAATCGGACTTACTTGTTTGACGAGGCCCAGGTCCCTAGCTATTTCCATAGTGCCTTGGAGCAGAGGATCGTGCGGCTGCCTGAGTGCCGGAAGCCAGAAGAGGTGCGTCTCGCTGATCACCCTAACTACTGCCCTTATCACCGGATCCTAGGGCACACCATCCAGCGATGCTATGTGTTCAAGGACTAGCTCCAAGACCAGATTGACAACAACATAGTCAGGTTGGGCCCAGCCCCGGCACAGGTGGCAGGTGTCTTCGTGAGATCAGATGGCAGCAGCGGTAACGAGGATGAGTGGCAGCAGGTTTCCGACCGTGGGTCCCAGAAGTATAACGACTGGATGGCCCACAGGACGGTTTCTCATGCCCATGGCATCATCTGTGCCCGCCTAAGTTAGCCAGATCCCTCAGAATCTGCGAGTACCACTTTGGAATCGTCGTCCCAGCCTACCTCTTCCTAGAAGAGCAAGTGGCGACGCAAGAAGAAAGAACGCACCCTGCCAGTGCCGTCATCTTCCTGCACGCTTGGCGATTTTATGCCCCCAGAGATGGGGATCCCTCCGAGACTCCGTCCGGTAGCAGATGACTCCTCGAGTGAAAGCCCAGGGTACGCTTTGGTTAACACCGTAGAGTTGGTAAATCCCTTTTTGGCTCCTGACGATGAGGAACACCAGGTGGACTTCCCCAATGTCCCCAGCTGTCGTCAAAGTCGGCGGAGTCATGGCTATGTGAATCGTTGGGGCACGGCAGTCGTCACCTCCATCCAAGCCGTACACACTACTGAGACCAGGCAGTAGGCCCGATATAGAGATCACCGCACGCGGTCCCCTCACCCGGTGTCGACAGGTTCGCCTCCACCACCGTTTTTGTTGCTGGATCGGGCGGTACCACCTCGTTCGTGTCGCAACCATCCTTTCCCTACCACCGTCCGACTACAGCCTTTCGGTCCTAACGCAGCAGCCACCTCTCGGGCTTTGACTAGTGAACAGCGAGATGTGCCTAGTACCAGTCAGTCACCGGTCCCACCGGCAGGGCCCGTCATGCCTCCAATCGCAGAGCGGCCTCCCATAAGAAGAAGCTCGCGTTTGGCTCGAAAGTATGATGTTCTGAAGCACTTGGCCAGAATTCCGGCAAGGATTTCTATCCTTGAGGCCCTTCTCCTGTCGTCGGAAATGCGCGAGGCGCTCGCCGAGGCTCTAAGGATCCCCCTCCAGTTTGAGATGGAGGTGGCGGCCGCAGAAGCCTTCCACACCGAGGCAATTGAGGACGCCAAATGTCAGGCGGTCATCTCATTTTCTGGTTAAGATGAAGACCCTCCCATACAGGGGCACATTCGCCCATTGTACGTCACTGGCCAGTTCAATGGCGTGGAAGTTCGCCGCTGTCTTGTTGACACGGGTTCCGGGATTAACCTCATCCCAACTCGGATGCTGCGGAAAATGGGGTTGTTTGAGGATGATTTAACTCCCTCTGACCTCAGGATCCAGGGGTATGACAGGACCGTGCAAACTCCACTTGGAAAGATTTGTCTAAAGACCCAGTTCGGTGGCCTAATTTCCAATACCGAATTCATGGTTGTCTCTCAGGACACTGCCTACAACGCATTGATGGGCAGTTCGTGGCTCCACCTTCACGCAGCGGTCCCCTCCTCGTATCATCAGTGCCTCAAATACTCCCTTAAGGGTCGATTGGGCATGCTCCAAGGAGATGCATCTCCTTTTGCCTCTTGTAAAGCCCATTATCTGGACGCTGGCTACTACAAGAGCAAGGACAAGAAGATCCTGGCAGGTGAGGTCGAGCCCGCCACTATCGTGAGTGCTCCCTGGGCAAGTTTGAACAATGCATATGTATTCCCAATCCATCGGTTGGAGGCCATGACCCTCGACATGGGGCAGTGCTTTGTCGTTTTGGGTACCAGAGGAAGGCATATTTCCGGGTCCAAGCAACGGTGGGAAATCACCTCATACTCTTACACCAGCTAGGCTCAGGTGATCCCCGAGCCTCCTACCCCTGTATGATATCGGGATGTTAGGCTCATGGCAACAGCAGTACGTCATACATGTTTGTTTCGCCAGGCCAGAATCGATCGGCTCAAGCCAACGCGCCACCACTGCTTTGATGTCATAAAGTGTTTCCCCTTGGGCCGAAGGCCAGATGGGATTGGATCAACCGCCTTTGTCGCCATGGTCTCCACAGTGCATGGGTCCCCTGGCATGGCAACCTCTACTGCCCAAGATGGCACCAGCTTCCCATCAGGGTCTGGAAGCCCTGAAACAGCTCCCCCCATGGATGACCCTTCCACAAGCAGAGAGGAGGGAATGGAATATGCTCCTCCTGCCTTTGAGGAGGGCGTCCCCACCACGGTCGACGAGTTAGTGTAGGTGAACCTCGGTAGCGAGGCAGACCCGAGACCCACATTGGTCAGCACCGCTATGCCCCCCGAGGAACGGAAACGGTTCATAGACTTCCTCAGACAGCATCGTGATGTGTTCGCCTAGAGTTATGATGAGATGCCAAGGCTAGATACCCAGGTAGTCGTCCACCGCCTTGGCCTTCCAGCAAACCATTGCGGGTTCAAGCAGCCTCCCAGAAAGATGCACCCCTCTCACAGTGCCATGGTTGAGGCCGAATTTGATAAGCTCATCAAGGACAACTTCATCAAAGAAGTCCAGTACCCCAGGTGGCTAGCCAACATTGTTCCGGTCAGGAAGAAGAATGGGCATATCAGGGTCTGTATCGACTTCCACGATCTCAATCGCCACTGTCCGAAGGATGATTTTCCCCTTCCCGTGACATATTTTTTGATCGATGCCACGGCCGGGTTCCAAGCCCTTTCCTTCATGGATGGGTACTCCGAGTACAACCAGATCCGGATGGCCCCCGAGGATGAAGAGTTCACTGCCTTCAGGGCCCCCTAGGGTACTTTATGCTACCAGGTTATGCCCTTCGGCCTGAAGAATGCAGGTGCCACCTATCAACGGGCCATGCACTGCATATTCAAGCCGATTCTCGGGACGTTGGTGGAGTGTTATGTGGATCATCTGGTGGTTAAATCTTGTCAGCGCCAGGACCATCTCAAAGACCTTGAGAAAGTGTTCAGCTTCCTCCGTTCTCACCACTTGAAGATGAACCCGTTGAAGTGTGCCTTCGGGGTCACCTCCGGAAAGTTTCTTGGATTCATTGTTAGGTATCGAGGCATCGAGATCGACCCAAAAAATATCAAGGCCATCAGTCAGATGCCTCCCCCGAGTAATATTCGGGAGCTGAGAGGACTTCAAGGCCACTTAGCCTATATACGCCGATTCATCGCGAATCTGGCCGGAAAGTGTAAGCCCTTTTCCCGGCTCATGAATAAGGGCTCCGCCTACGAATGGGATGAAGAGTGTCAGATCGCTTTTGAGGAAATCAAGCAGTATCTGCTTCAACCTCCGGTCTTGATGCCACCCGTTTCTGGAAAGTCGCTGGTCCTTTACATGACCGCCCTGAAGCGATCCCTCGGCACACTTCTCACCCAGAAGAACAACGAGGGAACAGAGAATAGCCTCTACTACCTCAGCCACATGCTCCTTGACGCGGAAATTAAATATTCCCCCATCGAGAAGAGCTGCATGGCGCTCGTATTTTCTATGCAGAAATTGTGGAACTACTTGCAGCACCATGAGGTACAGCTGGTCTCTCGGGTAGACCCGTTGAAACACATCCCGAACCGACCTATGTTCACCGGCCGATTGGTGCGCTGGGCGGTGATCCTCCAGCAGTTCTACATCAGGTTCGTACCTCATAAGGCCGTCAAAGGACAGGCGTTGGCAGACTTCTTAGCTGCCCACCCAACCTCTGCCGACCAGCCACTGGATCTAGGCTTTCCTGATGAGGCAATCCTCTTATTTGATCACACCATCCCATGCTGGTAGATGCACTTTGACGATGCCTCCCGGAGCCCCACCGGTATAAGGCTCAACGATCCTAGGCTTAACAGAGTGGGTCTGGGTATCGTCTTCATCACACCGGAGCAAGTCGTTCTGCCGTATTCGTTTCTGTTGTTAGAAGGCTGCACCAACAATGAGGCAGAGTATCATGCCCTCATTACTGGCCTCGAGTTGGCTCTCGAGATTGACGTACCCCATCTGTATGTAAAGGGGGACTCTGAGCTAGTCATCAAGCAGGTCAATGGTGGCTATGCTGTCAGGAAGCCAGAACTCGTGCCATTGCTGGAGTGCACCCTCCGTCTAGTGGCTAAGTTCCCCTCCCGGCCAGAGGTCGTTCACATCCCTCGGTCGCAGAACAGTCGAGCAGATGCTTTGGCCAGCCTGGCCGCATCACTTGCGGAGCCCGAACAGGATGACCTAATCGTCCACGTGGCGTACCGGAGAGTCATTGCTCCTGTTATTCCGGAGGGCGATCGTGGCCCGCAAGTGAACCATCTCACTGCTAGTGCCCCTACGTCAGGGTCCCCAGGGGCTTCAGGCACGGTAATCGGGACAGTTCCTAACTGGAGGACGCCCTTGGTTGAGTATCTCCAGCATGGAAATCTTCCGCCGGACCGAGCCGAGCGAGAATGAATCCGACGCCGTGCGCCACAGTTCACCCTTCAGAGTGGTCTCAGCCTTGAGCAGCTCCTTTACGGGCGTAGATTGATGGTGTTCTCCTCCATTGTCTTCAAGGATTCAAGATCCCACAGGTCATGCAAGAAGTGAACGCTGGTTCCTGTGGCGCCCACCAGGCCGGGTCGAAGTTGTCCCACCAGATTCGGAGGCCGGGATACTTCTGGCCCTCCATGATCCACGACTTCATTGAGTATGCCAAGAGGTGTCATGTATGCCAAGTTCATGCTAACTTTGTGCATCGGCCACCGGAGCCTCTCCATACTACCAAGTATTCTTGGCCCTTTGTAGTCTGGGGGTTGGATGTTGTGGGGCTACCCGCCAGCAACGGCCCGCCAGTGCCGGTTCATCTTAACCGCTACGGATTTCTTCTCGAAGTGGGTGGAGGCAATCCCGCTGAGGGAAGTCAAGGCCTGTTATATCGCTGACTTCGTGAGATCCAATATCATATATCGGTTTGGAGTACCTCACGCTATCCTCACGGATAACGGAACCAACTTCCGAGCAGCCAAGGTGAAGAAATTGTACACCAAGTACAACATTAGCTCTAACCACACCTCCTGCTATCATGCGCAGGCGAATGGGCATATTGAGGCGTTTAACAAAACCCTCTCTAACATTCTGCAAAATATGGTTGGTCAGAACAAGAAAAGTTGGCCGGACAAGCTCCCCAATTCCCTATGGACTTATAGGACGACGACTCGTAACTCCTCCCAGGTGACTCTGTATTCCCTGGTATACAGAGCTGAGGCCGTCCTGCCCATCGAGATCCAGTTTCCCTCATTATGCACGGCGGTCTACAACTAGAAAGCGCCGGATAGAGTTGTCAAAATCCGTCTAGCTGAATTGGAAGCACTGTACAAAATTAGGCTTCGCGCTTTACATAACTTGGAAAGGCATCAGAGCAGGATGGCTCGAGCTTTCAATAAGAAGGTTCGCCTCCACTCCTTCCTGCAAGGTGACCTGGTGCTGGCTCTCAGAGCGCCAATGATTCCCGGCAGGAAGCCACCCAAGTTGGAGCCTAAATGTGAGTGGAATTTTATTGTCCATAAGGTCTATCCCAATGGTGTGTATTCCCTGGTGACTATGGATGGTGAGCGCATAACTCCTCCCACCAACGCCAGGTTCCTCGAGCAGTACTTTGCCTAAGCCTACCACGGGTCTAGCATGACCTTAAACTGTAGGGTCCAGCATGACCTTAAACTGTAGGGTCCAGCATGACCTTAAACTGTAAGGTCCAGCATGACCCTAAACTGTAGGGTCCAGCATGACCTTAAACTGTAGGGTCCATCATGACCTTAAACTGTAGGTTCCAGCATGACCTTAAACTGTAGGGTCCAGCATGACCATAAACTGTAGGGTCCAGCATGACCTTAAACTGTATGGTCCAGCATGACCTTAAACTGTATGGTCCAGCACGACCCTAAACTGCACCCTGGTCCGAGTTTTAAGACCTAAAAATAAGATCCGTATTTCGTCCAGCATGACGTTAAACTGCCTCTCAAGAAATACGTGTGTCTTGATTCTCATCCTAATGAGATACATAGGAACGTTCGGACATTTCGTCTTGGGTCCAGCCCCAGGTTCTCTTCTTTTCTCCAGGTCCAGCATGACCTTAAACTATAGGGTCCAGCATGACCTTAAACTGTAGGGTCCAGCATGACCTTAAACTGTAGGGTCCAGCATGACCTTAAACTGTAGGGTCCATCATGACCTTAAACTGTAGGGTCCATCATGACCTTAAACTATAAGGTCTAGCATGACCTTAAACTATAGGGTCCAGCATGACCTTAAACTATAGGGTCCATCATGACCTTAAACTGTAGGGTCCAACATGACCTTAAACTGTAGGGTCCAGCATGACCTTAAACTGTAGGGTCCAGCATGACCTTAAACTGTAGGTTCCATCATGACCTTAAACTATAGGGTCCAGCATGACCTTAAACTTTAGGGTCCACCATGACCTTAAACTGTATGGTCCAGCATGACCTTAAACTGTATGGTCCAGCACGACCCTAAACTGCACCCTGGTCCGAGTTCTAAGACCTAAAACTAAGATCCGTATTTCGTCCAACATGACGTTAAACTACCTCTCAAGAACTACGCGTGGCTTGATTCTCATCCTAATGAGATACGTAGGAATGTCTGGACATTTCATCTTGGGTCTAGCCCCAGGTTCTCTTCTTTTCTCCAGGTCCAGCATGACCTTAAACTGTATGGTCCAACATGACCTTAAACTGTATGGTCCAGCACGACCCTAAACTACACCCTGGTCCGAGTTCTAAAACCTAACACTAAGATCTGTGTTTTGTCCGGCATGACGTTAAACTACCTCTCTATAACTACGTACGGCTTGATTCTCATCCTAATGAGATACGTAGGAACGCCCAAACATTTCGTCTTGGGTCCATCTCCAGGTTCTCTTCTTTTCTCCAGGTCCAGCATGACCTTAAACTGTATGGTCCAACATGACCTTAAGCTGTATGGTCCAGCACGACCCTAAACTGCACCCTGGTCCAAGTTCTAAGACCTAAAACTAAGATCCGTGTTTCGTCTGGCATGACGTTAAACTACCTCTCTAGAACTACGTACGGCTTGATTCTCATCCTAATGAGATATGTAGGAATGCTCGGACATTTCGTCTCGGGCCCAGCCCCAGGAGCACCCAGGAGCACCCAGACCTTCCATATTTGGGTCCAGCTCGAGGTCCGCTAATGCATCGTGCCTGGCTCGCCTTTGGGACCTTGACCACAGGATCGCATGGCGTGGTATGGGATTATGTCCTCATTCACGTCGGGTTTGCAATAGCTGCACCACGCGTACCCTGTTTTCAGGATTAGCACTCCTATGTCGTGTTCCCCATGATATTAAAAGGCGTCGTCTAGAACTACGTGTGGCTTGATTCCCATATTTATGGGATACGTAGGACCTCCTGAACACTTAGATTTCAGGTACATCCCCATCTCTTAGGAGATCCCACGATCTCCCGGTTGCTTCGGTCTTTTGGCCTGCCTTTCCTTCGGGAATCCTCCATCTTTTGGCCGCTCTCAAACTGAGCCCTTTGACCCTTTCCAGTGGTCTGCTAATATGTTCAGAGTACTCTGGTCTGGGACCTGGAGTGTCATATTCGACTTAGACAAGTTTTTGTCCACTTGTCAAGCTTCATGTTCCCCTTCATTCAGGTCCCACCATCCTTCACACCCGGAGGGACCCCCAAGAACGGCCTGGATACAACGCCTAAGGGCTCTCCTACCGTCACGGGCCAACGCCCCCGAGGGTTTTTGGCGAAAAATTGATACAAATCCCATGTTGGGAATATGGTCAGGGGTTGATACTCATTTGTTTGCCCCTACTTCTAGGCTAACGCGACAGGATGCTGTGTTGCGAACATGGTCAGCAGTAATCCTCATTCGTCACACCGGATTCCTCGAGCCTTGAATGTTGGTTACATGGTTCACACTGTGTTCCTCCCCCACCGTGTCAAAGTATAATCTCAACACTCCTTGTACTAACCCTCGGTACACCCTCACACATCAGATAGACCGAGCTGCGTAACGGTGTCTCTCGGGGCTCCCGCGATCTGATCGATAGAGTATGTGCTTGGGTTTCTTCTCTATAGGTTGTGTGCAGCTTGACCCTCATCCCCATGGGGAATGAGGAGTTTCCCAGACATTGAGTTTCAGGCCCATCATAGCTGAGAGATAGCACCTCCTTCCCCCCTGATTGTTGAACCCTCGTAGGCCCTTTTGGCCTGAGGCTCCTCTCTCGGAACCATGCGCGGTGATGGTATGGGATTACGCCCTCACCCGCATCAGGTATGTTATATCACATCGTGCGTGTTCCTGATGGTCCAAACCTTACGACCTTAAACTGTGCTGATGGTCCAAACCTTACGACCTTAAACTGTGCTGATGGTCCAAACCTTACGACCTTAAACTGTGCTGATGGTCCAAACCTTACGACCTTAAATTGTGCTGTCGGTCCAAACCTTACGACCTTAAACTGTGTTGACGGTCCAAACCTTACGACCTTAAACTGTGTTGACGGTCCAAACCTTATGACCTTAAACTGTGTTGACGGTCCAAACCTTACGACCTTAAACTGTGTTGACGGTCCAAACCTTACAACCTTAAACTCTGTTGATGGTCCAAACCATATGACCTTAAATTGTGTTGCTGGTACAAACCATACGACCATAAACTGTGATGATACCATCCTGGCCGCATGACAAAAAATGGAATCGCATTGTGATGACCTCCCCATAGGGGGACATCACGCCAGGTATTGGTCGATTACCATGCCACTTGTCAACGCCTGCTATGGCTTGATTATTGTAGAGACGCCAGGAATTTCTACCCTAGGCCAGTCTCCCCACAAAAGAAAAACCATTTACCTTCAAGAACAAACAAGACATATCAAATGACGCTTCTTTTAGTGCGAGGGCTAGACCTGCACGACTCCTTAGTCCTTCGCGCAGGCGCCATGCCGCCTTTTAAGAACTATGTATGGATTGATTATCATCCTTATGAGATACGTAGGAGCGCCTGGGAACTTTCCCACAGGCCCAGCCTAACCTTTCGTGTTCGGTCTCTCGGCCTAAACGCGTCCCTAGGAGCACATAGTAAGCAGGGATTTTCCCCACACTCACGTTGGGTTTTGCAGCTGCTTTTCCGTGTGTCTCCCATTCCCCTTCTCCTTTGTTCCGAGTTTTAAGACCTAAAACTAAGATCCTTTTCTTGGCTTTCTGCGACTCGGTCTCTCTTGTGGGATTGTACGGTGTGGTGCGGGATTATGTCCTCACTCACGTCGGGTTACTCGTCGTGCCATGCCTGTCCCCAGATGAGATGTGTCCCCCGTCCCACATGACGTTAAACTTTATTTCGTCCAGCATGACATTAAACTGCCTTTCAAGAACTACGTGTGGCTTGATTCTCATCCTAATGAGATATGTAGGAATGCTCGGACATTCCGTCTTGGGTCCAGCCCCAGGGATTACCAAACCCCGTCCCTCCTTATTGTCAGCCCCTCAGCCTGACTTCATGGGAAGTGTTGTAATCGTGACATCCACCCCGAATAAGTTCGGGATTCCCCATAGTAGTAATGGTAAGCGGTAGTTCTCTCGCCAGAGAGGTCCTTCCTAAAAATTGGGACGACCCATGACCAGGTTGGTACGTCCGCCTGATGCGCCTCTTCCACGGTGGTGCAATTTCGGGAGTGTTGGACTCTGTTCGAACAAACCACCACTCCACCTTTCACGCTTTGCGTTCCCATTTATTCGGATCCTCATTCTCTTTCATGTTTGATGGAACCCCCTAACAGTATGGATGACAGACCTACGGTCCGCCTACTGTCCTGGTCCAACGTTCTGGAGGACTGGTCATGTTTGACGAGACCCCCTAACAGTATGGGTGACAGAATATGGTCCACCTACTGCCACAATATGGATGATAGACCTTTGGTCCACCTATTGTAGCAACATGGATGATAGACCTATAGTCTGCCTGCTATCCTGGGCCAACGTTCTGGGAAACTAACTGGTGATATTTGAGTTAGGCCCCGTGTTGTGAACATGGTCAGCGGTCAGCCCTCATCTATTGTCCCCACTCCAGGCCAACACGATATGGATGTTGTGTTTCCGTCACGGTTAACAGGTATCATCCATCGTCGTGCCCCACAGTGTTTTGAATTCGGGTAGTGTGATTCACCTTTTCATTCCATCTCCCTATGTTCGGATGGATTTCAATGCCCCCAGCATTGCCCTGCTCGTGTGTCAGAGCACACTGAGAAGTTGATATATCAATCGGTCTGAGGTCTCCTCCTCAAAAATACAGGCCCAATTTCGGATGCATGAGGCTTGGTCAATTCCCCATAGTTGGACGAGATGATGACCCGAGTATCCTTTGCTTCTCGCGTTGGGTGCGACCCATAAGAGCTTAGTGATGGGTTGTTAGTAATTTCGGAATTATGGTTGAGCATATTAAACCAAGGGTATGGATGAATGGATTTGGCCATGTATTGGATTGAGATGGTGAGTGGTATAAGCAATAGGTTCATGAGATGAACAAAACAAATCCCTTAAGGATCGGCGCGCTGAATCGACCTTTCCAGCGCTCTTACCCTTTGGCTGGTGGCCTCCAGGACCGCTTCTCGCTCCTCAAAGACTCTCTCCTCGTCAGCCGCCGCAGAGTGCGGCTCGCCAATCCTAGCTTGTGCCTGCGCCCACTCTGTTCGAAGTACGGTCATCTAGTGACTCGCCTCCATCAGTTGTTCCTGCGCGTTAGCCAGCTGAGCCATCAGTTGCTCCACGAGCTCAGAGCATGTTGCGATGAAGGCCTCCTTATCTTCCGCCTGCCCTTCGAGGTGTTGGACCTCCTTCTCCGCCCTCTACAACGCTTGGGCGCTCGCCGATATTTCCTGACACTGGGCAATGTTGATGCGCCGGCTTCTCTCGCGTATCTTCTCGTCCATGTAATCACAGACCTTCAGATGAAGGCGCTGAGCATCAGTCCCTCCGGCACACAGAAAGCGTAGCCAGGTCTGGAGTGATCCCATCCGCCTCAAACAATCCGACTGGGGCTATCTGAGGAAGCGTCAGATACACTTACACCCTTTGCATCGTTTCATCCGGCTCTCCTCGGCTGCCTCTGATTCCGAGTCATCTACCTCCTCAGGGTCAGCGGGTTGGTATGTAGGGAAGGCAGCCAGCAGATCGGCAGCAGGATCTTCCCCAGGGATGTCTTCGTGAGGAATAGGATCCTCGACGTCCGGGTGACCTTCCTCTCTCGCCCCAGCAGTGACGGTGCCCCTGAAAGCTTTCGGCCTCACCTCAATAACAGTGCCGCCGACGTCCACTGCCCCCTGATCACCAGTTTCCAGGGTTGACTCAGTGCGGGGATCATGTTCTGAATGAGGTGGTATGTCCGCCACTGGTTCGCTCACGGACGGCCCGGGCTCCGCAGCCTGACGAGCCTCCAATGTTGAGATCACTACGCAAGGCGTACACTGATTAGTTGGGATCTTTTGATAACAAGTGCCAGTAGTGAAGCGTGAGACTTATAGAAGTCCAGAGCATCGGTCTCCAGTGTTCCAGCCACTGCAGGAGCTGCCATGATGGGAGACCCCTCTGCTCTTGTTAATTCAATGATGGGTGTCGGATCCCCATCGTGTCCCACCGGTTCCTCTCCTCCCTCCTCTGGTGGGGATGCCCGTCCAACACTTAGCCACTCCTGATTAAGGCAGAGAGACGGTTTATAAATTGGAAAGAAGAATGGATGAAGAAGGAAAGTGAATGAAGATAGAGACAAACCTCGAGTATCTCAATTATGTCGAGATCAGAGCCGACAATCTCGCCGCTCTCTCGGAGACTCCCTTGGTAGGTCATCCCTTGCGACCCCTCATATTCGGGTTCTCCTTCTTATTCATCTTCTCATTTTCCTTCATCTTCTCTGGTCTCCTCCTCCCCCTCTGACTCCTCATCGCTGTCGCCTTCTCCCGGCGACATCACTTCCGGATCGTACTCCTAGACAAGCATCACTTTCACTAGGAAAGGTGGCTCCGCATGCCGAACCCTTTATCACGTGTATGTGTCCATGGCCGTTAGGTAAGCAAGCCACCGATGGAAATTTACACGGTCGGTAACTCGAACGAGCCCGACCTCTGGCAGCTGGATCCCATTTTGCATGATCTTCTGCCAGACGACTTCAACGCTCAGCGATTGCCACAGGGTCATCCAGGCCGACCACAGTGCTGGGAAAATTGCATATTGGGAAGGTTTGAGTAGGTATCTTATCTGCTTCCCGGGCAGTTCCCTGGCCGCCTCATGTGACCCCCCCACGGGCAACGAGGTCACAGCGGCGTTGCGTGATGTTCCCGCTGCTGAAGTCCTGGCTTGCGCAAGCCTCGCTTCCTGATGCACCCCTAGTTCCCCTCTTCCGGCAGCCCCTTTCCTTCTCCCATGTCACCCGGTTTCCGCGCGAGTAACCTCGAGTTTCCGGACTCGCTTGCGTAAGAGCCCCTCAGGGTACGCGATGGTCCAGTGTTCGGCATACTCGGCTGTCAGGCCGGCATCAACCCTGGTGGGAGGAAGAGTAATGACTTTGCCAGAGATGAAAGTGGTAAACATCAACCACATATGGCGTAGAATGCAGGGATTCTTCTCCTGCCAGATAGTCGTGAATTCCTTCTTCAGCATTCGTTGGAGGCACCCGAACTTCCTGGAAAATCGGGATGGCACGTAAGGCTCGCAGATCACCTTCCCGTCGATCCGAGCCACGAGCACCCCACCTCGAATGCTCTGGAAATATTCCTGTTGTTCCAGAGAGCCTCGCCCATTGTCCACCATCTGGCCGACCGGGGTGGGGAACGGGCTTAAGTGAAAGTTGTTGTGGTTGCCGATGTAGATTCTCACGCCCTCCTCATTGAGCGTCATCGGCGCCACCCCTGCGATGTTCAGCAAGGACAGTCGTAGGCCATTTCCTGGAGGACGGATGGAATTTGGGAAAGTGTACCTGCCGGGGTGAGCCGACACCCAGCCATGGAAGATCTGGAAGGGGCCACATACTCTCCGAGGCAACCCCCTTCGTGAGATGGGTCCCAGGATGGCATACAGCTTAGCCAGTACGGGAACGCCCAAGTTGAACCGTTTGTTGGCGGCCATGGTGCCCGCCATCACCAGTGTTGCTGGACGGACGCCCATCCTCGCGTCCCGCACCGGTAGGAGCCACCCACTCAGGAAGGCGGAAAGGAACCCAGCATACCAGACATTCGGATCTCGGGCCTCGATGACGTGATAGCCCCATGATTGGTATTTCCCCGCCTCCGGGGTCCTCCAGTATGACCCATCCCTACTCCTCTGAGCCACGGTTGGGCACCATTTACCCCGTCCTGGAATCTTGACGGCCAGATCCTTCTCAAGGAACAGGCTGAACCAGCCCTTATAGGCAATGTCCTTCAGGAAGTCCTTGACCCCCAGCCTCTCTTTGGCCAGCTCCAGCAGGTGCCACGTCAGCATAGGCATCTGTGACCTGTCTTCCCAGGTGTTATTTGGTGGAACGAACTCGTCATATTGGTAGCCCTCTAGTGGGATACCCCCGATGCAGTGAACATCCCAGAGGCTGATGCCGACTTCCCCATGATGAAGGTGGAATGTATTGGTGTCAGGATACCACCAGGTGAAGAGCTCCGGCCCGAGCTCAGGTTGATGGTGGAAGTGGAATTGCGACGTCCATACTGCCTCGAACAGGCTAATATACCGCAGTTCATCCCCGAACTGGTTGCAGGTATGGCGAACCCAGAATACCCAGGCCCACTCGCTGGTGAAGTTTCCCCCGGACCGTAGGTCCCAATCCTTCAGACAGCCCTCCGTGTCATCTGTGACGCTCTGACAGAACATGCTCATGTAGAGGGCTGGAGAATTCTCTGTGACAGGCTCATCCCCGGTAATGGTCATGGTCCTTGGGTTCAAAACGTAGACGTCCATATGTCTGGTTTCCCTGGCAGGACGGCCATTGTTGGTGATGTTGTAGCGAGGAAGCTCGTCCTCCCGGGTTACCCATGACCGCGGTGTGTCCACCTTGAAGTCCGGTAGGGGCACCTCCTCCAGAATGCCAAAATTTCAGAGCGGGAGGTTGTCAGACAGCGGATACGTCTTCTGGGCTGAGGTCAGCAGATTGAACAAGGTCAGATTGTTGGAAACGATCACCTTGTCACCATAAACCTCCTCGTTCGCCACAATTTCAGTCCTACGAGTGGCGGCTTCCCCCTCATCAATTCGGTTTGTGGCCATCTCGAATATTTCAGGAGTTTCACGAAACTAGGATGTAGTGCGCTGAATCGAAGAGTGCTGCGCGAAATATGAAGTGGCGATGTGAAATCTTGGATTTGAGCATGCAACCGGTGGGCTAAGCATGGAATATCCCGAGTAGGCGCGCAAGGATGGCCAAAATTCGGAATGAATTCTGCACTGCCAGAGCATTTTTACGCGCAGCCACGGGAGAAATTTCGCACACGATAGCTATAAGCCTATCACGCGGAAAAGCTGTGGTACAGATCTGGGACCCAGTGCCCCTTTTTTATAGGTGAGGCCAGGGTTCCGCACCGCGCGGAAAGTAAATTATGTTTCGATCCGTCGTTTTGTGCGCCGCGTGGGTTGTTTGCATGCTAAGTGCCTCGGACTGGCCCTGCTTCGGCGTTTCGGTGTTTCCCTCGGAATCCGATCGTTGCGGCCTTTCACCGATCTAATTCCGAGGGGGGGAATTTGTAGACGCCGAAAAAAGTCCGCAACTCCTAGAGGAAGTTTCGAAATGGCAAAGCGAAGTCATATTCGGAATCAGAGCCCGGTCCGGAGGCTCGGGAAGTGGTGCGCGAAATAAAGGAGGGCTTGCGCGAAATAAAGATGTGTACATGAAGAATGTCTGGGATTCGCGTAATCGAGCTGTTGGTGCACGCAATTTTGCGCGCCCCGGTTCCACGCAGTGAGGCTTTGCACGCCGACGGTTCCCAGCGTGGAAACTTTCGTGCGCCGCCTGGATTCTGCGTCGGCTGGTGCCTATAAATAGAAGGTGACCCCCGATGGTTTGGGGGTTGAGGAATTCGGATCGGCTCTCGGGCGCGCAATTCGACTCCCCTCGCGCGCAATATGACTTCCAGGTAATCCCCCTTTTCGCACAACCTTGCCCCGGGGTTCGCCTTTGCGCGCAACTCCACCGGCTTAAGTGAATTTTCCTCCTCCTCCCGGTACTTCCCTTGCACGTGATCGTTGTCCCTTGCGCACAATCCCCTTCTACGCACGCAATACCTTGCACGCAATCCCCTATTTGTGCAATACTCTGGCCCTATTGCGCGCCATCCCGGTGTTTTGCGCGCAAACCTTCCTTTTTGCACGCAACACCCAGGACCCATTTACCTTGACGCCCCTTGGCTGCCTTTCCGCGTCGGCACGTGATGTCTTCCCTACCGGGCATGCGCGCCATGCGTCGTTTTCCCGTACGGCCTTCCAGGCTCGTATGAAGTAACCTCAAGGTCCCTTGGGCGGTGTTTCCTGTTGCGTTGCTTTGCCTTATGCTTCTTTGCATAGGCACGCTAACGGCTATTTCTTCTTCGCATAGCCACGCTAACGTGGACCCCCCAATGGTTTGCCCTGTGGCCCCCCTCCATTATGGCCTTGCCGATACCTTCCCTCCCACAAGGGGTAGAGGGAATTGGGCATGTAAGCCCTAGGGGTGTGGAGCGAACCCACCTCGTCCAAGCTGTGGGACATTAAACTGCTAAGCACCTCATCCTTAACACATGACGTTAAACTATGGTCCGACCCTATGCTTCGCATGCAGGGTCCCCCCCATCTCGGACATTCATTACGCCTCTCGTCTCCACAGGAATGGACACTTCCTCGCATGGAATGATATCCTCCTTGTCGGAGTGTTTTTTTTCCACAGGGGAAGGTTTGCCTCAGAGCGTAAGCCCCTAGCCTCTCTTACGGAAGGTTGCACCCATTCATCTCTGTACTTCCCCCCTGCCAAGGCCAGTAGAGTCCCTTTCCCACTGTGCTTTGTCGCACCTCGGGCCTCCACCCTGGAGTAAGCCTCGGCACCAAGGGCCGCTAACCACGCGTAAGCCCCTGTTTCCTCTTTGGGCCGCTCAACGCGTAAGCCCCATTCCGCTTCTCACGGACGCACCCTTCGCGATGTGATCATCTGGTCCCTGCTGCCTCTTGTTTCTCACACCGACCATGACTCACGTGGGCTTAGAGTGCGCATCGACCATGACATCCTCCTATGGGCCGCCTTAGAGCGTAAGCCCCATGCCAGCGAACTACATGTACTTTGATCCGTGCTAATGCATGGTACATAGGAAGCCTCCACGAGGTTCAATCCCATCACCCGGTCGTTCCAACCTCTCCACGTCAGTTCCCCATATCCACCATGGGCCGCCTCAGAGCGTAATCCCCATATCCACTGTGGGCCGCCTTAGAGCGTAATCCCCATATCCACTATGGGCCGCCTCAGAGCGTAAGCCCCATATCCACCACGGGCCGCCTCAGAGCGTAAGCCCCGTATTCACCATGGGACGCCTCAGAGCGTAAGCCCCATATCCCTCATCCCGCATGACGTTAAACGGTATTCCCTTGTCCTGCATGACGTTAAACTGTATCTCGTCTCGCATGATGTTAAACTGTATTCCCCCTCTTGGGCTATCTCAGAGCATAATCCCCATGCCTCACATTGATGTCTCATCCTGACTTCCCCCCTCAATCCCACGTACCTTGGGAAGCTCATGCCCTAGCCCGGAGATCTCACTTCCTCCAAGCTCCAATCCATGTGTCCATTCTCATGGGTCGCCTTTTCAGGTGTCCCACTATATCACTGAACTACACTGACTTTGATTCCCTGCCATGGGGATACGTAGGAAGCCTCCACGAGGTTCAAGATCATCACTCCATCATCCGTCCTGATCCTTACCCGGGCCGCCACATCCCGGTGAGATCATTCCACTCCACCCCACTCCATAGTATCCGGGAAGCCGCCCACATGCTGGACCCAACATCGGTGTTCCCCCTAGGGGGTCCTTCAATCTGATCCACTCTCAGTGTTTCGATCAGTCTGATCTGTCTCCGCAAGACGTTAAACTCGCGGCGTACCCCGTGTTAAACATGGGAAGATGAGGAAAACCTCAGATGGTACACATTCCCCGCTTTCGATGTGGGATACATCGGGCTTCCGCGCCCTCAAGAAGCCCTGTGATAAGGTACAGAAGACAAACATGCTGATCCCCAGTGTCAAGACATGCCAACGACACCCCAACGGGACCATTCCCCTCACTGAAGGTTGCTGCCCCGACGAGACCCCTTGGAGTGTCTCGATGGAAGCGGCGTGATTAACTGGCGTCCATGCAGATATGGCGCCGAGAATGAGCTTCACGAACTCATCTTAAATATATGAGGGAGACCCGGATTAGGTGACGAGATCCAAGGAGGAATCCATGGAAGGAAGAACCAACATCCCATCATCCCAGTTTCGATCAAGGAGCAGACGTCCCTGAATAAGGAACGGATGTCGCCCGCCTTTGGAAAGCGGGAATGAGGGGCTGCGAGCCGCGCGTCCTCCCATGCATGACGGACACACGCGCGCGCGCCGGCGTAAAAGCATCGGAAACAATTCATAACCATGGTGGTAAGTTATAATCTACCAACATAATTGGCCATGTACTGTGACTGCTGCTTTCAAAACCAAAAGGATTCACCCCATCTGTAGATAATGCAAGACGAAGATTTCTCAGCTCGTTTCCAAATTTAGGATACTCATGATCAATTCTCTTTCATTGAGGAGATTATTCTAGGTGATGTAGTTCCCCATCTTTAATTCTTGTATCTGCATGCCATGTCAATTGTTCTGCAGTCTCTACACTTTCATATAGCCACCTAAACCTTGGAATAATTGGAAAGTACCATAAAACTTTCATAGGACTGGAATCATCTTTCTTGTATCGAGAAGAACCACACTTTGGGCATTCTATAAGTGATGTGTGGTCCTTTGAAAACAATATACAGTCATTCGGGCAGGCGTTTATTCTTTTAGAGATCATACCCATCGAGTGTAGCATTCATTTGGCATCATATGTTCGTCTTGGGAGCTCATTATCTTCTGGGATCATGTCATTCAGGAGAGTAAGAAGTTCTGTAAAACTGGTTTTACTCCACCCATTGCCTACTTTCAAATTATGCAGCTTCATTACGGCTAACAATGCTGTATATTTAGTGCAACCATCATACAATGGCATTTTTTCATAACTCTTTAACTTCTCAAACAATTTTGGGAAATCACGAAGTTTATCTTCAACTGTCCTTGTCATTTCCTCAATACGATCTTCATCATCATTCACATATGTAATCAAATCCTCCATATGATCATCTTCATTGTTCACACTTGTGATCATATCAGATGATCCATAAAACGTTGTGTTATCCAAGCCACTACCTACATTCGTTTGTTCCCCATGTTTATTCCAACATGTATAAATTCGATCTATTCCGTGACAGATCAAGTGTTCTTACAACTCTTCTAGACTAATTTTTCTTGAATAAAAATAGCATAAACACAGAAAAAGGATTTGAGAAGGTTCACATGTGTGATCTTTTGCAAACTTGATAAACTCTTTCACGCCATCTTCATACTCTTTTGTCAACCGATTGGCATTCATCCATTCTTTATTTATATTCATCCTATTTGATACAGTAATATTAATATATAACAAAATAATTACACAAAATATGTTCAACAAGCTATAAGAATCCCTTGCACTAGAATGTTTTAGTATCCCACATGTGATCTATATGCATTGTTGTAAACCAGTTTTTTAGTGTTTCTCTAGAAACATAATGTCTCTAGTCAAGAACTATGGTACTAAACTAATAGATGGTATTATTTTAAATAGAGTGCTTGTGGGTGGAAGGATTAATTACATGTGTTGTTATGTTTATTTGACTAGGGCATCCATAAAGTGTCTCATAGAGTCCTCTAGTGAAGTGGTTTTCTAGGATTCAGTGGAATTGCACTAGTAAAAAAGTGGTGGTGCCATTGAAATGGGTAAATTTTGGATTGATATTAAATGGTGGAAGAAATATAACATGGAAAAAAAATGGAATAAAATCATTCCAACAACCACAACACCATACAAACACACAATCGTGGTCACAATCGCAATACCATACAAACCAAACAATCACAATTTCATATTTTAAAAAGCATCCCTTATTCAATTTTGTTTATTAATTCAGGGGTTATCACAAAAGTTTTATCATACTAGGGTGTTCATTAATAAATCAAGTATACGTAAATTACTAATTTTTATATTCAAATGTTCAACAGGAACCAACCAACGTGCAATTCATTTAGTGCGCAAACAAGGACCGCCAACGACCACGATTTTTAGCGGGGTGTTTAGCCTGTACATTTCACATTATAACCATCAATATCAAATAGTAATAACATGAGAAAAAGAGGAAAACAATGAGTAACAGAAGAAAATTCACCATGAAGGTGTTGTTCAGCATGTGGTAGAGGTGCATTCGCGGCAGAGGAGAGTCGCGCAGTAGAAGAGACTTCCAACTGAAAAGAAAAAATAAAATGAGAACTCATATGTTATACCTATCCAAAATAGGTCCAATGAGATTTAGGAATGGGACATGTCTGGTTAAACATCATTGAAACATATATATGATGATCCATGAAACCCATCCATTCTAGGGAACGATTTTTTCACTAAACACATCATTAGGTTCATTGTGATACCCACCACGATCCTGATCCAAAGTGCTCCCCACCATCGTAAACGCCTATTGTAACACATCATCCAGTAGTCCAAAAAACAACTTGGTGTGGTTTACAACTAACCAAACCAAAACACATATGAATAAACCCTCCAAAATCTAGTACTAGTTGTCATATTTTATTCCAAAGAGAATCAAACAAGTCTCTACTGCTTAAGAACAAGGCCCTAGTATGCTGAATTTCCCTCAAAAAGTCTCAATCATTCCTCAAAATGAACCTGTAATACCCAATATGAAGTAACCATTTAACTCTATTTTCTACAACATCTAATCTAATGGAAAACACTACCACTAAATTTTTACACATGATTCAATCCTTGAATCATGTGAAGAAATAGGTCCACCCCCTAAATAATGCAATGAATGGGTTTCACCCCTGA
Organism: Viscum album; assembly: GCA_963277665.1. NCBI lineage: Eukaryota > Viridiplantae > Streptophyta > Magnoliopsida > Santalales > Viscaceae > Viscum > Viscum album. The sequence continues at coordinate 9,973,488 of OY728145.1, forward strand.
AATCAAATGATGAATCATGATTTACCTCAGGAATCACCTTTGGATCACATCAAGATTATCCTGATCATTCTATAAACATATAAAATTTATCTAGTACATCATTTAAAATCTAAATATGGTATTTATGTGGGACCAGATAAATCAGATTCACCAACTCAACGACATACAAATGCCATATCAACCATTCAATAACCAATCCCATTATACTAAAGACCCTTGTAACATGAGGGTCATACCTTAATATTGAATGATCCATCTATTATCATAGATATTTAAAATATGTGATCATATTTATCATACCTAATCTCTGACATGAAATATCAAGCTCCACATATTCCCCGATCACTAAGATATTATACCCATAACGCATTGAAATTCATCTGAAATGAAAGTCACACCCTCAACAACCATTGGTTCACTCACCACTACATTTTTACCTTATACCACTTATCTATCATCACCTCAACATGTTCTATCACCAAATTTGTGTTTCTTCTCTTGATCCATGATCATTTATCCAAAGAAACACCTATATGGGATTAACTCTCGGATCAAACATGACACTATATTTGATCCATTTTTGACGTATCCTCCACCATAGATTGAAATTTTCTATTTCATCCAAAACCCCAAGAAATTGAGTCTAAAATAATTTATAAAACTCCATTGGTCCTCAGATCACACTTTACATCTCACCGAATTAAAATTTAAATGGGTACCATGCATAACCGACATGTACCATCCTCATCCAATATAATGGGTGTACAATATTGTACCACCTGATCAAATTACATGACTCATGATCCCACAAGTCGAACACCATTTTGTTATACTAAAATATCATCTCCATAAGATAATCTAATTAACCTGATCTATAAACTTACCGATGTACACCCCATGCAACTGCATGATCTAGTCTCCAGAACAGTGATCAACAACCCTCGTTATCGAAATAATGCATGTCTAGACAGGTGTAAATCTCTGTGATACCCTGAATTATCACCTGACTTGGACTAACCTGAGTCATATCTCATCTATATTAGGCTCACATGCCTAAACCCATGACCATTCTCCGTGGTATGTCAATCATCAAAACAAAGAACCTCCATGCTACTTTCCAACAAGATTAACATTATTAAAATTTGCATGAAAACCACACTAATTCATTTCAACCGGTATCATCTCAAAATCACATGTTTCCATCCATAATCTAATATCTACTCCACTAAGAAACACATCAAAAAAACATAGGGCTAGGAATCACGCTAATCTTACCCTCGAAACAAACCTTGATACCAAAAACATCGACACTCAAGGTGCCCTTCTCAAAAATATTCCAAGGAATCTCAATGCCTATACAATCTCAAGTCAGGGAAATTACCCATACCTTCCACATTCCCAATGTCTAAGGAATCACCATGCAGATATCCCATACTTGGTATGACACCACTTATGCTAATCACAACTCAAAGCATATACCTTTGCTTCATGTTTCTAAAGAATTCACAAGCCTGGGCTAACCCCTGACATATTTTACCTTCATAAAACTCATTTAATCTCATCCATAATACCCAAAACACTCAAAGCATATACCTTTGTGGAGGAGGCAGTGGTGGTAGAGGCATCGGCAGTGGAGGCAGCGGCATAAGAGGAGGAGGACGGTTGCGGCGGAGGAGGAGGAAAAGGCAGTGGCGGTGGAGGAGGAGGAGGGGTCGCGGCGGAGGAGGGGTCGGGCTCAGCTTCTGCGAAGGCTTGAACACGTGCGAGAGAGGAGGGGAATGTTAGGGTTCTTTTATAAAAACCATTGGAACCTTTATCAGCACTAGTTAAAAGCGCTGATAAAGGTATGTTTTATTAGCGCTAAAATAAAAGTACTGATAAAACATACCTTTATCAGCACTTTTTTAGCGCTAATAAAGTATCTATTTACCAGCGCTATAATTTTAGCATTGATAAATACTTATTTTATAAAAGTATGGTTTTATTAATTTATTTATATTCTTATATATTTATTTAAAATGATATATAGGATAAATATATATTTATTTATTTATAATTATAACTATAAATAGTATATATTTATAAATATTGGTATATAATTGTTAATGTATACAAAAAAACATTATTTTTGAATATAAATATAATAATTTTATATAAATTAACAATAAAAACTTTTATCAGTGCTAATAATAGCACTGATAAATGTTACCTTTATCATCACTTTTAGCTAGTGCTAATAAAGGCACGCCCCTTTATCAGCGTTTTTTGTTTAACGCTGATAAAGGGAAGCGCTTCCCTTTCCCTATTTTGTGATAGTGATAGCAATCTGTCAACTAGGTGGTCTACACCATTCTGCCCACCCGATGAGACACTGGGTGACCTGGAAAGGTTAGTGGAGCATGGGAGGCATAAATTCCCTCAAGAGAGGGCTCCCAGGAATTGAATCTTGTACCTCACTGAACATTGTTGCTATGGCCCTTGACCTTTCACCACTACACCACTTCCGAAGCAGCATAGAACATCCATTTGTATATGATTGGTTCCTTTTAATTTATTATTATTAAATTAAAATTAATGGTTTGTGTTTAATTCCTTATGCCTTATTATGTAAGAAACTTCATTCACATGGTTTATTTTATTGCGACCTTCAATGATTGAACCATTGGTGCAGCAATAATCACGAGTTAAAATAAAATAAAGAGAAAAATTAGGAAATAAATGACACTAAATGTAACGTGGAAAATCCCAAAATGAAAGGGGTAAAAAAACCATAAGAAAATATAAGTATCACTATGGGTAAAAGTGGGTACACACTCCCTCTCTATTACAAATAGAAAACCCTCGTAAATATCTCTCTTGAATAAGTGGGGAAACTACCTCAAAAAATGCCACAAATTAATGGAATATTTTTTTGATCACTGGAAGTGTTGAGATGTTTAATCCATTTGGGGAAATCCCTTTATATAGGCCACCTCTCCCCCCTCCTGCTCTTCTCCACTGGTGGGTTTGGTGGTGTTGTCCACCCAACACACACCACCCATGCCCACCTCCCTTAACAAACAAGGGGGTGGCACCGTCTATCAAAAGATAACTACCAAAACATATCCCACATGGATATTTTATTGAGAAATAATCACATATTCACACATCCTATCTACATGAAAAACATGTTTCTCACATATCTTTGAGGCTGATCGAGGATATGCATCATCTGGACTTATCAAAGTCAATCTCCTTCATCAAGAAATCTACTAGATTTTCTTCAGTGTGAATTTATTACATGTCCATGATTTATTCCTCCAAAACATCTTGGAAAAAGTGATATTTTTCCCCAATGTGATTCATATTGGAATGAAAAGATAGATTCCTTGCAATGTTCAAGACACTCTAACTATCACAAAATAATGGAATTTTCTCATGTATGTGCCTGATCTCCTCCAAAAATATTCTCTTCCAAATCACCTCTTTGGAATCCTATGTAGATTACATGTACTCTACCTCCATCATGGATAAATCCACAACTAATTGTAACTTTAAAATCCATCTAACAGCTCCTCATGCAAGAGTAAACACATAACTAGTAGTGGATTTCCTCTTGTCAGAATCACCTAAAAAATCGAAATCAACATATCCTCTGATATTAAATTATGATCCTCCATAAGATAATGCATTATCTGAGGTCTCATTTATGTATCTCGGGATCCTCTTCACTATACTCCAATTCTCCCATCCTAGATTCTCTATGTACCGACTAACTACTCCCACTACATTTGTAATGTATGTTCTAGTAAAAACCATAGTGAACATTAGACTCCACACTACGGATGCATACGGTACATGATTAGTCACTAAATGAGGATAATATTCATTGTTAATATATATAATATTCATGTGATTTATTATTCATAAAAACCATTTTAGTTCATTTTACACTTTGAACATCATTTCACATTATGATTGTAATTCTTTCTTAAAATGCACTATTATGTGGTGCATTTTTTAACATCATTTAAAGTACCCAATGATTCATCTGATTTTAAGGAATATAATTATACATATTTTAATTTTATATTTTGGGAAATTTATCTACACTTCAATATGAACATGTTTGATTTAGGGATCAATGAAGAATTCATGGAAGAAGATGGGGATATTTTGTGATGAAAGGAAACAATTCTGGATAAGTCATATTGGACACCATCCCACTGATGAGAATTTTGGGACCAACATACAAACCCAGTTAAGCCCAACTTTCGTGGGATTATAGAATACATATAGAGGAACAAATATTTATTCATAATCTAGTGCTAATTCGGCCACCATTGTAGTCATTTAGGCGGCCCAAGTTAGAGATAAAAATCTGGGCCAGATTCTGCGGCCCAGAAAAACATCCCACTAATCTAATCATATCTACTAATATAAAACTCTAAATGGTCCCAAATTTTACAAGAGGTTAAGAGACATCCGGGTATCCATTTTCTTCTTCTATGTCTCACTCTTATTCGGCCATCTAGAAGGTCTTCCAAGTGCGTCTGTTTGGTGGATGAAAGATGGATGCCACCTCGGGTCAAGGGTGGAAAAATCAACTCTCCCTCAACTTTCCACCCACCTATGGCCTACCAAAATTAATTGAGAATACTTGGAGTATTTAAGTCTCTATCCAAGTCTTCAAAAGTGCCTATTTAAGGCAGTGGTGGTATAGGAGTTGAGGATCTTTGGTGCTTTGTTCAATTGTAATGTTATGCTACGATTTTGTTGTCTCAAGTTTGTCTCTCACATGTAAGTTGTTCAATTCACTTTAGTTTCTTAATAAAATCTCTTCTTTTCCTCTTATTATGTTGTTATTCATATCAATTTGATATTGTTGGTTCAACGTGTGAATTTATTCACACCAAACCTTGTGAAATTATTCACACAACGGTGGAGTGATCATTTTCTTTTCATTGTTTTTTTTTACTTCTCTATTTCCTCCCTCGTGAGTCTACTTCCCGCTTCCATTGAAACCATAGAATCAATGGAGGGTTAAACCAATTATGGGTTGATACAAGGGAGTATCAAGGGGCTGGATTGGATTTTATTTATCACCCCATTAATGTATAATCACTTCTTTAATTGAGATTTTTATTTGATGATTTTTAAACTCCATCGTCCTTGTTGAATTTAAGGCCACACACTTCAAGTGCTAATACGAACCTTTACCTTGAAGTGATCAAAACTTTGATCCTTAAAGTGTATAGGTGATTAGTATTAAAGTGTGTAGGAATTAAACTAGTAAGTGATGATGTTGTTTATCTTCTTAAATGAACCCATCTCAAATATAAGAAATTGAAATCATTGAAAAGGAAATACGTCCAATCCACCCCAAGTGATAACCTAGGATCAACTCACTCTTTTAAATTGAATTCACTTAAATATTTTAGTTATACTTTAAAACCATATAAAATCAACCCAATTTGGCCACTTCATAGCCAAAAACAGTCCATATGATGTATGTGTCTATAGGTTTCTTCTTAGGTCTCTGAGGATTTGATAACCCAAGATAAACTACAAGGATCGTTATACCTTCATCTCTTGGGTAAATTTGAGCGTGAATAAAATTTTGGCGCCGTTTTCGGGGTCCCAATTAATTCCTCTAAACACCCATTCTATTCTCCCTTGTTTCTTCTTTTCTCATCCAAATTATCTTATCTTGTCCCTTTCTCATTTTTTTTTCTTTTGGCGCATGTCCGCCTACACCCACGATCAATCAAACCGTCTAGTTATGGTAGATAGTCCTGGGGTTGGGGAATCAAGTACACCAAGGGAACTCTTTACATTATATCCTAATCTTCCTAATACTCTAGACTCCAAAATTGAGCCTATTTCAATGGAATTTCTTCAAAGAAACCAACTCATAAACCTAGGTGGGAACCAAAATGGAAACCCAAATGAGGAAGCCCCAAACTTGGGGAATGCAATTGATCAAACCATGAATTACTTTCTCACACATTCCTAGACCAATGCCCCCTCATGAATTAGACACAATTCACTAGGAGATGCCAACTACATCTTTAAACCCCACGTCTTAAACCATCTTCCCACATTCCATGGAATGGAGTCTGAGATGCCCTACCTTCACATTAAGGAATTCAATGACATTGTAGAAACCATGTGTCCCCCACATCAACTAGAATCAGCTAAGATGAGGCTATTTTCTTTTTATTTAAAGGATCGAACTAAAAATTGGCTAAAAAATTTGAGACCATAATCCATAAACTCTTTGGACCAACTACAAAGAGAATTTTACAAAAAATACTTTCCCCACCACAAAACAATTGCACTTAAAAAGAGTATCCAAAACTTTTTTGAAAAAGAGGGAGAGTCATTCTATGAAACATGGGAGAGGTTCAAAGACACTCTAAACATGGTTCTACACCATGGTTTTTCTATTCCTGAACAAGTTATAATTTTCTATGAAGGGTTGGGTTTGGGGGAAAAACAATTCATTGACATGATGTGTAATGGGACCTTTAAAAACAAAGCCACAAATAATGCTTACGAGTATCTAGAAAGCCTTTCTGAACAAAACCAAACATGGGGAACTTCACCTTATTCTGGAAATCCACAAAGAACTACTGGAATTCATACACTTAGAGAAGAGGAAATCCTTAGGTCTAAACTCGCAGCACTCTCTAGGAAGGTTAAAGAGATAGACCTTAGGAAAGTCCATGAAATCCAAACTGTAGACCCTGTTTGCAAAATTTATGACAAACATGACCATAAGACAAAAAACTGACCAACCAATCCATCCATCAAGGATGTTCTTTTAGGAGGACCCCCAGTGGAATTAAATGCGTTCAACATTCAAAAGCCTTAATACCAAAACAACTTCAAACCAAAGTATAATGACCACCCAGGCTTCTGCTGGAAAGATAACCAACAACCTAGCCAACCACAAGGACAAAATCCTTACCCCCGTCAGAACTAACAAACCCATAACCAGTTCCAAACCCAACCTATCCAATACTAACATCCACTGGTCCGTTTTCAACAAACCATCCCACCTCCAAAATATCCCCCCGGGATAAACCAATCTTCCCAAGCACCAACCCAAACTGTTCCACAAAGCCTACGAGAACAACTATGCAAAAAAATGGAAAGGATGAACTCAGAAGTATCTTACCTTAAACAAGAACTTAAAACCATCAAAACTGGAAAGGCACCCATGCCTACTCAGGAGGTTCCATCCTCAACTTCAAGGGGAGAGTCAATTTGTACTCAAACAACTCATGAACAACTAAAGGTTGTGACTATTTTAAGAAGTGGGAAATAAATTGAGAAACCTGAACAACTAATTCATAACTCACCTAAAGATTCAAACTTGGATGAAAATTCAAATGAACCAAATGATCAAACTGAAAAACACGATAACATTGTCAAAGAAACAACTCTTCAACAAACAACCCCACAACCTGCACCATTTCCTCAACGCATGAGGGGGAAAACCAAGCCTGAATTGAGTGAAACATTGAGGGAAATCTTCTCACAAGTCAAGTTGAACATTCCCCTTCTCGATGCCATCCAAACCATACCTTCCTACTCAAAGTACCTTAAGGACTTGTGCACTTTTAAAAGAAAATTTTCACATAAAAACAAATTCCTTTTGACTTCTAATGTGAGTACCACCATTCAAGGGACCATTCCTCCTAAGTTGAAAGACCCGAGTTTCCCTTACATCAATGTTGAACTAGGAGAGAGAAAAGTTGTCAAGGACTTGTGTGACCTAGGTGCTAGTGTCAATATCATTCCCTATGCTGTGTACTACCAGTTAGGCCTAGAAGAACTCCAACCCACATATTTCACACTTCAACTTGTTGATCATAACATTAGGGTTCCAGGGGGATTTTAAAGGACGTTATGGTAAAGGTTGAAAACTTCATCTACCCTGCTGACTTCATTGTCCTTGAAAACCATCAAAACTTAGGAAATAAGGAACAAACCCCAATTATCCTTGGTCATCCCTTCCTTGCAACAATCAACTCTATTATCCAAGTCCGAAATGGGAACATGACCATCACCTTTGGAAACATGAGTCTAGACTTGAACATCTATAATGAAAGCTCACAAATAGGGGATGACGAGGACATTCATGAAGTAAACATGATAGGAAGCATTGATAAGGAATCCATATAACATCAAGGAAAATTTGATGAATGTTTAAGTCAGGATGAGATTGATTTCCTTTTTTCATATGAAGGAAGTTTATCTCCTTGGATTGAATCATTTTCAAACTGCTCTTATGATGAAGTCTTAGGTCCAACAATCAGTGAAACCTTTCAAGAAACCACTTTCATGGAGACCAATCCAACTTACTTCCCTAAATATGATCAATCCAATCTAGTATCTGAAACTTCTACATGTGGGGAATCAATCCTATCTAAAACTTTAGGAAATAAAATTGATCTTGATCCAATGTCCCAATATTATGCTGAAATTCTAAACCGACTTGAGTTTGAATTGAAGGAACTTCCCACTGCACTCAAGTATTCTTTACTAGGGGAAAATCAAACACATCCTATTGTCATTTATTCTTCTCTTGAATCCAATAATGAGAGGATGCTTCTAGATGTCCTTAAGAAACATAATAAATCCATTGGTTGGACCCTGTCTGATATTCTTGGGATTAGCCCACTTATTGGGACTCATAGGATTGTTCTGGAATCTGATTCAAAGCCATGTTGTCAACCTCAACAGTGACTCAATCCTAATCTCATGGAGGTATTAAGTAAAGAACTTCTGAAATTGTTAAAAGCCGGTATCATATATCCCATAGATAAGAGTGAATGGGTGATCCCAATCCAAGTGGTTCCAAAAAAGGCTGGAATCACAGTGATAACCAATGAGGATGGAGAGATTCTTCCAACAAGGGTGAGTAGTGGATGGAGGGTTTGCATTGACTATAGGAAGCTAAACACATTCACCAAGAAGGACCATTTCCCCTTACCATTCATTGACCAAGTCCTTGAGAGAGTGGTAGGTTATGCCTTCTACTATTTCTTAGATGGGTACTCAGGGTATAATCAAATTGAGGTATCTCTAGAAGATCAAGGGAATACTACATTCACATGTCCATTCAGAACCTTTGCTTTCAAACGCATGCCCTTCGGGTTATGCAATGCCCCTGGAACCTTCCAACGGTGCATGATGGGAATCTTCTCAGATATGGTAGGGGATTTTCTAGAGGTCTTCATGGATGACTTCTCTGTGTTTATGGATACATTTGAGGGGTGTCTACAGAATGTGGAGAGAGTCTTGTCAAGATGTGAAGAAAAAAATCTGGTCCTAAACTGGGAAAAATTCCATTTCATGGTTAAAGAGGGACTAGTTCTAGGCCATCTGGTCTCAGGTAGGGGGATTGAAGTTGATAAAGCCAAGTTTGATATCATCTATCACCTTCTATCACCCAAAACTGTCAATGAAGTGAGGTCTTTCTTATGACATGTTGGTTTCTATAGAATATTCATCAAGGACTTTAGTTCAATCTCTCGTCCCCTTTGTTCTCTCCTAGTAAAGGATGCTCCATTTGTTTGGACAGAAAGCTGTGAGGGTTCATTCTCAACCCTCAAATCCTCTCTCACCTCTCCTCCCATTATTAAATCTCCAAATTGGAACCTTCCTTTAGAACTTATGTGTGATGCTAGTGACTTTTCTGTAGGATCTATGTTAGGACAACGTTGTGATAAAACTCCTTATGTCATTGCTTATGAAAGAAAATCCTTAAATGATTCCCAAATCAACCACACCACTACTGAAAATGAGTTACTCGCTATTGTTTTTTCCTTAGAAAAGTTTAGGTCCTACCTCTTATGATCCCCCATCACTGTGTTCACTGACCATTATGCACTAAAATACCTCTTCCAAAAACAAGATGCTAAGGCTAGAATGATTAGGTGGGTCCTTATCTTATAAGAATTTGACCTCACAATCAAGGATAAAAAGGGTGTTGAAAATGTTGTAGCTGATCACCTCTCTAGGATGGAATTGAAAGACAACTAAAATCACCTTTCTGTGTCTGATTCATTTCCTGATGAACTCCTGTGCTTTGTGAGTGACTACCCTTGGTATGTCGACATAGCCAATTTCTTAGTTATAGGAGTAATTAAAAAATTATTAGGGACTCAAGCTTGAAGGAAATTCCTTTCTGATGTTAGACACTATGTGTTTGATGATCCATACCTCTATAAGTTCTGCCCTGACCAAGTCATTAGGAGGTGTGTCCCAGAATATGAACAAGATTCCATCCTTAAATTCTGTCACAGTGAGGCATGTGGAGGTCACTTTTCTTCTAAGAAAACATCTTCTAAGATTCTTCAATGTGGTCTCTTCTGGCCCACCCTCTCAAGGAACTCCTACACATTTTTTCAAATATGTCCTAGGTGTCAGCAAGTAGGGTCCATCACAAAAAGGAATCAAATGCCACTCACTCCCATATTAGTGGTTGAAATCTTTGACTGTTGGGGAATTGATTTCATGGGTCCCTTACCAGACTCTAGGGGATATCTTTACATTCTCTTAGATATCGATTATTTCTCTAAATGGGTTGAGGCCATTCCTACAAAATCTAATGATCATCAAACTATGATTAGATTTCTCAAGGAAAACATCTTCTCTAGATTTTGAATTCCTAGGGCTATAATTAGTGATCGTGGAACTCATTTTTGCAATCGTCCATTCTCATAACTCATGGAAAAATATGGAATTTCTCACAAAGTTTCCACTGCTTACCACCCACAGAACAATGGTCAAGCTGAGTTAGACAATCATGAAATCAAACAAATTCTTGAGAAAAATGTCAATCCTTCTAGGAAAGATTGGTTTGAGAAACTCTTGGATGATCTTTGGGCATATCGTACAGCATAAAAAACCATCCTAGGAATGTCACCATATAGGTTGGTTTATGGAAAAGCATGCCATTTACTTGTTGAAATTGAGCATAAGGCCTTTTGGGAAATTAAGAAAATAGATTATGACCTCTCATTGGTTGGAACAAAAAGGAAATTAGATCTCAATGAACTGGAGGAACTAAGGATGGAGGCTTATGAAAATTCAAGGATCAATAAAGCTAGAGTTCAAACCTACCAATCTAGAAATATCAAGGTTAAACATTTTGAACCGGGAAAACTTGTGCTCTTGTATAGTTCAAAACTTCATTTACACCCGGGAAAGTTAAGGTCTAGATGGTCAGGTCCTTTTGTAGTGCATAATGTATACCCCCATGGGGAATTAGAGATTCAAGATCCCATAAGTGGTTACATTTTCAAGGTTAATGGTCAAAGGTTAAAACCATTCATTGAATCATTAAATAAATAGGAAATTGAGGTTGAGTTAACTGAGCCAACCTATGAACCAGGAAAAAATTGATAGATTTAGGATCCATGTCAGGTTAACAACATTAAACAAAGTGTTTCATGGGAGTCAACCCATGGTTTTCAATTTTCCTATCATTTTGTTGTTTTAATAAAATTTATATTTTAATTAATCATTTTTATATTAAAAAAAATAGACTATTGACATGTTCTTCTACTATGAGTATGGATGGGTATAAAAGGGGAGAACCATATTCATCCATGTCACATGGTGTGATCCTTGAGTAATGCCTTATCTAGAAATTTAAAAAGAAGACAATGTATAATCAGTTTATTTTATTTTAAGGTTTTTCTAGGTTAAAATAAAAATACAAAAAAAATAAATAATAATATAAAGGGACACGTCGTGGTTCGTGGGTCAAACCCCGTCACAACCGGCGAAGCTACAGGGATTCGAACCTAGGACCGAAGGGAGACAGGGGCGCGCGCTTACCACTGACCTACGGCTTTTTGTGCTTCCTTATTCTATAATTTTTATATATATACTTATATTTTTATTTCTTTATTATATAAATATATATATATATATTATTTTGTTTTTTTTTTGTTTTTTTTGTTTTTCCTTTTTCTACTAGGGAACTCTGCAAGTGACATGGATATCAAAGGATTAAAAGGGAGAAGCAAGAATTTCAACTTCAACCACAATGTGACTTCATTCCATGATCCTCATTTTCAATTTACTTTTTGAACTTCCATTATCTGCCTCTACTCCTTCTAAATTTTCATTTCTTCAAACACTAGGGACAGTGTTGTTTTAAGTTGGGGGGGAGATGAAATAAAAAAATTGCTTTTGTGAAAAAAAAATGATTTGAAAAAAAAATAAATGGAAGGAAAAAATCCTATAACTTTGAACATGATAATACACATTGTACACTTTGAAACTAAATATTAAATAATTTATCATGTCATAATTCTGATTTTAATCCTTGTATAATTTCATGAGCATAGATTTTGGAAAGTGTGGTTGTCCAATGTGATATTTCATTGTTTATATTTTCATCCAAATAAAAAAAAGATCATAATGAACGTCCTTTGGATAGTGGGGTATTAGTTTGAGTTCATGGGGTCCCCCAAATAAATAGCATAGGTTTGGTGATAATTTTAGTTTACTATGAGTATTTAAAAAAATTAAAAAAAAATTGCACGTAGAGCAATGAAATGACCTAATGCGTGGCTTTCGACACTTGGGGATCGTGACTCTATTGTTGTCTGGCCCAGAGTTAGTAATTTTACCTCTATTTTTGGTAATTTGAATTTTTTTGACTGAGTTAACTCAAGATGATGCCTGAGTATGTGGGATTCACTTGGTGCCCTAAGTTCTTTGAGCCTGGGAGTCATCGGCAAAGTCTCGCTACAGGGGTTGACTCTTTTGAGTGCAATTTCAATTACCATGGAAAAATTGCAAAAACAAAAAAAAATAATACAATAAAAAAAATTTGAATACTCATCTTAATATTTAAATTTGATTCCACCTAGCGCTTTCTTCATTTCCCCCTTGAATAAATATGAACCCCCATGTCTATTGTGATGCACAACACATCCTCATACTTAATTGATATTGGATGAAATATGGCAATGAATTTGAACAAAGGAATGGGCTTGGGATTGGGATCTACTTATGAAACTATCATGTATTAAAATATTTTGATGGGTTTCATGATTTTTTGGTATAGAAGTTTTTGGTGATCATTGTGTATTAAAATGTTTTTGGAAAAGGGAATTCGAATTTCATATTGTTGAGATATATTTTTCTCGGGACTAGCAAAACTCAAGTTGGGGGGTGTGATTAGCCACTAAATGAGGCTAATATTCATTGTTAATATATATAATATTCATGTTATTTATTATTCATAAACACAATTTTAGTGCATTTTACACTTTGAACATCATTTCACATTATGATTGTAATTCTTTCTTAAAATGCACTATTATGTGGTACATTTTTTAACATCATTTAAAGTACCCAATGATTCATATGATTTTAAGGAATATAATTATAAATATTTTAATTTTATATTTTGGTAAATTGATCTACACTTCAATATAAAAATGTTTTATTCAGGGATCAATAGAGAATTCATGGAATAAGATGGGGATATTTTGTGATGAAAGGAAACAATTCTGAAGAAGTCAGATTGGACATCAGCCCACTAATGAGAATTTTGGGCCCAACATACAAACCCATTGAAGCCCAAATTTAGTGGGATTCTATAATAAATATATATTAACAAATCATTATTCATGATCCAGTGCTAATTCGGCCTCCATTGTGGTCATTTAGGCGGCCCAAGTTAGAGATAAAATTATGGGCCAGATTATGTGGCCCAGAAAAACATCCTACTAATCTAATCATATCTCAGAATCTACAACTAAAAATGGGCCCAAATTTTACAGGAGGTAAGGAGACATCCGGGTATCCATTTTCTTCTTCTATGGACTACTCTGATTCGGCCATCTAGAAGGTCTTCCAAGCACTTATATTTTGTAGATGAAAGATGGATGCCACCTCGGGTCAAGGGTGGAAAAATCAACTCTCCCTCAACTTTCCACACACCTATGGCCTACCAAAATTAATTGAGGAGACTTGTACTATTTAAGGATCTACCCAAGGCTTCAAAAATTCCTATTTAAGGTAGTGGTGGTAGAGGAGTTGAGTATATTTGGTGCTTTGTTCAATTGTAATGTTATGCTGCGATTTTGTTGTCTCAAGTTTGTCTTTCACATGTAAGTTGTTCAATTCACTTTAGTTTCTTAATAAAATCTCTTCTTTTCCTCTTATTCTGTTGTTATTCATATCACTTTGATAAAGTTGGTTCAAGTTGCGAATTTATTTACACCAAACCTTGTGAAATTATTCACACAACGGTGGAGTGATCATTTTCTTTTCATTGTTTTTTTTACTTCTCCATTTCCTCCCTCATGAGTCTACTTCCTGCTTCCATTGAAACCATAGCATTAATGGAGGGATAACCCACTTATGGGTTGATCCAAGGGAGTATAAAGGGTATGGATTGGATGTTATTTATCACCCCATTAATGTATAATCACTTCTTTAATTTAGATTTTTATTTGATGATTTTTAAACTCCATCGTCCTTGTTGAATTTAAGGCCACACACTTCAAGTGCTAATACGAACATTTACCTTTAAGTGCTCAAAACTTTGATCATTAAAGTGTATATGTGATTAGTATTAAAGGGTATAGGAATTAAACTAGTAAGTGATGGTTTTGTTTTATCTTCTTAAATGGACCCATCTCAAATATAAGAAATTGAAATCATTGAAAAGGAAATACGTCCAATCCACCCTAAGTGATAACCTAGGATCAACTCACTCTTTTAAATTGAATTCACTTAAATATTTTAGTTATAATTTAAAACCCTATAAAATCAACCCAAGTTGGCCACTTCATATCCAAAAATAGTTCATAGAATTTACGTGTCTATAGGTTTCTTCTTCGGTCTCTGAGGATTCGATAACCCAAGCTAAACTACAAGGATCGTTCTACCTTCATCTCTTGGGTAAATTTGAGCGTGAATTAGTACTTGAGACATCTTCATCCTCTATGCTTCACTTCTTGGACTCATCATAGATGATAACTTGAAATTAATAGTAATTTTGGTATATATTGGCATATAGTCTTTCATGTTGAAGCATTTCAATACTTTTCATAAGTAATTCTTTTGTGATAGCCAAATATTCCCATTATTTCTATCTTAGTAAATCTACATATCAAGAATCTTGTTTTTTGGTCTCAAGTCCTTTACATAAAACTTACTAGGCAAATGTGCCTTTGTCTCTTGTATATGATCATTGTTGGGGCCTTCAACCAACATGTCATCCACATACAATAGAATAATGATGAAATAATTACCATTTGAACCCCTAAAATATGCACAAGGATTTGAATGAAGTATGTTTTATCCAAGGATCATGATATAGGAATAAAATCTCTTGTGCCAACACCATGGAGCCTACTTGAGATCATACAGATATTTTTTCAGCCTGCAAACCAAGTTCTATTTGCCTTCTTCTTTAAATCCTTCCAGTTGGAGCATATAAATCTCTTCATCAAGATCACCATGGAGAAAATTAGTCTTCACATATATCTAATCTAGATACAAAATGTATGTATCACACATTTCTAGAACTATCCACACAATCATTTGTCTAAAAAAAGGATAGGATTTTTCATTGAAATCAATGACTTCCTTCTAAGAATATCCTTTGACCACTAGTCTTGTATAATATCTTTCCACCTAGTCCTTTTCATCCTGCTTGATCTTAAAGAACCATTTGTTTTTTATATCCTTCCTTCCATGAGTTAATGGAACAATATCTCAAGTATTGTTCTTGTGAAAGGCTTCAAGTTCCTCTTGAATCGCCTCCATCCATGAGGATACATATGGAATTTGGGTCATCTCCACAAAATAAGATGGATCTCCATACTCCATCAATAAGAAGTGTGTAATATTGCTCTTAGACACATAGTCTGAGTGACATATTGGTGCTCTTTTCTCCTGAGTTGACCATCGTAGTCTAAACTCAACTAGTACTTGATCATCATGCTCTATTAATGCCTCAGAGGAAACTGGTTCTTCCTTGGATTTTTCCTCCACCTATACTGTTGTAGTTTTTTTATTCTTTTTATCCATGTATCTTTCAATTGTAATTTTCACCTTTTCTTCTAGAAAAATGAAATCTATACTGATGATAAGTTTGTGGGAAGTGGGGTCCCACAAATAATACCCCTTCACACCATCAGCGTACCCCAAGAAGATACATTTCCTGGATCTTGAATCCAACTTTGATCTTTCCTGGTCATTAAAAAATGCATATACAGGACTTCTAAAAGTATATAACTGAGAATAGTCAATAGGTTTACCAGTACACATCTCCATTGGTGTCCTCAGATCAATTGCTAGTAAATGATATTAGTTGATCACATAACAGGCGGTATTCACTGCTTCTGCCCAAAATATTTTGGAAATTCCTACAGTCTTCAACATTTCCCTTATTCTATCCAATAGGGTTATTTTCATCCTCTATTTTACTTCATTCTACTAAGGAGTTTACACCATTATGATTTGTCTCCTGATTCCTTCTTGTTGATAAGAAGTATCAAAACTCCTCTCTTGTATATTCTCTACTACTTTCCATCCTCATACACTTGATCTTCTTTCCATATTCAAGTTCCTTTCGCGGTTTGAATTTTTTGAAGACTTCAAAAAAATATTCATTCCTCTTGAGTGGGTACACCCAAAATCTCCTGTAATAATCATAAATGAAGGATACAAAGTACATTGCTCCTCTTGGGGATATAACCAGTGCTTTCTAAACGTCGTAATGGATAAACTCTAAGATCTCCTTGCTTCTTGTTGTTGACATCTCAAACTTTAACCTGTGTTGCTTGCTCAAAAAAAATGCTCACAAAATGGTAAGGATACCTTTGTAATCCAAGGAAACAACTTCTGATCCAAAAGAATCTTCAGGCCTCGTTCTGACATATGGTCAAGCTTCTAATTTCATAACATCATCAACGCTTCCATTGAGGTAGTTGATGAAAAAACTATCTATGCCTCTTTATACGCTTCACCCATAAGAATGTATAGGTTATTTTATATATTCTCTTCCTTCATTTCCACAATCACTCCATTCAAAATTCTCATCACTCCATTCTCGATGCGATTCTTACATCTGATGTTGTCAAATTGTCTCAAAGACAATAAGTTCTTCTTCAATCCCTTCACATGGTGTACTCCTTGGATGGTTTTAACAATAAAATCAAGCATCTTTAGTTTGATGGTACCAAATAAAAATATATTCAAGGTCTTTTCATTCCCATTTTAGGATAGTTTCATATTGATCAGACTATTCCTGTTGAGACAGCATGTGCCATGTTTCTCCCAAGTCGATTATTCATGAATCGTTGAGATGTTTCCTACTTCCAATAGTCATTGCCACTTCACTGACTAGTATATCTCCATTTCCAAAAGTACTCACCACATTTATATCCATGTCATGATTCTGTATCCCACTAGAACCGTGATCTATCATCACTTATGTTGGTCTTTCACCAATTTTTATTTAGCAATTATCTTTCTACAATATTTCCTACATCTTCATTCTCCACAGTGGAAAATCATTCTGGTATAATTTATCGATCTAGATTTTTTCAACCATTTGGACACACTATCATTCTAAAAACTCCTCTATTTCACATTAGTGTATTTAATAATATCAATAATTTTTTATGATGTGAAAGATCGACTGTAGTCACAATCACAGAGCATACCCAAATTAATGAGAATTATTAATACATGAAAAAGTGGATATCACCGGGCTAGAATCTTACTCTGATACCACTTATTATGACCATTGATGATTTTACCACTAGTCAAACAATAATCACAAGATAAAATAAAGTGAAAATTTAAGAAATAAATGACATGAGATGTAATATGGAAAAAACCCCAAAATGAAAGGGGTAAAAAAACACAGGAAAATAGAAGGATCGCTATGGTTAAAAGTGGGTACACACTCCCTCACTATTACAAGAAGAAAACCCTCATAAATATCTATCTTGAATAATTTGGGAAACTACCTCACAAAATATCATAAATCAATGGAAGATATTGTTGATCACTGGAAGTGATGAAATTTTGAAGTCGTCGGAGGATATCCATTTATATAGGTTTCCCCTCCCCTTATTGATCTTCTCTACTGGTGGGTTTTGTTGGGTTGGCCAGCCACCACACACTAGACACACCTACCTCCCTTGACCAACAAGGTGGTGGCACCATCCGTCAAAAAAGAAGATCTAACATATTTTATGTAAACCCCATTTTTGAAATCCATTGGATCCTCTCACTTATGTGTGAGTAAAATGTTATGTAAGGATGGAGGTCCCAAGAAATAAGAGGCAGTCCAAGACCAAGATCTAAGTAGAAACCAATTGAAGCAATACATAGGAGCAAAGGAGGAATGCAACAACATGAACTAATCTATGATTTAAGGTGTTTTCCCCTAGGGTTGGGGGTTAGTTTACCATCTACTAGATAAAATAACCATTAGAGAATCTCATTATCATTCCCCTTATATTTTATTCATTTCATTTATGTGATTAATTATTTTTGTTTGTGGATGATATGATATAACTTAATAAATAAATTACCAAACATAAAATATAGAATAAAATATAACTATATTATCTGTGAATGTTTTATTATACATGGTTATTCACTTGAGTAAAATCCACTTAATATTAACATGGCATGTGTGAAGATAAAACAGGCTTTACGAATAATGATAAAAAATCCCTAAACTTAAAATATTAATTCCATATAGCCTTTCAATACTTAAGTTAAAATCAACCTCATAGTTCAAGATGATTTACTAACACAATCTGGGGTGCTTTCAATGATCATGGAACTTTTATATTGAAGTTTTGGGTTAACTTAACTTAGTTTACATCAAGGGTTGACTACCCAAGTAGGACTTAGTGTAACTAAGTAGAGAGTGTTGTTTAAATCTTTAAAATGGTATTTTAGGATTGGGAAGTCTACTTAATGGATCAAGTAACTACAAGTTAATGAAGTTTTCAAGTTATTCCTACCTAAAACCCTTCAAAAAACTTGTTATTGTTAGAGTTTGTGTTCTAGAACCAACTGTTTATAATTTGATTACATGTATATTTGAATATTTGAATATTAATAAAATATCTTATTACATATTGTTCATTATTATACTTTACTTTTATGTAATAATTTTCTATGGTATATGCCTCATTGATATGGTCATAATAGTTCCCCACTATCATGGGAACCTTGAAATGTTATGACGATATTATTAAATATATTTCTACAGTTGGATAAAATTATATGATGGGAACATAGTATGTAGACTATCAGGTGCAATTACTCATAAGAGGATGAGACTTCTTCTCATAAATTTTTCACTTGGTAATATCCAAGACATGAGATTATGATATCCGACCCACTAGTAGGAATTCCACATGTTTCGGTGTCATTGGATATTCCTATAAGCGAGTGTGTGTAATGGTCTTTAGACTTTAATAATATCATTAATTCATTTCATGGATCACGTTCTTAGATTTACTGACCAAAATCATGATTCTATATATTCACAGGAAGTAGGGTATGTTGGGTGCATCATGAATGAAATGTTAATAATGGATAAGTCGAGCAATGATTTTTCACTTCCATCTTTATGGAATTTGATACCTCGACCCTTAGATTGGAAAAGAATTGTCACCATAAATTCCATGTTCACAGTGAAACAATGTGTTTATTTCAGATAGTTAAAGAAATACGTATCAAGCATATAGGTTTATGACATGGATGTGAAACCTTCTTGATGAGATATTTTGAAAAGGGTATTATATTACACAGTGAGAGTTTGTATGTGGTTATCAATGTTTAAACATTAATTTCTTTCTCTTGGGCGCCTTGACCCATTGCTAGACAGTGATCTTAGACTTTAGGAAAACCCTCCTAACACCAATGAGAAAGGATCATAGAGGGTCTCACGCAAATTGTTTTTGGTGATCTTGATTAAATTAGATTTTAATTTAATTAATGGAATAAATATTATTCTTAAGACTGATGAATAATTTTATTCATATTTTATCGATCACAAATACTTATTTAATAATTAATAAATATTTATTCACTACTTTGTGGATAAAATATTTATTTATGAATAAAACATTTATTTGGGTATTCAATAAATGTTGTGGATTTGGATCGAACCAAGATCATGTTCGGTGATAAATATTAATTTACAAGCTGGTAAAATAATATTTATCATTTCACTAGTTAGTGCACACCATAAAATAATAATCATAGGATTGCTATTATATGTAATGGGGTTTGATAAATATTATTATATTATTTAAGGGTTGATATTCAATTAAATAATATTTTTACCTAAACCCTAGATTTATAAATAGATAATTTTTTCTATTGTGTAGTGTTAATAGAAAAATTTAGAATGGATAATCGTTGCACATAACGAACTTCCCTCTTGAATTTTTCTTTCTCTCCTCCTCTCAAGAATGATAATAACTCCTTCAATCCTAGAGAATATTGAGTGATCAATATGAATAATAAAATAATATTGATCCATCATGCTAGCACCTGTCATTCTATTGGTGATTGTTTGAAGATCAAAGGATCACTTGTGGATCACCACTAGAGGGGTTCTATACTTGGATCCTATAAGTGAAACAAAGGTAATTAGAAAATGGTTTCAGGCAATCAAAATATTCATTAAATAAAGTTCCTCATATTAGGTATTATTTATTAAAGTCTAATATAAATTAAATTATATATTTAAAATGAAAATATCCTCTCTGGTTTCTAGGTTCTCTTATGTCAATATTCATTAGAAAAATTTCATTGGTCATGGATTTTACATCAGGCACAATTTATGAATGATCCATCAAATCAAAAAAACCTTTATAGTAATTTCGCTCACCTAGGAACTTCAACTATTCCTGAAACCTTTAGGTAGTATCAGAACCATCGAATTTTTAATTTATAATTATTTATTTGATTATTGATCGATTATGCATAATATTGGTAAAATATTTCATTTCTATAATATTCGTTATTTAATTCAGTTTTAATTGACATGATTTAGACATATTAATCATCATTTCTCTGTGTTTCATTTTTTTTAAAGACTAAGAACAAATAAGGAATGATCGGAGAAACCATCAAGAAGTACCAATAATTTTGGCAGGTAATACTAGGTTATACAACGTATAGTTGAAGTACACGTCATGTACTCAAATTCACTACATCTGGTCATGTCATAAGATACACAACATGCCAAGAAGTAACTACATGTGGTGTATTTATTGTATACCATGTGTATACCAAACCAACCTGGTACACAGATTTTCAAATTTCATGGTGTGTAGTTGGAATACATGTTATGTAGTCTACATGGTTTAGTGGTAAAATTTACATTAACCATGTGGCCAAATACACGGTCAAAAGTGCATAATACTAACATCCTAGAACATTATTTAAATACATGACTTATAGTTGGTGTACACGGTGTATGGTTCATTAATTCCCACATTAAAAGTACACAGTGATCCATTCGGTGAGTCAAGCAAACACACGACTAGAAGAACCCATAGCATATAGTTGGAGTACACACTATTTAGTCCAATGTCAGAAGAATGCATCAAGTCTTTCAGTTGGTTTTACAGACACACAAAAATCATGATAGATTATGTGTGGCTAGCTTGTACATGTCATGTGGTTCATCTAAGGTTCACAGTAAATGCCCAGACATTTATCTCAAGTACATGAAAATATGGGTACATGACGTGTATATCGTAAGTACAAATCGTGTGGTCTCCCAATAAAGTACAGAATTAAATTACATTAAATTACTAATTGTACATTAAAACCTTATTGTATTGATTGGAACCTAATTTTTTTGAAAAAGGTTTTAAATAATTATTAAATTCTCAATAAATTTATAGTAATTATCTATAATTATTGGTTATTCCATTTATTTACCATAAATTAATTTATGAAGGGTATATTCAAGGGAATTAAAATGGACATTAAGATAAAAGAGGATTAATTAATTAATTAATTAATTAATGCAAACGTTTTTATCTTAATAAAAAAGAACAAATAGAAATGAATGCCATCCAGTGTACTTTTGTGTAACCATTTCATGTGTGTGAACGATCATTAGATTGAACAATACCTATGTATGTTTTGGCATTAATTAATTTAATTTATTACATTTTTTTTGTAATTATTAATTATTTAATTAAATATGATGTCTTATGATTCATCCCTCCCTCCATTATTATGTATAACCTGCATGTACAAGGTTATTTATGTAATTCCCATTAATCAATACTTTGGTTCCCCTAACCTACATTTGAGTTATAAATATATATAATAAATGGATTATCTCGAGTCATGTGGTGGTGATTCAAGACGGAACCAAGATGATTTCAATATAGGTGATACACAGGTGTGTGGGTGGAATTCTATAACTCATGCCAAAACTAGTATAATTATTTTTCCCCTGGGTCATAGGTTGATTTATTATCCACTAAATAAATATACCATTATATAATCTCATGATCAAGTCATTTATTTATTTATTTATTTATTTTCTATGCATTATTTATTTTATGGATGTAAGGGCGTGATCACATAAATAAATGAACTAATGTGCAAAGATGGAATATAAATAAATGGATTATGTGTGATGATTTATCAAAACATGGTTAACCACTTAAGTAAAATCCACTTAATATTAACAAGACATGTAGAAAATATAACAATATAATTTTTCATATGATAAATAAAATCCCTCAAAAATATATTAAGTCATATTTTTCCTTCCATTACTTGATTAGGGATGAAATCCATATAACTAAGTGTTTGGCCAACCCTTGTCAGGATGGTTAATTTTATCATGGAGTTCTTATTAAGTTTATGGGTTAACTTAACCATATTACATCAAGAGAAGTATCCCTTTATGGACTTGATGTGACTTAGATTCCAGTGTTGAGGAAATCCATGTCAAGGTTTTAGGATTGGGGAGTACACTCAATAGATCAAGGATCTGCAAGCCCATAGTTGGAAATAAATTATCTATCTAAATACCTTCAAGTATGTTGAAAACCCCTCATTGGGGTTATGTGAAGAGGCATATAGATCCTTGCCACTATAATTTCCTAACAACTAGACATTCTGAGTTCAATGGTGAGGGATACTGGAACTTGATAAGATAGTGGGATACTTAATAAAATTAATATTATTCATTATCTATCATGTAAATTATAATTAAGAAAGGTACTAATAATATGCTATTTTGTAATTGTATAATAATGGAATGTTCTTCATCCATAGTATCCCTGTAATTAATATTGGAGAAATACCATCTCCTCATTGGCAGTAACTTCCAGTAATGGTTCAAATTCCTTTGGGTTTTTTCATTCCATGAACTAAAATATCATGTTCTAGAATCCTCACTACCTGATCTGCATGTAAAGGAGGAGAGTGTTAAAGAGTTCACTAATTATGATAAACACTTGAGAGATGTTATCAACGTTCAATGTTTAATTCCTTTATCCATGTCAAGTGAAATCATGAAGTCTCATGAAAACATGTATGGTTATATCATGATCAAGAATATCTAGATTTGTTATTAAATTCAATATGAAGAATATTGAGAAGTCACATTTCCTCTAGGGCCTAGTGATTACACCTTTGAGGGGTCCCGCAGGGGTCTCGGGATCGAGTCTCCTTGAGTACTTGTAGGCACAATATTTTATTTGTTTCTTTATTATAATATTGAGAAGTCACTTATAGATATACTCACACTTCTTTTCATAGTTGATATAGATAAAGATCAAGGATAAAGTAAAGGAGAAGGATGTTATTTTGTTTCACATGTGGAAAGAAGGTCCACTGGAATAAAAACTACACCTAGGAAAAGAAGCAAGGGGAAGCTTCGTGTGAATTTGTTATCTAATGAAATTTATCTATTTCTATAAATTGGGTATTAGATATAGCCGGTGGTGATAAAATATGTATCCAAATACAAGAACCAATTATATTCATAAAGATTGACTGAGGGGAAGTATATCTATGAGCAGTCAGCATATCCAAACTTACTGTTGTCACTATCAAGGACTACCACCTCACGTTACCGATGAGAATGATCTTGGTTTTGAAAGATAGTTATTGTGTTCCATATGTTAACCAAAACATTATTTTTGTATCTATACTTGATAAAAATGGTTTTATTTTTCAATTTGGGAATTAATGTTGCTTATTTTATATAGATATAATTCCATATGGAAAGGCACACTTAAATTATAGTCTTTATGAGTTGGATTATATGAACCAAGTTATGGAATTTGATAACAAAATTAATTCACATGAAACATACCATGAATAGTATTATAATCACTATCTAGGTCATGTAAATGAAAATAATTTGACTAGTTGAACTAAGATAGTTATTTAGATTATTTTCAACTAAAACCACTTGGTGTATGTCACACATTTTTACAAGTCAAAATCATCAAATCCCTATTTAGTGGAAATTTGAAAGGAAAAAAGATATTTTTGAATTATTTCATACTAATGTGTGTGGACCATTTCCTATTAAATAAAGGAGTGGGTACTCATACTTCATAACTTTTACTGGTGATTTTAGTAGATATGGATATGTCTACTTGATGAGGTACAAGTCAAATTCTTTTAAGAGATTAAATGAATTCAATAATGAAATTGAGAACCAGAATGGTAAGAAGATTATGAAATTATTCTCATCCTTTGGTATAGAATATCTTAATCAAGACTTCATTGATTATTTATGAGATTTTGGTATTCTATCTCAACTCAATCCTCTTTATACACCATAGTGGAATGGTGTAATAGAAAGGAGGAGCTGCACCTTGTTAGACATGGTGAGATCAATGATGATTCATGCAAATATTCTATTATCCTTTTGGGTATACATGTTATATAAAGAATCACAAATACTAAACCAAGTTCCAACTAAAGTGGTAGATGTTATACCATACCAATTATGGAATGGAAAGAAACTTATGTTATTGTTCTTTCATGTGTGGGGTTGTGAATAATTTGTTAAGGCCTCTTCAAGTAAAAAACTTTAACCCCAAATAAAAAAGTGTACCTCCATAGGACACCCCAAGGAAATAATAGGATATTACTTATATATTCCCTTAGAAAAAAAGGTTATAGTGGAAAGATGCATTATATTACTTTAGGGAGATAACATCATTAAAATAGATAGTGGGATCAAGATAGACTTCAATGAATTATAGGATCAAGGTATACAAGAGTTAGCATGGGAAAAAATCTATAGATCCCCATTGAATAAGATGTTCTAGAGACACAAGTACTACATGTAAGTACAACAGAGGTTAGAGAACCAAAATGGTATGGTTTTGTAGACACTAAGGATAGTGACTTATTATAAGTTTATAATAATGATCCTCTAACCTATAAGGAAGTAGTAATTGGAAAATATATTTCTAAGTGGAATTAATATGTAAATTATTAAATAGATTCCATATACCAAAACCAATTCTATATTTTGGTAGATCCTCTAGTGGATGTAAAGATCATTGTTTTTAAATTGGTATGTAAGAAGAAACTGAATATTGATGGACAAGTCAGTGCCTATAAGGTAAGACTGGTTGAAAGAGGGTTTAAAAAACATCAATACATATACTACGGTGAAACCTTTTTCACTAGTTAAAATGTTTCAATACATCAAAATTCTACTTGATACTATGTAATCCCATAACTATGAGATTTGTAAAATGGATTTTAAAATAGCCTTCCTTAATTAAAACCTTCAGGAATATTTCTATATGACACAACCTGAAGGGTTTGTGACTCGAAAGGATGCCAACAAGGTATGAAAATTGAAAATATATATTTATGGATTAAAAAAAGCTTCCAAGTCATGGAACATTCAATTTAATGAAGCTATAACAGAATTTGGTTTCATAAAGAATTAATATGCACCTTGTGTCTATAAGTGATTTAGTGGTAGTGTGATAATTTTATTAATATTATATATTGATGACATATTAAATATTGGAAAAAAATATTAGTCATACAGTCTACTAAGTCCTGGTTGAATACATGATTCTCCATGAAGGACTTAATCTAAGCAGCATATATTCTTGAGATTAATATCCATAATGATATATCCAATAGGATGCTCAGCCTAAGTCAAGGTATATATATTGACAAGATACTAAAGAGATTCAATGTGGAATAATCCAAGAGGGTATTGTTTCCAATGTCACATGGAATTCACTTTTCCAAGAAAATGTGTCCTTAGATACATGAGGAAAAATGGGGGATGGGAAGGATCTCATATGAGTCTATGATTGGGTTAGTCATGTATGTTATGCTATGTACTAGGTTAGATGTCACCTATTCGCAGAGTTTGGTTGGAAGATATTGAACTGACCTAGGTGATCACCATTGGATAGAAGTCAAGACTATCCTTCAGTATCTAAGGCATACTATGGTTATGTTCCTAGTCTATA